>JARHVA010000773.1:0-1200000 GCA_037957365.1 Torreya grandis | reverse complement strand
ATATTTTATTGACATATGGACATTAGGTGTACACACTCTACCTATCACACTCACAAGCTTTCCAACCACATTGAAATTCAATCTTCAAGAATACAGTTTGTAAGATAAAACAATGTCTGCAACTCAGTTATCAAAATAAAGAAACCTATATTTATTTATTTTGGATTTATTTTACATACCTATTTTGAATAAAATGCCATAAAATTCTCTCTTTACACAAGCATTTACAAATCTTTTATATCTCATGACTAACCTAACAAACTTTCAACTCCCTCTTGTACATTAGGAGGATGCTAACTAACCTAACCACTAACACATTTGTCAAAATGACTAAGTGACTTAAACATGTAATAAGATGATATGGACCCCCTTAAATATCCCAAAGCAACTAGAATACACTTTGGAGTTCCTTTACAAAAGATTGAGGATCCCAACTTGCTCCTAAAATTTCAAAATTTTAAACTAAAAAAATGGTAGGAAAATGCCATATAAACTACAATTCAAATTCTAAAGACTCATAATTAGGAAAAACACATACTAAATGACTTATAATATCTAAAACAACTCAAAATTAGAGATCATGAATATACCCTTGCATCACATTGCAATGAGATCCACACGTGATTGGGAAGATCTTCATGAGATTTACAACTGCTTCTTATAACCATATCTAGTCACCAAATCTTACATACAATATATCCATATCATATTATTTAGAGCTATAACCTATATCAACTAACTTCCATAATGGAAATCTATACAAAATATTAATCTATATATAGACATGTATAAAAATAGACATATATAGAGGAGTCCTAGATCATCATGAAATAGCTAGAACTTCTGAAATAACTTAGAACATGTTGTGGATAAGTTATAGCAAGATGTGATAATATAAAGCATGACTATCATAATTTGTAACTGATTATCATAATCTGTATCTTGACTGTTGTAATATGTAGTTGTTTATCAAGGTCCATAGAACATCTTGTAGAATCTAAATTTATTCTCAAATGATTAGTTCTTGATCATGGTACTTACTTGTCTTCATGAGATCATAGAAAAACCCTTATTTATATGCTATCATACCTATACATATAAAAATATGGAAGCCTAAACATGCAAATAGTTAAAACATTGTAACAACCTCACTAGTTGCTAACTAGAAATACACAATTTTTTTAAACACATAAACTAATAATAGATTACACCACAAGAATCTAAGTAGTGATAAAACAAAAATACTCTAAGAGTGATAATTGTAAATAAGCATGTGACATCAAATAATTACTGATCATTAAAAATACATGAAAAACACATCATAATACAATCACATAAAGTAATTACAAATATCCAAACACTACTGGTATAATGCTCAACCACTGTTGGTCAATCCACAATAAATAAACAATTACATTTATACATGAAATGTTTCTAATAGAGAATACAATATAACACAATGTAAAAAAATAAGATACAAGGCTCTCTAGAGCATGAGTTCTCTGGTCTCTCCAGTATCTTTGAAAATTGTCTCAAATGTAGTATTATTGTGGGGAGAGAGAGCATCATCCAAGTTATTTTCCACACCAACCATAGAAAAACAATCTCCCACACTAATCCCATTAGGGAATAGACCTCCCTTCACAAATGAGTAGATAGTGATGGTGTGAGAAACTAGAGTAACAAACAAGTACCCAAGTGTTGTATAATTTTTAAAACTAAACATGTAGTGTATCATAGAAAAACATTATATTACAAGCTATTGCACCAGCATGTAAATCATACACACAAAAATATAAAGAATAATTATACATAATTTAACCCCAATATTCATATAATTTACTTCTTACTAGCAATCACAACACATGATAAACATAGGAGTAGGTAAAGTATACATTTATTCCATCAAATATAAGAATGAATCGTACATTATTATCTAGCTTATACTAAAAATAATGACTATAGTTTATACCATTTGGGTAAAATACACATCTAACTATAGATTCTAACTATCACAATAAGTTCTAAACAACTACACCCCATGATAACCCAAATTATCACAGTCTAGTATTTTAAGACATAACTACTAGTTTTGTACAATCAATCTTACAAAGTAGTATTAAATACATAAAACCATAAGCTTCTAATCAAGAGACTAAATATAACAAATTAATTCATAGATTTCAAAAACACATAAAATTCTAACCTATCATTCATTACACTCTCAAGGTTGTATTCACCCATACATAATGTCCTACTACCTATCATAAAACATACTATTCAAATAAACCAACATGCATACATAAAACATATTGTGGTTCAAGACATAAATTTTATAGAATGTACCATCCAGGCATAGCATGATTTTAGTCTATAAAATTTCAAATGGAAACTCTTTATGACATCCAATAATATCATACATCATAGTGCATGATCACCCTAATCAGTCATGAATAACTATACTCTATGCTTAAATTGCATACTATCATTAAAATAAACATAACTTATAAATGCACTCATGATGCACTATTAAATGCCATCAAATATCTAAAAACTTGAATGTGCCAATATTATCTTAGTATGAACCACACACAAGTTTTCCTCTTTACATGACACTCCAAAATTTGACTCTGTTGACATGTTTGCATAACACTACTCTGTTTACTGATATACTACTTGGTCTCTACTAATGTTTTAAGCAAATCCATAGATCATATAATTATGTCAATAAAGGATATAAACTTAATAAAATAAGAGTATAGTAAAATTACCACATAAATGTCTATCTTTGCTATTATTTACAAAAAATATAATGATATTCCTAAGACTATAAAACTCTATTCATCTCTCTAAAAATTATGTACACTTATGCACATCTATTTTCAATCATGGTCATCATATGACAATGACTTACAAAGACAAGTAGTCACATATCAATCCACTGATTGACCTAAGTTCATCAATTAATCTAACACAAATTAGAGGATCAAAATAAGGTTGAGAATCAATCGTCTCATAATATTAGTATTATGTCATATGATCATAATTTTTTTATTAACAAGTGTCTCCAAATTTCATGAGTAAGATCCTCTACTATAACATTTGATCATAAGGATGTAATTATCCTAATTTTCAAGCTATCTCCCTCGTGACTAGACTAAATTGGTAATTTATTATGATTCAATTAGTCTAGTTCATAAATATTTATTCTATATTATGACTGATACCCACATCTATTATTTTGTTTTTTCTTTCTAAACCGAGTATACAAAGTATTCCACCATTTATTTTGAATCAAGGGGAAATAAAAAGAATCAAGATAGAAATGGAAGTATCATTAATGAAATAAAATATGTTTTGATTCCTTTCATATAAAGGAACATGCTAGCTAAGAAAGCATATAAAAAATCCCATGTTTTATTTATCGAGGCATGCTTCATATAATTATTGGGTTTTTCCCATCCTTTATATTTATAAAACTTATTTTCATTTAAAATAATTATTTCTCACATGGTTCACTGTAATAAGATTGGTAAAACCTTTTCAATACAATGACATAGTTAAAATAAAACTAGGTATTAGCCATATTATCTAATTTGAACCCTACAATAATGTCACTCTAAAAAATATATATTCTAACCAAAAACCATTCATGATAATCATGCTTTAATTTTTTTTTAAAATACAACTTGGGCTTATAGTACAATTCAACTGGCAATGCAACTCAGTTGGTAGCGCAACATGGATGGTGGTGCAACTCTATTGAAAATGCAATATGAAAATCTGAGGTAAAAATAAATTTATACCAAACATTCAATCTTGCATTAAAGAAGAAACATATTTTACTTCATATATTTACTATTTATTCACAACTAGAACACAAAGCATTCCAACGATTTAGATAAATCATTGTAGTTTTTTTAAATAAAATTATTTCATATATACAAAGTTGTATTATTTATTACACCAACTTTTTGCATAATATCTAAATTATTTTGCTTTCATTCCATATTAGATTGCTAGGATTTCATACATATATTTTTTTATGTAAAAGGATCATTTACTTTAGATCCATAAATTCTGATTAAGGCTTTAAGATTCCCTCCCAAGTGCCAAAACATCCTCAACAAATTAGATATTATGGAATTTTTTTACTTAGTCAATACTTAGTTTATTCACTACAAATAATCTGAGATCAAAAAATATTCAGGTTTTATGGTAGTTTGTGGTTATTCCTATTTCACACACACACACACACACACACACACACACACACACACACACACACACACACACACACACACACACACACACACACACACACATTTGCACAACATATTTAGTTTAGAGGGTTTGAGCCATTCTATCTTCCTAAATTACACACACACACACACACACACACACACACACACACACACACACACACACACACACACACACACACACACACACACACACACATACACAGAAACACACACACACATGCCTAATAAAACTTTTTACACAGTCGACTTGTAATAACGGTGATTCTGAATCTACTCAATACTATTTATTTCCAATTATTTAGTACATAAGTTTATTTAGGGCTGAATGTAATAGTTTCAACCTAGGGTAGCTCTATGGTCAATATAAAAACCATTGTTTTAATCATTTAGGAAAAATACATATAGTTAATTCATCGGGTTTCTATATTGAATTGGTTTTCAAACAAACTCATGGCCATGTATATATATATATATATATATATATATATATATATATATATATATATATATAATAGAAAATATACAACCCATACCCATTTTTAAATATATTACACTCAAAAATATAAATTATAAAACCAACCTTGTAAGATAATTTGCCTAAAATAAGAATACGCGTGGTTCTTCTTATTTTGTATACTCCCTCCTTATGCCTACTTCTTCTATTTCTGTATCCCCTAATCTATCTCCATATTTTATTCTCCCTTTATTTTCTTCACCATATATTCTCTTTATAATTTTCTCTTTCTTTCCATCCACTTCATGCTTAAGTCAATGTTTTAACTTGAGTTCCATAAATTTATTTTTCTTTTTAATTTCTTTTCATGCATGAATATCATTACTTTGTCATTTAGTAAAAGTTCATTATCGTACTCTTAACTTTGAGTTTCATTTGTGTTAAAAAATCATCTTCTTAACTAAAGCTTTAATTATTTCAAAAATCACGCATGCAATACTTGTGTTCAAGGCTTAGTTATTCACTAAGTTCACTTAAATCTAATTTTAAACCCTTAATACTCATGGTATTCCATGCAAAGGATTTAACACTATAATTTAGTATCATCTGGATAATTAAATTTTCTTAATTTAATTTTAATAGGTAATTATCTTTTTAAAATACTAATTAAGCCAAATTAATAATTCCATTATAACACAAGACTAATGCCACTTATATTTAAATAATTTAACAAAGGTTAATTTCTTAGGATATAATAGCAATGTGACTATATGATCTTATAATAACATTGTATGCATAAATATATGCACTATTAAAACACACATGCTATCACATAATCAAATCATCATAAGCATCAACCAAAATATGATCATAATAGGAGTATTTTACCTCTAAAAAGTAAACTAACTATCTAGATCAAACAAAAAGTTAAATTAAGTGATTCTATTGTGATGTGTGTGTTGGGTTACTAGTACTTCCTCTATCATCCACTAATCATCCTATCTATGCCATCCTCTCTGATGATGCTCTCCCTTCATTAGACTATGAGGGAAGGATCAATACTGTATCCACCTTGTAACAAGTAGGTATTTAGTCTAAGTCATTAAATATATCAAACAAATGATATATAACTGACAAATATACATCCACAATGTACATAAATAAGAAAGTACAACTATCATATAATTTATCCATTATGTGAAGTAAGCAACATATCACTATCCCATAACTAGATTATATCATAAAACTCAAATCAAATAAATAATAATCAAATGATGACCACATAATCTATGGATTACAAGGTTATAAAACTTAAGATGAAATCAAGATGTAACATCCTTCCCCCTAAAATTACTCATCACCCTGATGATGCTTATTCAAATAATACAAATAGAGTTTAACATAATACAAACATAGTACCTAGTATAAAATCATTCTAATAAAATTTAAGAAATTTACTTATATAATTCATCATAGTTATCCTAATTAGCACTATTCTTAAAGTTTTGGTCCCATAAGACCCTGATCTATGACATTTCATATTATACAAACAAGTTTTGTGAATGTCACTTATACTCTAATTGGTTCTATCATGACCACCCTGAGGTCCTAAACCACAAGACAGACCTATAATATCTTGGTAAAAGTTTCACTAACTTTCCAAAAGCACATGATATCATCACAAAAACCAAAAACAAATGGCTAGGGAGAGTTCCTAAAAACCTTCTAGCACCTCAACACATATCTCTAACCTAGAGAGTGTTTTTCTCATCTTGGAGAAAAGTGTTTAAGGAACATGGAAAGAATGATGTATACAATTTAATACTATCACTACCCCACATAGTTTAAGATAAGTATAACATGTCAATATTTTCACTACTCTATGGATCTCTTGTCAAGTATGATGATGAATATGAACTAAAAATACTACATTTTTAATGTATATAAATTTATAGAATACATATCCACATTATACATACGTATGGCCATATGACTAAATTTGACAAGTCTATCTATCAAATCTCAGAATTGACAAGTCCATCTATTGAATTCAAACTCAAAGACTGCTGAGTCAATGTGAGTCTAAGTAAGATACACTCCAATCACTTATAACTGACATCCCTAATTCACCACTCTTCCCTTAGGTCTGTATGGCCTAATGATCTCTGTAATGTGCATAAGGTTTAATAAAACATAAATCTATACTAATAGATCATAAAAAGCAATACTATATGCTCAATTATTCTAGATGTACTAATATACATATAAGAAAATCACACAATCATTCAAAATTGTATTAAGTTACCACTATTCAAACATAACTAGTATCATATTTCATAGCTTAACCTATAATGTTTTATTCATAGTTAAGAGGAAAATAATGTTAAAAGTAACATAATATACAAAATCCAAGGATCATACCATCCTTATAACCTTATAAATAAATAAGGGAGACAATATCTTCCTATTTGCTTGCCTAGTACTCAACAAGTTAAAAGTTTTATCTAAATCCTTTTAGACAAATAATATCTTCCACACATCATACACCCTACTCATTTCTAGATAAAGATACAATAATCAACTCTTCAAAATAAAATGTTTCAATAAGAGAATAATATCAATCTAAACCAAGGTATATAATAACATAATAATTATAAATAACTATAATTAATATAAATACAAGGTTCGCCACCCATGTGGTCAAGTTCACAAGTTAGAAAAAATAATGACTGTAAAAAGTCACAAGTGGAAAGTAAAGAACTAACATCTTAAAAATAAAAATCCTACATACCCTCACATGGTAAAAGGAAATACTGCAACTCAAGTTTCCAAATCACTATTCACTTACCAAACTTGTAAGTGTATTATCATAGCCTACCTCCACAACCAAAAGGAAAATACTAACCACAAATATGCATTAATCCATCCAATCTTATAAATTTTCTTAACAACAAGTAGAAAACACTTTACAATGAACTCAAGGGAATAAGATCAAAATAACATTTTAGAAACAAGTTTCTATTTAAGGAAAACACCAAATCAACATCATATAAATATGTATCTTCTCGATAGCTTAAAATGATTTAAGAGGAGAGTGAGAGAATAACAAGTCACCTATAAGCTATCTAAGATAGATGACACTTTTTCCCAAGTCCACAAAATAAAATGCTAACATAAAGTAATTCTCACCCAAGACTTCTATACTCAACTACAATAAAATTCCCACTACACTAGATGGTGCCAATCTAGAACGGTCTTACAAAATTTCCCACTCCTAAGATCTATGTAAGTAAAACACAAAATTAATGCATAACTACTTTAGTCAGAAGCACTCCATGCCTTTAAAAACACTCACAATGCAAAACACAAATGGTGAAGGTGATTCAATTACCAATAAATATGTAATCATACTTGAGGCGATCAATCTAAAAGATAAAGAATATGGTAGGGAACTTTTGTTCATAACTCATGAACTATGTTATGCACTTACCTACCCCAACACCTTAAATAACCATCACCAATGAAACACTTGATAAACCCTTTAATAACTCTAAGGGGGTAAGAATGCTCCTCAGAGTACACACTCAATGTACCACACACATTTATAATTCTCCTTTTTGATAAATAGAAAGATACAAAAATGCTAATAGACTCATTAGGTCCTAGAATTTGAGCTTCAGCTCTGATATCACATGTAACAACCCCACTAGTTGTTAACTAGAATACATAATTTTTTTAACACAAACTAATAATAGATTACACCACAAGAATCTAAGCTATGATAAAATTAAAAAAATCCAAGAGTGATAACTATAAATTAAGAATGTGACATCAAATAGTCACTGATCATTACCAATACATGAAAAATGCATCATAATACAATCATAGAAAGTAACTACAAATATATAGCCACTGCTAGTACAATGATCAGCCACTACTAGTCAATCAAAAGTAAATAGATAATTATATTTCTAGATGAAATATTTCTAATCGAGAGTTTGATATAACATAATGTATGAAAATAAGATACAAGGCTTCTTGGAGCATGAGTTCCCCAGCCTCTCCAGTATCTATGGAAATCATCTCAATTGTAGTACTATTATGGGGAGGGAGAACATAATCTAACCACATTTACATACCAACAACAGACCAATGATCCCCCATACTAATCCCATTAGGGAATGTCCCTCCCTTTACAAATGAGTAGATAGTGATGGTGCAAAAAACTAGAGTAACAAGCAAGTACCCAACTGCTATATGATTTTTAAAAGTAAACATGCAGTGTATCATAAAAACCTATTATATTTCAAGATATTGCACTATCATGTAAATCATACACATGAAAAGATAATGTCTCACTATACATAATTTAACCCTGAGATTCATATAATTTACTTCCTACTAACAATAACAACACATGCTAAACATAGGAGTAAGTAAAGTATACATTTATTCTATCAAATACAAAATGAGTCTTACATTTTTATCTAATTCATACTAAAAATAATGACTATAGTTTATACCACCTAGATAAAATACATATTTAATTGTAGCTTCCAACTACTAAAATATGTTCTAAAAAATTAAACTCCATGATAACCCATATTATCATAGTCTAGTATTTTAAGACATAATTACTAGTTTTTCACAATCAATCCTACAAAATAGTCTTAAATACATGAAACTATAAGTTTCTATTCAAGCAACTAAATATAACAAAGCAAGTCATATCTTTCACAAACACATAAAAGTCTAACCTAGCATTCGCTACACTTTCAAGGTTGTATGCACTCATACATAACGTCTTACTAACTATCACAAAACATACTATTCAAGTAAAATAACACATATACATAAAACATACTGTAGGTCAAGACATATTTTTTACTGAATGTACCATCTAGGTATAGCATGATTTTAGTCTATAAAATTTCAAATGGAAACTCTTTATGACATCCTACAATATCATATATCATAGTGCATGATCACCCTAATCAATCATGAACAAATAAAATCACAATCATACATAATAATTAAACAAATATGGGTTATACCACCTGGTATACTCTATGCTTAAACTGCATACTCTCATTCAAATAAACATAACTTATAAATGCACTCACGATGCACTATTAAATGCTATCAACCATCTAAACACTTGAATGTACCAATATTCTCATAATATGAACCACCCACAAGTTTTTCTCTTTACATGACGCTCTAAAATTTAACCTTGTTGACATGTTTGCATAACACTATTGTGCTTACTGATATATTACTTGGTCTCTACTAGTATTCTAAGAAAAGATAATATATATTTAAATCATATAATTATGTTAATAAAGGATATAATATTAATCAAACATGAATATAGTAACATTACCATATAAATGTCTATCTTTGCTATTATTTACATAAATTATAGCGATATTCCTAAGACTATAAAAATCTATTCATCTCTCTTAAAATTATGTACATCTATTTTCAAGTACGGTCATCATATGATAATGACTTACAAAGATAAGAAGTCACATATCAAAACACTGATTGACCTAAGCTCATCAATTAATCTGACATAGATTAGAGGATCAAAATAAGGTTGAGAATCAATCATCTCATAATCTTAATCTTAGGTCATATGATCATAATTTTTTTTATTAACAAGCATGCTAAAATTTCATGAATAAGATCATCTACTATAAAATTTGATCATTAAGATGTAATTATCCTAATTTACAAGGTATCTCTCTTGTGACTAGACTAAATTGGTAAGTTATTATGATTCAATTAGCCTTGTTCATATATATTTATTCTATATTATGAATGATACCCACATCTATCATTTTAATGTTTCTTTCAGAACTGAGTATATAAAGCATTCCAACATTGATTTTGGATCAAGGGCACAATACAAATTAAAAATGGAAGTATCATTAATTAAATAAAATGTGTTTCGATTCCTTTCATAGAAACGAACATGCTAGTTGAGAAAACATATAAAAAATCCCATGTTTTATTTATTGAAGCATGCTTCATATAATTATTGGATTTTCCCATCATTTCTATTTATAAAACTTATTTTCCTTTAAAAAAATTATTTCTCACATGGCTCACCATATTAAGATTGGCAAAACCTTTTTAATACAATGACATAGTTAAAATAAAACTTGGTGTTAGTCGTATTATCTAATTTAAACCCTAAAATAATGTCATTCTTAAAAAAAAAATATTCAACACATGATAATCATGCTTAATATTTAAAAAAAAATACAACTCAGGCTTCTATATGGGTTGCATGTTTATAACGATCATACCATATCATAGAACCAATCATATGGATCCCATGATAATCATGCTTAATTTTTAAAAAAAAATACAACTCAGGCTTACAATGCAATTTGACTGGCAATGTAACTCGGTTGACATTACAACTCGGCTAGTAGTGCAAATCCATTAAAACAACAATACAAAAATCTGAGGCAATAATAAAGTTCTACCAAACATTTGATCTTGAATTAAAGAGGAAACATATTTTCCTTCATACATTTATTATTTCTTCACAATCGAAACACACGTAACATTCCAACAATTTAGATAAATCACTGTAGTTTTTTTAAAAATAAAATTATAATATATATACAAAGTTGTATTCTTTATTATACCAACTCACTGCATAATATCTAACTTATTTTATTTTCATTCCATATTAGATTGCTAGGATTTCATACAAAATTTTTATATGTAAAAGGATCATTTATTTTGGATCCATAAATTCTAATTACGGCTTTAAGATTCCCTCACAAACACCAAAACATTCTCAACAAATTAGATATTATGAAATTCTTTTGCTCAATTTATTCACTATAGAAAATTTGAGATAAAAAATATTCAAGTGTTATGGTAGTTCATGGCTATTCTAATTTCACACACACACATACACACATATATTTGCATTAACATATTCAATTTAGATGTTTCGAGCCATTCCATCTACCTGAATGATGTGTGTGTGTGTGTGTGCGCGCGCGTGCATGCCTAATAAACCTTTTTACATAGTTGACTGGTAATACTAGTATTTATAAATCTACTCAATACTATTTATTTCTAATTATTTAGTACATGATTTTATTTAGTACTGAGTGAAATCCTTTAAATCTAGGGTAGGTCGATGGTCAATATAAAAACCATTATTTTATTCATTCAGGAAAAATACATATAATCAATTCATGGGGTTTCTATATTGAACTGGTTTTCAAATAAAATCGTGGCCGTGTATATATCAGTCACATAAAATATATAACCCATATCCATTTTCAAATATATTACACTCAGAAATATAAATTATAGAACCAACTTTGTAAGATAATTTGCCTAAAATAAGATTATGCTTGACTCTTCTTATTTTGTATACTCCCTCCTTATGTTTAATTTTTCTATTTCCATATCTCCTCCTCTTCAATCTCTGTATTTTATTCTACCTTTATTTTATTTGTCATACATTCTCTTTACAATTTTATCTTTCTTTCCATCCAATCCATGCACAAGTCGATGTTTTAACTTGAGTTCCATAAATTTCATTTTTTTGTTTCTTTTCATGCATAAATATCATTACTTTGTCATTGAGTAAAAATTCATTATCATACACTTAAATTTGAGTTTCATTTATGTTCAAACACATATCTTCTTCTTAAATAGAGATTTAATTATTTCATAAATCATACATACAATACTTGTGTTCAAGGCTTAGTTATTCACTAAGTTTGCTTAACTCTAATTTTAGACCCTTAATACTCATGGTATTCCATGCAAAGGATTTAACACTCTAAGTTATCATTGTATGGACAATTAAATATCCTTAGTTTAATTTTGATAGGTAATTATCTTTTTAAAAGACTAATTAAGCCAAATTAATAATTCTATTACAACACAAAACTAATGGCACTTATATTAAATCCTTTATCTAAGGTTAATTTCTTAGGATATAATAGTAATGTGACTATATGATCATATAAAAACATTGTATGTGTAAATCTATGCACTATTAAAAAGTACATTCTATCACACAATCAAATCATCATAAGTATCAACCAAAATATGAACATATTGGAAGTATTTTAATACTAAAAAATAAACTATCTAGATCAAATAGATAGTTAAAAAAGTTATTCTATTGTGACATATGTGTTGGGTTACTATCAATTCCTCTATCATCCACCAATCACCCCATCTACACCATCATCTCTGATGATTCTCTCCCTCCATCAAGATTTGCAAGAAAGATCAATCCTGCATCCACTTCATAACAAGTAGGTAGTTACTTCAAGTCATCAAATATATCAAAATAATGATGCATAACTAATAAATATACATCTATAATGTACATAAATAATAAAATATAACTATCACATAATTTATCTATTCTGTAAACTAACCAACATATCACTGTCCCATAACTAGTATATATCATAAAGCTCAAATCAAGTCAATAATAATCAAATGATAACCACATAATCCATGGATTCAAAGGTTATATCATAGTTACCCCAATTATCACTATTCTCAGAGTTTTGGTCCTATAAGACCCTACTCTATGACATTTCCAATTGTGCAAACAAGCTTTACTAATGTCACTTATGCTCTGTTTGATTCTATCATGCCCACCCTAGGGTCTTGAACCACAAGACAAGCCTATAATATCTCAGTAAAATTTTCAATGACAATCCAAAAGCAGATGAGATCATCACAAAAGCCAAAAATAAATGGATAGGGAGACTTCCAAAGAACCTTCTAGCCTCTTAACACATCTCTCTAATCTATAGAGTGTTTTTCTTATCTTGGAGAAAGTGTTTAAAGAACTTGGCAAAAATGATTTGTATAAGTTAATATTATCGCTACTTCATGTAGCTTTAGATAAGTATAACAAGTCAATACTGTCATTACTCTATGGAGCACTTGACAAGTATGATGATAATTAGGAATTGAAAATACTATATTTTCAATATATACAAATTTATGGAACATCTATCCATATTATACATGTGTATAGCCATATGATTGAATTTGACAAGTTCATCTATCAAATCCCAGATTTGACAAGGCCATCTATAGAATCTAAACTCAGTAACTACCGAGGAAATGTGAGTTTGAGTAGGACACACTCCTATCTCTTATAACTCACATCCATAATTTACCTCTCTTCCCTTAGGTCTCTATGACCTAATGATAGCCATAATCTGCACAAGGTTTAATGAAACACAAATCTATACTAATAGATCAGAGAAAACAATACTATATGCTTAATTATTCTAGATGTACTAACATACATATAAGAAAATCATATAATCATTCTGAAATGTATTAAGTTACCACTAGCCAGACATAACTAGTATCATATTTCACAACTTAACCTATAGTGTTGTTTTCATATTCAAGAGAAAAATAATGTTAAAATTAACATAACATACAAAGGCCAAGGATCATATCATCCTTACAACCTTATAAAGGAGCAAACAAGACAATGTCTCCCTATTTGCTTGGCTAGTACTCAACAAGTTAAAAGTTTTATCTAAACCCTTTTAGACTAACAAGATGTTCCCCACATCATACACCCTACTCATTTTTGGAGAAAGGTACAATAATTAACTCTAAATAAAGGTATATAATAACATAATAATTATAAATAACTAAAATTAATATAAATTCAAGGTTCACCACCCTCATGGTCAAGTTCACAAGTTAGACAAAATAGTGAATCTAAAAAGTCACAAGTGGAAAGTAGAGAACTAATATCTTAAAAAAAAAAATCCTACATACCCTCACATGGTAAAAGGAAACACCGTAACCCAAGTTGCCAAATCACTATTCACTTACCAAATTTGTTAGTATAGTATCATAACCTAACTCCAAAACTAGAAAGAAAATACCAACCTAAAAATGCATTAATCCATCCAATCTTACAAATTTTCTCAATAAAAAGTAGAAAACACTTTCCCACAAACTCAAGGGAATAAGATCAAAATAATATTTTAGAAACAAGTTTCTGTTTAAAAAAAATACTAAATCAACTTCATATAAATATGTGTTTTCTTGGTAGCTTAAAATGATGTAAGAAGAGAGTGAGAGAACAACAAGTCACCTCTAAGCTAGCTAAGCGAGATGACACTTTTTACCAAATCCACAAAAACAAACTCCTAATGAAAAGGAATTATCAACCAAGACTTCTACACTTAACTACAAGAAAATTCCCACCACATTAGACGGTGCTAATTTAGAATGGTCTTATAGGATTTCCCACTCTTAGGATATATGTAAGTAAAACACAAAATTAATGAATAAATACTTAAGTGAGAAACACTCCATGCCTTTAAAAACACTCACAAAAAAAAACACAAATGGTGAAGTTGATTCAATTACCAAGAAAGATCTAATCATACTCGAGGTACTCAATCTA
This sequence comes from Torreya grandis, assembly GCA_037957365.1. Classification (NCBI taxonomy): domain Eukaryota; kingdom Viridiplantae; phylum Streptophyta; class Pinopsida; order Cupressales; family Taxaceae; genus Torreya; species Torreya grandis. The sequence goes on along the minus strand of JARHVA010000773.1, from coordinate 1,184,831 downwards.
AAAGATCAAGAATATGATAGGGAACTTTTGTTCACAACTCATGAACTATTTTATGCACTTACCTACCCCAACAATTTAAATAATCATCACTAATGAGACAATAAATAAACTAACCACTTAAAAACTCTAAGGGAGTAAGAATGCTCCTAAGAGTACACACTCAATGTACTACACACATATTCATAATTCTCCTTTCTGATAAATAGAAAGATACACAAATTCTAATGGACTCATTAGGTCCTAGAGTTCAAGCATCAACTCTTATACCACATGTAACAACCTTACTAGTTTCTAACTATAAATATAGATTTTTTTTAACACATAAACTAACAATAGATTACACCACAAGCATCTAAGCTATGATCAAATAAAAAAAATCCAAGAGTGATAAATGCAAATAAGCATGTGATATCAAATAGTCACTAATCATTACCAATACATGAAAAACACATCATAATACAATCATAGAAAGTAATTATAAATATCCAACCACTATTAGTATAATGCTCATCCACTACTGGTCAATCAATAGTTTTATCCATTTTGACCAACATTTCTAAGCTTCCCTAGACCTAGAGAAAAGCCTAGCAGGGTCCCAATTGAAAAAAGATCAAATGACTTAGAAGCAGGCTCAACATGGAAAATGGAAGGATCTAAGTAGGTCCTCATGAGGTTTACAAACATTTAGAGGTATGAAAAATGCTACACAAATCTTAAGAATCCATCAAAAACCCAAAGGAATGATCAAAGGATGAATTTGGCAAGTTTGAAGGACCAAACCATCATTAGGACGTCATCCAGAAGTGAGCATACCAACTTGTTTGAGAATTTTTTTACCTTCACTCAGGAATCCCCCATGAGCTAAAGGATTATGGCTCCATGGAGCTCTTTGTGCCTAGATAATATCATGAAAGTTTTATGGCTATGTGAGATTTCTAGCTCGAGTTATAAAGCTTCAAATTTAGACTTGTAGGAAGGGAAATTCATGAAAACATCAAAATAAAGCTCAATGTTTATCTATTGGGATCCAAAATATTGATAGTTACATAGATGTTAATGATAGTCACATGAAAATCAAATGAAAATTATGTGGATGTTAAATTTAAGACATGAAAAATAGCCATTGGGGTTCAAAATGCTAATATGCTTGCATGGATGTCAAATACATCTATGCAAACATCAAATACATGCATGCAGATGTCAAAGTTAGGTCTCATGAAATAGCTATTGGGTTCAAATGGTGGGTTTAGGTAAATCTAAAGGTCCATGTTCAATCATGCATCTTGATCCAACGGTGCGAGCTTGATTCAACATGTCAAAGGATCTTCGTGGTAAGTGTTGATGCAAGAGATTACACCCAGGGCAGGAGGCCTAGTTCCTGCCTTCTCCTCGCAACATGGAAACTCCTCTCTCACCTGTGGGACTGGCGAAGCTAGAGGGGAGAGTCTCTAGATAAGGGCTAGCTCCCTTTGATGTATCATGTTTGTTTTAGCAAGTGCAAACACAGGCATATATATATATATATATATATATATATATATATATATATATATATATATATATATATATAGCTATATAATGGGGGGATGAAAAGGGAAAAGAGATGCAAGAAAATAAACTAATCTAAGGAGGTGATACACTAAAATAAGTTAACCTTCCCACATCCACACTTAGGATCAGACAAAAGAAACATACATACACTTAGACTTGGCAGAAGGACCAGGCTACAAGAAAATGGCAGGGAGGTTCTTATGAAAACAAAGGGACAGGGACTCACCAAGATGTTGTGAAATACATACTATAAATGACTTCCTCTGTTCTATACTTTCAAATAGAGTTCTTCTCCTGTCAACTATAGAAAATGGTGCCTGGTAGATAATTGGTGTGTTGGTGTTGAACTTGTGAGAGCATCAAAAGACAATGATTGAACACAAATCAAACACTCATGACATACAAAATATCTATCCAAAAAGAGGTAAAATTGCTTTTATTTGATTCAGGTGGAAATTTTAGCAGGGTTGCACCTTGTAAAATTTGTGAAAAGATGATTAAAAAATGACCAAGTTCGCAATATATATGGAAAGTCCAAGAGGCTCATTTGGTGCTTATTGGTTACAAGTGGCCTATTGCGTCTATTCATGAAAGGAAACAAGTCGCTCAAAATCATTAATGAACTATGCGCTTTGTCCCCTTGAAATTTGCCTTTGTCAAGGTTAATATGTGATTTGCCTTCTCATTTAATAAAAAATAGAGAAAAATGATTGCTTTACCAGCTGCTTGCATCCCAAATGATCAATTCACTGGCACTATTTCACCTACTAGAGTCACTTCTCAGATTAGCACTAGTTAGAATGATTGCTTACTCATTCCTTGCTTGTCGGTTTGGTTTTCCTCCATTTTATCTTATCTAGTTCATTTGGCCCTTGGGGCAAACATTCAGGTGAGTCGCTACATTTTGAGCTCCTTTCCATGTTTAGCGCTCTTTCATTTGAAGGCAAATGACTACTTTGTTTCATTAATTTTAACATCCTCTAGGACATCCTCAGGCCTTATGACTTCTTCTGTGGCTTGTTGGCTTTGGGCCCTCTTAATTTCTTCATGGGCACTCTTTCCTTGTATACTTTGGTGGGTCGCTTGGCTCTTCAGACTACTGCTGGGTCTTTGAATGTTTCTGCGGACTTTTGTTTGTAGACATTTTCCTGTGGACAAAAGTCTGCAGAAATTCTGTCTACCTTTGCCTTTGCTTGAAGTTTAATGTGTTAGCAGCCTGAATTCCTTAGTCAACTTCAAACAAATTGAACTTTGAACCTGAGATTTGAACTTACTCAGGTCCTCTCCTTTGAAGTGCCAGCCCTTTGGAAGGGTACTGAGCCTTTGAACTTACCCTTCGATTCAAGGGCATGCCCTTGAACCAAGCTTTGAACCAGGCTATTAAACCAAGCCGTTGAACTCTTTATTGAACTGAACCTGTTGAACCAAAATGGTTCAACGGTTCAATCATTGTGCACCAATGACTGCTGAACTGGATCTGATGGCCTTCTTCGTTGAACTGAACCATTTGAACCAAAAATGAGAAAACATTGGCATTGAAGTTGTTCAACCTGGAAACACTATCTTCAAAAAGTGAATAAAGAAGGTAAACAATTTTTTGGCTTGGGGCAAAAATTGGTCAACAGCTGGCAACTCACAGGGGAAGCGTGCTTGCTACGTGTAAAGACCAGCTGCCTTGAAAAATCCATTGGGCATAGAGTCAAATAGTAACATTGGAAACTAGTAACAACTCTGTCAAAATTTAGAACCAGCCACACAGATCTACCTCCATGAAATGAAAACACACACAAGACTAAGAAAACTACTACCTATGCAACAACACTTAGGGAAAACAAGAAAGAAAGCAAGGGAAAATATGTACAAGCAAACCCAAAAACCAATGGCAATGCTTCAAATATATCCCATTAATTAGGATACATAGTTCTTCGCCATCTAACCTGGAAAGTTGGAATGCATTATGATGCTTACACTGAGTAATCATGTAAGGACCGCTCCATAGGGCATCAAATTTTGCATGTTTCCCAGGCTTAGCTCGATCTTCATCCCATTTTAGGACAATGTCTCCTTTAGAGAAATCTCTTGACAAAGATTTATTGTTGAAGTGCCTTTTTACTTGCTATTGGTGACTGGTCATAGAAGCCATAACCCAATCCCTTACCTCTTGGAGCTCCATTAGCTCACACAACCTGACCTCCATGCTAGTTCCTTCTTCAAATTGTAGTTGGTGGGCAAAATCCAATGCTGGTAACTCCAGTGAGATGGGAAGCCTAGCTTCCCTTCCATACATGAGCGTATATGGAGAATTTTTGATCGCTCTCTTCGGAGTAATTCAGTTGGCCCATAGAGCTGTCTTTAGCTTGGAATGCCAAGTCCTCTGATTTTCTTCCATAGTCCTCTTTATGATTCTGATCAGAGTTTTGTTGGTGGACTCAACTAGCCCATTACCCTATGGATAATAATTTGATGAAGTGCTGAGGTATATGCCATACCTTAGCGCCCATTCACTTGTTTTAGCTCCCAAAAAAGCCAAGGCATTATCTGCGATTATGGTGGCTGGAACCCCAAATCTTGTTACTAGGTCCTAATAAAACTCTAGGATTGCGCTTTCATTCACCTCTTTTAGAGCGATGGCCTCCACCCACCTAGTGAAATAATTTGTAGCAGTCAAGACCCATTTGTGCCTAGCACTAGAGGGAGGATTGATCATCCCTATGAAATCCAGGCCCCACTGCATGAATGGTTGCTCAACTTGGATGGGATATAGAGGCATGGTAGCCAATCACTATTTTCCATCAAAAAGTGCACACTTTTGGCACTTCCTTATCCAGGCATGGGTGTCCTTGAAAAGAGTAGGCCAAAAATAACCAACTCTCATTATCTTTGCCATGATAGTTCTAAGAGAAAAATGATCACCTGCTGGCCCATCATGGAACTCAGCCAATACCGTATCAACCTAGTTTAGGTCAATACACCTTAGGAAGACCTTGGAGAAATCCCTCCTAAAAAGTACTTCATCAACCAAAACATAAGGGAGAGACTAAAGTTTAAAATACCTTCTTTTAGTCTTACCAAGACCCTATGGGCACTCACCAGTAGTAAGGAAACACCTAAGGTCCAATGTCCAATCCTTTATGACAGTTGGTTCCTCTACAGTGGCCACATCGTGAATTAACAAGCTGCCTTCCCTCTCTTGCTTTAAGTCTATAGTGAGCTATTCATATAGGCCTCTTCCCCTCACCAGCTTGGTGATCTTGATGTCTACATCATACTCCATCACTTTGGTAATCCACCCTGCCCTCTTCTCATTTAGGTCTTGATTGGTCAGGAAATCCTTGACACCAGGATGTGGGACCATGAGGTGGATCCTGCTGTTAGACAACATATGCCTAAATTTCTTCAGGCTTTGAACTACTGCCAGGACTTACTTCTCTACATACGTGTACTTGACTTCAAAATCCTCTAATCCTTGGCTAAAAAAGGCATGTGGTTGTTCGAGGTCATCACCACTTGCTTGGGTAAGCATGGCAGATATCACCTCTTCATTACTGAAAGTATAGAGGTTGAAGTCTTTGTTGAAGTCGGGGCTGATCAAAGTGGGAGCCCAAGTTATTGCCTACTTTATGGCCTCAAAGCTATCTTTCCTTTGAGCTATCGATTTGAATTCCTCACCCTTCTTTAGCATAGGAGTGAGTGGCTTAACTATCTCTACAAAATTTAGAATGAATCTCCAAATAAAATTAATTTTGCCAAAGAAACTTTGCAGGCTTTTCTTGTGCTTTGGTAGGGACATCTCCAAGATAGAGTGAACTCTCTCGGGGTCAATAGATAAGCCCTCCTTGGAGACAATGTGGCCAAGGAGTTTTCCCTCATAAAAAGTGAACACACACTTCTTTGGATTAAGGGAGATGCCAAACTTCCTACACCTTTCAAAAATTTGCCTAAGGTGCTCTATGTGTTGGTTCGCTTTCTTAGAGAATACCATCACATTGTCAAGGTAGACCAACACATTGTTATTCATCAAACCTCCAAAATCCATATCCATGGCTCACTGAAAGGTAGCACTAGCATTAGATAGCCCAAAAGGCATCTTCTTGTAGGCATATGTCCCCCATTTAGTAGTGAAGGCTATTTTGTGCTGATCATAACCTCACACTAGAATCTGATTATACTCTGAATAACCATCCAGGAGGGAGAAATGCTCACTACCTGTTACCTTTTGAAGGATTCATTCCATGCTTGGAAGGGGATAATGATCCTTCAAAGAGACTTTATTAAGGTCTCTAAAGTCGATGCACAACTTGATCTCCCCATTCTTTTTTCTAACAGGAACAAGGTTGGCCAGCCAACTAGAGTGCTTGATTGGAAATATAATTCCAGACTCAATCAATTTGGCCAATTCCCTCTGCATGAGGGGCTCAATTATTGGATTTATAGGTCTTTGATTTTGAATGACTGGCCTAGTGCCTTCTTATAGTTTAATAGTGTGCTGGGCAAGCCTTGAGTCAAATCCTTTCAAGTCACTGTAATCCCAAGCAAAGACATCAGAGAACTCCTGACACAACAAAATAAAAGCTTGCCTTTCTTGAAATGTGTAGACTTTTCCAAGCACACGCAGCTTGTCCTTAAAGATTTCAACCCTTTCGTAATCCTCCTCTTGGGTTGTGATGCATGCCTTGTCATTTATTAATTGGTCATCTCTATTGAATATGCTTTCAAGCGTGACCAACCGTTTAAGGAGTTTATTGTTCTTCAATTGAACAATCTGATTACCATACTGCTGCTATAATTTTGCTTGATTCTGTGTTGTGAATTCAGCTTCTTCTTGTAAGAAAAAAGTTATTTGCTGGTCGCTTTTGAAAACTTGCCAATTTGCAATGTTGTTAAAAACTGAAGGCCAAACCACCACCTTCAAGTGGCGTGAAACATAGTCTTGGCTTATTTCCTTTGAAACGTCAAATTGGGTGCCAATTACTGCCAGCCTATCCACTTGTTTGTTTTGCTCTCTAGGAATGGAGGTAATATTGAAAGCAATAAAATCCTCCACCAAGTCCTAGACTCTATGCTTGTAAGACTTCAACAAGGAATTCTTGGTCAGATTTAGGCCCCTCACCTGATTTACAATCAACTTGTTGTCTCCCAAAACTTGTAGCTCTTTAATCCCTCTTTTTCTTACCCATTCAAGGCCATGTTAAGAGACTTGTATTTTGAAACATTACTCATGCAAGAGAATTGGAACTAGAAAGCTGAAAAGTACCTTTCTTTTATAGGGGAGACCAACATTGCCCCACCTCCAGTGCCTAGCTTACTTTTGGAACTATCAAAATATAGCTGCCATAGGCCAAGGTCTTCTTGGTCTACCTTCATTAACTTTGGCATGAAGGCGCCCTCCTTGTGCATGCAATAGACTCCAAGGTTTGCCTCCTCAATGAACTTTTAAGGATCATGTTTGAAATTATCATTTCCCCACTCATCCAAGAGTAGGTCTGTGACTCCTTCAAGGGCAGAAGATGGAGCTTGGTCTATCTAGGACTCTTCTGAGTCGATGATTGTGTAACTAACATTTGCTGCCTTAGGCGCGTATGGTTCCAGATGGTCCTTGTAGAGTGGCTTAGACTCAATTTTCACCTTGGTCCCATACTTGGTTCTAAAAACTAGATATGACCAATTCGCTACTAGATAGCCACTTATCTTTGATGTGAAGTCCCTAGACAAGCAAATTGTGAAATAAGGAGGAATGTCCGCTACCACTACATCATGGGGAATTGAGAAGGTTGGGAAAGCATGCAGTGTTAGGTCTAAACCCTTCACAATCCCAACTATTTTGTAGGTGTCCCATCTAGCTGCAAGATGCCTTTGTTCATCTCTTCATACTTTAGTCCCATCTTGTCAGCAATATACTTGGGCATTACTGAGGTGCTAACCCCACTGCCAATTATGCAATTGTGTACCAATAAATCACCAATAACCAAGGATACATAGAAAGGGGGAGTTTTTTCTTCTTTCTTTACCTAACCTAAAGTGGAAGGTTGTCCATTTGTCATCAAGATGTTATCAGTGCTTGCTGGGATAGTTTGTTGATCCAACTCATGCAATTCCCTTTTCAATACGTCCTTCTAGCCTAGAAGAGACAAGGAATCCCATAAAGAGATATTCATATGCAGTTTATTCATTTGGTCTACTATATTTATTTGAGGGCTACCTCCCTTCAAGTTTTCTTTGGGGTTGACTCCAGGCTGAATTATAGGCTAAGGGGCTGAAGGTGTAGATGACTGCCTAAAATTTGGGGCTTTTGAATTAGAGTGTAATGGAGGAGGCACTGCTACCATCTTAGTAGTAGCTTGGGCCTCTGACGCTGCTCTTCTTTTAAACCTTGTGTTGGCTGCAACATAATCAGCCTAATTGTCTACAACACCCACATAATTTATTGAATAAAATTCCCCTTCTAGGTGATTCATTAGGGTGGAATCAGGATGGGCCTGATTGCTACTTGTGCTTGGTTGCATTAAAGGCTCAAGGACCTGAGACTGAGCAGCTGTTTGGTTGTCTACATTCTGAAAAGAGTTCATCATCTCATTTGTGTAAACAACCTATTCTTGATTATACCCCATGTTCGAATAGCTTGGCTGTTCTTATACTAGATTATTCTGAATCGACACCATGACTTTAGATGATGAAAAGGGGCATGTAATTTTGAAAAGGCCTAGTCTAAGTGAGCTAACCCTATGCTTGATTATAGCCTTGAAAAGGAGGTTTAGGAGCTTGACCATAGTGCTGATATCCCTGATTTGGCTTGTTGCTTTGGGCTTGCTACCTCTTCAAAGCTACATGTTTGTTTGACATGTTTTGCAACAGGCTTTTAACCTCATGAAGCTCATTAGATGGAGCGGCAGCTGGCTTTTCAACACTAGTCAAAGAAGCTAGTGTTGGAGTGACAATTTGCATTGGAGGCAACATTTCTAGAAAAAGTGGCATGTGAGGCATAGGGGCTATTTTCCCAGCCTGAACCATGTAATTTTCCACTGCTATGGCTACGTCATAAGCATCAGGCAGTATATGCCCTCCCATAGATTAGATCATCATAGTAATATCACTGTTTAATGCCTTTAAATAGTATAAGAAATCATAGATGGAAGTCAGTCTTACCAGGATGGGAATTCTATCCCAAGTCTTTTGAAAATGTGTGTTGAAGTCCTGCATATACTCGTGTGGAGCTCTCCTTATGGTCGTCAGCTGCTCAGCAAGCGAGAGGTCGTCACTCTTTTCCCCAAAATGATATGTCAACTGAGTCCCTAATTTATTCCAGGAATGTATTGAATTCATAGGCAAGGTCCCGTACCAGTCAACAGCTTTGCCTTTCAGAGACAAAGCTAGCAATCTGATGGCAATATTTTCTTCTATTACATTGTGAAAATTGCAAAGGTTGGAAATATTCCTAATATGATCGATGGTTGTAATAGGCCCCAATCTATCAAAAGAAGGCACATTTTTGAGAGTTGTTCCTGGAATTGGATCATAGCATGGGAGATTCAAGGGGCTCTCACCACAAAAAGCTACAAAAGGCAATGCCATGGCTGGGATTAGCTATAACTAAGGTTCTACTGTGGCTGTGTCTCTTATAATAGGTCTAGGAAGATTGCTTGTTGGATAAGGATGGGTTCTCTTAAATCATAATCTTTTAACAAAATTTAAAGGTAATTCAACAAATTCTAAAGGAACCCCTCTTGAAGTAGACCTTGTGGTGACCTTAGGCATAGAAAGATAAGCAACTGGTCTTAATTAGAGAATTGAAGCTCTTACCAATGGAGTCACCAGATGCTAGAAAACTTGAAATTGTTGTGATAGGACAAGCATCAATCCTGAAACCTCTTTGAGTTATCAAAGCATCCCACTGGGTGTGCCAAAACTATTGACACAAGAGATTGCATTTGGGGCAGGAGGCCTAGCTCCTGCCTTCTCCTCGCAACATGGAAACTCCTCTCTCACCTATGGGATTGGTGAAGCTAGAGGGGAGAGTCTCTAGATAATGGCTATCTCCCTTTGATGTATCATGTTTATTTCAACAAGTGCAAACACAGGTGTATATATATATATATATATATATATATATATAGCTATATAATGGGGGGGGATGAAAAGGGAAAAGAGATGCAGGAAAATAAACTACTCTAAGGAGGTGATACGCCAAAATAAGTCGAATATATATATATATATATATATATATATATATATATATATATATATATATATATGTATATATATAGCTATATAATGGGGGGGGGATGAAAAGGGAAAAGAGATGCAGGAAAATAAACTACTCTAAGGAGGTGATACACCAAAATAAGTCGACCTTCCCACATCCACACTTAGGATTAGACAAAAGAAACATACATACGCTCAGACTTGGTAGAAGGACCAAGATGCAAGAAAATGGCAGGGAGGTTCTTATGAAAACACAAAAACAGGGACTCACCAAGATGTTGTGAAATACATACTGTAAATTGTTGGGAGAGGGTGTACACCGGAAGCACACAATTTGATTAATAATACCAAGCAACTTAATATGCGGAAATTAACCAGATTCACCAAGTAACTAGAATTCAGAATAACACAGCATATGAGAGACAATACCAAATTGTATTAACACTTTATACAGAAAAGAATACAATAAAGAAGATGCCACTTCTTCTCCACCACCTTACAGAGGTTTCCCACACCTCAAGTGAACAGTAATTCTTCTCCCCAAAGCTCTCCCTCTCACAGGTCCCAACACCCAACTCAAATACAGAGTTGGTGTTCACCTCCCGTGCTCCACGCACACCACAAGTGCTCCACGCACTCCACAAGCACTTCACGTGCTCCACAAGTACTCAAGGTACTTCAAGTAGATCTCCCATGAATCTGCAACAACCTGCAATTCAACAGACCATACTTATGGAAGGAACTCCCTTGCCTTCCTCTCGCTCTATCCGAGTACACACCTGTACTCCAAGTAGATCCTGCCTGATACTGCTCCCTATAGTGTTGCTGTCTGTATGACCTTGCACACCTGCAAATCAAGCAATGGTTCCAATCACATGTGAACCTCGACCTTGCACACACATACACCTGCAGATCAACGATCTTACTTATTGAAGAACCCAGCTGGCTCTCCAATCCAGCACCAACACACCTGGTACTGTGGCACTAGGAGGAACGCACCATAGCTCTACCTCACACACAGAAGGAGCTTATAATTATGCTCTCTTACTCCCTAGCACACTTTTACAATACAACCATGAGTCTATTATATAGATCTCATCCAAACAATGATTAGACATCTAATTACAATAATTAGATCCGCAGCTATGAGTCTAAAATTAGCACTCATCATGCAAACTCTTGGTTCATTAGCTAACTGCCCGTAAATAGCTCGCAGTCGAACCACACAGGTGACCGACGCTGGTCCCTGTTCGCCTGGAGGTGACCGACGTCGGCCGATATATGACCGACGTCGGTTTCTTCGCTGTGCTATCCCGCCGACGTCGGCTGATCAGACCGACCCCAACTTCTTCTGCAACTCAGCAACCTTCAGCAACCTCCTCTCCTGTTTGCATCAGTGAAGCTTTTAGCTCCACAATCCTAACATAAATGACTTCCTCTATTCTATACTTCTAAATAGAGCTCTTCTCTTGTCAACTACAGAAAATGGTGCCTTGTAGATAACTGGTGTGTTGGTGCTGAACCTGTGAGAGCATCAAAAGACAATGACTGAACACAAATCAAACACTCAGGACATACACAAAATATCTATCCAAGAAGAGGTAAAACTGATTTTATTTGATTTAGGTGGAAATTTTAGCAGGGTTGTGCCTTGTAAAATTCATGAAAAGATGATTACAAAATGACCAAGTTTGAAATATATATGGAAATTCCAAGAGGCTCATTTGGCACTCATTGTTTACAAGTGGCCTATTGCGTCTATTCATGAAAGGAAACAAGTCGCTCAAAATCATTAATGAACTATGCGCTTTGTCCCCTTAAAATTTGCCTTTGTCAAGGTTAATACATGATTTGCCTTCTCATTTAATGAAAAATAGAGAAAACCAATTGCTTTACCAGCCGCTTGCATCCCAAATGATCAATTCACTGGCACTATTTCACCTACTGGAGTTGCTTCTCAGATTAGCACCAGTTAGACTGACTGCTTACTCATTCCTTGCTTGTCACTTTGGTTTTCCTCCATTTTGTCTTATCTGGTTCATTCAGCCCTTGGGGTGAACATTCAGGTAGGTCGCTACATTTTAAGCTCCTTTCCATGTTTAGCACTCTTTCATTTGAAGGCAAATGGCTACTTTACTTCACTAATTTTGACATCCTCTAGGACATCCTCGGGCCTTGTGACTTCTTCTGTGGCTTGCTGGCTTTGGGCCCTCTTAATTTCTTCACGAGCACTCTTTCCTTGTATACTTTGATGGGTTGCTTGGCTCTTTAGACTGCTGCCAGGTCTTTGAATGTTTCCACGGACTTTTTTCTGCAGACATTTTCTCGCAGACAAAAGTCTATGGAAATTTTGTTTGCCTTTACCTTTGCTTGAAGCTTAATGTGTTAGTGGCTTGAATTCCTTAGTCGACTTCAAACAAATTGAACTTTGAACTTGAGCTTTGAACTGACCTGGGTCCTCTCCTTTGAAGTGCTGACCCTTTAGAATGGCACTGAGCCTTTGAACTTACCCTTCGATTCAAGGGCATGCCCTTGAACCAAGCTTTGAACTAGGCCATTGAACCAAGCCGTTAAACTCTTTATTGAACTGAACCCATTAAACCAAAATGGTTCAACGAGTCAATCATTGCGTGCCAATGACTGTTGAACTAGATTTGATGGCCTTCTTCGTTGAACTGAGCTGTTTGAACCAAAAATGAGAAAATACTGGCATTGAAGTTGTTCAACCTGGAAACACTATCTTTGAAAAGTGAATAAAGAAGGTGAATGATTTTTTGGCCTGGGGAAAAAATTGGTCAACAGTAAGAAATCAATAGACTACATTCAATCATACCTAAGAGATCAATAGTGTGTAAAGAGGTCAAAAAATCAAGATATGATAGTAGGGATCTATGAGGCCAATGGGAATAAAGATAGGTTGGATCGTTTCAATTGTCCTAAGTAATTTTTGATAGACAAATTCAAACCAAATGGTAGTTTTTTGACTAAAGCAAATAGGTATTATAGGGTCATCCCATCACCATTGATGCTCAGATAAACACCATTAAAAGGACACATTGATGTAGTTAGATTAAAGAATATAAAGAGAGCACCATTAAAGCTTAATATGGACCTCTAGTTCAAGGATTTGTGTCATGTAAGGTTTGCTCTAAGACTGTGTTCACTATTTTTATAAGAAATATCTATGCATATGAACTCTAAGTTTTTTGTAGAGACAAAATGGGTCTATTTGGACCTAATATAATCAAGAAAGGGGGATATATAGTGTATATTTCTATATTGACTAATGACTATAGGAAAACCAATAGTCTGAGATTGGTTTTCCGTTTATAGTAGACCTATAAACATGGGGATGAGTTTGAACGTGATCTAGTTTGAACAAGAGCTAGAATTTCAAAGGATACCATGAACGCATACACATAGACACCAATAGTTTCATCTCCATGACCAACAACATGAAAAGGACCCTTCTTTCCACATTTGCATGCCATGATGAACTAGTCAAGAGCAACTAGTACTAGGATAAAATTCTAATAGATTGATTTGATGGTTGTAATTGAATTGATGCTAAAACCCAATTTGGAACAACTTGATCCTACCATTGTAACTGTAAGGGAGCATCAATGAGGGAATAATGTAGCTATGAAACCACTTAAAGTGACCCAGATCAATCAAAAGGTATGAATGAGTACTATTATTGAAAGTAATTGTAAGTATGGTTCAAATTTTTGAAATCATTGATTCCCATTTTCAATGTTAAAAATCCTTGTCTCTTACTTCCTTTCTTCTATAAATATAACCTTTGAGATATTGTTAAGATTCTCTTAGGCTGGTATGACTAGATTTTACTATAAATTATATTTTGTACCTCTTGGAGTAATGAATAGGGCATTTTTCAATGGTTTATTAATCTGTGTTTAATGTTTTATATTTGTCTGATATGCAAAAGTGGTTGTCATCTTCCCTTTGCAGGTTAAGTTTAACCTAAGTGATAATAAAATTTTCTTACATGTCATCTAGTGTGTCTTAAGGTTGATGTATCAGGTATAGAGTGGATAGTTGACTGTAAGTGTTTCTAACAAAGCCTTACTTTCATTTCCCTCTAGCCTAAGTCCATCAAATTGACCTCTACATGAAGCATTATTGCTTGGAAACCATTGTAGACACTACATTAGTTCTATTCATAGTATTAGTGTGCTAATGAATTCACTATTGAGAGTGGATGTTTGAGCATTTAGTGCATCACCACATGTTATAATAGGTTTTATTTTATGCAATCTCTTGACTCTTTTCACCCTAAATCATTTAGGTCTTAGAAAGAGAGGTCTAAGCTATCATATTTGAGGAACTAGACTCATTAAAAACCCTAAAGGTCTAGTCTAGATATAGGCATCCCATAGCCTTAGATCATTCCCATGTTAGTCCAAGTATGGGTTAGACTTGAAAAAATTTGACCTTTATTATGTGCTATTTGGATGGCTAATAGTTCTAGCATAACTAGTGGGACACCTATTTACATAATTTTACATATTTGAGTATAGTATCAAATTCAAAAGTTTCATTTCTAGATTTGCATATTTTTCATGCCCCTAAGAATTGTCACATGATCCTTTGTAAAAGGAAAAAAGATAGATTTATTTGAGCTATCTTTCCAATCATAAAGAAGAAGAAAGCCTCTCATTCAAATCTTATACCTACACCTCTTGTTCTCCCTATTGTTACATAGAATCCTCCCGTTTAAGCAAATATTGTTCAACCAAACATTGTTATAAATCCAATACCTCAGATGGCTATTATTAGAAGGCAAGCCTTTGTGCCATTGAATGGTGGTAGTCCTCTGAATCTTACCCAATGGGATGATATTATAATCTTATCTTTGAAAGCTCTTCCTTATTTTATAGGAGAAAATCCAATTACTCCTATAGAACATATTATAGATATTGATAAACTTTGTTTGGTGCATCATGTGACTCAAGAAAATGTAGTAATGAGGTTTTTAGCAACTTATTTCAAAGGAAAAACAATTCAATAGTATAGAGGATTGGATCCTGCATTAATCAATAATTGGGATAAATTTGGAGAGGTCCTATTCAAGCACTTTAAGGACAAGAGTGACCACCTTTCACTTATGGAGTAGCTTACAATAATTAGTAGATTCAATCATGAATTCATAGTGGATTTCAATTATAGGTTCTAGTAGACGATAAAATTCCTATAGCGATCAAGCCTACATCCAACTATGATTTTCCATACTATTTGAAGGATCTCAATTAAAATTTAGCTATGATGACTCAATACATGGGAGGGAACACTCCACTTGAGAATTTTGAAATAGCAATCAAGATTGAGAATTACATTATACAAGTAGACAAGTTATCTCCAAGGCCACCAATGCCTCTCTTTCTAGAGATATACCCTCTTGCTCTAACTATTAATCCACTTCCACATTCAAAAAAGCTTTATCAAATAGAAGGTGATCAAGCTGATAGACTAGGGAAGATAGAGAGTCTCCTAAAGACTCATAATAACATGTTTGTTGTAATGGAAAGACAACAAGATTCATTATACAAGCCATATCATAATACCAATTAGAATTATTATTATAATAGGCCATCCTATTAGTCTAATCAACAAGGACAAGGGTAGAATTCTCAGACAAATAAATACAATCCTAATGCTCCAAGAAATTCTAGAGTCGTGCCAACTCAGAACAACTATGCTTAGGAAGGGAAATGGAATAATTAGTGGGATCAAAAAAATGACATGGCAATAGCTCTAACTGGTGAGAGCTCACATCAGTATTATATGCAACAAAGTTTAGCTCTTCCTCCACATGAAAACTAGACAAAGAAGGAAGCCTATCTACCACATGGAGACATTCCTTTATTCACTCAAGTATAAGTTCTAAATCAACAAGGAGGAGATAATGGTAAAACAAGTATTGAAACTACATTTGTGAACTTTCAGGAAGGTGAGAATTATCTTAAGGACATAGCTTCAAATCAAAGTCAAAATATGCATAATGTTGGTAATTTAGTTGTAACCCATACTAGATCCAAGAAAAGGGTAATTGGTGAGGGTTTAGGTCCTAGTAAGGTAACCCCTTCTCTTTCTCAGCCACCATAAAGGACCACCACTCAATAGCTACCTCAAAAGACATCAACTTAACATGTTCAAGATCCAAAGGGGCAGAATGTGAAAGGGCCTTACATCCCTCAGTTCACACAACATCTAGGATCCCCTATTACTCTTAAATTGTAGTCAAGGATAACCACTTCTCCACTCAATATTGTGGATCATATGATGAAAAATATTATATCAATTTCAATGTGGGATACACTACTAATCCTAAGACAAAAGGAGTATCTATAAGAGGAGCTTTCAAAGCTCAATATCTCTAATGGACCACCTAAAAAGGAAAGAGTAAGTGCTATTATGACTAACTCTAATCCATTTATTGAGCCTCAAGCTCTGAAGGTGACTAAGTCTCCTCCATTCTATCTTTCAGTTGTCATAAGAGATTATCTTGTCCACAATTATATGGTTGATAGTGGAGCTATTACTTCTATCATGCCTAAATCCATAGCTAAAAAAATAGGGCTCAAGTATGAACCTCATGAAAAGGGAGCATTACAATTAGATGGTTCTCTTACTAAGACTGTGGGCATCCTCAAAGATCTTAAAGATTTTACTTGCTAGTTGTCCAAATTTCACCATTGCATAGGATATAGATGTTGTTTATTTATCTCCATACTTTGCACTATGCCTATTCAGGGATTTCATTGCTAAAATAGGAGGTTATCTTTCTTCAAATTGGTCATACGTAGTTTTTAGAACTAGATATGAAACCAAAGTCACTATAATATTTGAGCCTATTTCTAGATTTCACCTTGAACCATATATACCAAATATGTCTAATATGAATTACAATATTTCAGAGGAAGATGAGGGTACTATTGATCAAGAACCTTCTAGGTCACTTGAAGGCATACCAAATATACTTTTGGATTAGTGGGCTACTGATAAACATGGGTATGACCCATACACAAGTATTCAAGAAGCTGGTTTTGGTGTCTACTACATTCATGAAGAAGGTGACTCATCACCTAGTCTCACCAATTCAAAGCAAGATATGGAATCTATTATTCGATGGATCCAAATAAAAAAATGGAAGTAGAGCTGGTGTAATGTTGGTTTCACATCAAAATCAAAGGTATTATTATTTAGTTAGATTTTAGTTTAGTTGTATATCAAATACTATGGAATATGAAGCTCTTATTCATGACCTTCAGTGGGATAGAAAGAGAGGTATTAAGCTTTTGCAGGTGAAAGGTGATAGTTAGTTGTAGTGTAATAATTTAGAAATTTAAGTGTGGTAAATAAACCCCTCATAAAATCCTAAAAACATAGAGTTTGGGACCTCATGGAGGATTTCCTCGCATTTGATATCTACTCTATTCCTAAAGCAACCAATCAACATGCATATAGACTTGCTACCATAGGCGCATAATGTGATATAGTAGACCAGATCAAGGACAATAAATATTAGACCCAAATCAATGTTATATGTAAGGCTTCAGTTCCCAACAATGAGGTAAGTTGGAAAGTCTTTGATAGTGACAAACAAATAGCCTATTTTTTACAAAATGAGATAAAAATTTGATCAAAGAATCAAAGTAAATTGCAATGCTAATATGAAGATAAGATTGTGAAATTGAGATCAAACAATATGCCTAAAGGTTTAGTAACTTTGGAAAGCATCTTTAATGAATATGATCAACTTAGAAAATAAAAGTTAAGCATATCTTCCAAGGAAGAACATTATGAGCAAGTTCACATAGCTAAATGTAACCAACTTAAGTGGGGTAAAGTAAACACTGATTCTAAGAGAGTAGATTTTATTTCATTATGTAATGAGTGCATGTATTTATTTTCTTGGTAATACCATGATTTTTAAGGGTTTGAACCCAAATTAGCATAACATACTATTGAGCTTGAACAAGATGCAAAAATAGTAAGATAGAAACAAAGGCCCATCAACCCCAAGGTTGAAATTATCATGAGAAAGGAGCTTACCAAGATGATTGAGTCAAGTATAATATTTCATACCAATCAATTAACATGGGTAGAAAACCTTTTACCAGTGAGAAAGAAAAATGGAGAGATAAGACTATGTGTGGATTTTAGAGATTTGAACAAAGTGTCACTGAAAGACCACTATCCTCTTCCTTCCATGAATCAAATCTTGTAGAGGGTATCAAGTTCACAAAGGTTCTCCTTACTAGATGGGTAATTAAGTTACAACCAGATATTGGGAAAGAGCAAGATTGGTATTAAACAACTTTCAAAACCAAATGGGGTACTTATGCCTATCAAAAGATGCCTTTTGGGATTTCTAATGTTGGAGCCACTTTCTAAAGGGAAATAAATGTTGGCTTTCAAGGTATTTTGAGTGAAATGGTCTTAATTTATCTTGATGAAATTACTGTATTTTAAAATTATCTTAATGATCATATAACACACCTAACAGTTGTTTTTGATAGATTTAGACAATTTAGAGTTTCATTGAATCCAAAAAAGTGTATCTTTTTAGTGCATGAGGGAAGACTGCTTGGGAATGTAGTGTCCAAAGATGGTATTTTTATTGATCTAGAGAGAATAGGTGAAATCCTTGATCTATCATTTAAAAACCATAAGAAAGGATTGCAAATATTCTTAGGCAAGATCAATTTCATTAGAAGATTTATTCTCGGATTTGTAGAATTGGTAAGGCCACTCACTCAAATGATAAATAAACATCAGGAATTCATTTGGAGTAAGTAGGGTAAGAGAAGATTTGAATCCATAAAATAAACAACCAACCAAGATCCTACCTTGATTAATCTATATTTCAATAAGGATTTCTTTATGTATGCTTTTTCTACATTTAGTACAATTTCAGCCATGCTCATGCAACAAAATAGTGAAGGTTCATAACAACCCATTGCTTTTTTCAATAAAGATTTGGAATAATATGAGGAGAGGTATTATTTTTTTAAAAAACATGTAATTTTTTTTATAATAGGTTTTAAAAAATTTAGACATTTAGTTTAAAATAATAAGATTATACTAATGGTAGCTCATCCCAGGGTGAAGGATTTCATTCTCAACAGAGACTTAAGTGAAAAGAGAGCTAGATGGGTCACTAAGTTCATGGAATATGATAATGAATTGAAGGTCACAAATATGATCTGAGGTAAAGGATTATGTGAACATATTTTACATGATGTGAAAGAAGAAAAGAAGATGGTTTTGACACTTCAAGGTACCCAACAAGAAGCTAAAACCACTTCTCCATCTAATTAGACACACGACATTACTAGATTATTTAAAATAAGAGAATTCCCAATGAGTTTAGATGAATCAAGGAGAAGACATTTCAGACTGAAATTAATACCATACATTCTAATTTATGGAGTGTTGTTCAAAAAGGACATTGGAGGTATGATTTTAAGGTGTGTTAAAACTAATCAATTTGACAAGCTTTTTGAATAATTTCATGATAGTCCTTCTGGAAGCCATTTTTAAACCAAGAACATAGTTGAAAAAATAATTAGATATAGTTAATTTTGGCCTAATTTATTTAAATATGCACATGCATGGGTTAGGAAGTGTGCAAAGTGTGTAGTGTTTATAAGTAAACAAAGACTAGCTGCTATGCCACTAAAGCCTATTTAGGTTGAGAAACTTTTCATATAATGGGGTTTTAAATTCATTGGTATGATACATCCTCTATATAGTGCTGGTAATAAATGGGTATTGACATCTACATATTATTTCACCAGGGGAGTGGAAGTAGTGCCTTTGAAGGAGGCAAATAAAAACTCTGTACTTGAATTCTATGAAAGTCTAGTCACCCATTTTAGAGTACCTTCCACTATAATATCAGATAATGACTTGGTATTCATAATTGAAAAGGTATGTGAATGGGATCATTATAAAGGTATTTATATAATATATTCATAAAATTAATACCCATAGGGTGATGGACTAGCTGATTCCACTAACAATAAGCTGATTTGGATCATTAGAAGAACATTGGAAGATAATCAAAGATCTTGGCATACAAAGTTAAAGACTACTTTATGGGTTGATAGGATCACCCTCAAGAAGGCCATTATTCATTCACCTTATCTCTTAGTTTATGGAAGATAAGTAAGGCTACCTATCTCATTGGAGCTCTTAGCTTTATAACTTACACACCAGCTAGAGCTTTTAGAAAGTATTGTAATGGAGGTTAGGATGAATGAACTGAGAGAATTAAAGGAGATAAGAGATGATGCCATGATTACCATATGGTCTAACCAAAAACAAGTCAAGAATAATTTTGACAAAAAATATTCATCAAGGACAATATAGTAAGGTAACATAGTCTTCAAATGAGATGGGGACCATGCAAAACCAGTAAAAGACTCCAAGTTTGATAGCCTTTGGAGTGGAACTTATGTTAACTTAATTTAAAAGGAAAGCAATGTCTTTGATCTTGATAAATTGAATAGAGAGAGCCTTCCCATCCCTATAAAAGGGAGGTATCCTAAGTTTTGATACTAGTTTTCTTTCATGCTCTTAGTACATAGGTAGATAGGTCTATTTTTTCTCTAAGTACTTTTTCACATTGCTTTATTTGTTGCTGCTTGGTCTATTTTATTGATTTGTTGTTGTTTATTCCAAATTTCTCCAAAAAAGTGTTCCCAAAAATAAATTAGAGTCTTTTTATAAGTATCAGTTCATTTGTTTAGTCATCTTGAACAAGCCTGATTAAAGTTTAGGTGTCTTGACTAGCAGGCTGGTCAAGCTAGCTGAGTTACTAGAAATGTTGGCCATTTTGACCAAAATTTCTAAGATTCATCTAAACTTAGAGAAAATCCTAGTAGGGTCCCAATTGAAGAAATATCAAAAGGCTTAGAAGTAGGCTTAGCATAGAAAATAAAAGGATCTGAGTAGGTCCTTATGAGGTTCAAAAATATTCAGAGGTATGAAAAAGGTTGCACAAATCTTAATAATTCATCAAAACCTTGAAGGAATGATCAAAGGATGAATTTGGCAAGTTTGAAAGACCAAACCATCACCTGGACATCATGAGGAAGTGAGAAGACTAGCTTGTTTGAGCATTTTTTATCTTCACTCAAGAATCCCTCATGAGCTAAAGGATTACAACACCATGGAACTCTTCATGCCTATATCATATCTTGAAAGTTTTATGCCTGCATGGGATTTATAGCTTGAGTTATAAAGCTTCAAAGTTATACTTTTAAGATGGTACATTCGTGTAAACATCAAAATAAATCTCAATATTTATCTATTAAGATCTAAAATATTGATGGTCATGTAGACATCAATGATGGTCTCATGAATGTCAAATGATGGGCATGCAGATGTCAAATTTAAGACATGGAAAATAGTTATTGGGGTTCAAAATATTAAGACAATCTTGTGGATGTCAAATGCATCCATATAGATGTCAAATACGGGCACACAGATGTTAAATATAAGTATTATGAAATAGCCATTGGGGTTTAAATGGTGGGTCCAAGAAAATTTTAAGGTATGTGTTCAATCATGCATCTTGATCTAATGGTGTGAGCTTGAGTCAACATGTCAAAGGATATTCATGGTAGGAAATCAATGGACCACATTCGTTTGTACTTAAGAGGTCAATAGTGCACAAGGAGGTTAAAAAGTCAAGATATGATAGTGGGGATCCGTGAGGCCAATGGGAATAAAGATAGGTTGGAACATTTTGATTAGCCTGAACAATTTTTGATGGACAAAGTCAAACCAAAGGGTAGATTTTTGACCAAAGAAAATAGGTATTGTAGGGTCATCCCATCACCATTAAATATTGACTAAACACCATTAAAGGGACACATTTATGCAGTCAGATTAAAGAACATAAATGGATCACCATTAAAGCTTAATATATACCTTTGGTTCAAGGATTTATGTCATGTAAGGTTCACTTTGTGACTTTGTTCACCATTTTTAAACGAAATATCCATGCATATGAATAAATATCACTTCCTTATAGAGATAAAATGGGTCTATTTGGACCTAATATAATCAAGAAAGGGGCTATACAGTCTATAGGTCTGTATTGACATAATGACTATAGGAAAACTAGTAGTCTAAAATTACTTTTCCATCTATAGTGGACTTGTGAACATGGGGACTAGTTCAAACATGATCCAGTTTGAATAAGAGCTAGAATTTCAAAGGATGACATGAAGGCATATATGTATACCCCAACAGTTTCATTAGACCCTTCTCTCCACTTTTGCACACCATGATGAACCAGTCAAGAGTAGTTAGCACCAAGATAAAATTCTAACAGATTGATTTGATGGTTATAATTGCATTGATGTTAGAACCCAGCTTAAAATAAATTAATCCCATTATTTCAACTATAAGGGAGCATCAACGAGGGAATAATGTAATTATGTAACCACTTGAAGTGACCCAGATCAATCAAAAGATCTAAATGAGCATAATTTATGAAATCAATTGTAACTATGGTTCAAATGTTTGAACTCATTGGTTCCCCTTTTTAGCACTAAAACTTCCTATCTCATGCTTCCTTTCTTCTATAAATATATCCTTTGAGCTATTGTTAAGCATCCCTCAGGATGATACAACTAGACTCTAATAGAAATTATACTCTGCATATCTTGGAGTAATGAATACAGAATTTTGTAATGGTCTATTAATCTATGCTTAGTGTTTTGTGTTTGTTTGATATGTAAAAGTGGTTTTTATCTTCCCTTTACAGGTCCAAGTTTAATCTAAGTGCTAATAAATTTTTTTTTAGGTCATATAGTGTGTCTTAAGGTTGATGTCTTAGGTATAGAATGGATAGTTGACTATAAGTACTTCCAACCAAGCCTCACCTTCATTTCCCTCCAATGTAAGGCAAGCAAATTGACCTCTAGGTGAAGCATTATTTCTTGAAAACCATTGTAGACACTGCATTAGTTATATTCATAGTCTATTAGTGTGCTAATGAGTTTAATCTTGAGAGTGGATCTTTGAACATTCAGTGCATCACCACATGTTAGAATAGGTTTCATTTTATGCAATCTCTTGACTCTTTTCACCCTAACTCATTTAGGTCTTAGAAAGAGAGGTCTAAACTATCATATTTGAGGAACTATCCTCATTAAAAACCCTAAACATTTGGTCTAGATATAGGCATCCCATAACCTTAGATCATTCCCATGTTAGTTCAAGTATGGGTCAAACTTGAACAAATATGACCTCTATTGGGTGCTATATGGATAGATAACAGATAGTAAATAAGAAATTACATTTATACATGAAATATTTATAATAAAGAATACAATATAACATAATGTACAAAAATAAGATACAAGGATCTTTGGAGCATGAGTTCTTCGACCTCTCTAGTATTTGTGGCAATCATCTCAAATGTAGTACTATTGTGGGAAGGGAGAGCATCATTCAAGCACTTTTCCACACCAACCACTAACCAATGATCCCACACACTAATACCATTAGTGAATGGCCCTCCCTTCATGAATGAGTAGATAATGATGGTGCAACAAACTATAATAACAAACAAGTACCCAAGTGTTGTATGATTTATAAAACTAAACATGTAGTGCATTATAGAAACCTATTATATTATAAGATATCACACTATGATGTAAATCATATACATGAAAATATAATGTTTCACTATATATAATTTAACCCCAAGATTCATATAATTTAATTATTACTAACAATCACAACACATGCTAAACATAGGAGTAAGTAAAGTATACATTTATTTTGTTAAATGCAGGAATGAATCTTACATTATTATCTAACTTATACTAAAAATAATGACTATAGTTTATACCACCCAGGTAAAATAAAAATTTAGCTAAAAATTATAACAATCACAATAAGTTCCAAACAAATACAACCCATGACAACCCATATTATCATATTCTAGTATTTTAAGACATAACCACTAGTTTTCCACAATCAATCTTACAAAGTAGTCTTAAATACATGGAACCATAAGCTTCTATTTAAGCAACTAAATATAACAAATCAAGTCATAGATTCCAAAAAAATATATAAGTCTAACTTATCATTCATTACACTCTCAAGGTTTATGCACTCATACATAATGTCCTACTAACTGTCATGAAACATACTATTCAAGTAAACAAACACACATACATAAAACATACTATGGGTAAAGACATATCTTTTACTAAATGTAGTATTCAAGCATAACATAATTTTAATCTATAAAATTTCATAAGAATTTTTTTTATGACATCCCATAATATCATAGATCATAGTGCATGATCACCCGAATTAATCATGAACAACTAGACTCACAATCATACATAATAATTAAGTACGGGTTATACAACCCAGTATACGCTATGCTTAAATTTTATACTCTCATTAAAAGAAATATAACTTATAGATGCACTCATGATGCACTATTAAATTATATCAACCATCTAAACACTTGAATATACCAATATGCTCATAATATGAACTACACACAAGTTTTCCTCTTTACATGATGCTCCAAAATTTGACCCTGTTGACATGTATGCATAACACTACTGTGCTTACTGATATACTACTTGGTCTCTACTAGTGTTCTAAGAAAATCCATAGTATAGATTTAGATCATATAATTATGTCAATCAAGGATATAGTATTAATCAAATAGGAGTATAGTAACATTACCATAGAAATGTCTATCTTTGCTATTATTTACACAAATTATAGTTATATTTCTAAGACTATAAAACTCTATTCATCTCTCTAAAAATTATGTACATTTATGCACATCTATTATCAAGCAAAATCATCATATGACAACGGATTACAAAGACAAGTAGTCACATCTCAATTCACTGATTTACCTAAGCTCATCAATTAATCTAATTCAGATTAGAGGAACAAAATAAGGTTAAGAATCAATTGTCTCATAATCTTAGTCTTATGTCATATGATCATAATTTTTTTATTAATAATAATGTCAAAATTGCATGAGTAAGATCCTCTACAATAACATTTGATCATAAGGATGTAATATTATCCTAATTTACAAGGTATCTCCCTCATGACCAGACTAAATTGGTAAGTTATTATGATTCAATTAGTTTAGTTAATATATATTGTTCTATATTATGACTAATACCCACATCTATCATTTTAATTTTTCTTTCTGAATTGAGTATATAGATCATTCCAACATTGATTTTAGATCAAGGGGGTAATACAAAGAAGCAAGATAGAAATGGAAGTATCATGAATGAAACAAAATGCGTTATGATTCCTTTCATAGAAAGGAATATGCTAGCTGAGAAAGCATATAAAAAATACCATGTTTTATTTATCAAGGCGTGCTTCATATAATTATTGGATTTTTCCCATCCTTTCTATTTATAAAACTTATTTTCATTTAAAACAATTATTTCTCACATGGCTCACCATATTAAGATTGGAAAAACCTTTTCAATACAATGACATAGTTAAAATAAAACTAGGTGTTAGTCATATTACCTAATTTGAACCCTACAATAATGTCACTCTCAAAAATATATATTCTAACCAACAACTATTCATGATTCTCATATGGATCCCATGATAATCATGCTTTTTAAAAAAAAAATATGACATGGGCTTACAACATAATTTAGCTGGCAATGTAATTTGGTTGGCATTATAACTCAACTGGCAGTGCAATTTAGCTAGGAGCATAACTCCATTGAAACTACAATACATAAATCTAAGGAAAAAATAAAGTTTTACCAAACATTTAATCTGGCATTAAAGAGAAAACATACTTTCCTTTGTACATTTACTATTCCTTCACAACCAAAACACATAAAGCATTCCAATGGTTTAGATAAATCGCTGTAATTTAAAAAAAAATAAAATTATTTATATATACAAAGTCATATTATTTATTACACAAACTTGCTCATTATATCTAACTTATTTTAATTTCATTCCATATTAGATTTCTAGGATTTCATATAAAACTTTTTGTTTGTAAAGGGATCATTTACTTTGGATCCATAAATTCCAATTATAGCTTTAAGATTCCCTCCCAAGTGCCAGAACATCCTCAAAAAATTAGATATTATAGAATTCTTTTACTCAATCAATACTCAATTTATGCACTATAAAAAATATGAGATAAAAAAGATTCAAGTTTTATGGTAGTTCATGGCTATTCCTATTTCACACACACACACACACACACACACACACACACACACACATTCAGGTTGGAGGTTTCAAGCCATTCCATCTGCTTAAATGATATATATATATATATATATATATATATATATATATATATATATATATATATATATATATATATATATATATATATATATATATATATATATATAATAAACCTTTTTACATAGTCGATTGGTAATACCAACATTTCTGAATCTACTCAATACTATTTATTTCCAATTATTTAGTACATGATTTTATTTAGTTCTGAGCACAATCCTTTCAACTTAGGGGAGCTCGATGGTCAATATAAAAACCATTATTTTATTCATTTAGGAAAAATACATACAGTCAATTTGTGGGGTTTCTATATTGAATTGGTTTTCAAAAATCATAGCCATATATATATCAATCATAAAAAATATACAACCCATATCCATTTTCAAATATATTACACCCAAAAATATAAATTATAGAACCAATCTTGTAAGATAATTTCCTTGAAATAAAAATATGCCTGGCTCTTCTTATTTTCTATACTCCCTCCTTATGCTTGTTTCTTCTATTTCTGTATCTCTTTCTCTTTTATCTCTGTATTTTCTTCTCCCTTTATTTTCTTCACCATGCATTCTCTTTATAATTTTCTCTTTATTTCCATCCACTTCATGCATAAGTTGATTTTCTAACTTGAGTTCCATAAATTTCATTTTTTTAATTTTCTTTTCATGCATAAATATAATTACTTTGGCATTTAGTAAAAATCCATTATCGTACACTTAACTTTGATTTTCATTTGTGTTCAAACACAATTCATCTTCTTAACTATATCTTTAATTATTTCAAAAATCATGCATGCAATACTTGTGTTCAAGGCTTAGTTATTCACTAAGTTTGCTTAAGTCTAATTTTAGACCCTTAATACTCACGATATTCCATGCAAAGGATTTAACACTCTAAGTTAGCATTATTTGGATAATTAAATTTTCTTAATTTAATTTTAATAGGTAATTATATTTTTAACAGATTAATTAGGCCAAATTAATAATTCCATTATATCACAAGACTAATGTCACTTATATTTAAATCCTTTAACTAAGATTAATTTCCTAGGATATAATAATAATGAGACTATATAATTATATTACAATATTGTATGCGTAAATCTATATAGTATTAAAACATACATGCTATCACATAATAAAATCATCATAAACATCAATCAAAATATGATCATAGCATAAGTATTTTATCACTCAAAAATAAACTATCTAGATCAAACAAAGAGTTAAACAAGTTATTATGTTGTGATGTGTGTGTTAGTTTACTATCAATTCCTAATGATTCTCTCCCTCCATCAAGCTCTGAGAGAATGATCAATCCTACATCCAATTCATACTAAGTAGGTAGTTATTTTGAGTCATCAAATGTATCAGACTAATGATGAATAACTAACAAATATATATCCACAATGTACAAAAATAAAAAAGTACAACTATCACATAATTTATCCGTTATGTAAACTAATCAACATATCACTATCCCATAACTAGTATATGTCATAAAGATCAAATCAAAAAAATTATAATAAAATGATAACCATATAATCCATGGATTCAAAGGTGATAAAAGTTAGGGTAAAATCAAGATGTAACAAACATCATGCAAAGAATTCTAACTTAGACTCACATGAGCTTATAGAGATAAAACCGTCTATTTTCTACCTTAGAATAGTTATAAATCTTAAGACTAAATGTAATTCTCAACTCAAATGGCATGTTTATGGTGGTTAAGGATGATATATCATTGCTTTAATGAGTCATAGTGTGGACTCATCATTTCCCCCACACCTTACCTTTTGCAAGTCTCATTATAAACTAACTTCTCCTATCTGCATAAGTATGAATCCTCTGCTCCAGATTAAGACTAAGATCATATATGGAGTAAAAATCTTGGAATATTCTCTCACAAGGAGAAGTAAATCCCATATCCTTGTTAACAAAATAAATCCAAATAATAAACTATTCTTCAAATTGTGGCCCTGTATTCTACCATGGAGACATAAAATAAAGTAAGAGAGGTGGTCTAAATCTCATCCCAATCCACATTTAATGCCCTCCTTAAAGTACATTAGTAATTATTTGAGTGATGGCCTTAACCCTTCTAAGGGCCCATATGATAGTGGTAGGAGAAAGAACTTCTTTCCATTTTAAAGAGATTGTCAACAAATTCCAACATTGACTACACACGCATGTGCATATTTGAACAGAGTTAGCCAACAATAACCAACTCATATGATCTTCATGGTAATGGTCTTAGGTTAATAATTACCTCTCTTAGGACCATCACTAATAACCTAGTTGGAGAATGGAATTTGTATGCCTCAAATAGTAGAAAATCCATCTTTAGGTGAAGGATGAAATCTATAACAAGGGTTTAATCAAAACCCTAGAATTTCATGAGAAACTCGAGCTATCTTGATGCTACGAACACTTATTTTACTTGTTCATCTCCTAAGAGACCTTCTATGGATTTGGGCTTGGATTTTTTCTTCTGCCCCATTCTAAATTTTTCCAAATTTACACAAAACACAATAATCTAAAACTATGCTTCAAGAGGGAAATGCCACTTCACTGGAAAGTAATGAATTATGATAACAAAGATATGCTTTTTATTTCAATACTATAGACAAAATCCAAATCTACCAAGCATGTTGAGTGATGATAAAAATGCAAACTTTTCATGTCATAGGTAATAATGATTAATGATTATTACATTTTTTATTTATTTATAATCATCATGCCACCAATTCTCTATAAATTGATTTCCCACAAGAGTTATGATATGATGATAAAGAAAAGGTCATCATGGAAGTGTTTATGACTTGATAGGATAAAGTTTGTAGCATGTTGTCAAGTTCTAAAAGGTAACTTTTTGAAAAGATTCCCTACTAACATGAGAATATCATTCACATAGAACTATGGAAACTTTTCCATAGTTTGAGCATATGCTTGCAGACTCAAAAATTTAAAAGCTAACCTTTAGTAAAATAATAAAAACTTATGATGTTGTCCTTGTTTGTCCTTCTTCACCTTCTCTAAAAAAAGAAATTGCATGAATTAAGGAATGGTATAGAATAAGACAACATAAATGTTTATTGCTTTAGAATAAGGAGAATCAATCATAAGTAATGATTAATCGTGAATTTTTGAACTCACTTTTCACTTTTTTTTTATAGTTTTTTTCCCTTGACTAGCCATTTACTATTTTTTGGATTAAGGCTCATATTGAAGTACATGATCAACCAACAAGCTAGTTTTCTAGTCATGAGTGTCAATAATGTCCTTAAGGATTTTCATTGTTGAAATTTATTATTTATTATTTTTTTATTTTTTTATGTTTTTTTTTAAAAATTTATAGAGAAGAGGTGAATCCCCTTCCTTTAGTAAGACCATTTTGTCTTCAAAGATCAGTAGTCATGGAAGCTTTGAGTTCTTCCATGAGGCTAAACTCATTTTGTACTAGCTGGATGAATTCTTATTTATTGGAAGGCTTATGGTATAACTTCAACCTATGTTCATTGATTAGAAGTGTCTTTTGATTACCATCTATAGGCATAAATTATATTGAACCATTATAAAAAATCTTGTCTATATGAAATGGTCCTTGCCATCTAATTCTTAACTTACCTTTGAAGTGTTGATACTTATAATCATACAAAAGTGTCTAGTCTCCCTCTTTGAATTGTCTTTCCTTGATGTTCAAATCATGCCATTATTTATTTTGGTATTGCATCATCTCTGTCTGATGCAAAGCTTCTATTTTCATTT
Organism: Torreya grandis; assembly: GCA_037957365.1. NCBI lineage: Eukaryota > Viridiplantae > Streptophyta > Pinopsida > Cupressales > Taxaceae > Torreya > Torreya grandis. The sequence goes on along the minus strand of JARHVA010000773.1, from coordinate 1,154,988 downwards.
CATCTAGCTCAAGTTGTAAAATTCTCTCTTTTTGTGCTTCATCCAAGTCAATACTACTTCTAATGCAATCCTTAAATTTTATATCTCAAATTCAATTGAATGGAGAAGTTTCTCACTAAATACAATTCATATGGTGAAAAATCGATAGTAGTCTTCTATATTGTGTTGTATGCCCATACAACTTATGGAAGCTTGGCTGCCTAATTATTTCTACTTCTACTGACTATCTTGGTAAGGATATTCTCTAATTTTTTATTGGTAACCTATACTTATCCATTCGCTTAAGGGTGATATGGAGAAGACTTTCTATGATTGACTTGGTAAATTTTTATGAATGCTTGAATCATTTTGGACATAAATTGGGGTCCCTGAATAGACACTATCTCTCTAGGTACTCCAAATCTTTGCATGATCTTGGAGTATAAGAAATTTACTACTACTTCTCTTGTAAATTACTCTTTTCCTTGAGAAGGTGGATCTATGGGCCCAAAAAAATGCATACCCCACTGTTTTAAAGGTTCCAAAACTACTTGAGGATGGAGGGGCATTTCAAAAGATAAGGTAGGTTTACCCATTCTTTGACATGGATCACATTGCCAAATGTACCTCTTTACCTGCTTATGAAGAGTTGGCCAGTAGTAACTAGCTCTAAGGATCTTGTGTATTTTATTTTTAATTAAGTAGTGTCCTCCACTAGGTTAATCATGATAGGCATAAATGATGTCATAAATTTTATTCTCCTTTAAACACCTATAAAAAACATGATCACGCTAATATTTGAATAATCTATCATTAATCCATTTATAACAAAAACTAAATTTAATCAAATATTTTTTTTAATTTTCTAGTGAATTGAAAAATAAACTTGTAGCTAATTTTTTTTCTATATCAGCAAACCAAGGTGATTATGCTGCAACAACAAATAGTTGCTCATCTAAAAAACTATCTTCTACAAGTTCTTCATCTGCATTGTTCAATCTAAAAATAAAATCAGTAACCACATTGAACTTTTCAAGTTTATCAATATTTTTTAGATTTATATGATTGACTTGGTAAATTTTTGTGAATGCTTGAATCATTTTGGACATAAATTGGGGTCCTTGAATAGACACTATCTCTCTAGGTACTCCAAATATTTGCATGATCTTGGAGTATAATAAATTTACTACTACTTCTCTTGTAAATTACTCTTTTCTTTGAGAAGGTGGATCTATGGGCCCAAAAAAATGCATACCCCACTTTTTGAAAGGTTCCAAAACTACTTGAGGATGGAGGGGCATTTTAGAAGATAAGGTAGGTTTACCCATTCTTTGACATGGATCACATTGCCAAATGTACCTCTTTACCTACTTATGAAGTGTTGGCCAGTAGTAACTAGCTCCAAGGATCTTGTGTATTATATTTTTAACTAAGTAGTGTCCTCCACTAGGTTAATCATGATAGGCATAAATGATGTCATAAATTTTATTCTCCTTTAAACACCTATAAAAAACATGATCATGCCAATATTTAAATAATCTATCATTAATCCATTTATAACAAGAACTAACTTTAATCAAATGTTTTTTTTAAATTTTCTAGTGAATTGAAAAAGAAACTTACTTGTAGCTATTTTTTTTGCTATATTAGCAAACCAAGGTGATTATGCTGCAATAACAAATAGTTGCTCATCTAAAAAACTATCTTCTACAAGTTCTTCTTCATATGCATTGTTCAATCTAAAAATAAAATCAGCAACCACATTGAACTTTTCAAGTTTATCAATATTTGTTATATCAAATTCCTTTAATAGTAATAGCCTCTTATTATTTTTCTTCCTACCACTAGTTTGTTCATCAAATATCTGATAGCTATATGATCAATATATACAAATATTTTGTAACTAGTGATATAGTGTCTAAACTTGTTTATGGCATAAATCACAAGGAATTCTTAGTGGTTGTGTAGTTTTTCTCAGTTGGAATCAAGTTCTTGCCAATGTAGTATATGACATAAATCTGTTCATCTTCATTTTTTTGTTCCAAAACTATTCCCATAGCATAATTAGATGTATCAGTGTAATATGGAAGGGCTATGACCAATTAGGTCTTCTTAGGATTGGTATAGAACTCAATTTTTCCTTAATGGTCTCAAAGGCTTGTTGGCAATTTGGACTCCAAACAAACTCACTATATTTTATCAGCAAAGCAAATATTAAAGCAACAATTTTGCTGAAATCTTCTATAAACCTTCTATAATATCTTGCATGGCCTAAGAAGCTTTTGATATCGATATGATTTTGAGGGATAGGTAAGTTTGATATGACTTCAATTTTCTTTGGATCTACTTAGATTACTTTTGCAAAACTATTATGTCATAAAACTATTCCTTCTTCCACCAAGATCAGACATTTTTCATAACTCAAGGACAAATGGTGTTCTTCACATATTTTCAATACTTTACTTAGATTATTCAAACTTTCATCAAAGGATTTTCCATGAAGATTAAAATCATCTATGTAAATTTCCACACAATCATTGGTTAAATCTAAAAATATGGCTAAGACTACTCATTGGAAGGTAACAGGTGCATTGCACAAACTAAAGGACAATACCCTATATGTAAATGTCTATTATGGATAAGTGAAGGTTGTTTCATCTTGGTCTTTAGGTGCCACTTATATCTAGTTTTACCCACTAAATCCATCCAAGAAATAAATGTATATTTTCCCTACTAAATTGTCAAATACTTAGTCAATAAAGGGTAAAAAAAATAATCTCTCATGGTTGCTTTATTTAGTTAATTGTAGTCTATGCATACTCTCCATTTAACATTTTTATTATGAACAATAACCAAAGGAGAGACCCATTGGCTGTCAAAAATAGGATAAATGAATCTCACTTCTAGAAACTTTTCTATCTTAGTTTTTACAATGTCTCTTAAGGCAAGATTAATTCTTCTCTGAGGTGGCCTTACTGGTTTAATATTCTCTATATAGATATGGTGGGTGCATACACTTAGATGGATTCCATTCATGTCTTGATATTTACAAGTAAAATCTTTAGTATGTTCTCTAAGCACATCAAATATTTTTATTTCTTGATCATCTATCAACCAACTATTTATGTTGAGTAACTTCCCTAGTGCTACTATGATTTGCTTAGTTCCTAGATGGGAAGAATCTATTTTTTTGAGTTCACTAATTAAAGAGTTGAGAGGATAGGGACGTGGTAACAACATATGGAATGTGAAAACATATTTTATAAATTTATATCCTATAGAAATTAGTCTAGTTAGAGGATAATGGAAGGCTATCAAAAATGAAATTTGACTTTCATGTGCCCATTATATAACACTCTGTTGAATGTATTTATGGTTTTACAACATGATGAAAGAGGTGAGAAAGGATGGGTGTTCATAAGTATAGGAAGTCATTTCATTATAAGATTCTCTATCAAAATCTGTAATTGGACTATCAAGATCTATAACTAGATTGACAAGATCCATAACTAAACTGTTGAAATCCATAATAGTTTTAATAATTCTTGTTAACTCATCTTCTACTTATTCCACATTATTAGTGATTATGACCATAGATAGAGAGGAGATAATATCATGTTTTTATTCAAGTTTATCTACCCATTATTGTTTGACAATGTTGATTGATGGTTGTGTAGGTGGATATAAATAAATGCATTCTACTTTAAGACCATTTGAGATGGTCATATCTCCTGATCTACAATCAAAGCTGCCATTATTGCTAACCAAGGACTTCCTAGTATCAATGGGTATCTAATTTGTTTATTTTTAGGTTGAGGAATAATAAAATCATTGGGGTATTCCCATGACTCTATAGTCAATGTTATATCCTCAATGACACCTTCTGGTTTAGTAGTGGAATGATCTACCATCTATAAGATTGTGGGAGTGGGTTGCATATCTATTAGAGAGATATTTTTCATGGTGTCCATATTCATTAAATTAATATTAGATCCCAATTACACTAATACATTTAGTGTCTCCTTCTTTCCAATCATTACATAAATGGTAGGACTCTATGGGTCTCCATATTTGGGTAAAAGTAGCTTACTTACCAATAAGTCAACAAGCTTGCCATCTACCAGTATACTCTTGGGATACCATATTTTCCTACCAAGTATCTTAATACACAAATTTTTGATCACTCAATTGAGTTTTGAAATGTACTTAATGGCTTGCAATGATGGAATTTCTATATTGAATTTTTTGAGTTCTTGATACTCAACTTAGATTCCTTTTTATCTTCCACTTCCTCCAATCATTATGGAAAAGGAATAGATGGAGGAGTTGTGGTGACTTCCTCTATTTTTCTATATTTATCTTCTAACTCTTCTTATTTTATTTTTTGAGCTTGTTGACTTGTTTTTTCATGAGGCATTTATGTGATGATGATCTGAGGTTCTTGTAATGTTTTTCCTAACTTGAGAATTATGTCTACACATTCAATAAAACCTACCCATATGGTTTCAACTTATTAGTTTACATAAGCTTGCCTATTATTTGGATTTATTATTGGCTAGGTATGTATCTAAGGTTGGTTTACTTGCTCTATAAGGGGTGCTTGAGTTCTTTGAGGAGCCATCAATGCTTGTTGCTATGGAAACCTTATTTATTGTTGATTATAGTTTGGACCAAGATTCTAATGTTGATTTACCCATGGTTTTTGATAATCTTAGGGTATCCCAATTTATTGAAAAGGTTGGGGCATCATCCATTATTATGGCATCCATTCCTAGTTGCCTTACTATGGTGGTACTACCCAAACTTGTTGAGGTGCATGCCATTATGGAAAAGGAATCCTTGAGCTATACTATTGTGGTTGATTTTGTTGGAAGGTATTTATTTGTATTTGAACATATTATATTTATTGTATGGTATGTATATTATATTTTAATGGATTCTTAAGATTAGGATGGAGACTAAAATTTTGTGTCATGATCTTGAGCATCATATATTTCACAAATTTCTATTTTATCTAGAGGACAGTCTCTAAGTGCATGTTTTAATATGCACTTTGGAAAATAGATTTTTAGTGGTTAAATGTTATATTTAGTCTTAGCTTGAAATCCATATAATGTTGTGCTAATTTGAACTAGTATATCTATTTTAAAATTTTCTAGTTCCTCTATGAGTTGGCTTACATCACTAGATTTCCCTAGTTTTTCTCTCTTACTGTTAGGTTTTGTCCTAGAGTAGTTGGTACATAATCATGTAATATATTATAAGTTTAGTTTGGTAATATCTCCCTTTCCTATGAGATTCAAAAAATCCCTAGAGGAATCATCCAATCCTTTAAGGAAAATAGTTTTGATCACTTCCTTGGATAACTCATATCCACACCTGTTGTGGGCAAAAGCAAATGGTCTAGATAATCTTCAAGGTTCTCATCTTCATTCTATTTTATTTTAAAAAATTCTTCTTTTATATCCTTGACCCTATAGTAATTTTGGTATTTATTCATAAATACTATTTCCATTCCTCTCCAAGTGTTGATAGAGTTTCCTGCTAGGCCCATAAACCACCTCATTATTCCTTCCTTCAAAGTAGAGGGAAAGAGTTTCAAATTTTGATTGTATAAAGTGTAATCATAGTTTTGATAGAGAACTTTGAACTCAAAAATGAATTGATCTTGGTCGTCAATGGACAAACCTATGAAAGTAGGTAGATTGGATGGGGAAATATTTTTCATTGTTATTCGATCATCATTCTCAAAGACAAAAGGGTAAGATAAAGTCTTATTAGTAGGGTTCCTATGAGGGTTTTATACATGAAATCTATTTTATCCCATTTTAAATATAGTTATATTGAGAGGAGGATATCCTTCAGGGTCTTCTGGTTGTTCAGTGTTTGATAGTTTGACTTTTGTAGAGGAAGATTCCTCTAGATCCTAGGATGTACTTCCAAAAGACTCACTTATTTCTTTCTTCAAGATTTATATCTCTTTTGAAAGTACTTTGATTCTTTATCCTAAAGGATAAATATATTTTGGAATAATCCTTCCTTTTGAATCCCTTTGCCTACTCATATGCCTGTATTTGACATGAGAGTAATTTATTCTATTTTTTTGTTTTTATGTTTTTATGATTAGCTTAAGAGTTTACCTTACTAATACTTTTTAGGAATTATTAGATAATGGCATGAAAAATTATGGGTTTCATTATCACCCCATCATTTAACCAATTTATGTTGGTATCATTTCTTAAAGGTTTATAAAATTAAAGGAATGGTAAATGCTTGTTCAAATATGAAAGCACACACATTAACAATCTATTCTGACCTACAGGTTATTAATATAATCACACACAAAAAATTTATATTAATTATAATTGAAAGTAAATAATAAATAAAATTATAAATACCAAAAGTAACATATTATCTCTTTAGGGAGTGGGCCCTTGCTCACCTTTGGATTCATGATAAAATCAACTCAGTCTTTAAAACACTATCTTAACGCATAGAATGAAAGAGTATTTTGCTCTGAAATATTTTTGTATTCAAAATAAAAATTATTAAAATATCTTCAATCCTATACATCGAGCATGGATCTGCCTTTTATTAGATGCAAAAGAAATTGATTATCCTAAAAAAATAGCAATAACTTAACTAACTAAACAAGAGGATATTCAAAGAGATTGGTTTGTTATGGCTAAAATATAAAAGAGCATTACAACAAGATCCACACTTGGTTGGAAATATCCTCATGAGATTTGAAACTACTTCTTATAACCATATCTAATCACCAAATTTTACATATAATATATCCATATCATCTTATTAGAGATGCAACCTATATCAACTAACTTCAATAAATGGAAAGCTATATAAAAATAGAAATCTATATATAGACATATATAAAAATATAAAGTATCTAAAGGAGTATTAGATCACCATGAAATAAATAGAAGAGCTTATGGAATGCATTGGAACATGTTGTGGACAAGTTCATAGTGAGTTGTGAGAATTTAGAACATGACTATCGTAATCCATAGCTAATTGTCGTAATCCATTGCTTGACTGTTATAATCTATAGCTTTTTATCAATGTCTATAGAATGTCTGGAAAAATCCAAAGTTGTGCTCAAATGATTAGTTCTTGGTCATGACACTTCCTTGTCTTCATGAGATCATATAAAAATCCTTATTTAGATGCTATCATACCTTTACATATCAAAATATGTAAGACTAAACATGCAAATAGTTAGAACATCATGCAAAAAATGCTAACTTAGACTCATATGAGATTATAGAGATAAAAGCATCCATTTTCTACCTTAGGATAGTTATAAACCCTATGAATACATGCAATACTCAAATCAAATGGCATAGTTATGGTGGTGAAGGATGATATATCATGGCTTTAATGAGTCATAGTGTGGACCCATCAATGTACTTGTTATTAGAAGGAAAAGATCTGACCTTTGAAGATTGGAACTTGCATAAGATGGATAGACATTGGAGTATTAACATCCTCTACCAAAGAATTAAATTGGAAGAAAAGCATTTGCTATTGCATTTGGAGGAAAAGAATATGAGACATCTTAAATATGAAGTTTCAGACTTACCTTTGCATTAGATCTGAGTGCAATTGATGAGATTTGATTTGAAGTATCATATACACAAGATAAACATTGGTTTGTTTTTGTTATTTAAAATATATTTATGAGTTTATCATTATTTTTTTAGTCTTGGTGTCATCTTTACAAATCTAAAAAAGCAGGGGTTGGAAGAGATATGATGAAGCATTGACCAATGGGATTTTGGAGTTGGAATCTACTTGAGAGTGGTGTTGAAATCTACAAGTGGTGTCCATTATCTACCTTTAGTCACTCAAGATCAACATTCCTCTCTTTCAATTTTTCTCTATTGCATTGAACAGGAGGAAAGGCATCTTGACTTTGCATTTTTCTCTTTTTTTTGGCTTACATTTCTTTTTTTAAGGTGTCTTAATCTGTAGTTATAGACTTGTAGATAGGCATTGGATCTATAATTTTTAGATATGAGGCATTGGAATATTATAATCAGAGGCATAGATAACTAAAGGAAAGCATTTGGCATTTAAATTATACTCTGTATTAGAAAGAGAATCTGAGGTGGCATTGGAAGGTCCCAAGTGTTTTTTGTGTGGTGCTTTGCTCTTTCATAGTAGGTGGCGTCCCATATATTCACTCACATAATATTCCTTGATATCCAAAAAGATAAAAAAAATAACTATAATCCACTTGTTCTCCTCTCAAAATAACCTCTTAAATCTTTTTTACTTTTATACATTGAATGTTTTGTCTCAAGAGGAAGCACAGTTCACTTACACAAGCATAACAATAACGATACATATATTTTTTCACTTTGGTTGACATTTATGAGTCTTTGGTTCAATTATGGTTCTAATGAGTGGTTGGATTACTATATTATTTTTTTATTTGGTCACAAAAATTAGTTTGTAGTGTATATTTTAATGTTTTTACCCATTTTATGGGCAATCATAATCCCTGTAACTTTTAAATCGTAACTCATATTTGAGTTATATTTTTTTCAAAAGTGCATGGTTTTTGATTATCTATTCATTAGTGTCATTAATTTTTAAAAGTGAACTACTTTTATAAAGTTCCAAATTGGGGGGTGTCCTTAATACAATCTTTTGGAGGGTTGTCTCAGTGCTGATTTTGTATACCTTTTTACATTATTTTTGCTCTTTCATGATTTGTTAGCATGGATTATAATTATGGTATTGATCATTGTGATCCTTTGACTACACATAACTACTATGCATGGAGACCTCAAATGAAAACAATCATAAAGTGCAAAGGAGTATGGTCCCTAATGAATGAATCTCAACCATATTTTACACATGAATTTGAAAAAAATCAGCACCAATGTAAGTTTGAAGAGTGTATGGGTTTGATTATGGGTTATGAGAGTGATGGTATTTTGTTTCATTTAGATGGATGTGATTCTCCATTTAAAATATGGGCTAAACTAAAGGGTTTATTTGGGAAATTAGATCAATTGAGAGTTATGCATCTTGAAGTGGAGCTTACTTCACTAAATTCGAATGACTTTACCTCTATTGTATATTACCTCACTAATTTTGAGCATTTGTTAACATAGTTAAAGGGGATTAGATGAGATAAAAATGATGAAGAGTATGTGTACTTGATTTTATCTAAGTTGAATAGCCCATTTCAAATCTTTGCTTATACTTTTTTTAATAATATGGATGCCTTAGGTGTCGTATTCAAAATATCAGATCTAGATTTATTTTGTGAGAGACTTATTAGGGAGGAATCCAAATTGTCTCACCTTGAGTCTTCCAACTCTCAAAAATTATTAGTGGCCTTATATCCTAAGAACAAGGGAAAATCTAATCATAATAAGAACACTACTCCATCTAAAAATCCACCCAAGCCCAACACTAACTCATCTAAACCTAAATCATCTTCCAAATCCAAAAAAATTCTCTAACCTATCTTGCTGTTATTGTGGGGGGACTGGTCATGAAGAGTCCATGTGTTTCAATAGAATGAAATCCTTAGAGGATTATATTAGGAAACATAAGATTTATACATCCACACCTTCTCCATCTCATGAGCATGGAAAAACACTTAATGTTGTTTGGAGATCATAATTACCTATTTTAGATAGTTATATTCTAGATTATTGTGCTTCACAACATATATCTCATTCTAAGGATTCCTTTGTATCTCTTGGTTTGAGTTCTACTTCCAACATTGAGGTTGGAGATTCTTCCTTCATTTCTATTAAGGGGAAGGGTGACATACAACTATATGATGGTCACATAAATGATGCATTATATGTTCTAGACATCACCAAAAATCTACTTTCATTTTATTGGATTTGTCATGTTGGTCAGGGCAAGACAGTGAGTTTCAAACCATAGGGTGTTAAAGTTTGAGCTTTTTTAGAGCCACACACACTTATTTCATAGGGTATTATTGATCATAGATCTCAAATTTACTATTTTAAGGGTTTTGATGATACTCCTCCTATAGGGACATATTTAGTTTCTCATATAAATTCTGAGAGTCAACTTTGTCATGAGATATTTGGACACCTAAACTATAAATATTTGAAGGATTTGAGCACTCACAATATGGTAGAGGTTATTTTTATAGTTTCATTTGTATTAAAATTTTCCCTGGTTATGCATTATGGAAACAACATTAGGACCTACTTCCCAAGGGTATGTTTATGAGAGATTCTTCAACACTTGAGCTTATGCATAATGATTTGATGGTATTTCCTATTCCTTATTTCAATAAAGCTAAGTATGTACTTATTTTCATCAATATTTTTTTAATGTGTACTTAGGTTTATTTCCTCAAGGACACGAGTGATGTCTTTGCTTACTTTAAAGTATTTAAGGTTTTGGTCATGAAATAGTCCTTGAGTTGCATCAAGAAGCTTCATACAGATAATGGGGGGAGTACCTCAGTCGAGAGTTCTTTGATTTTTTGGTAGTCCATGGTATTGTTCACCAAAATTTTATTACACATACTCTACAATAAAATTACTTAGTAGAATGGAAGAATTCAACTCTAAAGGAAATGGCTTACTACATGTTGCATTCATAGGATTTACCTCCTATTTGTTGGGTAGAGGTAATTAATTATGTGAACTACATTCGAAACTACACACCATATTGAGTAATTAAGCATATGAATCTGGAAGAGGCTTGGTTTAAAACCAAGCTTGATGTCTCATTTTTCCAAGTCTTTGGGAGCCTTGTTTGGGCATTTGTACCAAAGAAAAAAAGGAAAGTATTGGATAAGAAGAGAAAACCTTTGATTTTTTTAGGGTTTTGTGAGGACATGAGAGCTTATCATCTTTTAGATCTTGATACTCATGATGTTCATTTTTGAACACATGTACAGTTTAATAAGCACTTCACATCTCATGACTCTTCATATTATTCCATGCCTTATTCTTATTTCAATGATTCACCTCCTCTCAAGGATTCATTCGTTGATGAACCAATTTAGGAGATTCTTGAGGAGGTTATACAAGATGAGGATCTTATTCACACTGATATCATTATGCCTAGGGGGAACCGTACTATAATTTCTGAGACAGCACCTTTCATATAGGATCTTCCACCTACTCAACATCATCATGTATATTATTTGAGTATTGGAATTTTATGTTAGGCATTTTTTGGGGATCCATAATCTTTTTCATAAGCTCATGGGATATAGGAGTGGGATGATACAATGACATATGAGTATTCTTATTTGATGAAAAATCACACTTGGGATTTGGTCACCCTTCCCAAGGGAATAAATTTGGTTAGGTGCAAGTGGATTTATCACACTAAGTATACATCTGATATGTCTATTGACAAGTATAAGGAACATCTTGTTGCAAAAATATTCCCGTAGGTCAAAGGTATTGACTACTTTGAAACTTTTGTACCCATTACCAAGATGTATTTTCTTTGCCCTGTACTTTATCTTACTACATCATAGGGTTGGCTATATTAGAGGATTCAACAAGGTTTGAATAAAAAGAATGCACGAGTCATGGTTTCATGGGATGAAGCAAGTGAATACCAAAAATGCTAAAGTAAATGAAATCAAACAAGAGACAATTTCATAGACAATTTGGAGAAAAGCCAATATTCCATTAATGTAAGATGGCCAAAGTGAAGAATACACATAGGACAACACGTAAATCCTCCATAAAAGGTGGTCAAAGCACCCCAAGAATAGACTATAACTCCTCCATGAAAGGTGGTGACAGGGTGCTAAGAATAGAGAAGTAACTCCCATACCTGGAATAACTGGTCAAAGGAGTTACTTATGAAATTATTTTGACACCTATGACACATCTATGACACACATCTCCACATAAGCTAGCCTATCCCATGAATGTAGGAAAACTCCATGTATGCACAAATATATAATTTCCCTAATTAAATAATAGGGAAAAATAAAAACCTACACTAACAGCCCCCATAAGCGTAACTTAGGTGGGCAGTGTGGAAATATAAAATGGGTCTCGACAACTAGGCCTGATGAGGTACCCATGTAAAAAAGCAATCTCCCATAAGATAGAGAAAAGGAGAAAACCTGTAGGAAAAAACTCCCCTTCAAAAGAGAGACATAAATAAATGAGAAGGATAGAAGGCCCCCCTAAATATGATGCTGTTGCAAATGTAGACTGCACCCCATGAAGAGCTCATAGATGAATGAACTTACTCTCGATGAAAGGTTTGGTGAAGATGTCTGCAACCTGCTCTGAAGACTTGAAAAAGATTAAGTCAATGACTTAACTATGAATAAGCTCTCGAATGAAATGCATGTGAATCTCTATGTGCTTGGTCCACTGGTGCTGAACCAAATTCTTACAAATCTGAATGGTACTCTGGTTGTCATAATAAATGATGGTGGGATGCCTGATAGGAATACCAAATTGAGAAATAATCCCCTGAAGCCAAATAACCTCAGTAACTACATTAATAGCTTCCCTGTACTCTACCTCTGTGGATGATATAGCAATAACATTCTGCTTCTTTCTAGACCAACTGATAGGACCAAAACCTAGAGAGAAACTATAACCAAAAGTGGATTTACGAGTCTGTGAGACACCAACCCAATCTGAATCTATATATCCAACCAAGTCAACCTTTATGCCAAATCTGTAATGAATCCCATATCTATGTGAACCCTGTATGTAATGCAAGATCCTCTTAGCTACTTTCCAATGTAGCTCATGAGGTTCCTGCATAAATTTGGAGACAAGTCCCACTGCATATGATATGTTGGGCTTGGTGTGAGTCAAGTAGATGAGACTACCAACAAGTTATCGATACCACGTGGCATCAACCAATGGTGAAGAATAGTTAGCCTTAAGCTTGACTCTTGATAGAAAGGGAGTCAGAGATGGCTTGCAATTAGCCATGTGAAACTGAGCCAATAAGTTAAGAGCATACTTAGGCTATGCAAGAGAAATCCTTGAATCTGACTGTGAGATCTTGATGCCAAAGAAATAGTGCAACAAACCCAAGTCTATCATGTCAAATCTATCTTGGAGAGATGCCTTCACCACTACAATAGCCAATGAAGAACTCTCGGTGATCAAAATGTCATCAACATAAAGAACCAGGATCAAGAGCAAGTCATCCTACCGCAAAAATTACACATTAGGATCAGAATGGCACCTAGTGAAACCTGCTATGAGAAAGAAGGAATCCATCTTGGTGTACCATGCCTGAGGGGCTTGTTTGAGGCCATAGATAGATTTCCTAAGTCTGCATACTAAGGAAGAATCATGAACAAATCCTAGCGGCTGCTCCATGTAGATATCCTCCTCTAGGTCTCCGTGAAGAAAGGCAGTCTTCACATCCATCTAGTGCACATCCCAATCATGTGCTATGGCAATAACCAAGGTGAGTCAGATAGAATTCATCTTTGCAATGGGTGCAAAGGTCTCTGAGTAGTCAATGCCTGCCACCTATGAGAAACCCTTGGTGACCAATCACACCTTGTACTTATCAACTGACCTATTTACTACAAACTTGGTCTGATATATCCACCTACATTGAACCATCTTCCTTTCCTTAGGAATTGAAGTCAAGTCCCAAGTGTGATTTTTGATTAAGGGAGAATATTCTTCCTCCATAGTACTATCCCACTCAGGTACTCCTGATCCCTGTCAAAAAGTCTGTGGATCTGAAACTGAGGCAAAGAAGGCATGTGGATCTCTCTAAAAATACCCCTAGTATGTCTATCATTTGTGGGATCTCCTGCCCAAGTACCAACACTCTCAAGTGTCTGTTTGGCCCAAAGTGGCCTAGAAGTGGGTGAGTCAGGTGCTAACTCCTCATCCTCTGACTAACTAGAGGTGGATGACTCTGCATCACTATCCTCATTGTCTAAACTCAAAAAAGAAGAAGATGTCTCTGGCTCAGGAACCTACTATGGCTGATATGAATTTGAGGAATCATCATGAAGAAGTAGATCTAATGAGAGAGAAGAAGTGCCAAGTGTTGAGTCTCTAGGAATCTCCTGAAAGTGGACACTTCTCTCAATGAACAACTCATGAGTGGTTGGATCTAGAAGGTGATACCCCTTAACACCATCTGAATATCCTATAAAGATGCAAGGCTTGGACTGATGTTCCATAGTTTTGCATTTCTTCTTTGGTATGCGGGCCATGGCTGGGGATATAAAAACCCCAAGGTGCTCAACATCAAGTTTCATTTTATGCCAAGCTTTAAAGGGTGTTATCCCTTTTAAAGCTTTGTGAGGAACCCTATTTTGAATGTATCAAGCACAATTGATGGCTTCAGCCCAGTACTGTGGTGCTAAGGATTTAGAGTGAATCATACAGCTACCCATCTCTTTCAAGAACTTATTTTTGTGTTTTGAAACCCCATTCTATGAAGGACTGTAAATGACTATGTGCTACAAATCAATCCCCTCTATGCTGCAAAACTACTCAAACCTATTGCTGACATACTCCCCTCCATTATCAATTCAAAGAACCTTGATGGATTTCTCACTCTGTTTCTCAACAAGAGCCTTGAAGTCTAGAAAATTTTCAAACACTTCAGACTTTTGTTTGAGAAAATATATCCAAGTGTACCTAGATAAATCATTAATGAAAGTAAGGATGTATTTGGCCTTTGTGAAAGATGGTTTGGGAAAGGGTCCTGATACATCACTGTGGACTAACTCCAAAGGTTGTGAAGCCCTCCAAGCTTTGCCTTTGTCAAATTTTGCTTCGGGATGCTTCCCAAGGGAGCACCCCTTGCAAATTCCTTTTGAGAATTGGACATGAAGCAAGCCAATGACCATGTCATGTTTGCAAAGTTGCTCAAGGTAGCAGTAGTTAAGGTGGCCAAACCGCTCATGCTGCTAACTCCATTTGAATGAGTCAACAATGCTATTGGAGAAGAATTAGGTGAAAATTTTGAGGTGTATAACCTTGCTTGGTGATCTACCCTACCCACTACCACTGTAGTATCACTATGCAACTCCCTGATAGCCACTAAATTTGGAAAAAACTCAACTCTCATGCCCCGACCAATGTGAGTGATTTGGTACACTGATAGGAGATTGGTTGAAAGAGAAAGAACACTTAGAACATTATTGAATGTTCCTCCTTCCATTTCAATTGACCCTCTCCCTGCAATAGAAATTGATGTGTCATCACCCAAACTAATTGAAGTCATGCTACAAGGTTCTAAAGATGAAAACTCAACTAGTGAAGAACCCATGTGGTGAGAAGCACCCAAATCAATGACCCATGATGTTGTAGAAGCTACAATTTCTACAAGGGCCTTGCCCTTTTATTTCTCCTTACCATTACCTTTTGCCTTGGTAGAATCTTGGGTAGATGAATTCTGCTTGATGGACTCAGGAACACCGATGTTGTGCTTCTCTAAAAGATGAGTTAGGTGATCTATTTTTTTCTTCATGAATTTATGTTCATCATGCCCTATATTCTTAAAATAGGCACACTTAACCTTCTCCTTCTTAGGTTTAGCATTGGAGGAGGAAGAGTCAGTGTTGTTTTTGGCAGGATTGTTGTTTTCTTTCTTCTTCTTCTTCTTCTCCTGGTCCTTGTTCTTTTTCTTCTTCTCCTTTGTTGAAGTCTTATCCTTACCATTTCCATCTATCAAAGCTTGGGGTTGAGTAGAATTAATTGTGCCTATTTTAATTAGATTATCTTTCTCCCTAGTCAAGTTGGCAATGAATGAATCCAAAGAAGGCATTTTCCATGAGTGCCAAGGGCACTTTTTGTGGCATGGAAAGTGGAGACAAAGACTGAATAACTTGGACCCAACTTTAAGAGAATAGAAAGGATGAGTTGGTCATATTTCTTCTCTATCCCAAATTATTTCAATTGTAATCTAAGGGCCTTAAACTTAGTGAAGAAGTCATGTAGAGTGTCAAAGTTGCTAGGACTTAGACTTATGAGTTCATTTTTGAGCTCATGACCTCTCATCTCATCAAGCTTCCCAAATAAGGTTTCTAGGGTGTCCCATATGTCTTTGGGAGTCTTGGAGGTTTATAAATGGAAGAGAAGTTTTGGAGACACAGAAAAGCTCAATAATCCATAGACTTCATCACTATAGTTGTACCACTTGACCTTTTCAGCATCAGTGCTAGGTTCTACTTCAGTACCCATGGTGATCCTATATAACCCTTTACTTCTAAGAATGATTGACATTTTAACCTTACATTCATGATAGTTGAAGGGTGTTAGGAGTTTAAGTTGAAAAAAATCCATTTTAAGCTGAATTTAGGTGAAGTGTTGATTGCAAGTTGTGAAATTATGCAGAAAGGAGAATGAAAGCAAAGATTGCAAGTGATAAAAAGCAATCACACCCCCCCAAAATGTTGAGCCCCCCCCAAATATTCAAGTGCATGGTCAAAAGACATCAGGCTCATCTGAGAATGTGTCTTAGAGTAATCAGTGTAAGACTTTAAGCAAACAGGATGTCGGACTCAGTCGATAATGCGTCTCAGGAGACCCAAATTTTAGGCACTTTATAAACTAGTGTGTTTTTAACAAATAAAAAGCCTAAAATATGGAGAATTGAAATACAAACACTTTTTCAAAAAATGGCACCCAAATATAAGCTACCATTTTCAAGATATTAAAGATTCAGTTTCCTATAAACTAGTGTTTTTGCAAAAAAATAACACTAAAACATTAAAAAAATGCTTGTTTTGAGAGAGAAAGTGGCCTTCCAACCACTCATTGGACTTGGCACAGAGTGAGGAATCCAAAGGAGGTATTTATGAGGGGGAATTGGCCTCTTGATAACTCGGGCCTCACCCTTCATCTTCGACAGGCGAAGATACAAGTTTAAATTTAAACCCCCAAATTATCAAAACTTAAAAATTGTCTAAAATACTAAATACTCAGTCAAATTGACTGATTTTTTTTTGGACAAGTCAATTTTAACTAAAAAATTAAAGTAAAAGATATAATTTAATATATTTCCAAGTATTTAAGGGCCCACATGGGACGACAAACAAGGAGAGGGGTGCCAAAGTTTAAGGAAAGAGCAGATTTAAATTTGCTGGGCAAAAAAGACAATAGAGACACTGAATTTGAAGCAGATTATAGGTCCAGGGAAGGGTTGACTTTAATGACTTTGTCTTGAAAGCATACCACAATAAATGACTTATGTGGAGAAGGAGAAAAGGGCACAGAGCTGGATTGAAAAGTTCTAAGGAAAGTGCGCCAAGGTGGACATAGGACTGCGTTTTACTATCAAGCCTTTTTTGAAAGCTCCAAGATTGGTGTTTTATCACTATCAAGTGACTTAGATATGAACCCAACCATGTTATTTCCTTCTTCCTGCACAAACTAAGCCTTTATGTGCTCAAATTTCTTACTTGTTTTGGAATGCCATGGCTATAACTCCACACTTCTACACTCGGGTCTGAGACAAACTCTTATGCAGATCTTGAACACTATGAGACTTTCAACATCATGTTGAGAGGATCATGATCACAGGCCTGCATGTATATGGAGAGACCAAATAAGCCATGGAAGGAACAATAGCATGGAGAACTAACAATATCTCCCAGAAATTTTCAAATTTCACAAAAAAAATGCCTTAACAAAGCTCTAGATTTCAATGAAAGCAATAGAAAAATAGACAACCAGTTACCAAGGTGGCTCTGATACCATATCAGAGGATTTTCCAAGGTTCAAATAATGAGAATTCATGAGTCGTGGTTGCACGGGATGAAGCAAGTGAATACCACAAAATGCTAAAGTAAATGAAATCAAACAAGAGACAATTGCATAGACAATTTGGAGAAAAGCCAATATTCCATTAATGTAAGATGGACAAGGTGAAGAATACATATAGGAGAGCACGTAAGTAACTCCTCCACAAAAGGTGGTCAAATCACCCCAAGAATAGACTATAACTGCTCCATGAAAGGTGGTGATAGGGTGCTAAGAATAGAGAAGTAACTCCCATACCTGGAATACCCAGTTAAAGGAGTTACTTATGACATTCTTATGACACCTATGACACATCTATGACACACATCTCCACATAAGCTAGCCTATCCCATGAATGTAGGAAAACTCCATGTATGCATAAATATATAATTTCCCTAATTAAATAATAGGGAAAAATAAAAGCCTACACTAACAGGCTAATGTATCATATGAATGTTAAGAGTGATTTATTGCATGGAGACTTGAATAATAAAATATATATGGACTATCCTATTGGGTTTGTTCATTATTCTTATCTTGTTTCTTGACTTAAGAGGTATCTTTATGATCTCAAATAGGCCCCTCAGGCTTGGTATGATAAGATGGATTTATTTATTCTCTCCACTAACTTTGTTCACTACCATTTTGATCTCATAGTGTATATTCAACATATTAAGGAGGAAATTATTACACTAGTCTTGTATGTTGATAATTTTTTTCTCACATGCAAATCTTCATCTCAGATTTAGACTAGTTAATAGACACTTTTAACATAATTTAACATGATAGATCTTGGTCTTTTGCATTTATTATTTGGTTGATAGATTTGATAATAAGATATAGGGATTTATTTGAGTCAGTAGAAGTATACCCTTGATCTTATTCAATATTTTGTCATGGTTGATTACAATCCAAGTCATGCTTTTAAGTTTGGAGTGACTCTCACTACCTCTTTTACTACTCCACTTTGTGATCCTACATTGTATAGGCAAATGGTTGAGAGTCTTGTGTATTTGACCCATACTCACCCCAAAATTTCATTTGCAGTTGGTCTTATATTTAGGTTTACACATGCTCCTCATGATAAGCATTGGTAGGATACCAAGAGGATTCTATGATATCTATAAGGCACTACTCATTTTGGATTATACTACACCAAGGGTTCTATTTAGTTGGTTGGATAAAGTGATTCAAATTGGGTAAGTTTTCTTGATGATAGGATTTCCACTTATGGCTACATATTTTGTCTTAGTTCTTCACCTATTACTTCATTATGCAAAAATTAGTAGGATATTGCACTTAAATTTATAGAGACTAATTATAGGGCAATAGTTATAGTGAGTCACTAGGTTCTTTAGCTTCGTTAGTTATTGACAAAGTTTGGCTTCATGTAAGATTCAACCATTATAAGTTGGTGTGATAAATAAAGTGCAATTAACATATCTCACAAATTAGTTGAGTATAAAAAAACCAAGCACATTGAGGTGCATATACACTTCATTCATCAACACATTCAAGATGGATTTCTTAGCTTGGAGTACATTACAACTCAGTAGTAGGTTGCAGACATCTTCATAAATCCTTTTACATCACCTCATTTCCTTGAGTTTCATGGCATACTTGGGGTTTCAAATTTTATCCTTGGGAGATGTTAATGAGGACATATTTCTTCTTCATTTCATTGATACATATTGTACATGAGTACCTTATCAGGCTTAATTGTTGGGACTCATACTGTGGATATGTCACTATTTATTTTTTGGCTATTGTTAGCCCCTAGATTCACTTGAGGGGGGGGGGTGTTATAGTATGTAATTCATGTATTTATCATGTTTTCTAGTGTATTAGCTAGCTATTTTATCCTTATGTGAGGATTTATCCCACATTGGTTAGTTAGGCTAGTTCTATATTTTGCCTTGCCTACTTATGCAAGAGATTTTCTTTATACTAGCATATCATATATTTATAAATAACACTTGATTTGATTTGATTTTTAATAAATTATCTATAGATTCATTATGTAGTGTTTTATTTTTAACACTTCTGAATCTTGGGTTGGAATGCTTGTTCTCCATTCCAAACATCAACTGGGAAGGGGTCCCATCCATCATCTTGCTAGTTAACTTCAAAATTATGTTGCACCTAAGAATCCTAGTAGGGAAGAGAGATGTCCAATGGAAACTACAAGAATTTATCCTATATAAGTGGTCTCCAACCCCCACATCCATTGTCTATGTTTCCTTTATCAAATCCTGAGGGAGGAGATGGCTAACGAGAGCGAGGAGAGGAGCTCCTCCAACTTTGAGACATCCCATTGCGAGAATAGTGGTGACTCCCCCATACCCATGAACACCAAGAGGGGAGTGGTGAGGAGGGGGATAAACAAACTCATGGATACCTACATATGGAACATTCCTCCAATGGTTTAAGAGCTGTAGATGATGAAGCTTGAGCTAGACTTTATAAGTTTGACTCTCTATCTGAAGGGTAACATTATAAATCATAACTTTATTAGTTACAATTTTTTTCCCATAGATTCATTATTAAAACATGATTGATTTATATATTTATAAATATAAAACAAAATATCAGTATGAAAATATTTCTAAAATCTATTATATCTTTCAAGCAACAGGGTGGAGTCCCCCAAGAGAGTGATTTTCTAAGTGAACATTTCATGCTTGAATGGTATGAAAAGGGTATGAATCCATTTCCAGGTGAACTAGGCATGAGTTTAAAACCAAAAGAGATTCTTGATAGTTTTAGGGTGCTGATAGGCTAGGAAAATGGGATTTAAAACTCCCATGTGCTTGAGCCCATTCCCCATAAGTAGACCTTGGTAGAGGATACACCAAAAGAAATGGGTTTTTTTATGCTCAATACATGCTACTCAGATATTATCAAATATTCAAGCCCAAACCTAATGGAGAGATTAGAGAGATCACTAGTGATTTAAGGCATAAATATCAATATGCTAAGGGGCCAACAAATTATAACCCAATCGAGGAGAGTAACTAAAAAATGGTGTGGTTATGGGCCAATACCAATCCTTCCACCATGTTGTAGGAGAGGAAATTCCTATTTTATGTAAGTATTCACCAAGTATGAAAATATATAATTTTGAAATGGATTCTACATCTTCCTTATTAATATGGAACTTGGATCTTAGCATAGGTCAAGGAAGCTAATCCCTAGATTCCTTACAAAAGAGATCACCAATCATGAGAATACCTATCTTAAATAACCTCAAGCTTTTGATCCAAGGGACTATGGCTAAGGGGACGTTATGGATACCACCATAATGATTGATATTTTAGAGAGAGACCACTTATAAACCCATCCCACACACAAATGATGTGGGTTTTGAACTTTTCCCAAGCCTTCCAAGTATTTTGCATGACAAAAGTACCCCCTAATTTGATTTTCACCAGTGAGCTAAGTACATTGTGAAATCCAATTCCTTTGTAGGATTTTTTTCTAAATGGGCAACCTTGAAATATGTAGTGATTCAGTATAATTTTATAGTATTTGTCCCCTTCTAATATTTTGATAATCCATTTAACACCAAGAACGAGCCCTTGCATCTTGATGTCTATGAGTCTCAACCGACCAACTTCTTTAAGGTGACAATAGATAGTCCAAAAGATTTTATGAAAACCTTGGTGCCCCTCAAAATTAGTCCAAAAAAGTATCAAAGAATATTTTCAAGCTTCACATAAGAGGCATTGGAGGGAGGCCAATAAGATGAATAGTACATATGAGTAGTAGTGAGTACCTTAGAGAAAATCTGAAATTTCTTGGCCAAAGTTAAAGGCTTAGTGATCTAAAAGGAGATTTTTTCTCAACTTTTTAAACCACACAAGACCAAAATTTTGTAGGAGAGGCTATGAAAGTAAATGGAATGCCTAAGAATTTAAACTAGACCCTGAGAAGGATCCATTACCATATATATACCTCTATCCAAGGAGGTCTGTATGATGGGGATTGGTGATAATGCTGAGTCTTATACCATTGAATAGATGACCCAGATGCAAGACATAAGATATAATTCCATGGCATGCTTGACATAGTCTTCATATTCCTACATAATGAGGAAGTAATCATTAGTAAAATTCCCATTAATTAATTGGTGATCTGAATTAGGAAGAGAGATCCCCTTGACCAAACCCTTGGAAGCATAATTGGCTAATATATAACTATATCTTTCTATAGCTAAAAAATAAAGTGAGGGAGCAAAGGGGAAACCCTATATAATGGATCTATGGATCTCAAAGTGTTGATATTGGGAGCCATTGATGGTAATATAGGCCTCAAAATCCTAAAATAACATATTGATATTGTGAAAAAACTTAGGACTAAACCATAGAGCCTAAAGCATAACTATGATAAAAGGTCATTCAATCTGGTCATAAGCTTTCTTAAAATCAATATTGATGAACAAAACCTTCTGGTTACATATTCTATTCCATTTCATACCTTCTCAAATAATAATAACATTATCCAAAATATGTCTATGTTGAATGAAAAATTTGCTCACTTTGCATAATTAAGGGACACAAGTGTTTGATTCTAAAAGCTAATGCTTTAAATCTAATTTTTTAGGAAACATTGATCAAAGTAATGGGTTTCTAGTTCGTAATTACCTTAGGGTCCCCTACCTTGGGAGTGATTTTTTTTGAATTGATTGATGAGATAACCTAAATATTTTGTCAAGATATCTTCAGAATAGACTCTATGAAGATTAGGCCCAACTGTATCCCAAAGGGTTTGATAAAATTTATAGGGAAAGCCATCAATACCTAGAGATTTATCTGAGGTCATCTACATAACTTCTTTAAGTTTATTGATATTGAGAGGTATATCATAATCAACTCTTTGCACTTCTAAGAGATTACAGGGGACCATGATAAAGCATTGGGAGAGGAAAACTTCATGAGTAGGAGATAAAGGTTGTGATACAAAGACACAATGGTAGTTATGCATAAAGGATTGGAGGATATCATGGAATTTGGTAAGCCTATCTAAAGCAATTCTAATGGATTTAATTTTGTCTAAAACTTTTCTTGACTGAAGGAGAGCAAAAAATTCCTTGATCACTTTGTCTCCTACCTTTGACCAATGCATCCATGCTTGGATTTGAGTTCTTCTAGCCTTATATTCCTCAACAACCTAGAGTTTATTCCTCCACATGGCATACAAATTTTATAAATGAGGGTTTAAAGGCATAACTTCTAATTCTTGTGAAACCCTAAGGTATTCATAATTTATAGCATTATTAATGTGATGCTTGAAGAGAGATGATTGTTTACCATAGATACAAAGGAAATAAGTGGTATAGGTTATAACATTAGACCACCATGCAATCCATCTAGTATCCATTATGGTTTTGGGAGCTAGGTTGTAAATCTTGATGATATGCTCAATAGTCTGCTCATGCTTGAGATGGGTAGTGTTGAGGTAAAATTGAGAACCCTAGGGTTTAACCTGAGGAGAGGTCTATTGTATATAGAAGCAAATGGGATGATGATCAGATATGAGTCTAGAATCATAGACATAGGGTAACCATGAATAGGAGTGAAGAAAAAAATACTTAGCTCAATAAGCAAGGAAAGGTCAAGATGTTTGAGGACTCAATATTTTCCTTGACATAATTTTTTTTTGATTAAATATATTTATATATTAATAAAAATATATAATATATAAGTAATTCATAAAAAAATAGGTGTTATGGAATCACGCCTTGAGCCAAATTAGGCTAAGCCTAAGAACTAATCACAATAGAAATAAAAAAATAGTGCTAGGCCCTACCTAGAAATGAGATATCACAATAATAAAAATAAAAAAGGAAACATGATTAAGCTACCAGTGTAAGGTCATAAGGCAGAGGATCCATATCATCCAGATCCCAACCTAAGCTAGGTAAGTCATTTCCATATGGAATTGGCTCCCAACTAGAAGCCTAAATGGTGTCCTTATCATATTCCTATTATTGAGTAGGGGAAATAGTAAGAGAGAGCTTGGGTAACTTATCCAACATGTCCATCTAACCTCCAGGTGGCACCCCCAAGCATTTGGATGCATAAGAGGAGGAGCACCCCAACCATCCTACCCAATAGGGGAAGGAGGTAGAGTTTTCCACCCTTGATAATATCTAGGAGGAGACATGCACTAATATAGAGTGCCACTATGAGAATGATGTTGAGATTGGCTCCATCGATGACCATCTTTAGGAAGAGGACAAACATTTCTTCCAATAACTCTATTATCCCTAGGTAGGGAGGGAGAAATCCATGTCATATCACAAGGAAAATCTCCCCAATGAGTGAGAAGGTCCTGAAGATGTCCAAGCTATATGGTCACTTTATTATCCTGCACTTAAATTTGAAAAATCACATTGGAAATAATTGAAGATTTATTGAAAGAAAAAAATTAAAATATGAAGAAACATTGATAAACACTGCATTATTTCTTTATTTCTATTACCAAAATAGAATCTCCACTTAAAAGTATGCCAGACCTGGGTGTATTTAAAAGGCAAGGTAGGTTTATCTCTAAGAAGGATATGCTGAAACTAGGAAAACTTGGGCTGGAAAGGCCTAAAAAGGTCATGAATCCACATCCAGACCCATTAGGATTTAGAGCAGTGCCAAAATAAATGAGAGAACATTTCTAGATGGCCACAAAAAGGACATTTTGGAAGGGAAATTCCTATATTCACAAGCCTTCTACCTATAAATAATCCCTAATACAACACCCACCAAGTAAAGTGAATCAACTTAGGCTCCAAACAAGCCTCCTTGACCATTTGAATTCATCAACCAAAATTTATTGCTCAATATTCATGTTGACAAAAGGATGTCCTATCAGGTACCTAGCTCTTTTGAAAGATGACAAGGAGAATCCATCACTTATTTTAATTTATTCAGAGCACAAACTTGAGCATCAAAAAGATCTAGATCAACTTACCTATTCACTTTAAGATGGTTGTATGTCCAATCAATCATATTGGGTAGGTGAGTTTATTTTTGTTCTTATTCTTAGAGAAGTATATCACCAATATGTTAAATATCAAATCCTTCTCCATCTTTGGTTAGCTGAACTCAAACCATTAAAGCATATTATATTTCACTGAAGAATGAATACCCCAACAAGAATTAAGATTTTCCACCATATGCATGTGGGAGGTAAGCCACATGTAGCCAATTCAGGGAGTGTAATTATGAAATAGAGTTTATACATCCCATTTTTAGTCCTTCCACCAAGGATGAGCAAAAATAACAAAATTTTTATATAGCATTGAAGGTAGAACAAGATTAAGGATTTCTTCATAAGAATCTCTATCAAAGTTGGCCAATCAAAATTTTGTTTTCACCTCTTCCCAAGATAGCCAAGAATGATATTACTTACAAAAGATTTCTTTGATAGTATGAATGCCTCTATGAAATAATTTGGAAGCATTAATCCAAGGAACCTTGGCTAGAGGGACTTCATTGAAATTGATAATAGGTGACCACCATAGAGAATGTGAGTTAATAGACAACCCATATGAGAACCCTAAGCCATTATAGAGAAGCCATGGTTTGATTTTTTTTTCCCATGCTTTTTAGATACTTTTAGAAAAATAGGACCCTATAATTTAAATAGAGGTTTTGATGATGAGCATATTAGATAAGCTAAATCCATTCCAGGCTTTTCTACCTCTAGGAAGGCTTGAAGAATTGTAGTGTTGAAAAAACACCTTCTAAGCTTCCTTACCTTCAATGGCCCACACAATCCATTTGGCATATAAGGTAAATCCTTGATGAGAAACATCGATGAGACCCATACCTTTGACATCCAACAAGAGGAAATAATATTCCTAAGCAACTCTATGGAAGCCATGGCCATGGGAAGAATTATCCCAAAGAAAGTCCCTGAGAAGCTTTTCAAGTTTTTGGTAAGAATTCTTAGAAGGCACCCAACACAAAGAGTAGTAGGCTTGAGTAGTCGTAATCACTTTTGAGAAAATTTGGAATTTCCCTGCTAATGATAAGGTCTTAGTAACCTAATAATCTAGCTTCTTTGTCACTCTATAAATAATATATTACCATAACATGGGTGGAGGCACCTTAAAAGTAAAAGGAATGCCAATAAAATTGAAAATTTCATCATATTGAATCAAAGCCCACCCATACTTGCCAAACCACATTGATGGGGGGGAGGTATGAATGCTTGTAACATCTAGTTTTTTTCCATTAGATGCTTGATCCAGATTCAAGGCAGAAGGTGTTGATACACTACAAGGCATTCTATAGATTATCCTCTTATTCAATAATAGTAAGGAAATAATCATCAACAAAGTGGTTATTCAATAATTACATATCTTTCTAAGGGTTTTCTTTAAATGAATGGAGATTGATTCCTTTGACAAGGCCCCTAGTTTGAGCATGGATAAGAAGATATCTAAAATCCTCTACTAAAAGTACATATAGGGAAAGTGCTAAGGGGAATCCTTGGTGAATAGATTGAAACAATCCAAATTGTTCTGATGTAACTCCATTGATAGAGAGGATGATCGAGGTGTCTAAAAAAAGCATCTAGATAGTTTGAATGAAATTTGGCCCAAATCCCAGGGATTTAAGCATGGCTAAGATGAAAGGCCACTGAATACAATTATAATATTTTTCAAAGTCATTTTATATAAACATATATTTTTTATTAGATCTCCTAGCCCAATCCATTCCTTCCCAAACCACAATAATATTGTCTAATATATACATACTTTTGATGAATATTATTTGATCAGGGTGAATAATGTGTGATAATAGATTACAAAATCAAAGCACCAAAGATTTAGTAATGATTTTGTAAGAAACATTTAGAAAGGTGATCAGCTACCAATTATAAATCAATTTGAGATCCCTTTATTTAGGTATATATTTAATGTTTCCTTTATTTATATTCTTCCCTAGAGAATGTTTGCGAAAGTATTCTTGATATACATGGTGTAAGTTAGAACCCACAAGGTCCTAGAGGGTTTTATAAAATTCATATGGGAATCCATCAAAGCTTTGAGCTTTATCATTCACCATATAAGCCATTACCTCTTGCAGATCATCCGTAAGAAGGATCCTATTGTAATAAACTCATTGAATGAGAGTGAGTTTGCATGGCACCACTGTGAGACATTGTTAAAGGGTTATGTCACGCTCTTTGAAGGATGCTTGAACTTTGAATATTTGTTGAGAATAGTGGATAAAAAAAATCTTGAATAATCTATGATGTCTCTAATAATCTCTTATCGACATTAGAGATAGCCTAAATTTATAGCTTTGAGTTTTTAGGTCTAAGCATTTGAAATAACTCTTTGAAGGATTTGTCCCCTATCTTGAGCCATTAAAGTTTAGATTTGATTTGAGTTCCTTGGGAATTGTAGTTATCTATAATCTGGATGCATTACCATAAAAAAGAGACTTTGACCTATAAGATCTCATTGAAGGGATCTTTATCCAGGGCTAAAGTTGCATGACTAAGCTCTGAGGAAGTAGTAGAGTAAGAATTCCATTGAATTTTAATAATTTGGCTCCCATAGATTCTTAGGAAGTGAGAAATTATTCTAATGGCATCATTCTACTATAGAATCCAACTAGAATCTTGGGTCAGATGAGGATCCAAATTCTAAACTCTATGAATGTGATCCACAATGGGCCAATGCTTGAGTAAGGAGATATTGAGGAAGAATTAGGATTTATTAACCTTTAGTTTTGTGAATTTCTAGGTCACTCAAAACCAAATGGGGGAATGATCATAAAGCCCAAAATCTGGTAGAACCTATATCAGAGGAGAAAAATTATTATCAAAGGATAAATATGGTTAAGTAGACATCATTACTTGATCAAGGCATTTTAGAATTTGAGTAGGGCCATACCTAATATTTTTTAGGTGTACCACACTCCATTTTCAAGATGGTGGATCAAGTTTGGGTCATAAAATCCCCATTTAGTGCACACATAATACCATGCCTCCCTTTCACCAACTACCTAATGCATTGGTAAGTGGCCCTATTTATCTTCGAGAGATGCGACCATATTAAATTCAACATAGATGACCTAATGAGCATTAGGGAGATCTTGTGTAATCCATCACCATAAATTAATACACTCAAGGGCATCATTCAAGGCATAAATATTAATAAATCCAAAGGAGTGGCTTTTAATGTTGAAAAAGGCCTAAATTAACTAGTTGGTAGGGTCCACTCTAGATTAAACTAAGTGCGACCACCACCTTAGAGAAATAAACATGATCATGCCACCATGTCCTACCTCATGGTTACTATACATAATTATACTATTGTGCCAGATAGAATTACTGACTACTGTCAATAAATTTTTTACCACCTTCATTTCTTACAAACAAAAAAGGTCCATGATAGGAAAATTCATTCTAAAATCATGCATAATAAACTAGCATTTTAGGTTTGTAAGACCATAAACATTTCATGAAAATAAATTCATAGATGATGGGTGTCAAGAGACATATCCTTAAAATCTAAGCCTTCTAAGGCATCAAAGCAATTCTGTAAAAAATTCCAACAACATCAATTTCTTCTTATTTCTTCACAACATATTTAACCTAAAAATATCCTTCTTTTGACTCTTTTCACCTCTTAGGAGGGATACAAGATCATTTGGGTGCATCACATTGAACATGAATTGGTAGAGAGGTTGGCTACAAGTCTAAAAACCTATAAGAATTGCACTGAGAAGCCCCTAAACCATGAGATAGAATATTAGTTGAAAGAGGGGTGTTATATACCCTAGGTTTTTCTATCACTTTTGTAGCTTCAGCCTATGATTGAGAAGGCTCTTTCTTGGAAGGAACCTAGTCTTGTAGGTCATTACTTGTTGATGGTTTATCTCCTTTGGGATTTCCTATATTTGAGCTCATGGATTTATTGTGGTTGTTCTTCTTCCCTACCATAGTTCATCAATCCTCATCTAGTTTTTTTATAGCTTCTATAGAGGGATTAGGAGGAGAGGTTGAATGATTAGGAACATTATTATGGGCTAGTTGAAGGAGACAATCTCAAATATTATGATTGGTGGCCTGAAAGTGAAAGTAAGTATTGGGAAAATTGATATGCATAACTCATTGGGAGTGTCTCACATCACCAAATTGAATCTTCTCAAACACTTTAAGGTCCTAATAAAGGTCTACCTACATACAAACCCATTTTTGTGGTCTAACAGAGTAAAACCTATTTTGCTCATGCCAAATGACCTAACCTGTGGAAGAAAAAATCTAGTGAATAAAATGCCAATAGGGGACTTGGAAATTATACCTAAATAAGGACCTTAAGAGTAGTTTGATTGAAGATCACAAATTCCCATGTCTAAGGGGAGAGAACCATGAGTGAGTTCCTAACATACCATGTGGATGACTTATGGAGAATAACTCCTGTATGGGAAGGATCAGTAAAATGAAATAAAAAATCCCTTAGTCATATTCTGGATGCTTTCAAGTTTTAGGCCATGAGAATCCCCATGGGTTTGAACCTAAGGTATAAGCATATTTTTAGAAGGTATTTGACATACAAAATAACCTATCAAATAAAACTATTCTAACCATTAACAAATAGAGTTAAATTCTAAAACTAGTAAAATAACATCAGGTTCCAAAGACTTACCTTATGGTACACCTTTGATACAAACTTCCTTGGGTGATTTTAGGGGGGCATTACTCAATGTTCTAACATTCTCCCCCATAGCTAAATTAGTCAGGAGACAATGATGAGAAATCATTAAATAAGCTAGC
Source organism: Torreya grandis (assembly GCA_037957365.1). Taxonomy (NCBI): domain Eukaryota; kingdom Viridiplantae; phylum Streptophyta; class Pinopsida; order Cupressales; family Taxaceae; genus Torreya; species Torreya grandis. Next base: position 1,125,469 of record JARHVA010000773.1, on the reverse strand, counting down.
CTCGATCAAAGGTGAGAAACCTTAAAAGATAATAAATGTTATTCCCATAGGTAACATAAAAAGGATCATGGTATGTAGACAATTGGGATTAACAAAAAATTAAAGGATGACTCTATGATGGTGCATGGAAGAAACCATAGTAGAGTAAAAAGATCATTGGCATGTGAACCATATAAATTTTGATTTTGTACTTCTATGATGGTTTAGGTTGAAAACCCTAAGTTTATTTTGCATGTAAAACCAAGCTTCTTGTTCTCATGTATACCATATCATGGGAAGATGACCTTATTTATCTTCTACATATTCAATCATGTTGAAGTCACCACAAAGAATCCAATGTGCATCTATAAGGGAATAAACCTACCATCTCTTGATCAAGTTGAATTCCACAACATCATTAGAGACATACAAGTTGACAAGGCTAATGATGTGATGACCAAAGTCAAAAATAGTCTAGACCACCTAGTGGGTAGTGCTAGAACCCTAAGAAATGATATTTTTAGATAGGTTAGCTGTCAAAAGGGTGACAAATTCACCACAACTAGACTCATGATAGGTGGCATGACAAAGGGCCCTAGGATAGATAGTGTGATCTATACATTGAAGTAAAAAGCTAGACTTTTGGACTTCTTATATGCATAAATATTTAATTTGAGAAAAATGATGATAACTACTCTTAACCATATACATACGAGTTAGATCAATGAGTCCTCTAACATTCCAAAAATAGACTAGCATTATAAATCATCCAAATTCATATCATATTCCTCAATGAGGTTTGAGAGGGCTGCAAACCAATTGAAATCTGAGCCTGGAAGGGAAAAATCTCCAAGCTTAAAAGGTTTCTTTTTGTTTGGCATAAAATCATCATATATAAAAGGAGAGGGACTATGTGAGTGATGAAAAATAACCTTATGATTGAGGTTTATAAGCCCCTAATATGAATCTGAATCATTCACCCCTAAAGGGGGTTATGACAAAGGAGCTGTAAGAGCAAGAGATATAGAAGACACAAACTGGGCAACCACTTGTAGGGTCCAAGAAATGGGAGGTGAGGATTTAAATTATGAAGATGTATGGTATTAATTAGTATAGGATTAGGAGATTTCCCCCCCTATGGGTCATTATACAATTGTTTGGGGTCTAACATTACCATGGGTAGAATTATTTTTCCTATTAGAAACTGTTGTCCACACATCAAAAGGTTGGGTTTTGACTTAGACCCATTTTTGTCTTGAGGAAACAAAGGAGTGGGGACCATAAAAGGACATTATTTAATCATGTGTTATGAATCCTATCACTAAAATTGTGTTTAAGAGGTTAATATAGAACACACACTGAGAGAATTGATTATTGCCCACTTGAGTATCAATGGATTTATTGAGATTTTTGGTGAGGTCTATTTTGACACAGACCCTTTTTTGAGGCCAAGCCACATAGAACTTTGGTTTTTCATGGTAGATACAATGACCAAAATGCTTGATAAGTTGGTCAATAACATTCTACAGAGGAATAGGTAAGCTTGAAAATTCTACACATACTAAGATTTTAAGTTTATCTTATTCTAAGACTTGGAAATATCAGGTCCAATAGGAGAAAAAAACCAAAGTGTTATGAATAAACCATTGGCCATGGCTAACAATATATTTTTAATGTTTAGGGTTTGTGAAATGAAATAAGAAAAACCCTTAGTGAGGTTTTTTAATCCTTCCAATTTCACCCCATGGCCTTGCCAATGGTTTTGAACTCATTGCTTCAAAAGGCCCTATAAAGGAACTAAACACACAAAGTAAGCAACTAGGGTAAAATATTCACCTTAATGATAGGCTTTACTAAAATTTGGTAAATCTAGAACCACATATGGTAAAGGAGCATCAAAGTAAAAATCAATACCTCGTGGTAGAGCTTCGAGACAAACTTATGAGCTTGTTTTGGTGCCATGGATTCTTTGGTTCCCACTTCTAATACCTACATCAAATGATGTAGAAGTCATGGTGGTGGATAATTAATATAGGGAAGGTAAAAAACCACCCAAAGGGTTGATAAAAATCCTAACTTAGTGCATTAATTGCACTATCACAATAGGAATAACTCCCACCTATATTAGACAGATCAGTGGTGTGAAACTAAGGGGAAAACCCAAAAGATCACAAACATGTAATGATTTATACAACTCTCAAATATCTCTCCAATACCTTATCATAACTTTGTTTTGAATTTACACCATTTAAATTAATTTAGAAGGGATAATGCTAATGTAGGTTTTGGGTAAGATGGCACCAAAGTACCTATACCAATATTATATGACAAAAAAACAAAAAATATAATGGATTTCAATCAAAATTTTAATTTAATTCAAGTTTTTTTTGAATCCACTAACATGATTTAATGTTGTATTGGATTCATACACCAAAGAAAACAAATGGTTTCACATTTTTTTATTCTTTCAATAAAATATTAATTTATTTTTGTATTATTTGAACATATACTCTATATTCTTATTAGGGGAACACATTCAACATAAAGAGAAAACTAAATCTAAAAAGTTAATTTAGAATACACTACCTTAAAGAAGGTCAAACATAGTGAGTTGAAACATTTTGATATGGAGAAATAATTCTTATACTCAAAATGGTAAAGAAGTGTGTGATGGGTTTGAGGCCATGCACATCATTAATATATCATGTGTTTTTTGTGAAAGTAAAAATAAGGTGTCCTTTATGAAAGAAGTCTAATTTATTAGTTGGAAAAATAAGCGCTAATAGAAAATGGAAATATCTAATTATTCATAATCAAACTAATGATCTTGTGGATGGATAAATGGTTGTAGGTCAAATTACATCACAATGCAACACATTTTCCCCTATACAATGCAAACTTAAGCTTAATCAAATTCAATCTAATAAAATAATAAATTAGACATAATTAAAAATAAATAATATTCTATAATTAAAAAAATGATAAGGGGTTTAAAATAATATTTAATTTGTTAAAAATATGTGGAAAATATGTTAAAAACAAACAACTAGAGAATATGTCTATAAGGTGACACAAACAAAACCCCAAAAACATGAGATAAACATAGGTTTTTGGATTGTACTGTATCTACTATGTGGGAACATTGCCAAAAATGTTAGGTCATTTTTTCCCACCTATAAATTTTTAAAATATGAACATCTAATCTTGTTTATATGTTTCTTTACTCTAAAAACCTTATTTTATTTTCCCTAATTCTACATATATCTATAGGAAATTGATGTCCTCATTTACAAACCTAGAAACTCATCACCGACCAATAAAAACAAGGGATTGAATGGGATAATTTTGTTATACCTCCATTATTACAAGCCCTCATGCTAATAAAAAATTATATAACAACATTCAATGCAATTCAACACACAATTTACAGATACAAGCCCTAATCTTATATGACTTTTCATGATAGAATGAATAAGTGGCTCAAAGAAGCAAATATTTCAAATCTTGATTCAAATATACTATAAATGCTTGAATTATTCTCTAACACTTTCAAAATATATCTATAAAACATAGAATTTATGATTTACTAAATTATTCCTTATCATTATGTGTCCTATATGCATTAGTGTACCTAGCTATTCATATACTTCTTAAATTCAAATTAGGAACAAATTAGTAGATATGTTGACACACAACAACCAAGAAAAGTAGACAAAAGAGGAACACAAGGAATAAGAGACCCAAAACAAGGATTAAAAGGGCCCATACTAGATCCATGCATTATATGATCTTATTTCCCTAAAAACCATACAATATACAATTCTGAGAAACATGCCCAAAAACCAAGAAAATTACGTAGGGAGGATAGAGAATAAAAAACATAGGGAAAGAGGAAAAACACAACCAAAACATAGGGACAAATTTCTAATAAGGGTTTAATATCAGTTGATAATCAAAAAGACATAAGTACCTAGAATAATGAAATTATGCAATTAATAATTACCCCCAAACCAAAATCAAGTGTCTACATAATTCCCCACTTTGATTTGTGTATATGGATACATTTAACATTAAAACAATAAAACTCACCCATAGGGTTTAGAAAAGATGCTTCGATGGTAAAAAATATGTAAGATTTCTTGAATTCGATCTAGGATTAATAGTGAACCTAAGTCACAAGGAAAGAAAGATCATCTAGTTTCCACCATGGATGGTTGTTATGTTCCTATAATTAACATCCATGCTCTTGTGGCTTACGACATAAAAATATTTACCCTTAATTTTTGTAACAATATGACATGAGTGTTCAACATCTCAAAATCCAATGTCAGTGTTTTATGAGTCATAATAGAATAATATATGCATGAATATGTGTGTTATGAGTGTAACCAATTGAAATCTAAGAAATATCATTTATAAATGATGCACTTGGTGTAGTTGGAAAATGTGAGGACACCCTTATATAAATACAAGTCTTGTAATCTATGTTATATCTTTCATGCATTATGAGTATAAATTTTATCAATAAAAAGTATAAGTTAAATAAATCTGATGTAAATAAAACATATTAGATTTAGAAAGTGAACTAGAGATATCTTGTATTGGGAACATTTATCATATGTTGTGTACATCTCTATAGAACCCAAATTTAATACAAGTCCATTTTTCATAGCATCTTTTATGCATTTTTGTACACTTGGTCCACTTGTGTATAAATGGTTATTTTTAGGACACTTTCTACCACATATTACTCTCTCTTTGGCTTTTTGACTTTTAGATGTCTTTAGCATTCATCTGTTGTTAATACAATAGGGATACAAAATCATAATGTATAATTGTATGAAAAGTGTGTGTTTCACACCATTTTATATGTGGTTTATTATTTTTATTTGTATGCGACTCTCATTGTATGTCAAAAGTCTTATGAATGTGAAGATTATTCTTTTGGAATGTAGTAAATCACTAGAATGTGAAGCGATAAAGTATTTAAAAAGCTCTATAAATATTGTTCAATTATTCTAAAAATGGTTCTAAACTATTGAGAACAAAATAGATATTTAGAAATTAGTTTTCCTTTATGATTCCTTATTTTCCTTGTGTTAATATGTTATGAGTTAGTTTAATCAATTTATTATGAAAACTCTTACTGTTATGTGTTGATTATATCTGTGAATCAAGATTAATTATGTTCTGTGTCATGATTATGTTAATATGAAGTTTCTATGCAAGTTCATTTTTGTCTATTTATATATTATTCTTCACATAATTATCCCATATTAGCATGTTTTGATGGGTTTTCCAAGAAACTCTACTAAGAATGGTGTGGTGATTGTCAAACATTAAAATATAATGTCATGGCTACCAGTATAGAGAGACTTGAAGAGATGGATCAATGAATGAATTCACAATTTTTCATAGGAAGAAGCAAGAAGAATAGGATGTTATATGTAATAAGTTATTCAGGAGAATATATACTATGAAATATATGAATTTTTTTGGTGCAAATTGCCTAAACTACTAGTTGCATGGTTATCAGGACTAGAATACTACTATTTTCAGCCAAGGACAATTTTTGTAGCTTATATAGAAGAGAGACTAGAAAACCTAAAAAAATTAGATACTAATTGGAATCATGCGATATATCATTGGGTGAAAAATACCATTGAAGGATACATTAATGAATTTTATATACAAGTCTACATTGTGTTTGAGGTTGTACAAGACCTATTTTTGAGAGGAAATAGAGGAAATTTTTTGCAGAGACTACCTAATCTTGTAAAATGTTGGTTGTAGAAAAGGTTTTGGTTTCAATGCCTACCAATTTGGAATAATTCCTCATGGAATTATGGGGATGTTATGGTGATGGAGTGAATGATGAGGAAATAAGAAGGGGAGATTAAACTTATACCTATAAGATGGAGGACACAAAGAAGTAGAGTGAAAAAATAATTTTATAGTTAAATCGATGTTGTAGAGAAGGGTGATCAAGGTTGTTTTAATTAGTTATTTGTTTCTCAAAACTAGGTGAAAACATGGGGTATATCCTTTGCACTCAAAATTTTACACTCAACTGCATTGGTATCAATTCACATAAGGCATAGGCCTTATGCACTCACTTGAAGCATAGCTAAGAAAGAATTGGGGCCCACATTGGGCTAGTTATACCATGGCATGAGATATTAGTTATGGGAATTGGTTATTTCAAAAAATTCTTTTGGTAGATTCATAGGCACAAACCCTTCAAGGGCTAATCCTAATGGCCTCAAGGCACAAGTTTTTTGGTGGACTAGTTCTAGAGTTATAAGGGCACACACTTTTATTAAGATAATCTTAAATTGATATTGACACTTGAAGTGTCAAGGGGATACTTTTAGTTTAAGGGCTCATACTAGGCTCACAATTCTAGAAAGTGTAGGAACAATTGGCATTGAGACTATACACTTAGTATTTTTCTATAAGTTATGGCTGACATCATCATTTATAAAAGGGATGCCATTAATGTCATAAACTAGAAGAATACATAAATGTTACTTAACATAGCTAAAATGGAATTACACCATTACATTCACTTTAAAATAAAAATATAAATATGTATACACCAAAATTATCATGTGTACTTCAACCATTATTTGTCATTAATCAAAGTTTAAATACAAATCATATAGTTCATGGTTTCTAGAACAGAGTAAATGCCTAGCTTAAGCTACTTAACAACCTAGAGGCTCATAGGCAAGCTTTGGTGCTTAAAAATGGAGGCTTAATGACATGCATACTATTCCTAGGTATAATGTTACCCATATCAATGTTTATGGAGCATTTCCAATTTGTCATAGCTTGGCTATCTTATTTTTACATCCTCTTACTTCACTAGTTTGAGCTCCTTTTATAGCTTTTCAGGAACATCTCTATCAAGGTGGAGTGTGCATGCTAAGTACCAAGATGGAGCCTTTGTGATAATTCCTACCATCTCCATCACCTTTTAAAATTTGTGTTGCAGTCACCATGTATCACCTAATCATTGAAGATGCTCCAAAAATCTTGAAATTGGTTAGCTACCTACCAGCTGGTGCAAGGTATGTGTTGATTCCTCCAGCTGGCACCAAGATGACAAAATGTCATCATTAAGTAAAATGATGCATCATATTGATGTGGAAATCATGCTATCATGAATCCTAGACTTACTGAAATAAGGGGCCCAACATTACCCCATACAAAATTTCTAGTCCATCCTCGGACTAGGTTGTCAAGGTCTTGGTGGTATAGAACTAAGATGCATTCTCCTTAAGCTTGATGCTAAAGTATTTAAAGCCCTTAATTGGGAGCTTTATTTATTTAGTGGCACTATCTATTTGAATTGAGGCATCACTAAGCACAATCGCATTAGTCTTTTTCATTTCTTTTTGGAAGGACTCTACATTTGCCTTAGCCTTATTCACACTCTTGAATATGATTGCTCCTTACTCACAAGCCTTAGTCTATAGAGAATGGAAGAGTGCTTCCAAGTTATGATTTTGGTGCTTATAACATTAATGTTTTCCATGATCTACACCCACTTTTTCCTACTCACTAAGTACACCTACACCATCAACTTTTCCTTCTCCTCCTTTGCCTACTTGAGACACGTGTATATGATTAACGCTTGGTTGGAGAAGCTCAATAAGATGGAATTGGATGAATTTGCACCCTCCTATAGTTTTTTAACAAGGTATTCTACCTCTTTGAGCTTATCAATAATCTCCTTTTATAGTATGGCACAAGGATCTTCTTCTTTTTCTTCTTGCAACATCTCTAGCTTTAACCTTGGGAACATCTACTCGACTAACACACATATTTTATCAACCTTAGAGAGGTTCAAAGTATCAAAAATGACCAAAAAAAATGGTTTGGGAATCTCTATGTGCTTACATAGCTATTTTATCTTAAATTTCGTGGCTTTTAATTCATCTTTTGCTTCTTTGTAGAGCTTCTTCCATTTTCTTACCTTACCATCATTGATGATATTTTTACATGTGACTTCAGTGGCCCTTCTAATAAGTGCATTCCCAAACTAGAATGGGTTCATAGTAAAAGGGTTTATGATGAGGAATTATTGCCCTTTCTAAGGTTATTTTAGGCCTAAAATAACTACTCTAGACACCTTGAAGTGAGGCTCATCCATGTAATGATCCAATAGAAATGTAAGTTGTTTTAGCATCCTAGTTATGGCAGCTTGGGGGGTATAATGTCAAACATGTAAAGGTATTCATCCCCACATCCCTTATAGACCTTATCTCTTATGCTCAATTCCTAGTCATCCTTCTCAATGATGGCTATTTTTGTTTGTTCTTCCTCCTCTTCACTAGCACCACTACTTTATTAAACACTTTCCTCAAAGGATTCACTTGTTTGTTCATTAGGGGTTTCTTCCTCAATATTTTCCCCTTCATCCACTTCCTCTCCTTGAGGCTTCTTAATAATGAACTCGAAGGTAATCCCTTTGGTGTTAACATCACCTTTTTTTTTTGGGGTTACTTAACTATCTCCATTTATTTTTACAAGGTGCCAATATCACCTTCTTTTTCTTCAGGCCCCCCTTCACTACTTGGGCATACCTCTTGTGTAGTTTCTTCTGCTTGGCTGGTGGGGGCACTGGGAACTTTATTAACTAATTCAATGGCTGGTATTACACCTTTGGAAACCTTATTGGCTTTCTCTACCTTGCTTAATTCTTTTTAATTTGATCGTATGCACTTCTCTTCAAGTGTCAGTGCAATCTCAATTTATTCCTCACTTAGGCTCATTTTCTTCCACACCCTTCTCTAATCCTCTTATATTCGTGGAGGAAAAGTGGAGGTTTATTTTCTAGATGAGGAGATCATCAACTCATCTAATTTTCCAAGCACAATGGTTGTGCCATTTTTGATGGCCTCCTACACATCCTTGGTGCTTGGATACTCTTCCTTTTCTTCTTCTTACATGATATATGTCTCTGCACTTTCTTCTTCTATCTCTTCCTCCATCTTGGGTATGAGGGTCTCTTATTTTTCCATTTCCACCAGAGTTATAGTCAATAACTTAATGGGTCCCTTATAATTCTTCTTTTTATGCTTCTTTTTAGAAGTAGTCTTTGGCATGAAGGTTATGTGCTTATTAGGAGCTAGGGGTATAATTTGTTCTCTAGAGGAAATCTTTGACTTGATGCACTCTGTGATCTCTTAAAGTTTCTCCCCTACTTATTTTGGAGGGTTTTATCCTACATCTTTAGCACTAGTTTCCATTAATCACTGATTAGGAGAGGGTGATCATTATTTTTTTCAAGATTAGTGCCCTTCTTGCATGTCTTCATCTCTTAATAGAGGTTGAAGATGTGCCTATTTATTATCTCCCTTTAGAGGGGATGGAGTTCTATCCTATCAGAGTCATCCTCCTCATCCTTTGTGGCCTTAGCTCTAGGGTGCACATACTAGCACCTCAACCTAATCCTATTATGATCCATGATCTTCACTAGGATCTTCAGCTGATGCACATTGGGAATCCTCCTTAGTGCCACCATGAAATATTTGGCAAAAAATACATAAATAAACTTAAACCATCCAGACATGTTCCCATTTGTGAGTGTTAGATGCACTACATAAAAATTCCACATTATGGAAAAGATTTTCATTCTTACCATATATTGGGGGAGCTCCTAAGGGATGTGCATTCAATCCCAAAGGCCTCGATATACCCATTGCACCACCCTTGTACCCTTGTTTTATATTTTTGTGAAAAGCTAGGTGGGTAGATGAAATCTTGACACTTCATTACATGGGAATCATTGTTAGGTAGGAACACCCAAAGATTGTCATCATCTCCATCTAGCACATTGATCTCCTCCATCATAATTAATATCATCATGGATCCCCACCTAAAGGCCTCACACATCTTATGGCACTCCAACACATTCTTAACAATCTCCTTAGAAATGAATTTTTAGATGTTGAACTTTACCCCTTGCACCATGTGGTGGGCAATACACAAGTAAGTCTTACTAATGTCAAACCATCATCCACTAGGGCATTTGAAGCTCACTAGGCATGCCTTAACCCTTGTGCTAGGGTCCTAGATATCCTTGATAGGGAATGTGAACCCTACCTTGTAATAGCCCATGAGTTTCATGACCCTCTCAACCTCTACTTCATCTTCCATCATCTGATAGATGTTTTCACCTGTACTTGGGAGTCTTGTGATCCTAATGATGAGGCATGCTAATATCCTCATGTGCCTCCCTAAAAAATAGAAGTGGTCACCATGGACACATGAGAGGAGGAATTGAACTAATTACTCTAGTTTTCCAAAATGTGGTAGCTCATATAATTGGATCATGCCTATTATCACTAGCTTGTCTTGAATGGAGATGTCAAAGAGGGTGGTTCCCACCTTAGTATTTTTCCCTATATCAACCATCCAATCTTGGTTGAGTTCCTATGCATTATTAGGCATCCAATGGTTATACTCCTTTAATCTACACATGTGTACAAAGGATACCCATTTCTTCCCCACTATGACCTTCGGGGGGAATTGCATCTCTCTATAAGTAAGCTTTGCACTTGCTTCTAGGTCAACCACCATGATGCTAATACCTTCCATAAATTATGCCTCTTATTTCATGGTGGATACTTTTTTTTAATGTACATGTTTTCTTGGCATCCTTCTGTACCTATGGTGGACCTATACTTAATAATTTCTTGCCCATTTTGAATCGACTACTATTAAAGTATAATTAGTTGATATTTTCAAAGTCCTTAATGGTGCTTTGCACTCTTTCACAGTCATGAAAAATGTGATTATGTCTTCACCTCTCAAGCTTTGTGTATCATTAATGATGGCCTTAATGTTATAAAAAGTTTTTACTACCTGATTTCTCTCTTAATTCCTCTCCACTTGCCTTCTTTCTAATTGGAAGCACAACATAATTCTATCATGGTTCAACCATTCTTGTTTTGGGGTCTATGGATGCTCTAGTTTTTACTATGGTGGCTTTTTTTTGGTTTGAATGGCTTAGCTCTAGTTTAGATTTGTGTTCTAGTTTAAATTCACATAAGGTTTGTAACCTTTCAATTTTTTTCATTTTCCCCTTTATAACTTAGTTTTTGCTACCTCATTAATGGCTGGTGATTAATGACATGGCAACGTGTGGATTTCTTGAACTATACTAAACCCATTAAATCCAAAAAAATCTACCACTATATTATCATTTATTATAGATATTTTTATCTCCACCATCACAACATTAATTATTTCTAATGGTTCATTTGGTGAAGTGATAGGTGATTCAAATGATCACTTTCTATTGGTTATTTGGTATGTACCAACTATCTCAATGATATTTCTCTTGCACTTTGTATAATTTAGCATGACCTTCACCATTATTAGGGAAACCTAGGCATAATGCTTCACATGCACATGATTCAAACTCCTTAGTTCTATCTCTTGTTATTTCTATGCTTCTTTATAAGTGAACCTCTCTATTTTAGTCAATTTCTCTACACTTCCATGTCTCTTGCTTTGGCCTTCCCTACCCCATATAAATCCTTGTGATGGTCTTCCAACACTTCTTTCTTTATTCATGATTTCTTGTGCACTATCATCTTGTGTGCCTCCCTTGGTCAACTTGTGCCTATCTTTCTAAATCTGATAACTTCACATGCCCAAAAACTTAGGCATCTTACCTCAAGCACCTAGAGAGTGGCCATGCTCGACTCACCTGACTATATTTATGCATGTAAGAACCATAAGAGTTCTCTTATGGGCCTGAAAGCACCACACTTATAAATGAGAGAAACATAAAGAAATTTTTTGATTACACCAAATTTTATTATGGTCAAAATAACATAATCCAACTTATGACTAGGAAGTTGGTATCTAATGGTGCAAATTCCATATTAATGATTATAAGGCTTCAATCTATTGCTATTGAAATGCCCATGGAACATTTCACCTGTCAATGTGTGTAGCTTACATGTGCCAGTTTCCATTATTCTATAGATGATATAAGGACCCATCCACCTAATATGTAGCTTGCTTGGGTGCTTGAGATACATAGAGTCATATAGAAAGATTAGTGCTCTTTCAGTAAGTATATTGTGCTTGATATGCTTATCATGCCATAGCTTCTGACATGCCATTTCTATTTGATGACTCCATCTTTATTGGGTGTGTGTCTCATCTAATAATTCTAATTATTTCAGGCATGTATTCAAAGACTCTTGGTCATCCAAAAAACCAATAAACACAATGTGCAATGAGGGTACTAGAAATTCCATAAGTAAAATGGCCTCTATGCCAAACACTAGTTGAAATGGTGTATCCTTGTTCAGGAACTTATGTGTAGTGCAATAGGCCCACAATATTGTTAATACATGGTCATCCCAATCTTTGTAACTAATTCACATATATGTATGAGGCATTTTATTAATATCTTATTGAATGCCTCATCGATGCTATTTACTTGGGGATGATAAGGCATAGTCTTATGATATGTCACCATATATTCAGTCAACAAAATGTTAATGATTTCATTGATGAAATGCACACCATGGTCACTAGTCAAGATAAGTGGGAATCCATAATGACTAATGATACTATTTTAGATAAACCTTTTTATAGTGGTGGCTATGAAATCTTTGGTTGGTGCTGCTTTGGCCCACTTGGTGAAGTAATCTGTGACCACTAGAATGTATCATGCACTTATGTACCTTGTAGCAGGAGTAATAGGCCCAAAAAATTCAATGGACTATTTTAAAAATGATTCCTAGCCAAGGATGGGTATGAGAGGAATTGCATCCCTATGGTTTGGATTTACCATACACTAGTAGATATCACATGCTTTAGCATAATATTTTGCATCCTAGAATAGAGTTAGCCAGCACAAGCCTGATTGTAGAACCTTGCATGACATAGTGTCTCCATCAATCCCCTAATGCACCTCTTATAAGATTGAGTCCCATTCATGATATAAGACACATCGATGTAGGACCTCATCATGGCTTCACTTGTACAGTTCCCCACAAATGAGTTGAAAAGGGGTGGCATGAACTACAAATTGCTTCTTTTATTGAGTCATCATAGTTTGGGGCACAAATCTAGATATTTAAAATGTGATCTCTACCAAGTCTATGGGGGTGTGCTAGATCATATAGAGTTACACATCATATATGTCATCTTCAATAGGTATTGCTACATTGCCAAATTTGATGTAGGATAGATGCTCTGGGCCCAAGTTTTATTTTCCAAGTTTTACAGCAAAAAAGAACTAGAATTCTTGAAATAAAACAATCCATTAGTAAATACACCTATGGAGAATAGGCTTATTTACTAAGTACTTAAGTGCCTCATGATTAGTGAAGAAGATGAGGGGGTCACTAATAAGTACTACCAAAACATTTTTAGGGCATAGATCATGGTAAACACCTCTCACTTAGTTGTGATGTAGTTTTGTTTTGCCTTGGTTAGTTTTCTAGTGAAATAAATGGGACAGTCCATTTGACCTTCACCTAGTTAAACCAAAATGGTGTTGATCATAGTATTAGATACATTGACATGGATATGGAATAGATTCACCTAGTTGAGAAATTTTAATATCATCACACTTGATAGTTTGAGCTTACGGGTCTCAAATGCATCTTCCTACACTATGCCCCAATAGAATGGGCCATCCTTTTGCAATAGATCTTTTAATAGTGTTACAATCTTGGCATAGTTCCTTATGAATTTCCTATAGCACCCATAATGTCCAAAAAAGGCATGAATGTATTTATACATTGATGGGGTCTAGAGCTGAAGGATGATTGCAATCTTTATTAGGTCAATGAGTAGACCATATTTGTAGATGATGTGCCTACAAAAAGTGCCAAATGGTGTTGTACAAAACACTTCTTGAGGTTTAAATAAATATGCAATTGTCGACACATTTCAAGCATTAGGTGTAAGTTATCATAGTGATCCTTCACTAATCCATACACATTCTAGTCATCTAAGTATACTTGGAGGAATTTATGGATGAAGTCCTTGAAATCAATGATCACCACTCAGAAGAATATGACTGACACATTCTTCAGTCTCAAGGGCATCGCATTGTATACAAAATAACCCCATTTTATCACAAAGGTAGTTTTGGGCTTGTCTTCCTCATGGATCTAGACTTGATGGTATGATGCTAACCGATCAGTGAAAGTGTATATCTTGTAACCTATGATGCCATCCAATACTTCATCGATAAATGAAGTTATAAAAGGGTTAGTTATGTAGGTGGCATTCAACAATCTATAGTCAACATAAATATAGATATGCCCATCCTTCTTGATGCTGATGACCATGGGTCTAACCCATTCATTTTCTTACACAAGGTAGATGACACCTATGGATAACATACCATCAATCTTTATTTTGACCTTGTCATAAAGATTGGGGTTTATAATGTAAGGTTGCTTCTTGATAACTCTTATGCCATCGACTAGTTTGATGTTCATATTCCCAAAATATGGGTGTGTGACTTTTAAATCTCAATCATTTTGAGGGAACAAGTCGTGAAAATCCTTTAGGAGATCAACAATATGCACCAGCTCTATGTTAGATCAATAGGCACCCATAGTAACAATCTATAGTTTCCCTTCTGAGATGATATATACCTTGGTAGTTTTTAGTGATGCATTTTAGGGATCATTATTCTCCTAATCATAATCCTTGACTTGTATGATATCCTCAATTGTTTCTATCTAAATATGGGTGGGGTCTTCTTCTTATGGGGTGTTATCCTCAATGTGGTGCACTAGCTTCCTTTTCCCTGTCAAATTCATCTAGTTACACATCTTCCATATCTCATCATCATCATCATCATCATCATCATCACTGGAGTCATTATTGAGGGTTTTATCTTAAAATAAATTTGGGAGCACCAACCCATTTTCACCAAACATGTATTTTAGGTGCTCCTCCAATATTACAGTGTCCTAAAACACTAACCTTCAAACTACCTACAATGGCTCAAATAGTTCAAGGTTTTGTGAATAAAAGGAGAAAGTTTGAACAAACCACTCCTCAAGTGTATCCCAATTGGCTATCTCATGATGCATCTCAATGAAAACACACCATGCCTATGCCCAAGTCTTTAAGGTCTTATATAAGGCATGCACACATAGTTCCTTGGAGGCATTTTTGCTATAGATAACCCATGTTTGTTCAAAAAGGTGCACATGGGCTATAGGGTTAGAGTCATCAGAGTAGGATAGGATGTTTAAGTCCTCATTATTCTTTTTTAATCTAGTGAAACTAGCTATCTTCACATCTTGCCAATTTGGCAAGATAGGCCTTTGCACTACCCACCAATGAGTGATAATGCTCCTCAATGTATACTCTAGTGCACCCATTATATCCAACTCCTTTGGGATGTATGATTCAAGGTCATAGACATAATATTACACTAGATTACTCCCCTCATATTTTGAGAGCACTGTAAGTTTACCCTTACTAAGGTGAAACACATTTTTTCCCTTCTTAACATAAGGGACCCACTTTTTAGAAGTATGATCAATCTAGACCCAGATTATCTTTATTGGTTTTGGTGCCTCCATGCACAACAAGTGGAACCTTAGACTAGTGGACTCATATGCTTACTCAACCCATTAATCTCAAGCAACATCAGTGGTGTCTAAGGCTGATTGCCTATCTTGCCAAAAAATCACTCCTTGATAATTAGGGTATAATGTCTCAGTGCCTTACACCATGATGTTTTATATGTGGTTGATCTCATCCTTGAGGTCCACACTCTTAATATAGGGGGGTCCTTGGTCTGGTGAGAGGGGTATAAATGCCCTTTCCTTTCCATTCTTAAATGTCATGTAATAATTTTTAAAGTGAATATCTGCATTATTTGCATAACACCATGGCCTTCCTACTGGATATTTGTCCTATTTTTCTAACTTGATCACTTCAAATTTAGTATAGAATTTAGTGCCCATGATGTCTATAATTGTGATCTTTAAAATTTCAATCAATTGTGCCCGAGTCTTATTGGCCATGAAAAGTACATGAGGGGAAGGCCTCAAGGGTAGCCTACCCATTTTCTCCCAAGCATTGTTGGCCAAGATTTTGACCTTAGCACCTATGTCTACAAGGACCTCATAGACAGACCATACATCAATAGTGGCATTCACTAGGATTTATTAATCATACTCTACATTCTATGTATGCCAAACTTCTCATGCCCTCTGTATGTGTGGTGTAATAAATTTAACTATCTTCTGACCCACATACTCTAAGAGTAAATTATTTAATAGGGGAAACATTCCCTCTATTTTTAGGAGGCTTAAGATCTCTGTTAATTCTTACATCTCAACTTCCTGGTTGTCCTACTTCTTTTGAGAGGTAGCAGCCTATGCTTATAGATCTCATGCTAATTATAACTCCCCTTGTAGGTTTTGGATGACACTCATAGCCTACTACAATACATATTTTTGACATGTGAGGTCTAGGAAAGGTGCAACTTTGGGTTTAGGCCATGTTATGCACTTAGTTCAACCCTTATCCCCATATTCTAAATGTAACTCTAGTATTGATGCAACTAGTGGCTGAGTGGTGAATCCACTATGAGTAGTCACCTGCACCTTGACTATCTCTATGTGGGTTGGTTTCACCTTTAGGGTCTATTTTTTCATTTTTGGCTCATGCTTGATCATTCCTACACCCTTTTCTACACTAAGCCTATCTGGCGTTAACTTTTTGTACAACTTATGGAATTATTTGACCTTATGGGACCCTAAAAAATACACACACATGGGATGCATAGGGAAATCATGTTGATAATGTTCTATAGAGCCACACTTATAACATGATCATGGTGGGAACCTTCCACCACTTCATACTCCAACTTTCCCTTTGGTGCCTTATTACATCCCAAAACCTATATTTTATTGATCGTATCCTTCATTTCCTTGGTTAGTCTCCCCTCTAACTAATATAGTGGCTTACTGTGCACCTCTTTCCATGTTCTTGTACATTTCATCAATCACCCAACAATTAATAGTGGTATGGGTATATGTATTATACAATCAATAATAAATGGTTGTGTTGACTTGGCTGTTACATTGTAATAAAGGGTAGTTGTGAACATCATGTACCTATCAACATAATTTGTAACTTAAAATTAGGGTACACACATTCCTTCATGGGTAGTTATTCCTATTATGGTCTTCTACTTCATAGTCAATTCACCGTAATCCACTTTGAGTATCTTGAGATGAGCTAATGGTAAAATTTTAGATTTGGGAGGCCATGGATGTGATATGTGCTTCTATAAATTGGTTGATCCCAATATCAATGATTTTGAATACCTTGGCTCTAAGGCATGACTTCAAGTGCTTCACGATGGTCTATAAAAGTATTCATGGAAAGCACTCTTGAAAATGGCATGAAAATTCCTCTAATGAACCACTGTGCATGATGGGAAGGGTGAATATCATATGGGAGCTTTGAAAGGAGAGTTTTGAACCTTACATCGTATAAGCATAAACTTTTTAAGAGTCCTTGGGTAATCTCTTTAAGCATAATGATGCTCTACTATTCAAACTCTAGAATGTCAAATTATTTAAGGAATTCCTCCTTTAGGGTATCATAATCAACCATATCCTAGTTAGGATCAAATTTTATGTACCAGGTATGGGCACAATCTAATAAAGTGGTTAAAAACTAGGTCACTTTATAATTTGATTGGGTTATGCCCCATGCATACCACTATAGTTCACAATTTAGCACATGCTCTATGGTATTTTCCATGTCATGATACTCTGATAAGTACATGACCATTTCATAATAGATTTGCTATGGGTGAAGCTAGGATATGAGGTGCTTATCCCCCTGGTGTCTAGCTTGGTGGTGGTCCTCCAATGCCTCTAGTCATTGGGTTAGGCACTGGTCCCATCATTATTTTTGGCATAGTTGATGATGATGGCATGATACTACTTACTTTTGGCACACCCACTTTGCATTTCTAATATTGGCTGAGATGGTATGCTTACAATAACATTCTATTCTAGTGAGTTATCACGCAATGGTCTAGATCTAGTCATGATTACATCCTTGTATGGAATAATCTATTCAATCACAAAATTATACTCCAAGTCTAAAAAATGTCTAAGATATATTTCAAAAGAGTTAATTATTACTTATATACTTTCTTCAAGTGGAAAACCCAGTGCATGAGCATGCACCACAGGTTTATAGGGGGTAGGTGCATCAAACATATCTTCAGTCACCAAATCCTATATGAATCCAATGAATTACACACCTATCAAATGTTGAGCTTGATCCATCACTTCATTATATCTCTCATCCTTGCACTATTTTATTTCAAGATATCTTTCCCCATGCCCTTCCCACTTTCTATAGGTTCTCTCAGTAGTTTCATGTTCTAGATCTTACATTATTCTATACTATCACTTATTATAGGTTTGTCTACTAAGCTATCATGTGTCAATCTACTCATCCCCTTTCATTATGCTTCATATACACATCCCCTTTCCCCTTTTGCATTGCTCATATGTGAAAGGAATTTTATCCTTCCATCCCTAAAGTTTCAAAACTATAATACACCATTACCTTTTCAAGCTTTGAAATAGATTATTTAACAAACATGCCTCTAAGGTTACACAAAAATTGGTACTCTATTTCCTTAGGGCATGAGTATGTTGAGACTACAAACTCAAGTATGTAGCTATTCAGTGCTCCTTGCCACCATTTATCTACTACTCTAGTCTAAGTGGCATCTAGGGTCTCAAGTTTCTCTAGGTGCTCCTTTATCCACTCATAGAGTTGTCCATATCTTATTATTTTATGGGTTGAATATGCATCCAACCACCAATACACATGCTCAAGTAGCTCATGGAAAAAGACTTCATACAAAGTATCATATAGGTTGTTTTGAACCCATTTCCTTGGATTTTATCCTTTATAGGTTGGATGCTTAAATGCAAAGCTATCTTTCACCTATTTTAACTAGTGTTTAATGTTTTAGAGGGAGAGTAAATACATCATTCTACTACATTCTTACAAAAACAAAATTCAACATGGATCCTGATAACATAACCATAATGTTTTAGATAAGGGTGATCAAGGTTGTTTTATTTGGTTCTTGGTTTTTCACAACCAAGCACAAACATGATATATACTATTTATGCTCAACATATTACACTCAGCTATGCTAACATCAATTCACATAAGGCATATGCTTTATACATTTACTCAAAGTGTAACTAAGAAGGATCTGGGGCCCACATTGGGCTAGTTGTGCCATGGTGTGAGATATTAGTTATGAGACTTAGTTATTTCAAATAAAGCTTTAGGTAGATTTATAGGCACAAACCCTTCATGGGATAATCTTGATGATCTCTAGGTGCAAGCTTTTTTGTGGACTAGTTCTAGAGTCACAAGGGTGAAAGACTTTATTAGGCTAAGCCTAGAGTTATATCCATGCTTTAAGGGTCAAAGGGATACTTTTAGTTTAAGGGATCATACTAAGTTTGTGATTCTAGCAAGGGTAGGAACACTTGGTGTAGACTCTCTACACTTAGTATTTTTCTACAAGTTACAACTAACATCATCATTTATAAAATTGATGCCATTAACATCATAAACTAGAAGAATACATAATCATTACTCAACATAAGTAAAATAAAATTACACCATTACATTCAATTTCAAATAAAAATATAAAGATGCATACACCAGACTCATCATGTTTACTATAACCATTCTTTGTCATTAATCAAAGTTTAAATACATAACATATAGTTCATGGCTTCTAAAATAGAGTAAATGCCTAGCTTAAGCTACTTAATGACCTAGAGGCTCACACACAAGCTTGGGTGCTTATAAATGGAGCCTTAATGGCATCCATAATATTCTTAGGTCTAATGATGGCCATAAAAATGTTTACAAAGCATTTCCAATTCATCAAAGCTTCATTGCCCTATTTGCACATCCTCTTGCTTCACTGGTTCAAGCTCCTTTTATAGATTTTTAGAAACATCTCTATCAGGGTGGAGTGCACATGTTGAGTTCCAAAATAGAGCCTTTTTTAATCATTCTCACCCACTCCATCACCTTAAAAACTTTTTTCTATAATCAACACATATCACCCAATTGTTGAAGATGCTTTAAAAATCTTGAAATTAGTTAGCTACCTGCCAGCTGGTGCAAGGTATGCACTAATCCTTCCAGCTAGTGTCAAGATGACAAAATTTCATCATTAAGGAAAATTATGCCTTGCACTGATGTGGAATATTTTCTAGTGCAAATCCTAAACTTACCAAAATAAGGGGCCCAATAAGTGAGACCTGTAACAACAAAGAAGATGGAATAACTAGAATATTCATAATATAGTTATGAGTAAAACTAGAGTAAATAGTGTAGAATAATGTGAATGAATGGGAACTCATAGGTGAGCAAGATAATCTAGATAATATGAGGATAAGGAAAGGAACAAGCCTGAGAAAAGAGAAGGCACATATGAGAGTACAAAAATAGAAATAGATGTTAAGGAAATGGAAGAAAGTGGTGAAGTAGAAGAGGGGTGAGTAGATTTGGTAGAAGGTAGTTTTATATCACAAATATAAGGGGGGATATTATTTATATCATAAAAGGAGTAGTATTTCCAAGAAGTTATGTTAAGTCATAGGATGAAAGTAGGTTCAATATCTAGTATAATAAAAATCACAGACATGGATTATTCACTTTAAGGGTAGACAAAATGGATGCTCAGGTAGTTGTTCTCCATGTGGAATAAATAAAATACTATGGAGATATCCCAAAATCCACTATGAAGTTACATGTAAAAATTAACATTGTGTTTCTTAATATGGAGGAGTTACATGAAAGTACCAGGCCTAAGTTAGGCCTATAATACATAGGAATGGAAAAGAGGGGCACCATAGAAATGATTGCCCTAAATTTAAGAAATAATTTTACAAACTATACTATGTGGTAGGGCATACAACTACAAATTATCATTTGTAATAATAGTACATCCAACAACCTAAGTGTTTATAATTTAACTTATACAAGTCATACAACCACGATGAAAAGATTTGATGAACAACACAATATTTGAATGAGGACATCAGTAATAATGTATTTCTATTCACAACACAATAGGTTCCATCTACAAAACCATGAATCCCAAGAATAAATGTAGACATGAATGTTATGACATAGACTATTCCTAGATGGATGTCAATCTCACCAAAGTATCAACCATAACTTTCACTAGCTGGACATCATAGGTTTCACAGTCTCCTCGAGACTAGGAGGGATGGATAACTCCATCTCCACAAGACCAATAGCCTTAGAATTCTACATTGACACAATAATAAAAAACATGATTGAATCCATATTATGCCCAGCTAATGTATAGGGGATATGATAAACAATAAAAACAATGTTGGGGCTCTCCATAGAGGTAAAGAATGTATGACGAACACTAACAATTAATTTGGGGTTTCTATGAAAGATAATGCAAATATAGAAGAGGATAATGAGATGGATACCAAGGTGGTATTAGTTAGGGTAAACTATATTCATAACAACCAATAGTTTTTTATTTGTGTGGGGACTATAACCACTTCACAGACAATTATCCCACTATTCCTTAGAGGTAAATGTATTGTGTTTATTTTAGAGTTTTAGAACAACACCACATAGAGGATTTTTTAACGATAGAAAATTAGAGATAAAATATTGTGTGAAATGTGAATTTCATTAATCCAAACCCTAAGGATATTGTGTTCGTATAGGTAGTCATTTGATAACAATATGTAGAATATGGATTACCTCCTTTAGAGATATCATAAGAACAAACAATCAGAAAGGTCCAACATGATAAATATTATGATCCTAAGATTGAAAGGGGTTTGATATACCAATCAAATAGGTTTATATAGAAAATTCTACACCAATTTGTATTAAAATATGATGTTACAACTATTGATGTGCATATTTATGGGAAAGTTATGCATATCATGAGATAGGATGGAATAGCCATTGCCTTGATCAATCTTCTCAAACTCTTAATTACTTCATGAAATGAATATATATATATATATATATATATATATTTGAATATTAAAAAAATTATACATAACTTATTAGAGTACACACAGAGGGGTTAACAATACACTAAGAAGGTAGTATGATACATACAAACTAAGAAGCCTTGGGATGTTGAATCCTAAATGGATATTGATTTGGTAGGGTATGAGGTATAAAATTTTATGTTCAACTTTAGGAGCATAATTAATATGATAATATGATTTGCATGGGAGATTATTGGATGATCAACACTCAGCTATAGTATATTAAATTTAAACCTCCTAGACTATGATAAGGTATAACCTATTGGTCATCTCAAATATGTGGAGATCAAAGTTACAGACCTGAACCTATAAGGAGTTTTGAAGTAATTGATATAAATATTGATGAAACAAACCACCCTATGATAATTGGTAAGAAAAGGACTTATGATGGTTAGATGACCATTAATAGTGTGAAATTACCTAGAGGTTTATAAAGGGGATAAAATTGTCATTATTACCCTAAATAAAAATGAGAGTTATCCCTATATTATACCCAAGGATCTAGATTCACCTTATGATTGTGGAAATAATAGTTGGTTAAGGTGGGCACAAAACATAATTAGAACACACTACAAGCTACAGAGTACCAATGTTTTTATCTAAAACAAGAGCATACACAATAACCATAGTCAACAAAATAACCTATATACAAACCTATAATAACCAATTCACCAGTTTTATAGTTCCAAATAGAAGACTGCATTTCACCATTAATGTGATCACCAACAAGGTATGAAGTATATTTATTATATAATGTAGGTGTGATGGATATGGATTATACTGAACCTACCACATAATGCCTTTTACCATAAGAAGTAGTGTCTTCAATATGTGGTGATTCTGATACCCACATGTTGAACTGGGTAATAAGAGATCATGAGGTGCATCTGCTATGAATGGTTTTCAGTATAGAATGATAATTAATTTAGTATTTTTAAATTGAATATTTTAACTAGTTTATTATCATATTAGAAAATCATGTGCCCAACATAGATCAGAGAGTGAATGCATTGAACTATGCATTAAATGGAACTATTGTGACTTAGTGGGTAGTTCATATGATAACATAACTATAGTGGTATGAGGCTTGTGAATTAATCTATTCTTGATTCAAAATACCACCTAATGTTAGGGAATGATGGACCTTTTTCTAGGAAGGATAGTGACCAAAAATGCATATTCATAAGTGTATCAATGTGTGGTTTGTATAAGGTATTAAACCCTAATATTGGGTACATGTATCTAATTATACTTTGACAAGTCTTTCAATAACCTAGTACATGTATCGTAAATGCATACAAAATATGAAAATAATGGAAGATGAAGAATTAGCCTCAAGTATAATAAGATTTCATTCAAACTTTTGTCTTTGAGGATGAGAATCCTCTTCTACATAATGCTATGAAGAGGTTGAAAATATTTTTATGTTATGGGTGAGAAAAATATTTAATTACTATGACAAACTCATATTCACAACAAAAAGAAACTAGATATTTTAATGTAACTATCCAAAATTACAAAGCCAAAAAACAAAAGGAACAAATTTTTGTTAAACCTTGCAATAGGATCATGAATGATGTAGAACTGATAGACTCTAATGATAGTGATGAGGACTTAGATTCAAAGGGATTCTCTAAACCTAAGCAAGGCACATAGCCATCTAAAACCAACATCATAGAAAAAACTAAAGATGCAAAGCTATGAAATCCAAAAATTCAAGAACAAGAAGGGTATATATCTTTGTGAGAGTTGAATCCAAGTGGATCTCATAAAATCTATCAGGATCCATTAAATAAGTTTGTTGGGAACATTGGCACAAATTTTAAACCCAAGATTGTGACTCTAGGAGACTACTAAACACAAAATGAGGCTTCAAAAGCATTTAAAATTTTATGATATTATCAAGATGTATTCCCAAATAGGTTTGTATAAGTAAAGGTTATAGATCCTTCGTTATGAAAAATGCACATAGATATAAAATAATGTATAAGGCCTCTGAATAATCATCCATATAGGCTAAATCCAAAAATGAATTTAAAATTAAAAGTTGAATTGGATCATATACAGGATGCAGGCATTATATATGTAGTGGAAAAGGCAAACTAGGTTAGCCTAATAGTGGTTAAGCCCAAGAAGTCTAGGGAAATTCAAGTATGTGGGGATTATCATGCATTAAATTATTCCTATATCAATGAACCATTCCTAATTCCATTCACTAATGAAGTATTTGTTTTATTCACATGACATGAAGTATATTTTTTTATAGATGGGTTCAGTGGCTATCATAAAATTTTAGCTGCAGAAGAGGATCATGCCAAAACACATTTGCAACATAATGGGGATCATACATAAAATAGTGTCATTTGGATTGAATAACATTTCAAAAATATTATTTAGGGATATGGTCACCTTTTTTAAAGATTTTATTCATGATTTTATTGAATTTTATCTTGAATATTGGGTTGTCTTTTCCTTGTTCAAGGAGCACTTGTCTAAGCTATGATTTATGATGGAACAATATCGATCTCTATGCATTGCATTAAAACTGAAGAAGTGATTATTTTAAACACTTTTGGTGTTTTTTTAGGGAATATAATATGTAATGATGGGATTTAAATGGGCCAAGCTAAAATCATAATAATTTTGGGGATGCCACCTCCTACAAGCTCGATAGAGGTGCAATCTTTTCTCGAGCATATAGGGTAATACCAAAAATTTATATAAAGATACCCATCTATTATATTTATATTTTTTCCCCTATGGAAAAAATATTATGTAAATATGATAGGTTTGAATGGACCAAAGAGTGCCAATTATAATTTATATATCTCAAGTAGAGACTGGCTATAGCTTTTATTTTGGTTTTTTTTGACTAGAGTAAATCTTTTCATGTCCATATGGATGCCTTAGGAACTGAAGTAGGAGTTATTATCATAGAACTAGAATATGGAGGATTAGATCATCCCATTCACTTCAAAAGTTACAAAATCTTGGCTGTATGTAAGAATCATACAACTATAGAAAAGGAATCTCTAACAATGGTGTTCACATCATATAAGTTTAGGCACTACCTTCTAAAAAAACCATTTGAATTCTTTACTGATCACTAGGATCTATGATACCTTGTAAATAATCCCATTTTAGGAGGCATTATATCTCAATGATTGATGTTGTTTCAAGAGATCCAATTCAAAGTAAATGTGAATCTTAGAAAGGAAAATGTAGGACTAGATGCTTATGTTGGATACACAATGGAGAAGAACCAAAGGAACTTCAAGATGAATCACCAGATGCACATATGTTTTGAGTTTATGAAATTAATTAAAATCTTCAAAACATATGAAATTTAATGGAGTAAGGAACTTTTCCTACGCACTATATAAAAAGTGATAAAAAATAGTTGATCACATGAGTTATTCCCTTCAAAATTATCAATGGATTTTTGTCTAAAATTGGAAAGGATGAAAAACTAAGCAAAATAGTTATGAAACATGAATGATTGTAAATTTTAGATGAAACACACCAAGAAAATTTAGGTAGACATTTCATAGGAGAAGCTGCTATGAGACAAATTATAAATAATGGTCTATGGTGGTCTACTTTGTTTTAGGATACAAATTAGGTAGCTAAACACGGTGATACCTATCAAAGAATGGGAAAACCAAATCACAAAGATGAGATGCCACTAAATCCTATGATAATTAAGCAACCATTCAAATAATGGGGTATTGATTTTATGGGACTAGTCAATCCACCTAGTAAATTCATTCATGCATGATATATAATCATTATGATAAACTATTTTACTAAATGGGTTGAAGTTACTATGACACCAAGGTGAAATGTTAAGGATGCAACCAAGTTTTTCTATGAAAATATTATAACTAGATTTGGGTGTCTGATTAAGTTGGTTAGTGATAGAGAAACACATTTCCTCAATAATACTATAAATAATCTCATGGATGATTTTATGATATTGGACTATAAAATCATGGTATATCACCCATAAGCAAATGGACAACTAGAATAATTGAACAAAGTCCTTGGCAAGATGTTCACAAAGATGTACAATATCCAAAGAGCTGATTGGGAAGATTAGAATCCTATTATATTATGGGAATACAAGACAAATTATAAATTAGTGACATGATTTACTCCATTTCAGCTAGTCTATGGACTTAAATTAATAATGACCATGGAATAAATAGTCCCTAGTCTATGAATTTCAATGATTATGCAACTAGAAGATTAGGACTCTCTATAGGAAATACTAATGGAACGAACCCAGGTAGAAGAAAATACAAATATAAAAAAATAGACACAAAAGGTAAATAAAAAAAGTTATAAAGCATGGCATGATCATATCCTGTAAAATAAATAACTTCAACTAGAATAGGTAGTGTTATTATATGATAGCAGATTTCTAGGCGAACTACATATTAGATAGAAATGACCCTAAATTATTCATCAACTATCTCAATAAGGAAATATTATGTTAATAGGTCTAAAAGGAACCATTATTATTGGGTGGGTAAATGGTTGTAAGCTTAATCCTTAACTCTATTAATCTCTATCTGATCCCATAAAAATTAATAGTGGGAGCTGAGTAGTACCATGTTGTTTAGGGTTTTTATTTAATAAATTTGATTTTTTTTTAAGGTTTTTAATATAGAATCAGAATGAAATATATATTTCATGGGATAGTGGAACCAAAATAGAATATTTTCAATCATAGAGTGAAAAAAATTAGGTAAGTCAACATAGAAGCAACACATCATATAAGTATACATAGAGGCATATCACTAGTTAAGTCTAAGAATGAGGTTATAGCACACAAAGTATGAGGAAATTATAGATAATAGTCATTCAAAATTCTATAATTATGACACACTAAAAATCTTTCACCTTTTTGAAAAATAGATCAAGGGTTAGATTTGGTTGATGAATAATAAATGCAAGTTTACTAGGGAATAGATGATGCATCACATCAATAACTCATGTTAACTAAAATAGTGTATTTGGATAATAAATCAAGAACATCACATCATAAAATAATCAATTTCATTCAATTTTTAAGGTATAATGGTGTGTGAACATCTCACCATATTTTTAACAGGGTGTTAGGAAGAATCACATGGTAAAATCTATATATACTAGGGCATCAACAACAATATGACATTACATGCCTTTATGAACAAGATCCCTCTATGTTTAAATTTGAATTAATTTATTGAATGTGAAGTTTTCACTATTAATAAGTCCAAATGACACTAGTGATTATTAACTATTAGACCAAGACACCATGGATAGATCTCAAATTCTTATTTTGATACAGATGTAAAATAGAGGATATGGGCATTGGTCTTGCCCTAAGGCAAATAAAATATCATAACCCTAAAACATTTTATTTAATAAATGATACCAAAGCTAATATATTCATTCTTGATCAACTAAAAGAAGCATATCCACAAGCCCTAATTCTTTAAAATTAGCTACAAGTATTTGATGCAAAGTAATTAATCAAATTTCCAACTTTTGGGCAACTAGATGAAATCATACTCACTCTTCTCATATGGTATTATGATGATGATATATATTTATCATAAGACATGAAAAATTCATTCATCTAAAAACAATGACATGAGCAATAGGGTTACTTACAAGGGGTAAATATTTGGCACCTTATAAGACAAAATGCATCACCAACTCACCCAGACACATGGGAAAATTAAAACAAAAGATCTAGGGAGATCCACACTAAGTCTATCCAGGATGTTAAAATGTGAATCATTACATAATGCATCATGAATAAATTTTATCAAACCACTAAAAATTCTAATAAATCTACCAAAGGTGTCATCAACATCACCTACTACATGATAAGGCTTAATGAGAATTTTAAATATCTAGAGTTTTGGTTTCATAACTCATTACAAATTTATAAAAGGTAACAAGCAATACATTGCATAAATTTTAGTACGAGTTATTGATACTTATTATTTGATTCACACAATGAAAGTCACCTAAGGGAGTATTCAATTCTAATTTATACTTATGGCCTGTGATAGAGTTTGCCAATATTACCTACACCAAAATAAGGAAATACTATATGCAAAAGGGATGATTCAATGCTTAGTGGTTGGAAATCCTATAGATGATTGCTTCATGCCATCATACACACACATGTAATGTAATGTCTAGGATAACATATTACAATGACTAAAATACAATATGGAATCTATATTAGAGTTCATGAGCTCTCTAAGGCACCCATAATTTTTTCCCTTTTCATCATAATGCTTAATGTATAATTTCAAGTTATATGATAAATTTTTTTGGATGCACACTTAGTTCCTCTATTATGATTGATGCTTCTAAGGGCATAATAGCCATTTCCAAAACAACCTCTAGTTTAACAACAAGTAGAGGCAAAGGCATCACCTCAAGCAAAATTAATCCTATCACAAACTATTATGAGTAAAATGAAAGTACCAACACACAGAACCTCACCCCTTCCAATAGAGAAGAAGACACACATAACCAAAACATGGCTGGATCACAAGCATGTCCCTAAAATCATAGAATAATGTGATCTTATCTAGTTGGGCATTGAAGATCAAATTTTTTTACAATCAATGCTCATAAATATATGCAACATAGTTTATGATTAGGAAAAATAAAAAATAATTTATTTTGGAAGATAACACACACTTTCTAAGTGCAAAATTAAGTAAGGCAAGACTTATGGGTTGACATCACTACACTTCCACCATCCATAATATTTAATATTATTGTGAAGGAGGTAGAATGTAAGTGTCGAAAATCTAAACTATTTCAATCAGATTTAGGTGTAAGGTCTTCAGGAGTGCATACAAGCTTCTTGTAGTAATTAGATCTAGGTGTAGGATATGCAAAAGTGTAGACTATCTCACCATAGGAAGAGATCCCACTATAACCTTTGGTGTGAAATAAAAATACCCATACTGACAACATTAATTAGGGAATGTATGGTCTCTTTTACCAATCCTTTCACAATCACGAAAGATCAACCATAAGAAGCTCCCACTCTGACACCCCATCAATAAGAAATAAATCAAGCCTATAAGAGATTGAAGAAAGTACTAATACCCATGATTAGACAAAAATACTTAGTAAGTAAGAACATGGTGGTGGATCCATCGCCTTAATCTTCTCTTTCAAAAGAACAAGCATATATAGTAGCTCTAGACCTACTTGTGCCTGAGTAGTGGGTCGAATAGGAAGATATTGTAACTCAATAATAAGCTATAGAAGAACAAGATGAGGTAGAAAAGGTGACTACAAAGAATTCTTGCAAGGAATTAAATAAGAAGTAAAAAAAAGAGGCAAATCACAAATTTGATAAAGATGAAGAGTAGAGGAAGCAACAAGAGGAGTAGAACAAGAATGATGAAGAGTTGTTGCATAGAATAAAAATGAAGAAGTAGAGGTGAATAATGAACACAATAAACAACACAAGACAAATAAAAAAAGAAGCAATAGGAATAATAAGAATCTATGAATTAATATGTCAAATGATCAAGTAAAGAGGCACAAGTAACATAGCATAAGAAGGTTGAAGTTGAGAAAATAGTTATGGTAGAAGCAAAAAAATAAAAAAATATTTGTACAAGTAAAAAGAGCAAGTAAATAAGTAGGCTTAGGAGCAAGAGCACAAGGAGAAGTTAAAGGAAGATGTTAAATATAATTAAAGGCTAACTCCAAATCTAAATTAGAGGCTAATGCCAAAGCCAAGGCATATACAAAGTGTAGTGTAGAACAATAAGTTTTAGCAAAGCTGATAACATAGTCTTCAACCAAGGGTGAAATACTTGAATCCTAATAGACACCTGCTACATCATAGGCTTATGGTTTACCTAAGGGGATACAAAAGAGGAGGCATTTCAATAAAATAAATAAATTCCTAGCCAATGGTTGTGGGATGTACCTATAACCTCCACTCATAGAATAAATTTTTCTCTATTGGTGGCTCAAATCAAGAAGACACCTATCATAGCTATGAATTCAAGGTTGGATATAGCTAAAATAGTGCTATAAGTATCTCTTGATGTGTCCTAACTCTCTATCTAAGAAAATTGAAGAGGTGGATTCCTTTAAAAAATCTATCACACATAATAATTTAGCCTTAAATTAAGAAGTATCATAGCTCTAGAAGGAAAGTATAAACCTACACCTCTAGGTCACCAAGGTTTATCAAGTCATTGATAACACTTGCCCTATATTATCACTCAATTATTGTGTGATCAAAGTCATGTATGAAGATAATAATATCTTATGTCTCTTGTCACACTCATAAATACTGGATTGCTATGTAGAAGTTAAAATAAATTTTCATGTAGGGGTAGAAAATTAAGGAAAAAGTGTGCTAATTTTTGAACTATTGGAAAGTATGAATAAGTCTTCGATATGGTTGTGCTCCAATCTCAAAATATCATACAAAGTATGCTCGATTAAAATTTGAAGTTTAACACTTCATGGGTTGAAGCCAAACCAAATTTTGATAAATTGGGAAAAGCCAAAATAGTGATAGAGGATCAATTGATTGCCTCTAACACACTAGACATCGCACTCAAGCAGTCACTTGAAGCATGATAATATTGTCATGCATAAGCTAGAAACATGAAAAAATAATATGATACATGACACATTTGTAGGCATATAAATGTAGAGTCATATAGATTATCTAGAAGGGCTATCTCAAGAAATCCAATAGAAAATTTTGAACACTAGGGAACTCATCACCATCATAGAGGATGAAGATATTCAAAATTTGATGGAGTGCCAAATCTCACTATGGACAATACTTAGGATGGTAAAGGATGTTTTAACTGACTAGACTATGTAAGAAAAAGGATTTGGCACATTTGGATAGTTCTATCATAGACATCATATAGGATCCCAAGTTCATCCCTCTAAACTAGCTCTAATAGGAGCTTCTAAAAAAAATATGGTCGTAGCTTCATAGCTAGAAACATAGCCTCAACAACTACCACCAACACCAAAATTTATAGCCATAAATTCTTCAATAATAACTTAATTAGAATCATCTTCATAGCCTCCTATAGTTCCTCTAACATAGTCGATGCCATCAATATCTTTGTAGGTACTAGACACACTTCAATTTTGAAAAATTTAATATTTTTTCAATAAAAAGGATTGAAACATCATGAATGGGGCTAAGTTGGTTAAAAACCCATAAAATATGGCCACCTAGTTATGCCAATCTATTGAAAACCTACAAGGGAGGTAGATTGATATTTTACTTAGTTTAAATATTGAAAGAGTGGATAAATAGTGTGTACAAGGTGAAAATCAATAAAAAAACACCTTGAGTGATGACTACAAATAATTATTTCAGTCTAGTCCTTTGTAACAAGTAATTCCACTAGATCCAAGATGCAACACACTTGCTGTGACTTTGTCTCGAGATGAGAAAATGATTTAAATTTAGGAGAGTGTTAGTAGTAAAATAGGGATTAAAATTCATAATGTATAACTTTATGACAAGTGTGCATTTCAAACCATTTTGTATGTGGTATTTTATTTTTGTTTATATGTGACTCTCATTGTATATCAAAATTATTCAAAATGTGAAGTCTTCTTTTGGAATGTAGTAAACTACTAAAATGTGACGGGATAAAGTATTTGAAAATCTCTATAAATATCAATCAATATTAGAAAAAATGTTCCAAACTATTGAGATCAATATAGGGATTTAGAAAATGGTTTTCCTTTATGTTTCTTTATGTTACTTACAACGATTCATTCTAAGTTGGTGTAATTTGTTTGTTATGAAAACTCTTACTATTCTGTGCTAATTATATATGTGAATCATGATTAATTTTATTATTCATTGTGATTGTGTTAATATAAAGTTTATGTGTGAGTTAATTTTTGTCTATTTTTGTATTACTCTTTGGACAATTATCCCCTATTAGCATGTTCTAATGGGTTTTCTAAGAACCTCTACTAACATCACCCATTTCAAAATTTTAGCCTTATTTACTATACTATAAGTTTATCATTGAATTTTATCCTTTATTTTTATGGGAGTAAACACATAAATTAATAATTATTGCTAAAATAATGCATTTATTACCACTCATTTTACATACTTAGCTCATGCCTGATTCCATGGTATTTAACCACCCTTCATTCACTTCTTATATAGGTGACCCTTATTGTTAGGTTGTGGAGCTAAAAGCTTCACTGTATGCAAATATGGAGGAGGTTGCTGAGTGTCACAATCACTGGTGTCAGTCAGGAAAACTGATGTCGGCTAGGGGTGGATAGGAAGCTATCGACATCGGTCATGGATCAGCCGACATTAGTCATCTCCAGATAGACAACGATCGATGTTGGTTGCCTGTACGATTCTAGAACTACTAGTTTCATGAATAGTTTGTTTAAAGAATCGGTTGTTTGCATGTAAAGACTAATTTTAGTCTTAGAGCTACATTTCTAATTATTGTAATTAGAAGTCTAATTATTGTTTGCATGGGATCTATATAAGAGACCCATGGGGCTATATTGTAAGGTGTGCTAGATAGAGAGAGTAACGTTGGCTCCTTTAGAGGGAAGAGAGAAAGGTTAGCTCCTCATAGTGCCACAGTGCCAAGTGTGTATGATCAGGTAGATCTGTGAGAGAGTAAGATCTAGTAGAAGATCCACATGGGTGCTAGTTTGGTAGAATCAGAAGGGTTCTATCTAAGGGAGAATCATAAGGACTTGGTGAGGCAAGGACAAGGGTTCTTCTAGGTGTGTAAGATCTAGGTCAGCAAGTGTGCAAGGCCAGGTTGATCTATGGTATAGCAAGATCAGGTTAGATCTACATGGTAAGTAAGGTTGGTTGATCTACAGGTGTGTCTGTGTGTGCAAGATCTAGGTTTGCAGGTGTGTAAAACCAAATTAATCTGCAGGTGGTAGCAAGATCAGGGAGATCAACAACACAATAAGTAGTAAGATCAGGTGAGATCTACTTGGATTACATGGTGTACTCAGACTTGGAGTATGTGGAGTACTTGGTGGATTGGAAGTAGGCAAAAATGGTTGAGTTGATTATCACTTACTGGTGGACTGGCAATATTATTACTGACTGATGGAGCTGAACAATAATGTTGTGTTTGAGTTGTTTGTTGTGACTGTAATTAAGAGAGTGAACTCTTGAAGGAGAATATTTGTATGCCCTAGTGGTGTGGGAAGCCCTAGAGGTATGGAAAGAGTGTGGCATCTCTTCATTGTATTTCCTTCTGGAAGAGTATTAATACAATTGGGTGTTGTCTCTCATATTCTATGTTGTTTCTAATTTCTAGTTACTTATTACTTTTGGTTAAATTTTGAGTTTAGTTGCTTATACAAGGTAATCAATTGTGCTCCTAATCCTGACAAAGTGGTATCAGAGTAGTGTGTTTGTTTTAGATTCATGACAAGTGGTATCAGAGCTAGGGTTGCAGGTTCACAGAGCTTGGTTTGGAGTAGGTTTGTGTTTGATTATAGGTCACTCTCAGGGGTTTCTGATTGAGTGGGAGTATAGAAATGGTAGAAGAAAGTAAGCTAAGAATGGAGGAATTCAAAAGCAAGAATGATCAATTACGAAATTATGGAAAGAAAGAGTAGGTAGAGAAAGATTGCTGGTTGGTTGAAGATCAGCATGAAGGAAATGAAGAAGCAGATGTTGTAGGGATTGTTGCACAAGATGCTCTTGTATGTTCCTTGGATAAAGTAGAATCTTGGATTATAGATTCTGTTGCCTCTTTCCATGCAGCCCCAAATAGAGTATTTTTCCATGTTAATGTCCTTGGAGACTTTGGAAAGATTTATTTAGGGGTTGGTGAGCCTTGTCAAAGTATTGGCAAAGGGGAAGTGCGGCTAAAATTACAGACAGCCAACACATGGGTGTTGAAGAAGGTCATGCAGGTCCCAGTCTTGAAGATGAGGCTAATTTCTTTAGGAAAGTTGGGTGATGAGAGATGCACAATAACTCTCACAGCAGATGCACTTGAATTAGCATGTGGTAAGAAAGTAGGTACTCTTTATCTACGTACTTGTATTACTGATTCTCCTTCTATTGTGAAGACGTGGCTTTGTAGGCTTGGTCACATGAGTAAGAAGGAGATGCATGTTATTAAGAGGAATTCAGATGTCTTTGACAAACTTAAGAACTGGAAAGCCTTGGTGTTCATGGAGGAGATGATGGACAGAGATCAGCTAAAGGGGCTGAATATTTTTGAGTAGGGCAGTTTAGACAGGGTTTTGATATAAAGTGAGCTCACAGGTAAAAAGTCATCACTCACAGGAAAACATAGTTATCAGAATTGATCAAGTGGAACCGACATCGAACAGGCAGGTACCGACATCGATCATGTGTAAACCAGAGTCAGTGGTGTTGGGTAGGGAGAGATTGACATCAGTCAGGGAACTAGCATCGGCAATCAGGTGGACAATGATGTCAGTTAGGGAACTAGCATTGGTGACCAAGTGGACACTGATGTTGATCAAGGAGCCAGCATTGGTGATCAGGTGGAATTGACATCGGTTGGGTGCAGACTAGGGTTAGCCAGGAAATGGATTTTGGGTAGACAACAAGTTGTCAAGGAATCTCAAATGCCCATATAGAGGACTGAAAGTGTAAGTAAGCCTCAAATTTTTTATTCACCTTCTTTATACTACCTAAACTTATTGCTCGCTGATGGTCAAGAACCAGGAAGTTTTGAAGAGGCAATGCAGGTAGAATCCAAGAAATAGTGGGAGCATGGCATGAATTCTTTGGAAGAGAACCAAATGGGAGATTTGGTAGAGTTGCCAGCTGGAAAGAAAGCACTAAAAGACAAATGGATTCCTTGGTTAAAGAAGAGAGAGAATGGACACGTGAGATAGAAGGCCAGGTCATATGGTCTTGAGCAAGCTCCAGGACAGTGGTATAGGTTTGACGGGTTTATGACAAAGCATGGCTTTAGTCAATGTCAATGTAATCACTATGTTTACTTTACCAGGTTGGATAATGATTACAACATTATCCTGTTACTATATGTAGTGGGGTCACACATGCAGGTTTTGCTGAGCTAAGGGTAAGGTTAGTTTAGAGGTGTGCCAGGAAGGATTTAGGAGGAGCAAAAATCTTTGGCATGAGTTTTTCTAGAGACAAGGAAGATCACAAGTTGATGTTGTCTCAGGATGATTGTGTGAATAAGGTAGTGGCGTGGTTCAACATGTAGGATGCAGAACCAGTTAACACACCTATGGATGGACAATTCATAGAATAGTGTCCCAATTCACATGATGAGGTTAAGTACATGTGTACTAGACCTATTATTGCCCCAGTAGTGGGTGTTGTCAGCAAGTTTGTGGCCAATCCAAGAAAGAAGCACTGGAGATCAGTTTAGTGGATTCTCAGGTATCTGAAAGGAACTAATAGCAGGGATTCATGCTATGTAGGGTTAGGGACTTCTCTACTTGGGTATGTAGATTTGAATATGGTAGGTTACTTGGATGACAGGAGTAGCATCATAGGTTGTGTGGTGGTTGGTCTTCAAGATTGAGCTTGAAGAGGGATACAAGCTAGGAAACAAATTAGACAATGTATAGGTACAGGTATAGGTGCAGCTATTTATCTCCAAGTGGGAGATTATTAGGTTGTGGAGCTAAAAGCTTCACTATATGCAAACATGGAGGAGGTTGCTGAGTGTCACAGTCACCAACATCGGTCAGGCAAATCGACGTCGGTCAGGGGTGGATAGGAAGCTACCAACATCGGTCATGGATCGGCTGACGTCGGTCATCTCTAGACAGATAATGATCGACGTCGATCACTTGTGCGGTTCCAAAACTACTAGTTTCATGAATAGTTTATTTAACGAATTGGTTATTTGCATGTAAAGACTAATTTTAGTCTTGGAGCTATGTTTCTAATTATTGTAATTAGAAGTCTAATTATTGTTTGTATGGGATCTATATAAGAGACCCATGGGGCTATATTATAAGGTGTGCTGGATAGAGAGAGCAAGGTTAGCTCCTTCAGAGGGAAGAGAGCAAGGTTAGCTCCTCATAGTGCCACAGTGCTAAGTGTGTATGATCAAGTAGATCTGTGGGAGAGTAACATCTGGTAGAAGATCCATAGGGGTGCTGGTTTGGTAGAATCAGAAGGGTTCTATCTAAGGGAGAATCATAAGGACTTGGTGAGGCAAGGACAAGGGTTCTTCCAGGTGTGTAAGATCTAGGTCAGCAAGTGTGCAAGGCCAGGTTGATCTGTGGTATAGCAAGATCAGGTTATATCTACATGGTAAGTAAGGTTAGTTAATCTATAGGTGTGTGTGTGTGTGTGTGTGCGAGATCTAGGTTTACAGGTGTGTAAAACCAAATTGATCTACAGGTGGTAGCAAGATCAGGGAGATCAATAACACAATAGGTAGTAAGATCAGGTGAGATCTACTTGGAGTACATGGTGTACTCGGACTTGGAGTATGTGGAGTACTTGGTGGACTAGAAGTAGGCAATAATGGTTGAGTTGATTATCACTTACTGGTGGACTGGCAATATTGTTACTGACTGGTGGAGCTGAACAACAATGTTGTGTTTGAGTTGTTTGTTGTGACTGTAATTGAGAGAGTGAACTCTTGAAGGAGAATATTTGTATGCCCTAGAGGTGTGGGAAGAGTGTGGCATCTCTTCATTATATTTCCTTCTGGAAGAGTATTAGTATAATTGGGTATTGTCTCTCATATTCTGTGTTGTTTTTGATTTCTAGTTACTTATTAATTTTGGTTAAATTCCATGTTTAGTTTCTTATACAAGGTAATCAATTGTGTTCCTAATCCTGACAAAGTGGTATCAAAGCAGTGTGTTTGTTCTATATTCTTGACACTTATTAATAAAATTCACTTTAAACATCCTTATTTAGATCTTCAAACAACCTAAAATAACTTTTAGACTAATCCACATTTCTATTTTAGTTATCTCTTCTCTTTAGATAAGGCCTCTACATTTAGAATATCCCACTCCTTAATCCTATCCAATTCCATCGGCCACATCCTCCCACCAAATAATGGCTCTTTACTCAAAATCAAAATTACTCAATATGTCTTTCTACATGTTTCCTGAGTCCTAAATGAAGGAGTTCCATAATGATCACTATAAATCCATAGGTACAATCCATCATCCACTATAAGCGCATATGATTGAAGAACCCTAGAATATCTAATTATACATAAAGAGAAAAACATCTATTTTTCCCAATTTTGAGTCCACACAATCTAGTAGCCTTTAACTAAGTTTGAATACACCTCAAAAGGTCATAATTCATTACCAAAGTAATTAAAAACACTAAGATTACATCATCATTTAATATTGTGCCATTTTTTTACACACACCACCATAACATGAAAGAACTATGTAGAGTTTTATCCCTCTTTGAAGTATTGGTATGTAGGCAATGCTCAACACAGGGGGTGTTGAGGTGTAGCACAACTTCAATTGTTAACCCATTTTTTATATTTTATTTTATTTATCATTCATGGTATATTGAGCTAAGGTTATAATTCAAGAGTAAGGTACACAATGATTTTTTTAATAAATTGATAATTCCTTTACAATTAAATAAAACATATAGGTGATAACAAACTTGCCACATCAATCATAGAGAACAAAACCCTCACAGGACAACAACACTCCATAAGGACAACATAGCGAGCAGACCCTATCTAATTCCACCAATTTTATCCCAATTCTAAATGAATCCCTATTCTTAATTCACATCATCATTACATAATCACAGTCGATTTCACAATTACACTTACAGTTATAGATTCATGTTTTCTAGCTAAGTTATTTCCTTCTAGCATTTCCCCTTTTAACATCTTTCTAAATATAACAAGTTATAAATTAATTTGTGTCATTTATTGTATATCTGTAGCATTATGATTTTATGCAACATGTTTATCTAATTAGGACATTAAGTTTATTTAACCCAAATTTGATAAAACATATTGGTGAACCCATCTATTGATTGAATATTACAAGCCCTATATTTCCTTAGTGTTTTTCCATCTAAAATTGCATTAGGGGTTTAAAACTATTTTCTTTATTTAATTATCATGTTGGAGTGTTTGATAGCATTAGTATTTCTCTCTCCTCTTATTCTCATTTTAGTTTTTCAAAAATTTAAAATGGCTAAAAAAACATCTCTTCCTCCTCCTAACCCTCAAGATGGTGATAACTACTTTCCATCTAACCAAGTCCATGTTATCACTATTCCAAGGGGTTAGGTGACACATCCTATATTTTTAAATTAATGTAACCAAAATATCCTTCCTCAACCCCCTCTACCTCCCATATCTCATCTTGACATTTATTTGTGTGCATATTCAGTTAGAAGCACTTAAGGTTTGTGCTTCTAAAGCCCTTAAGGATCAAACCATCATTATGAGCAATTTAATAAAAGAGTTGAAAAATAAAATTAGTATCTCATTAAAAATATTATAACATGGAAAAATTAGATCTCATATGCAATGAATCTAATGTATGATAGTGTTAATCATGTATTTGTATTTTCATCTACCAATTTTATGCCTAACAATAATTCATATCAAAAAGGGAAGCTACAACATAATACATTTATAATTAGTGGTTCAAAAAGTATGCAACATGATAATAAGAGTTCAAGTGAGATTCTAATGGAAATGCTTTGAAATAAGTTGATAAAACTACATCCTATACATCTTCTAAAGAGATAAAAATATTATTGTGCATATCATAAAATGCATGGGCATCATGCAAATATATATTTGGATTTGAAGATAAAAATCTATAGTATTATTTATAGTGGTGATCCTAAAGTAAATACATCAATAAAGCAACCCACATGGAACAAGTGCAAGTATAAAAAGTGGAAAAATCATAATTATTACAAATATAACAAAGAAAATAAGTTATGGTGGCTAACATGACCCACCTTAATTTATTTATATGGGGATTATATTCAAGTAAAATTAGATAGCTATATAACTTATCCTACTCAATAATCTTCAAGCCCAAAGAAGGTAATCAACTAACAAACATGCTTGGGAATACGTTTGAATTAGGACCATGACCAATTATGGATCTGATAACCTACACTAAGGGATATCTTATCACACTATGGAAAATGAGAGTTTTCTAAAGTCTCTAGTCAAATTCCATCTTGTGATAATCATAATTAGGCCTTATGATTGTAAATAATATTAAACAAGCTAATCTAGTAAATGCATATGTAAGCTAATATAGTACTCACCAAATCTTGTGACACAAATGTAGAAGATAACAAACATGCAAAGATAAATATATATATATATATATATATAACATAAAAATGACCTAAGTAATAAGATATACAATTAAATATATATTAACTCTACAACATCTACGTATCAAAATATGAAGGGCTACAAATATACCTAACCTTGTTGAAGTTAACCTATCGTGCCTTAATCTCTCCTTTGGACAATGGTTCTTTACAATAGGTTGTTATGGGATTGTAAGTATCACAAGGATAAATTATATCTAGGATAAAAGACTTATCTTATGCATCAAATACTTCTAAAAGATAATTGCTACTTCCCTAAGGCAAAAATCTAAGCAATGAAACCTCCTATTGATTGTGTAAGCATATTTATGAGTAGTAATGATGTGAAATTGAATGATCCTCTATTAGAAATGAAATGAAATGGGGTATTTATATTCATGACTTGAACCTAAATCCTAGTAATTTAATCTATGTAGTTAGCCTAGTTGACCTCATTAGGTGGGAAATAAAACTGTTAGGTATCAAATTATGTCGACTTAAGCTGACATAGTTTCATGATGTGTGCTAAACCCAAAATAGGGTCAACCTAGTCAACATAGTAAGAGAAATGGTAAAAAGAGTTTTTTACTTAGTTAAAGGCTATTTTGAGTGGTGAGATACTTAGGAAAACCTATAAGCTAGGTTTCAAAGCTTAGGGAAATGGATCGCAGTATCTTGTATTGGTTTTAAGTGGTAGTATAGGGGCCAACAATCCTAGAAAGCACCAAAGGTTTTCCAACCCCTTTACCGATGTACCCTTTAAGGTGTGAACTCAGAGAGATTAAGATTCAAATGGTTCTCGTAAGAGGGAAAACATCAATAACTGACAAAATTTTAAAAATATTATGTATAGTATGCCCCAATAGAAGCTTGTCAAACAAAATAACCAAAAAAATCAAACAAAATGTACCTTAAGTAAGAAAATTAAAAAACCACATCAAATCAAGGACATGCGAAAGTAAAATGATAAATATAACATCAATGTAGAAAAAATAACAAGCCAAACTTAAACAAAGATGGAAAAGGAGTATAAATTAAAACAAAATTGATGAGTGAGAAGTAACAATCCAAACTAAATCAATAATGGAAAAGGTAAAATATAGAAACATAACAAGATGATAGGCAAAAATATTGATAAATAATTTTCATAATTTGTAAAATAAACTAAGCAAATCCGAGAAGGATAAAGTAATGGTCTAGGAAAGTAATGCATAATCACTTTGAAATGTCATTTTATTCTTTAAAATAAATGGACCCAAAACAAAACTATTGGTAACATGTTTTGAGAATATGTGAAGAAGAGGAAATAAAGAAGTTGGGAAACAGATTTAGAAATAAACTTGCCTATTAAGGGGGGAAATTAAATGGGTAGCAGAGGAAATGTAGGTGATACTAAGGTATAAAATATTTATAGGAATTAAGACACTCAAATTAAGTTGGAAAACTAATAGGACTTTCAACATTAAGGACTTGATAGAACTGAATTTAACCATGCAAATTTGGGTTATCTAGTGAAGTATAAATATCATCCCATGAAGGTTATATGCATGGAAATTAAAATGGACCTATCTTCCCACAACATGTTCCTCTTTCCTCAGGACCCCTTACAGAGTCATCGATATAAATTGAAGATAATATACTTATGTGAGAAAGTAGATATCAATATATATAACTTTAAATCTTTTATCCCAATCTACTAGCCTATCGCATCCTAATGGACCTAGGCTCTATCATGAGGCCAACTGTGGGGTTTCAACTTTGACTGGAATAGAAGGTGTGCTTAATAATCATGTCTTTTGGTATGATTTTGAATTTTGATTTTTAATTACCTTTATAACATTACCTTTTGTTTAAAATTATTTGGGTTTTAACTTCTTATGACTTTTTGGATTCCTCCTCCATACGGATTTGGAAAACCAACACGAGTGTTAAAAATGACTATCAATAGAAAATTTAGACTTGGTATCTAAAGAAAATAACTTGGAAATCATGGTATCTATGAGTATTGTACTTACATTTTAAATAATAGTTCTATCTTGATACCAAACTTAATATGCTCAAAGTGTAATGAAAGTAGGGGAGTTAAGGAGAATGAACATGAAAAGATTGAGTTACTTAAAATCATAAAAAAGTGTGACAATATGAGAAGGATACAATGATAGGTAAATATGACTTTATATCATTAAAAATAATGGAAGTGTAGGGAAACATACATAAATAGTTTTTTTTAAGGTGTTTCTATAAAAGAAACAAAATTGATTTCAATAGTATGAGATCATAAACCTTAAACAATGCCTAAATTTCTAAGAAAAACACTATGGTTTAAGATAGTTTTGAAAAATTAATAGATTTTATGAAGAAAGCCTAGTCATATCCAAGTTCTTATATTGAAACTTATAAAGTATAAACCAAAGTGGGTATAAATGTGAAAATGTTATTGTGAGGAAGGCCTGGTCCTATCCAAGGTCTTACACAATAAATCACAAAATAAAGAATGAAAATACACTTGTAATATGATAAATTCATGATCAAAGAGAAAATGTTAAGATTGAAATATGAAGTAAAAGATATTCATGAGGAAGGCCAAGTCTAATGCATGGTATTATAATGCAACTCATGAATTAAGTGAAACTAATAAAGATAGAAGAAAGGACCAATAATAAGGGCTAAGGCTATTGAATAGAATGTACTTATTAAAAATTGGATATCTTTAGAGGAGACATGAAAAAAGTGTTAGTATTTATAGTTTATGGAAGTATGAAAATAAGGTAATTATTTAAGCAAAATATTTCTTTAAAAACTAAGAATTAATAGGTTCTTTGAAGACATGTTCTTCATTAGTTTGTAATCTATAGGTACTAGGTCCAAGGATGTATTTTACTAAGGACCCCACCATTTTGGGGCATATTTTCCTTTTTTTTCGAGTGTATAATATATTTTAAGGACTAAATTAACAACATTAAAAGTTTATACTTTGACATTTTTATTATGTTTTTTAGTAATGTGAGCCTTGTATTGGTGATTATGTTGGAAACTAGCCATACGATGCTCATTGATAAATTCTAAAGTATGAATATAGGATTCATGTAATTCTTCATTAGGAATTGTACCATGAAGATATATATGCTAAGATGGGAGTTCAAATTCTAATGGTAAGACTGATTTAAACCCATAAACTATTGAAAATGGCATTACCCCAACAGTAGTGTGTATGTTAGTGCGGTAAGCCCAAAGTGCAGGATATAGATGGAGATGCCAACCAGTATGAGTTTTTCTAATAGATTTTTATAAGATTTTGTTAGTGGATTCTACTTGGCCATTAAATTGAGGATGATAAGGTGTTAAGAATTTGAGGGAAAATTTGAATTTCAAATATAATTACATCATGTATTTATTTTTAATGTTACCACCATTGTCAGAATTGATGGTATGGGGAACTCCAAATTGACAAATTATTTGATTGAGAATAAATTTGGAAATGGTGATACTAATGAAATTAACAAGAGGC
This sequence comes from Torreya grandis, assembly GCA_037957365.1. NCBI lineage: Eukaryota > Viridiplantae > Streptophyta > Pinopsida > Cupressales > Taxaceae > Torreya > Torreya grandis. The sequence goes on along the minus strand of JARHVA010000773.1, from coordinate 1,082,487 downwards.
ATGGATTATACCCATTTGGTAAAATATTCAATAGCAGTTATAATAAATACATGAACATCTTGTGATTTAGGTAATTTATCAATGAGATCTAATCCCCACATAGTGAATGGCTAAGGAGACTCCACTGATTGGAGTTCAGATGGAGGAGAGCGGATTAGATCATTATGGAGTTAATAAGGATTACACTTTTTGGAAAATTAATAGTATATTTTTATAAAGTAGCCAAAAATAACCCATATGTAAGCTTTTATGGGCTATAACATGACTACTACAGTGACCAACACAAATGCCCACATGTTCTTGTTCTAAGAGAGTAGGAACTTCTTTCATTACACAATTTAGTAAGGTTATTTTTTCATTATGATAGTAAAGGGTTTTGTATCAAAGTACATAATTTAAAGTTTATTTACATATTCAAATCTTTTCATGAGAATCTATGTTTGGAGGGTAAGTGTGATGTTTAAAAAATTGAATTATCTTTTTCTACCATGGACTTTGTCTTATAGTAACAACCCCAATGTGAAAAATTAGTGAATTATTTTTATTTTTTAAAGAAGAAGTTGTTTTTCTTATTTGAATAATAAATTGATAATCATGAAGTACTTGGTGAGGGTGAAATAAATATGTTGATGAAGCGAGAGATTAATCTATGAAATTTTTATCTCTTGGAATGGGTTTGATGGTAAAAGAGGCAAATTATTTTTCAAGCATAGCAGTAATTTGATGATATGCGATTAAATTTTCACTTTTGCATTGATAATCTCCACCAACTTGATGGCATATAAGTTATGAATTAACCAAAACATGTAAATATGCAATGTCTAAATTGATTGTGGCTTGTATTCCTAGTATTAGAGCTTCATATTCAATGATGTTATTAGTGACATCAAAAGTTAATCAAAATGCTAAAGGTATAATTCTACCTTGTGGGTTGGTTAGAATACATCTTGCCCCAACTCCTTGGAGGTATTTTGTGCCATCAAAGTGAAGTGTCCAAGTATCTTCATGTAAGTTAATTGTAACTTTTGGTGATTATTTGATAACTAATTTATATTTAGTTGTAGAAGGAGTGTAATCATTTTCTTCTAGATTATTTACGTTTATATAAATAGTGAAATTATGAAAATAATCTTTGAGAGAAATTACTTAGTTAATACTTTCAATATAAAGAATCTCTTCATTAGGGAGAGTATCTTGAAGGTGATTTGTTGTTAGTAAGGAAGCTGTTATAAGTTGGTTTGTGATGACTTGTCCTTTGACATATTTTTGTGTAATAATTCAAAGGTCAAATTACATCAATATGACCATCTATTTGCCAATTTTATCTCTAAGTAAGAAAGCTTTGGAGAAGAAATGATGAAGTAGATCAGAATAGAAAATGGCATAAGTGTTTTGATAGAGCATATAATGGTAAACCTTTTCAACTATGAAATATATGGCAAGAAAATCATCTTATAATTTGGTATAATGTTTTTCATAATAGATTAAACCTTGAATAATATAGTAAATAACATATTCTCTACTAGTATCATTTTGTTGGGTAAGCATTACCCCAACTGATATGGGGGTAGAAGATGTATATAGAATTAATGGGTAACAATTTAAAAGTGGATGAAGAGTGGGAAGATGAAGCAGATATTATTTCATACTATCAAATAAGTTTTGTCAAGAATCCATCCATCTTAGAGTATTATATTTTTTAAGAAGAGAATTGGAGTAAAACTGATAAGCCATTTCTTGTACAAACTAACAAATTGCCTCAAGTTTCCCAAGGTATGTTCCTATGTTAGGAATGAAATGAGGAATAGGAATGTTGATGATAGTCTTGATTTTAGTAGGATTAACATCAATGCCTCAAAGGGGAACTAAAAAACATAAAATTTTACCAGATGTAACTCTAAATACACATTTATATGGGTTAAGTTTGACTTTATATTTAATGAGATGATAAAAAATGATAGACAAATCTCTAAAGTGAGTTTTATGAATTTTAGATTTGGCAATGAGATCATCCACATAAGTTTCAACAATCTTGTGAATAAAACTATGAAAAATATGGGTCATTTCACATTGATAGGTGACCCTAACATTTTTGAGACTGAAAGGAATTTTAAGATGGTAATAGGTGCCCCAATCTGTAGTAAATATTATTTTATGTTGGTATTTAGGAGTTATGTGAATTTAGTTATAGCCTAAAAAATTATCCATAAGTGATAACATTTCATACCCATCAGTATAATCAATGATAACATCTATTTAAGGTAAGGGGAATTTGTCTTTTGGACATGCTAAGTTTAGATTATAAAAATCAATGCATATACAAATAACCATTATGATTTTCTTACAAATGGGAACAATGTTTGATACCCATTTTGAGTAGTCCATCGGTTTAATAAATTTAGTGTCCAAAATTTAATGATTTTTTAATGAAATAAGGTAGAAATTTTAGATGGAAACTTTCATTGATTTTGTCTAACAGGTTTAACATCTAGATAAGTGATGATGTTATGAATACCAATACTAGGATTAATTCCTAGCATATCTTCATATGACCAAGAGAAAGATTCAGGATATTTATAAAAGAACAAACTAAATTTATCATGATCCTCATGAGTGAGCTCTTTATAAATAATAATAGGTCAAGGACATGTAGGTGTACCATATTCTATTTTTATGGTTTCCTCAATGAGCATAGCATTTCCATTCTAGAAATGGTATGGAGTAGGAGGAAAAGAAGAAATAGGATGTGTTTTAGGATTGAGACTAACAATAAAATTATTAAAATAAGGAATATTTTGTTTAAAGTTACCAAGTTTATGATGTTGGTATGGAAGCCATGGTTCTCTAGCATAGAGTAGCTCAAGTATAGCTTCATCACTAGGAAGCATAGGTAATGACACATATTATTCAACATCTATTTATAAATCAATGATTTGATTACTATTGCTATTGTATTCAGAATGTATTTTTCTGACCTTAATGACTTTAGCATATAAGGTAATTTTTGGCTTAATAATGGTTATAAATTCTATATTGTGAGTATTTGGTTGAGTAGAATCAACTAGATTAGTAGTGTCTATTTTAATTTGTTCAATATATGAATCTTGATTCGTATTGAGTTGTATAACTTCAATGGTATCGATGTGATCTTGAAAAGAGGAATAGGTTTTGTAGAAAGTTCAAAATATTCTTGGGTCAATATTTATTCAATTACCCATGAGGTATCTAATAATTGAGGATTAATAGTTAGTACATAACCTTTAGGTTTTGTTTCAATATCAGATGATATATGAATGGCATTAAATTTATGGTTGAACACATGTATTTTTGATAATGTCTTTTAATAATTTTATACATCTTAATATTATGATTGGGCTTGGGCCATGATATAATCATCATCATAAGTGTGATATATAGTGTATGCTTCTATTTTCATGGGAGAATCAAAAGTTGAAACACCTAGATTGCTAAACTTTCGAGGAGACATGGTTAAATGATCTTGAAATAATTTGTCCACTCCATATTCATCACATGTAAAGTCATATTATGTGTAATAAGATTCATATGCATTGCATAAAGGAGGAGTCTCAATAAGATCATCAATTAGAGGAATGGTTTGATCACGTGAAAGTAAAGGAGGAAGACATTATACAATATAAGGAGCTAGTCTAGTGGTATTATAAGTATTTTATAATTTATTAGGTTCATCATCATCTAAATCAATGGGGGTAACATGTAAATCAAGATTCATATTAACAAATTTAGGGAGAGGTACACTATAAATGAGGGGAATGGTTGGAATGCGATATTGAGATTTAGGATTTTGTAGTTGTATACTCCATGGATTAAGGTCAGCCTCATGTTTGTAATATTTACCATTATTCATTAAATTAATACATTGACTACTTAAAGAGGCAATAGATCACATACGATGTGTCCATGGATGACCAAGGAGTATGTTGTAAGACAATGGTAAATTAATAACCATGAGCTTAGTATAGATTGTATTAGGTCCTATAGTAAGTGGGATCTAAATACAATCAAGTGGTTTTTTATTTGTTTTATCAAATCCTCTACATATGAGACATGTTTGTTTAAGGTTTTCTTTGGTGTATCCAATTTTTTGTATTAACCAAAGAGAGGTAACATTAATACTTGACCTTTCATCTACTAAGAATTTTTGAATAAGGGTATTATTAATATTAATTTTAATAAATAGGGTTGGATCATCATCTCAAAAAATAATTTCATCATTAATCATATCCTCTTCAATAAATTCTATGGATGGTTTAGAGGATGTAAAAATGGTTTTAGTGGTATGCACTTTTATAAGTGAAGGATATTTGAAAGGGATTTTCAAATTAAATGATGGTGGTTCTATGATATCTTGTAATTTTTTGCATAAGGAGTTTTTGATGATATGGAGAAGTATGAACTAACTCCATGAGGAGAAATTTACAAGGCATTAAATTAAGTTTTTCCAAAAAATTCTAATGTGATTTAGAGGATTAAGAACCAACTTGAGGTTTATGAGGTACAATGTTTTTTTACAATAATAGGAGAACTAGGTTGGGGTTTTGGTTGTGGAAGTATTTCTTCATTTGATTTAGTAGATGTGGGTGCAATAGTTGTAGTATTTTTAAGTAATTATTCATTGGTAGAAGATTTTTTAGGTTTAGTGTTAGGGTCTTTATGATCATGTTTTCATTTAAATAGACTTTCCCTGCATTCACATATTGAGAATTGGTATACTACTGATCATAATCAACATCAATTGCACAAATATTGTCATTTGAATGTTGTATGTTAGGGGTAGAAGAATATTTTTGAGATTTAGAATATGTGGTCTTGGTAACCTATTTATTTTGAGAAGCTTTGACATAATTTTATGATAGCATCATGGTTGAATGTGTATCCTAACATTAAAAAAAAACAAATTTGTCAATCCCACAATGTGTTTCATGAGAATGACCCACATCGACATGAAACCAACAAAATTTATTAGGGTCATACCATTAAGGTCTGACATTATTATATGTGAAGGGTTTAAATGGAGGTAATAACTATTTAATTTGTGGGGGGACATTATTGGTTGGTGAGAAGCAAGTTGATTATCTAATTTGACTATTCTTGCTTTCATTTGAGGAGTAATAATTTTAATTGTATTATTTAAGGTTTGGAAAGATTCTTTGGTTAATCTATGACTTGGATCAAATTTTTTCATAAGGAAATCTTGCCTTTTGGCTTGATCAAATGCTTTGTTTAAATTTTGTGGAGAAATATTTTAGAACTTATAATGAAGTGAAGGTCTTAAAACAATGATAAATAATTTAAATATATTATCATCATTCATGTCATGATCTACTTTTTGAGCTAATGATTTCCATTGTTTGATGAAATCATGAGCTGATTCTGAGGTTGATTGCTTAGTATTGATCAAATGACTAAGACAATTCTGTGAAAGATCATTGTGTTGGAATTATTTGACTAGAGCATTAACCAAATATTTTAATTATGTAATGGAATGTTGAGGCAATTGATTATACCATTCTAAAACATCACCCATAAATATTTTAACTAATAGTTTAATGGTAACAAAGGTATTTGTTTGGATCCATTTTTATAGAGATTACCAAATGCCTTGAGAAAATATGTAGGGTCTTTAGTTCCACCATATTTAATAGTTGGAGAAATGTTTCCAATATCAATAGAGACAACAAAAGGAGCTAAAGGTTCATTTTGGATATTTTGAAGCATTTTATTATGTATAAGGGGTTGCAGAATGAGATTCCCAATTTCATCTTTAAGAAGAGGATGAATAAATTTTTAATTATTTTGAGGTAATATAAGAGGAGGTTGTGTAGTCATTTATAATAAATGATGTTGCATTTGCATCATTTAAGAGTTGTTTGTTGTTTTCATAACATTCATTTGTTGGAATATTTGTGCAAGGATTTGAGTAGTGCCAACTTGATTATTAGTATTTAAAGGTGGAATATTAAGATTGTTAAGAAGAGGAATGTTATTGTTGGTAGGAGAAACACTCTGATTATCAGGGGCAGGGATGTTACCTATTAAATGATTCCCTTTGGGGTGATTCATTAAGCTTGTATATATTATCATAATGGTGTAATAAGGTAGTTTAGCTAAGGCAATATCCTGAGAAGTGTGAAATGGATTAGAACCATCCACATCATTAGTTTGGGTTATTTGAACCATTTTATAAGTAATAGATGGAGGACAAGGAAAAGTAAACCAAGATTGATCATCCTCTTGGGTAACTAAAGTAGGTAAAAAATAAAAACCCATGTATCATCTAAATGGGTTAATTTTATCAAGACATATCTGTATAGGTGATTTCATGATGTCTAAATAAGGTAACAAGAAAGCTAAGAAAATGTAGTTTATGTTTACAGATGAAAATTATGGGAATAAGATGGAGTCAGCTAGATACTATACGAGATCAACAAGCTAATTTTTGGGAATGTAAAGAATTATGTCAACCAAATACCACACAATCAAATAAGACAACCAAAAAACTAGATTAGCTAGGTAGTATAGAGCCAAATAGGTTGATAGAGGTAAAAGTAAAAATGTATAAAATATATAGTCAAGATATTCAACCTAGTTCTATAAGAAGCAAAACAAAATAGTCTGTAGAAGATTAGGTCGAGCAGATTGACTTAGTTTTGTAGGAAGGAAAACATAATAACATATAAATATTGAGTCAAGCTGGTTGATTCAATTCTATAGAAAGGAAAATAAAATATCCTGTAAAAGGTTGGGTTGAATAGGTCAAATTAGTTATGTAAGAATTAAAATAGATTAACCTATAAAAGATTGGGTCTAGATGGTCAACTTGGTTCTACATGAAAGAAAATTTTAAAATGCTCTGAGTCTGGATGTTTTAGTTTTAGTAAAAAAAAGAGAATTAAACACATAAGAAATTAGGTTGATATAGTTGCATCACACAACACAAATGTTGTATCAGTATTAGTTAATACAAGTTTGTAATATAACATAGAATAGAAAACAACAAGAAGCACTAGTAAAATTTAGAAGCTAATTAACTAATTGATTGAAAAGAACATCAAGAATTTGTACTAAAAGTTTTGATTAAAAGTGTAGGCCCCTAAAGATATTTGTTTGTCCATTGGATAGTGTCAACCCAATATTTTAGAGTACTAACTATAGATGAAGTACTATTACCATAGTCCACTAAACCCAATTTTACGAGTAAGCTAGAAGTATCTTCTTGATGCTAAGAACAAACTGATGCATCACATAAATAAATAGATGGATGGATTCATAAATTTCAATAAAGAGGGATATCCTATGAATTTATAAAATACCATGAGGTAGGTGGAAACAAAAGACCATGTTTAGCTTTGTATTATGGCTATGAGTATTGGGGAAAGCCCTTCATGCCATGATACTTGTAAATGATAGAAAATGACTATAAACAAAGTATCGAGTAGACCTTCATGATAGTAAATAATTAGTTTGAAAACTATTGGTACAGAGTTTCTAGGGAAAACCAAATCAAGTGAAAAAGAAGAATGAAAATCAAAGTTTTGAAAGTTGTTTTATAATTTTTGAGAAGTAAATAAATAAGCAACCAACTGAAAAGTAAAGTGAGATTAATTACCATCCATGTAGGTTAATTCCCTTTGATTTAAATAGGAGAATAGTAAACAAAACAAAGTTGATTAGGTCAACTTAGTTGTACAAATAAAACATAACTTAGTCAAGCTAATCAACTCAACCTATTAAAGATAGTCCAAAAGAAACATAGTCAAGCTAGTTGACTTAGTTTTCTAGACAAAAATCAGCTATAGAACTAAGTCAAATTGGTCGACTTTGTTGACTATAAAGGTATAGTTTTATAGAATTAAAAATCTAAAAAAAATTGAAATTTAAATTTTGAAAAAATAGTAGGAAAAAAGAAATTTCTTAAAATTTTACTAAAAAATTTTATTGAGCTAGTTAGAGGGAACCTGGCAAATTATACATAGTCAATTAGGTCGATGTAATATTTTTCCTAAAGCTATTGAGTTGTTATTTTAAACTATGTTGTTCAGATGGAATTTTGAACCTACAAAGGTAAATACATAATATTTAGATGGAATTGATCCACTCAATTAAGTATAAATAAAATAGGTAAAAGATAAAATAGATAGAACTATGTCGATTAGATCGACCTAGTATTTAAAGGGAAAATGCACAAAATAAAAGAATCGAGCAAATCGATTAAGTTCAATGTGAAAAGTGAAAAAATAAATTAGATCAATTAGATCAATCTTTTTTTAATACTATAAATTCCACACACAAAAATTTGAATAAAATTGACAAGCTCACCTAAGTTAGAAAAATGCAAAAACACACCCTAATTAAGTTGACCGAGTTGACAAAGTTATAAAAACATGCACACATAGCCAAAAAAAATTAGATAGGGTTTACTAAGTATAAAAGTGTTAAATTGGGTTGATAAGGTTGATTTAATTGTCTATAGAAAAAATTAGAAATCTATAAGAGTTAGATTCATACTAGGTTCACTAGAATGTATGCAAGTGAAACTAGATAGCTCTATAACTTATCTAAATCAATAATATTCAAACTCAGAGAAGCTTATAAAATAATAAGTATGATTAGGAATAAATTCAAATCAAGGTCACGATAAAAAAATATATCTACTAAACCTATACTAAGGGATCTCTTATCACACTATGGCAAAGGAGAGGTTTCCAAGGCCTCTAATAAAATGCCATATTGTGATAATCCTAGTTAGGTATTATGATTGTATATAATATTAAGCAAGTTAATCTACTATAATTATGCAAGATAATATAGTGTTCATTAAAGCTTGTGGTATAAATGGGGAAGATAATAAACATGCAAGGATGAATCTATATATAAAATAGAAATGATGTAAGCAAGGAGAGATACAATTCAATATATATTAAATCTACAACATCTACTTATTAAAATATGAAGGGCCAATAATATACTTACCTTGTTGAAGTGAACCCATCATGCATCAATCTCTCCCTTGGCCAATGGTGCTTTACAAGAGGTTGTTGTGGGCTTGTAAATATCATAAAGAAAAATAATCTTTAGGCTAAAAGACTTATCCTATGCATCTAAGACTTCTACGAGATAAGTGTCACTTCTCTAAGGCAAAACTTAAGCAATGAAACCTCTTATTGATTATATAAACAAATTTATGAGTAGTAATGATGTGCAATTTAATGATCATGTATTAAAAATGAAATGAAAGGGGGTATTTATATCCATGGCTTGACCCTAAACCCTCCTAGGAATTTAACCAATGTAGCTAGCCTGGTCAACCTTGTTAGGTGAGAAATAGAGCTAATAGGTCTCTAACTATGTCAGCTTAAGCTGACATAGTTCTATAATGTGCATTAAACCCAAAATGGGGTCAACACAATCAATGTAGTAGGAGAGATGGTAAAAGGGGTTTTTTTCTTAGTTAATGGCTATTTTGGGTCGTGAGATTCTTATGGAAATGTATAAGTAGGGTTTAAAATCTTAGAGAAATATATAAGAATAACTTGTATTGGTTTTAAGTGGTAGTATAGGGGTCAAAAATCCTATGAAATACCAAAGGTATACCAACCCATTTTTTAGTCTACCTTTTAAGGCATGCATTTAGAGAGATTGAGATTAGACAGGTTCCTACAAGAGAGAAAACATTAGTAACTGATAAAGTTTAAAAATATTGTGTGTATATAGGGATCCTCTTAATTCAACATAATTGCTTCATTCCTTTTCTTGCTTAGTTGCTCATTTATTTTCAAGCTTTAAATATATGTTTGGTCTATTTTCTCATTGAGTTCACTTGAGACATAATTTAAGTAGTTGGATATTTCATTATTATGAAATTTTTTATATATACATTCTATGTTTGTTTCAAGTTTAAACTCAAGAGAATGGCTCACCAAATATAGACCTTTGGTTCTTCCTTCACTTTGACTAAAAACATTGATCTAAAAATGTTGAAAACAACATATAATTACTCTTTATTCATTTGAAAGTCTTGTATGAAGATGTTTCACTAAATTTTTTCTTTATTTTATTCAGAAATAAATTTGTAAAACTTGAAAGAAGGGTGAGGTTAGTAGAAACTAATGTGTTGTGTGCACGTTGATCCAGCCAATTATGTAGACTCCTCTTTTTCTAGAGAGGAATGACCTGTAGGTAAGAAATCACTAAAGAAATGGTTGATTAGTTGGATAATAAGGTGGATTGCCTAGCATGGACTAGATCCAAGAGGCATAATATTCTTTGGAGGCTATCAATCCACATTTTTAAATAATTAATTTCTAAAAATGAAAGATAAATTGCTTGCATAAATAACATAAGTTACTAAAATCAAATATAAGAAGTGTTTGAGTAGAAATAAGTGATTTTGACTAATTACAAAAATAAATGATTAGATACTAATGTTAAATAAATCAAACATAGTTTAGAAAGTTAAGTGACCTCTATGATAAGACAAAAACTTAGAAAATGGAATTTGGTTAGGGTCTGATAGGTCAAATAAGCTTGTTGTTAAAAATGATAGATAGATACCACCAGTAGTTGGGATCAAACCATCAACAATTATGTAACTATCAATGGTTAATGACTATCAGTGGTTAAGGTCAAATCATCATCAATTAAAAGACCATTGGTGGTTACTGTGGGATCTGGTTTAGGAAAATAAGCTTGGGTTGGCTAATGGTTATGAGATAGAGGGTAGCATTCAGAGATATAAGGAATGACACATAGAAACTAATTATTGAATACTGATAAGGATCAGATACTTAGCTTTGTTTTTGATGGTCTGAAGAATGCTGAGGTGTGGTAAAAACATGTTGTAGATCTTGGAGTAATACCAATAGAGTGACAATACTTTGGATATTGATTGATGAGTTACAAAAATACTTTTGATCTCTGTTTGGTCACTAAAACGAAGAAAGATTATTAAACAAAAATCCTTGATCTCTTGCACAAGAAGTTTTCTCTTTCTCTTCACCTCCTCTTCCTCTCTTAATATAAAGGGAAGGGAGTACTGTAAAAATTAGTTTAACAAGGTGTCTAACAATCCATCTAACTTTAAGCTCAACATACACTGAATATGAAAAATGGTTGATCAAATAGATATTAATAAAAAATCAAGCTGGAGTTTGAGTTGTAGTTAACCCTTGAGGTGGTTAAAGGTTGACTATCGATGGTTGAGATAAATTGTTAATGGTTAAGGGCTGACCATCAGTGATTGAGAGTGTAAAGTTAAACTAGTAGAATTAGCCATTGTGACTTATATTTTGTGGTTGAAAGGTTATGAAATGGTCCCAAGGGGGTCCTAGGGTGATCTAAAGGTTAGCATGACATCTAGAACCATAGTGTATGGTTTTCTAGTGTCTACATTTTACCCTTTTTTGTTAAGTAGTTTGTATGATGGAAGAGAAGGGTATGGTGGTAATGGCTACCTTTTTTGGTATGTCTTCCAAAGGAAAGGTTGGTAGCTCCACTACCTTATCAAGTGGAGAGAGGGGAATAGTTGCTTCTTTTGTTTTGATTTCTAAAGGAATAAAAGGTGACTCCATTACCTCAATAAGTAGAGGGGAAAGAAAGGTGATTTGGGTCACGGTTTCCTCAATAATGAGTTCACTAAGAACTACATTAATAGTATGGACCTCATGGTTGTGAGAGGATTCCACTCTATAGTTTTAATTATTCATGAAAGGGGCATGGTTAGGGAATGGATGTCTAAAGATGTCAAGTGATTGATTGGGGGGCATGTTGGGGTTATTAAACACAAGTTCTCCCTTGTTAATTTGATTTTGGATAATGTTTTTGAAAGTATTGCACCTACTAACATCATGCCCAATGACATGGTGAAAGGCACACAATTCATTATCCTTATAACATCTAGGTACAGGGTGAGAGGAATCAGATTATTATGGGGGTTTGATTAGTGAGAGTTATATTATGTTGGATTTTAATAATATTTCCAAGACCAAAATATATGACTCCCCTAGCAGAGTAAATTGCTTTTGGTTGATGCGGTTCTAGTTTCTAATGTTTTGATTAGAGGAATTAGAATATTTGAGTTGGTTAACAACCGATTGAGGAGTAGATTTAAGGATAACCACATTCATGGTTCCCTTATTTTTGGTGTTAGTGTTGGTTTGATTGTTAAGTTTGGAGGAGGAAGCCTCATTTTATTTAAAGGTGGAATTCTTTTTTATCAATTTTAACTGTCCCTCATCAATGGCTCTATTCTCTACTTTTGTGTCATGGTAAAAACTTCATCAAAGGTCTTGAAAATATGAACCCACAAAGTGGAGGAAATGTGTTTGGCACAAGCCTGAGTAAAGAGCTCAATCAAATTAGGTTAGGGAAAAGAGAAGGAGATTTGATTTATCAAGCTTCTCCAATGGGATACCAAGTCAACAATGGAATCATCATCAAATTGGCAAATGGAACAAATATCTTTAATGGAAACTTTAATAGAGATGTTTATGGAAAAGTGGTCTAAGAAGGTTTGAGCTAGGTGGGCAAAAGAAAAGAAAGAGTGCTTGGTAATGGCACTATACCAATCTAGTGTTGGACCTGATAGAGACATGGGAAAGGTGTGAATACGAAAAGAATCATTGTAGGCAATCAAATAAAAAGAGTGTCTAAATGCTCTCAGATGTTGTTAAGGGTCTTTCTTGCTCTAAAATTTTGAAAATTTTAGGAGCTTCCATTGAGGAGGATAAGGTTAAAGAGGGACAGATGGGTAAATTGGTTCTTTATTGATTTGGTCATATGATAAGAGGTTATGGGAACTAGACATAAATGACTCTAAAGTGGTAATTTTATCCATTAACATCTTGATAAGATCCATTTGTGGTTGTACACCCCCATAGTTGTAGGGCAAATTATGTTGGGTTTAGGTAGGTGTAACATAAGGGTAGCTAGAAGAAGGTTGGGAGGTTGTCACATATTTATGTGTAGACATAGATGGTTGGGAGGATTCCATATATGAGTAGGTAGATATATGAGGCTGGGTAGAGGATGGATCCATATACCCCTATGGGTTTGTAATATAGCTTGGGTTTGGTGCAATAGGAACCTGTTAAGGAATTAACATGGGTTGGGTTGGAGGTATGGTCGAGTTGATAGGTTTAGGATGGGAAGTAATCTTGGTAATAATGGGTGGAAGGGTATAAGGTATGGGAACCACCAAGATCTAGAATAGAGTGGAGGTAGGTAGGTTGAAAATGAGAGGAAGGGTGGTAACACTAATAGAGGGCACTCTCATGGTAAGTAGAGTATCGGTGCCCAAAGGTTGGGTTACTCCTATACTAAAAGGGTTGTTAGTTGGGGTGGAAGGTGTTTGGGTATTGGTTGAATGGGTGAGTTAGTTTTAGATGGTAGTATTGGTAGAAGAAGATGCTTGGGTGACTAAGGATTGGGTGGAAATGGTGGTAATAGAGGTGCTACCCATAAGGTGGGATGACATGCCCTCTAATAGGTCGATAGGCAGAACCAAAGTAGGGGTATGGTGGGATACAAAGTTAAGGTAATGTTGGAAGGCTATGGGGTTATTGTTCAGAAAGGTGTAAAAATTTCTATCACCTTTGGTATCCATTTAAGGGATATTAGGACTTCCAAAAAGATGGGGAAAACTCTCTACATCTGAGACATATTCCATGGATGAAGGAGAAGAGGAAGATGGATGATTAAAAGGTGGATACTATTTTGCTTGGTTTCTTAGTTTTTGCCTAATTAAAACCATGTAAATGGGGGGAAAAGGAAGATACAATCAATCTCACAACTCATAATAGAAGTAATCAAAATAAAAATATCTCAAGGAAAACAATGCATACACTAATGTGTGTTAAAATTCTAAGATACTTTGTTATATATCTTTAGGCTTATACCTCAATTTTAAATAAGTTATGAAGATCAAATTGGGCTTGTAGAGTGGGTACTAAAAGAAGATATCTAAGGATGGTTTTAGGTAGTTAAAGGCTCTCAAGATCTATACTAGAAATTGGTACATGGCTTGATATTGGGGTCTACCCCCTCACTTCACACACCTTAGTGATAAGGATGTTAGGTGCTTAGCTAGAATATACCAAGTTGCTAGATATTATACTCGGCTAGCATACTGAGTTAGCTCTCCTCTTGGTGGTGAAATCCAAGTAGGATAGCTAAGGAAAGGTGACCATTAGGTGATGAAATCCCAATCAGGCCTTATTTCAATGTTTGGATGTTTAAATAGATGTGTGGTTTGGTATTGTGTGTGTGGAGAGAAATGAGACTAAAATTAATTTACTTGATTTAATTTAAGTTATGTGAGCTAATAAATTCAAGAAAATAATGTATGCAGTTAGTTTTAAGCCCAAAATGAAAATTTTATTTTGTTATATGAGTATAAAATAATAAGAAAATCACCTAGATGCAAACTATGAACCTAAAAAGAGACTTATGGGTCCCACCAGGCGTGCTAGAATGTTTCACTAAAATTTTGCTTTATTTTCTTTAGAAAGAAAGTTGTAAAATTTGAAAGAAGGGTGAGGTTAGTAAAAAAGATGTGTTGTGCATGCATTGATCCAAATGATTGTGAATATTCCTCTTTATTTAGGGAGGAATGACCTGTAGATAAGAAAGCAATAAAGAAATGGTTGATTAGTTGGATAGTAGGGTGGAATGCCTAGTGTGAGCTAGATCCAAAAAACACAAGCTTCCTTGGAGGCTATCAATCCACACTTTTAAACAATTAAGTTCTGAAAATGAAAGATAAATTACTTCCATAAATAGCATAAGATAATGAAATCAAATATAAGAAGTGTTTGACAAGAAATAAGTTCTTTTGACAAATTACAATAATAAATGATTAGATACCAATGCTAAATAAATCAAACATGGTTCAAAAAGTTGAGAGATCCTCTGTGATAAGAGAGAAACTCAAAAAATGGAATTTGGTCAGGGTCTGATATGTCAAATAAGCTTGCTATTAAAAATGATAGGAGATCATTGGTAATTGGGATCAAACCATTGGTGATTAGGTAACCATCGGTGGTTAATGACCATCGATGGTTAGGGTTAAGCCGTCAACAATTAGGAAGCCATTAGTGGTTACTATGGGATATAGATTAGGAAGAAAATTTTGGTTGGGAAGGTTGTAGGAAAGTTTTGAAAGGTGAGATTGGCTTGGCTACTGGTTTCAAGATAGAGGGTAGTATTTAGAGACACAAGAAATGGCACAAAAAAACTAATTATTGAATCTTGATAAGAAATAGATACTTAGCTTTGTTGTTGATGGTCTAAAGAATGTTGAGGTTGGCTGAAAGCTTGATGTATGTCCTAGAGCAATTTTTATAGAGTGGTGATACTTTGGTTATTAATTAACGTGTTTTAGTAACACTTTTAATCTCTATCTAATCACTAGAACTAAGAAGGATTCCTACATAATAAGCCCTAATCTCTTGCACAAGAAGTTCTCTCCTCCTCTCACCTCCTATTCTTCTCTTAATATAGAGGGATGGCCATGGTGGAACAATCAATTTAACAAGGTATCTAACAAGCTATCTAAATTTAAGCTCAATATGTGTTGATTATGCAAAATGATGGATCAAACAACTATTAATAAAAAATTAAGCTAGATTTTGAGTTGTAGTTAACCCTTAATGAGGTTAAAGGTTAACCATTAGCCATTGAGGTTAACCATTTGTGATTAAGGGTCAACCATCAGTGGTTGAGAGGGCAAAGTTAAAATGGTAGAATTGGCCATTATGACTTATGTTTAGTGGTTAAAAGGTTTTGAACTAGTCTCAATGGGGTCCCAAGGTGATCTAAGTGTTAGCGTGACATCTAGAACCATAATGTGTGGTTTTCTAGTGTCTACATTTTGCCCATTTTATTATATAGTTTGTATTTTCAATCTTCAAAATAAAAAATGGATGGTGGGTCAAAGATTTGACTACCTCAAGTATGGGAGAAGGTATTCCCCCTCAAACTAGGAAGTGATGAGTTAAAATAGAATCAGGTGCAGGTTTGATAAGTGATAAAGTGGGTGATAAATTTGGTAAGAGGTTAGGTAATTAAACACAAATAAGTGCACAAAATGTGACTAAGTTTGATATCACAGATCGTGCATAGACTAAGATGCCATAGTTGAGGTAATACTAAAACATGGTTAGCATTAGGAGGATAAGTAACAAGTGGACCAAGTGATCACATTTAGGCATGATAATTATGGTTGTAATCATAAATGCAAGTCTCCTAGGTAAGGTCAATATATTCATAGGTATCCAACATAAGAAGTGATTTTGGGAAGATAAAAATTGGTCAGTGAGCAAAAGGTAGCACAAGTTCAAAAATGTGAAAATATGGTAGAGTAGTCATTATGGTCAAAATGACCAAGGTAAGGTCATCACAAAAATGTGAAATTTGGGTCAAAATGACCAATGTTGAGGTTATGTGGATGGTTTTTTAGTTGGTAGAGAAGGTATAATCTAATGGTTGGTGGTGGTAATTATTGAAAGTGGTGAAAATTTATGGTTGTTATGTCAAAGGTCTAAATGGGTCTACCATCAATGGTCAGGGTCGATCATCAATAGTCACTAATTGACCATTGGTGGTCATATGTCAACCCTAAAAGGGAGACCATAAAAGGCCAAATGATATTTTATTTTCTCATTTATAATTGACCTATGCTGCTTACATTATGGCTCTTATGAGAAAAATGATGATGGTTAAGACGGTGTACATTGAGTGAGTGATTTTTGTGTTGAGTGAGGTGATTGAGACTGAAGTGGTGAGTTAGAGGTTTGACCAATGAGGATGTAGAGAGGCCAAGGTAGAGTGTAAAGCCAAGAAATGATGCTTATAAGGGTACCTCAATATTGGCAATTATGGAATGAGGTAGGTGTTGTAATTAAATTGGTAGTTTATATTTAAATTGGTGAATTGTGTGATTATAGGTATGGGTAGATATTGATCAATTAGGGCGTTTAATTTGTGATGTAAAAATATTTGAGGGGGGTTAAAATATGCTTAGATAGTTTATTTAGGGGAGGGAATAGGAATTATAAGGTAATTTTGAGAGGTTAGGGTGGTTGTTTGAATGTTTTAGTGGGTTAGGTTTAGGGTTTAGATGTCAACAGTTACCACATAATGATCATCGATGGTCACTATCAACCATCATTGATTGATAAGTGATCATCACATGGTTAATGTGTAGACCATCTCTTATTGACCACAAAACCATCGACATTCAATGGTTGATTGTTGATGGTTCCAAAAAGATCCGTCAATGGTTATTGACTTAGGGTAGGATATGGTAGATAGAAATTGGTTAAGGATTTTGAATGGTGAATAATGTTAATGAGGTAATATGAACCTTTGTTTTAAGGGATTAACATATTAAGGGTAGGATGGTAGATGATAGGTGTAAATAATGGTGTTATTAGTAGGATCAGGGAAATGATATTTAGATTAGATGAATTAGGTAAGGTAAGAGGGAGAGGTAATAGGTAAAATTCATAAGTGATATTTGATGAAAAAGGTGAACTAAGGTATATCAAACCTTGTAGGTGAGGAAGTAGTTATAGATATAAGACCAAGTGCCCCAGATCCTTGATGAGGATTGGGATCACATAATTGAGGTTGACTTAGGAGAGATGAGGTACTACCAACACATGCCATGCGATGCAAATATGTTAGTGGCCCTCATCAAGATATGGGACCCAACTACTAAAAATTTATTACTACTAATTGGAGAAATCACTATCATACCAAAGGACATCCACTAGATAGTATGGCTACCATTATGAGGTGAGCCAATATATCATATCAGTAGTGATGATCAAGATGAGCATATGGATCCTCTGTATGGAGTGGACCTCATTATTCTGAGATGACACTCAGGAGGATTTTAGTCTACACCTCTATATCACTAAGATAAGGGAATGATATAGATATTTATGATGATGATGATAGCCATCATATGTTATGCTTTGCCAAATTATAGTAGTGGTAGATTTCTATATGTGTTTTTGGGGGTTCTTGTTGATATGTGGTTGGATCAGATAGTATTTGCATGGGCACCTATCCTATTAATTAAAATTTATCAAGAGTTCTAGGGATATTATTCTCATAGACGATATGGGATTAGCTAAACTACCATGGCATGGTTTTGCTTAGATGGACTACAAGGTCAACTATATGTGATGGAGAGGCAATTATGCACTCATATGACCAGGGGGAGGAACATAGACCTAGATTGGTACAAAGACCAATTAGAGGCACTTTTGGAGGGTGAGATCATTTAGTTCACATATATCAGGTTCCCTACATGGGTGAGCTATGCTAGGAATACCTTGTCATTGTAGAGCTAAAGATGGAATTTTGAGAATTGAGACCATGAGGTGGAGCTCGTCCTTTTTGATAGGGTGAGGAGGTGGTTTGGGATTATCTAAGATATTTTGGGGGAGTTTTTGAGGTACTATAAGGAGGATGTAGAGTTCCCATTACACATACCAAAACCAATTGATGATTTCATTGACCACAAGCTCCTACCAGTGAGGGTGGAATTTGATGATGCACGCATCATTGATGAGTACCTGACATGGTTTTAAGCACATCATGATGAAATAGTTTTTGGAGATGATGGATAATAGGATATAGATGTGGATGTAGAGGTGGGGGTGGGGATCAGATGGAGGTGGATTCCCCTAATATACAAATGTTGATTACAGAGAGAGACCAAGTACAGGGGACACTAACCATAACATAGGTAGTTTTAGCATTAATGACTTAGGAAAGGGATGTGGCATAGGGCCAGGTGGGTTGGTTTTGGATGGTAGTATTAGTGGGATTATTTGTAGAAGAATACTCTTGAGTGACTAATGGTTGGCTATAAATGGTGGAAATAGAGGTCCTACCCATAAGGTGGGATGACATACCATAGGATGGGTCGATAGGTAAAATTGAAGTAGGGGTATGATGGGATATGGTGTAAAGGTAATGTTGGAGGGATATGGGGTTATTATCTAGAAAGGTGGGGAAATCATATCACTTTGGGAAACCATTTGAGGGATACTAAGACTTATAAAAAATGGGGAAAACTCTCTACATTTGAGATGTACTCCATAGATGAAGGAGAAAAGGAAGATGGGCCTATTTCATGTCACAATCAAATTAACTCCCCAACCATCATTATAGGTAATGGGTTTTCCTTGATGTGCACAAAAAAGAGATGTCATGTCCAAAAATGTCCATGATTTGAAATTGAGTAATAGGAAAGTATTTACAAATAAGTTGCACATAAGGACAAAATCTATTTGGCTTTTAAATGATTTTGTCCCTCTAGCTGTGCAAGTGAATGATCAAGGGGATCTTCAGGTTGTTCCACATCAAGAAAAAATTTGTTTGGCTCCTGAAATGAATATCCTCCTTCCAAGCTCATGTGAAAGGCAATTTTAAGTCGAAAGATCAAATGATATGCTCCAGGAAATTGTGAGTCCTCATCATTCCTTGCAAAGTTAGTTGTAATAATGATTATTTCTCATAAATGGATGAAGATCTTAGGTGTGGTATGGAATATTATCCAACTAGGAGTATCTTGGTGAATTTGAAGGCTTATTCTACATTTTTGCAAATTACAACCAACATATCTAAATTTTTGAAAGATTAAGATATATATAAATAGAAGGCTTGTCTTTTAGTTGAAGGTTCTTGTTGGATATTGGTTGATGTAGGTCATTTTAGGCATCCATGTCCTCTAAGTCTAGGTTTTATAGAATTTTTTTTGGGATCAATTGTTGTGAGGAGACTGTGTCTCCCTTGCTAAGGTGGTTGCATTTATATAGCCATTAGCATGCTTTGAGAGCATGTTCATGTCTCCCTTGTCAAAAGAGTAGTATCACCATGCCTATCCCCATGGTAGCATTATAAAGTGTTGATGTCTGTAATATTTCTTTTCAAGTCACTGGAAAATGTTTATTGTTCTTTACTATATCTTGTTAATGAAATGCGGTGACATGTTTTATAGTTTATGTTGATTGGATATTTAGGTCTATGTTCATTACTAGTTATCATTCTGATCATGCATCTAAGTTATAAATCCTTCTCTACAATTAAATTTGTAAATGTGTTATTGAATAAATTTTAAGGGCACCTTAGGTTTATGAATTTAATATGAGAAAGTATTTGAGATTCTAGTTTTAGTGTATGTCCTAGTCTCTCAGAGATCACTTGATGTTTATCATTGTCTTGCATTTGAAATGTTTTCTACATTTTTACTATGGAACATTGTCATGAAGTATTTATAGATACTTTGCTATTTAGAAGTCACCAACATGCCATTCTCCATTTTATAATCATCTATAAATATATTCTACCTTATCCTACCCTACAAATACCATGATATATTACATAATATAAGTGTTACTTGCCCTATAAATGCATAAGATCTTGCCTATTTATAATGTGTTTATACTTTATGATTTAAATCCTAGCATTGTAATCTTTTATTTAGTCCCTTCTACTGTTGAATATTTTATGAAATGAAGACTGTAGTCAAAATTTCATCTATCTTTAGTAGCTTTTGTATGGCATAGATAATTTATAAATTTTGTGTGACAACCCTTTATGGGTGAAGTGTGTAGACTTGGTTATGATCTGGTCATATTTGTTCCTTATGTCAAGAATTCCCATGGATATTAAATTATAAAATCCCTCCATACGAGCAAGCTACCCCATAGGTTCTCTCACCTTGGTTCAGGTAGAGCCAAAAGTAGCAAGGAACTAAGCATACCCTTTATAGGTGATTCTCAATCATTTTCTTAGTCTGGTCCATTCATGATGCCAAACCCTCCCTTGGTTACAATGACATTCTAGTAGGTTTCTCATCATTGCTTGTCATTTTATTCAAGTGTGCAAGGCTAGGTTAGAGAGGTGTATAATTGAGAACCAACGCCTTACTAGCACTGTTGTTGGGAATAATTCTTATCACCCACATGGCCATAGACTCTTGCAGAGAGATGTGAGTGTTTCACCTTGTGAATTTCTCTATTGTTACTTCATTGATTTGAATATCTTGGTTGTCAACATTGCAACACTCTACTAGGGACATGTCAAGAAGTTTTTAAAGGTTTGACACTTTGACGTATGTTGAGTCTATTACAAATAAATTTTAATATTTTCATGTTGAAAGGTGTTTTGTCCCTTTTGAACATTATTTTGAAAATTTTAGTGTCCTTTTTCTCTATCTCATTTAACTTCAACAAGTCTATTTTTATTATGTATCACAACAGTTTGTAAACTCTTATATTCTAGAAGTTTGATTCTAGTGGTGAATCCAACTCTATTTTCTAGTTTCAAGAAAGATTGGTGCCTATTTTTAATATCTTTTATAACTTCCAATTTTAAGTATCTCATTGTTTGCAAAGCTGGAAGGACTAAGATCATCTTTCAAACAAGACCCATTTAAGAGACTTGTTCCACCCTTAGGTCTTCCTTAAAGAAGGGGACAAGTCTGGAATCCTATTAAAGGGAAAATTTAAGCTATTTAGGACCTTCAAGATACTGATAATATTGAAATCTTTGTTAACCCCCCATCATTGAGGAATATTGTAGCTCTTTTACTGATTCTAAAACATATAATCCTATTTATTTTATAGCTCCTTCTCAACTAGATGAATCCCCTCCCAAGTATAGTCCACTAAGTCCTCATTCACCCCCTCATATCCCTTTGCCATTTGTTCTTAAACCTCCTATTGAACCAAGAATGAGGCATAAGGACCAAGAGGAGAATGCACATCTTGAATTTAAAATTCACAGGTTTAGACCTATCAATTTTGATGAGATGGATGGCTATCCTAATGAGGTTCCACATGAAGTTAGGAAATGCATAACAAAATTCCTAGAGAACAATGTAGTGAGTGGTGATCAACATTTAAGGGCCTATTAAAATATCATTAAAGATTATGAGATTGAGTATGAGGATGTGCGCATCAATTTTTTTGTTCACATGTTAGAGGAAGATGCTTGAAAATGGTTTAAATCCCTTCCCAATGGATGAATTGATTCATGGGAAGAGATGAAAAATGTTTTTAGAATTAAGTATGGTGATAAGATTGATCCAAGGTTTCTCTTGGTTGAATTTGAAAATATCAAGAAAACCCTAATGAGTGTGTGCAAGATTTCAACACTTGGTTCAACAAGACCTTAATGAGGCTACCCAAAAAACATCAGGCCTAGTGACATAGCATGCTTGATAAAGTAATTTGATGCCTTTGATAATAAGGTTACTTATTTCTTGAGAGACAAGGCTCCCACTAACTTACAATTGGCATTTAATATGGCCATCCAAATTGAAAACAATATCAAGGCTATGGGAAAGCCCCTAAATAAATGGGCTGATGTGAAGCTGGTTAACCTAGAAAAGACACAACCCATGAGGACAACTACCTTGGAGAAAACTATAAAAACTTTGGCCTCTACTATCAAAGAGATGTAGTACAAATTGGCTAGAGCTAAAAAAGGGGTCCCTCGAGTGTCTAATAGCTATGATATGACTCCCAATCTAAATCAAGCACCAAGGGGGGCTATTTTTCACCATAGAGATAATGATAGAGGAAAGAGGCATGTGTGCAAAGATAAGATAGAAACTAGAATAAAGGGGCCATAAAGGAGGTATCTAATCCTTTGAACACCAAGGTAAATATTGTAAATTCAGATTTAGACATTGATTGGTGTGATAATTGCTTCCTTCTGCACCCTCCATGTGATATTTCTAAACAACTTATTGAAGATCCAAATGAACTTGAATATGCATCATCCAACTATGATATTTTCATGTTTGATTATCAAAGACCTAAAAATGAATCGACTACCTCCATGGAGTTATGGAATGATACTATGGATGATTAGTTTTGGAGTGTTGTTGAAATAGAGAGTGTCTAAACTTTTGATTTTGCTTGTGATGTCAATGTGGCACAAAAATATAAATTTCCCATATATGATTTTGATCTCTTTTTATCTATGATGATCAAGAAATATCTTAGGGGAGTTCCATCAGTTGAGGACATATAACTATTAACTAATGCAATAGTTTCCTAAAATAAGAAATATAACTTGAGAAGTAGGCAACTAAGTGTTGTTCCACAAGACATTACCCCTGTAAATTTAAAGGTAAGGAATGCAAGAAAGGAAAAAAATAAAGTTATATCAATTTGGAAAGCTTCCAAGATATCACCTGTAACCCAAGATGCTAATCCTAAAGGTGCTTTTGTTAGGAGCAATCGACCACCCATGTTGTCTAGCATCCTTAAAGATGTTAATGAGCTCAATTAAAATCTACCTTTAAAGGCTACTGTCAAAGTTTCAAATCCACCTCAGCCTCCTCCAATTTAAACCTTAAGTGATTACATTCTAGCTAAAGGTGTCATTACCCTTCCACCAAATACATGTCTTCCTTAGTATAGTGTGTGTGACATGGCTCAAGTGTTGAGTCAAATAAAGATCACTGTACCACTTGCTGAGTTATTATGAATACCTAAACATAAGAAGAGGGCCTTTGAATATTTAGAATTTGGTGAAAGGTCAACTATTAATGAAGTTGAATTACCCCAAGCACCCCTAGAAGAAGATGAAAAATTAGAAGAGGTTGTTGAACTTGCTCTAGAGGTCTATTTGGGGACTGCATTAGTGAAGAGTTAGCTAAACATGGTTCCTTTTTGTATGACTCTATTAATCAATAGTTTGGTTGTCTATAATTACATGTTTGATTTTGGAGTGTCTTTTAATGTGATGCCCTTGGGTGTCCTCAATGAGCTTAAAGTTAAGATGACATTAGCCTTTGAAAAATTTTATGCCATGAACTCACAAGAGGTTTCAATTATTGGACAAGTTAAGGGGATGGTGGTATAGTTGGCAATTCATCCTAGTAAGTACTTGAACATGGACACGGTAGTTATAGACTGCTCACTTAAATGGGGGATGTTTTTGTCACATAAATGGGTTACCATCATGGATGGAAGTCTATAGATGGACCTTTCCTATGTCACCATTCCTTTAGACGGTAATATGTTCAGATTTTATAGACAACCAAAGATGCTACATGTGATTAAAGATCATAATCATGCTCTCAATGAAGTGTTATACATAGATGTTGAGCTTGGAAACTTTTTTGAGAATGTTGATGTTGGTGAATAACATGTTGTTCTTGATGTTTATCCTGACAAAGAAAATGTAATCTGGAGGATGTGCTTTGATGGGGCTTGCTCCAATCTTGGAAATGGAGTTGGGGTTGTCTTATGTTCCCCCAATGGTAAATGCTTTATGTTTTATTTCTAGATTTCATTTGAGTGAGATAAAAATACTATCGAGTATGAGGCACTCTTGATTAGTCTAATGATTTCCCATGAATATGGAATAAAATGTTTGATTGTCAAGGGTGATTCTAAGCTAGTGGTAAAATAGGTTTGCAGTGTTTTTGCCACTAAGAATAAAAGGTTGAAATAGTATAGGAATGTTGTCTAGGATTTACTTGAGTTTTTTAATGCATTCAATTTGTGTTATCATGATATAATTTTCAACTAAGAAGCTAACAAACTTGTAGGGATAGG
Source organism: Torreya grandis (assembly GCA_037957365.1). Taxonomy (NCBI): domain Eukaryota; kingdom Viridiplantae; phylum Streptophyta; class Pinopsida; order Cupressales; family Taxaceae; genus Torreya; species Torreya grandis. The sequence goes on along the minus strand of JARHVA010000773.1, from coordinate 1,057,855 downwards.
TTCTCAATTTAACATTGCAAATATGAGCCTCCATTATCAATATCAAGTGGAAGTGCTTGTTAGGCTTTCAATCCTACACAATGTTCATCATTGGTAGGTCTTTAATGATGATGAATAGATTAAAAGGTTTATGAATTGTGAGGCTGAGTTGCACAATCAATTCATAGACTTGAACTCTATGGTTTAGGTCAATGATGGGAAAGAAAACTTGTTTGGAAAAGACATCACTCAACTGAAGACAAACACTATCACAAGAGGATTGGTTAGTGTAGAAGCATCTTTTGATGGATCAAATAGAATCAAGTTGATAGACTTATTCATCTCAAAGAATGTGACTAAATTTAACTTGGGTTCTCATAAAAATCCAAGAAAGGTTTGGCTGAGTACTCACTTGAGTGAAATAGAGAAAAGGGCTTATATGAAGCTATTAAGAAAGTACCAAGATTGCCTAGCGTGGTCTTATTCTGAGCTGAAATCTTATAGGGAGGGCTTGTTCTAACACATCATCCTATTGCATCCTAATAACAAACCTTTGAGGTATAAATATAGACCCCTTAATAGAAACCCATTAACCCCATCTTGGCCACCAATATGAGGGAGGAATTAAAGAAGATAAGGGATGGTGGTATCACTCAACCCATCAAGTATTCATTATGGGTGGCAAACTTAGTCCCTATAATAAAAAAGAATGGTGACATCTACTTATGTGTGGATTTCAATACTTTAAATAAGGCTTATTGAAAATACAATTATCCCCTGCCCAATATGGATAAATTTTTTCAAAGTGTCACTAGATCAAAAATGTTGTCCACATTGGATGGCTTCTTAGGTTACAACTAGGTTGTGGTGAAGGAATTAGAGAGGTCTAAGACTACATTCATAATGCCTTAGGGCACTTATGTATATATGAGGATGCCTTTTAGATTGATGAATGTTGGTGCAATGTTCTAGTGAGTTATTTATAGCTATTTTATAGGGATAATTAACTAGTTCATTGTTGTGTATCAAGATGACATTACCGTGTACTCCAAAATAAGAGAATAATGTTTAGAGAATCTAGAAAAGGTGTTGATCAGATACAAGGAGTTCAACATTTCACTTAATCCCAAGAAGTGACACTTTGGAGTATAAAAGGAAAATTTATTGGGGCATATGGTGTCCAAGGATAGTGTCATGATTGAATTTGAAAGGGTTGAAGCTATTGACAAAGTGCCTATCTCATAGTCCAAGAAAGGAATTCAATCTTTCTTTAGGCATATCAAATTTATAAGGAGGTTTGTGTCTAATTTTGCAAAGATCACTTTGCCTATCACTTCTATGTTAAATAAGAATTAGACCATCAAATGGGAAGAGAAGGTTGTGTAAATGTTTAATGACACCAATGGAAACTTAAAGTATGCTTATGTTTGGCTAGTTCTAAATATTCTCTTTTGCATCATCTAATACTTTAGCTATTGTCTTATTTTAAAATAATGAGGGAGGTCATGAGCAACCCATAGCTTTATTTAAAAAATCTTTGTAAGGTCTTGAAATGAACTACACCATCATGGATAAACAAGCTTTCACTCTTTTGAAGTCTATTAAAATGTTTAGGCCATATATTTTGAGTTTGAAGATTATTTCCTACATCCCTCACATGATGGACATTTTAACTTAGATTGATGTATCCAACAAGAGGTGTCAGTGGGTCAACAAATTATAGGAGTGCAATATGGATATCCAGACCACCAAGTTAATAAGGGGGATGGGTCTATCCAAGCTTATGGTTGAGACCAATTTGCAAGATATTGAGGTAAATAATGTTGTGTTTAATGTTAATGATTCCTTGAGTCTATTTGATACATCTATATGGTATATAGACATTATTTAATACTTACAAAACCTAAACTATCCCCCTAGCTTGGATAAGAATTAGAGAAGAACTCTAAATCTTGTATCCCAAAATACCTCTTGACTGAGGATAGACTAGCATGGAAGAATCCAGATGGGGTTCTCCTAAGATGTGTGATTGAAGAATAAATTGTAGTCTTGATTGAAGACTTTCATATTGGAGTTTGTGGTGGCCATTTTGTACCTAAAGTTACAGCTCATAAAATTCTAAGATTTGGTTATTAGTGGCCATCACTATTTAAGGATGTTGCTCAAATAGTCAGAAGATGTGAGAAATGTCAGTACTTTGCAGGAAGGATGAAAGCTTCAACTTCCCTTCCCTTACATCTTGTGATGATAAAAGACCCATTTAGACAATGGGGAATGGATTTCATTGGATAAATCATTGATTTTCAAGTGTTGGACATAAATGGATCCTGGTTGCAATTGATTACTTCACAAAATGGGTCGAATTAATCCCTACAAAGAAAGCAACACACTAGGTAGTCATAGATTTTTTGCTAAATTAGATTATATATAGATTTGGTGTGCTTGTCAAGATAATTGTTGATAATGCTATGAAATTCAAAGCTAAGCCTTTAGTGGCATTATGAAAATACTATGGGATTGATTTGACCTATGCTTCCAATTAAAACCCTCAAGGGAATGATCAAGATTAATAAAGTAATAAGAACTTTCTCAAGATCATTAGGTGAAGATTGGAAACAAACAAGAAAAAGTGGGGTGAACAGCTAAAGTTTTCATTGTGGGATGATAGGATCACTCCTAATAGAACTACAGGTAGAAGCACTTTTGAGCTTATTTATGGACCTCAAGAAATTTTGCCTATGAATTTTTTGTTGCCCACATATCAGCTCATGCAACAACTAGAGGATGATGAATAGATCCACTACTATAAAAGCCGGATAAACTAGATTATTGAGCTTGATGAAATTCAAAGACAAGCTCATGAGAGACACCTTAGGTTCAAGGAGAAGCTAAATAAAATATTTTATAGAAAGTTCACTCCAAGAACCTTCCAAGTAGGTGATCTAGTTTTGCTTTAAGACAACAAGCATGAGGAGAAAGGAAAACATGAAAAGTTTCATGCCTTGTGGATGGGCCCCTATTATATTGACTATAGGATTTGGGAGCATACTTTAATCTTGAGAGATGTAGATGGTGAAATACTAGAGTTGTTAGTCAATGGTAGATATTTAAAATACTTCCTTGATTGAGTTTGTCTGCAACATATGTACGATATTGTATAGTGTTTTTTTTTTTTCTATTGTTTTATTAGCCTTTTGATTTGGGCCTTGTTTGTATAATTATTTTATGTTATTTTTATTGTGTGTTCATTTCCAAATCCTTATGATCTATTTTTTTTATGTCTCCCATATTTTGTTGAGACTTTATGAGCACTTATTGAAATTGTTGCTAATATTTGCCTTTGTAGCCCAATGGATTGGTATTTATTCTTGTATTATATGGTTCTTTGCACATCCACAATGGGTATTCATCCCTAGGTGAGAGCTAGTGTTAGTTTCCAAAATTGCACTGAAGTAATTAGGCCCTTGTCAATTATAAATTCCCAAGCCTTTAGCTAAATCGAGTATAAATGTCTAAGTCATTAGCCCAACTTCAATCTCGAAGTATTATTTTGAAAGGTTAAGTTCATGTAAAAAATTGGCTAAGTCCTTTATATTGTCTTTGCTTGGTGAAGGTGTCTTTTCCCTTAGATGTTTTGGGCCTTTTGCATGAACACAATGTTCGACAGAAATAGGTCTTTAGGATTTTTGTCTCGAATAAAATTTTGAAGACTTATTTTCATCAAACATTTTGTCTACCACAAAATTTTTGAAGAAATTCAATGTCTTATCTTTTTTAGGCTAAGTGTTTTACAAAAATATCTAAAGGGCTATTTAATTTATGTCAGGTCATTTGTTTCAAACTTTTATCTATGGTAAAAAGTCTGAAGGGCACTTACCCTTCATGTATTTTTCCCACACAAAATGCTAAAAGGAATTCTAAGGTCCTTTACTTCGGTTAAAGGTACTTCCAAAAATACTGAAGGGTCATTTTTCCTTTGCAACATCCCTGAAGGATTATTTCCTTCAAGCATTTTTCCCTTGAAAAATTCCTAAAGGGCACTTTCAGAAAGTTTGAAAGGCATTTTAAGGAGATCTAAGGGGAATTGCCCTTGGCAAAATTTTTGAAGGGTATGTTCAAGGTGCCCAAAAGGTTCTTTCAGTAGAGTTGTAGCAGAGCAGAGGTATTATTTCCTTCATACATTTTTCCCAAGCAAAAAGTTTGAAGGAATTGCATTTCTTTAGGAGAAGTACTAAGGTCAATTTCTACTAGGTCCTAATTCTTTTAGTGAAAGTGAAATGGTCTAGTTCTTTTGACAAAATTGTAGAAACTAATTTCTTCAAGGGAATTATCTTAGACATTTTGTTCAAGATAATTATCCTGACAAAATTCCCAAAAGAATTATGAGAGATAATTGTACTGAAGAATAGACCCAATACATAAGTACCAAAGCAAATAGGAATGCCAAAGACAAAGACTCAGATCAAATTATAGTAGAATAAAGTCCCTGAAGAAATATTTCCAAACTATAGGTGATGGTCTTGCAGACATCTTTTGATAGGCGTGTAGATGTCAAATTTAAGCTATAGGAACTAGCCATTGGGATTCAAATGTATAAAATGGGCATGTAAACACCAAATTTATACCCCATGAAGTATCCATTTGTTTTCAAATGGGGAAGATCTAATGTCGCATATTTGCATGGAGCAAGATGATATGATGATGCGTGATTAAAGCTAAATAGTCAAAGGAATATAAGAATCCCATGGGGATGCTAAGTGGCATATCCTTGAGGCCAAGTAAAATTAGTATCTAATCATGCTACATCCCTTAGATCATGATCTTATAGAGCACATTTTCTCACCCCAGTCAGATTTGATGGTACATGGCCATAGTTGAAAGGTCAAAAATCCCATGGGAAAATCTAGAAGTGCCAAGTGGCATAGATACATTCCAAAAAGTTATAAATCAAGCATATAATGCATGATATATGGCTCATGTTTTCTCAAGAAAGGATGATCCAATGATGTGATTTGAGCCTGACTTTTCAAAGGGCCCAGATTGCATGGGGAAATGATAGGTGTCTAGACTAGATCCATTAGTCATTCTTAAAGCCTATAGATGCCCAGTTGGATCTGAAGTAGAATGTCGAATGTCAATATGTGGTAAGATTTAGTCTATAAATTAAATTTGATGGCTCATTTCCTGGTCAAGAAATGAATAAAATCATAGAATAAAATCCATGAATCATTCTAGAGAAAATATTTCCAATAATGATTGTGATCATTTCCTATTTCATGTCACAATTAGAACAACTCCCCAACCATCATTATAGGTAATGGGTTTTCCTTGGCACGCACAAAAAAGAGATTTCATGTCCAAAAATGTCCATGATTTGCAATTGAGTAACATGAAAGTATTTCCAAATAAGTTGTACATGAGGACAAAATTTATTTGTCTTTCAAATGATTTTCTCCCTCTAGCTATGCAAGTGAATGATCAAGTGAATCTTCAGGTTGTTCCACATCAAGACAAAATCCATTTGGCTCCTCAAATGAATATCCTCCTTCCAAGCTCATGTGAAAGGCACTTTTTATCTGAAAGATCAAATGATATGCTCTAGATGGTTATGAGTCCTCATCATTCCTTGTAAAGGTAGTTGTAACAATGATTCTTTCTCACAAGTGGATGAAGATATCAGGGGTGGCATGGAATATTTTCTAGCTAAGAGCATCTTGGTGGAATTTAAGGCTTATTTTACATTTTTTCAAATTACAACCTACATGTCTATAGTTGAGAAAGATTAATAAATATATAAATATAAGGCTAGTCTTATATTTGAATGTTGTTGGTTGATATAAGTCATTTTAGGCATCCATTTCCTCCAAGTCTAGGTTCTATAGAATTTTTTTGGGACCAAGTGTTATATGTAGAATTTATCTCCCTTGCTAAGGTGGTTGCATCTATATAACCATTATCAAGCGTTGAGAGCATGTTCATGCCTCCCTTTTCAAAAGAGTAGTCTCGCCATGCATATCCCCATGGTAACATTTTGAAGTGTTGATGTCTGTAATATTTATTTTCAAGTCATTAGAAAATGTTTGTGGTTCTTTACTATATCCTGTTATTGAAATACAATGACATGTTTTATAGTTTTTGTTGATTGGATATTTGGGTCTATGTGCATTACTGGTTGTCATTCTAACATGTATCTAGGTTATAAATCCCTCTCTATAGTTATATTTTTAAATGTGTTGTTGAATACCTTTTAAGGGCACCCTAGGTTTATGAATTTAACATGAGAAATTATTTGATAGTCTAGTTTCAGTGTAAGTCCTAGTCTTTTAGGGATCATTTGGTGTTTATCATTGTCTTGTATTTGAAGTGTTTTCTACATCTTTACTAAGGAACATTATCATGAAGTATTGCTAGATACTTTATTTTTTGGAAGTCACCATCATGTCACCCTCCATTTTATAATCAACTATAAACTTATCCTACCTTATCCTACCCAGAAAATAACATGCTCTATTGTATAATAGAAGTGTTACTTACCTTACAAATACATAAGATCTTTCCTATTTGAAATGCATTTGTAGTTTTTCCTTTACATCCTAACATTTCAATCTTTTATTTAATCCCTTTCACTATTGAATATTTTATGAAATGAAGATTTCAGCCACAATTTCATTTATCTTTAGTAGCTTGTGTATGACATAGATCATTTGTGCATTTCATGTGACAACCCTTCATGGGTGAAGTGTGTAGAATTTGTTATGCTCTGGTCATATTTTTTCTTTATGTCAAGAATTCCCATGGATATTAAATTATAAAATCCCTCCATGTGTGCAAGATACCCCATAGTTTCTCTCACCTTGGTTCAAGTAGAGCCAAAAGTAGTAGGGAATTACCCATACACTTTGTAGGTGTTTCTCAGTCCTTTTCTTAGTTCGGTCCATTCGTGATGCCAAACCCTCCCCTAGATACAATGACATTCTAGTGGGTTTCTCATCATTGCTTGCCTTTTTCTTCAAGTGTGTAAGGCTAGGTTAGAGAGATGTATAACTAGGAACTAATAAATTTAATAGATCATTGGATTTCATGATTGTCCTTATAAGCTTGCCCATTGATATAATTTTTAGATTAAGCACATAGTGGTATAATTATGGCCATGCATGATTTTTAGTTATATATTACTAAGAAGCTCATTTAGATCAAAGACACCGTATCTTTTTTGCCCTACCCTCTCTCTTCATTTTACTTTTTTAGATGATGTCTATCCTTAGTTTAGGTTTTGATATGAATTATAGTGAAGTAGAGCTTATTATTTCACAAGTTGAATATAATAGCCATCAAGATACAAACAAATAATTATCAATTAACTAAATGAACATGAATGCTCATATCAATTAAACCTCTGGTGGTAATAGCTATTGCTCTTGGAGTAAACTTAGTTAAAATTCTTATTCCTTTGATTGAACTAGAATCAATCTTAAAATTAATGGTGAGACATTCATCCCATGATTAATGCCTCCTTTTGTCCTCTTATAATAATTAATCAAATAGACATTTTCTAGCTGGGTTAGTTGGAGTGACCAATATCTCCTATGCTAAAAGTAGTTGTTGATAATTTGGCCTCCCATGCCAAATTTCAACCCCTATAGTTCAAAACATTACTTGTCATGTCCTCTAAGCTTTGCATGTTCATATTATGCCTTGTAAAGTCCTCAAAATAGCCTTTTCAAGCCTTGGTTAACATTTTTTAAGGTTATTTTGATGAAATTAAGGTAAGTGTTATTCTTGACCTTATGGTTGTCTAGTCATTTCTAGCATGGTCAAGTGAGTTTAAGGGGGTTAAGTGGTCTAAATAGGTCATGTTGAAACATTTCAAGTGGTATCCAAGTTATATTGCACCCTCCTTGAGTCCATACAAGTGCTAAAAGGGGTGGAAATATTCATTTTTAACATTACACCCCTCTTTGCAATGCTTTATTACCTAGTTTATAACTTCTAAGGAAGGTTTTGCAATAGAATGAAAAGTGTACATAATAAATAATAGATGTACATATCACTACATGTATATACAATAATTTACAAACTTCAAAATCACCTGACATATCATCTCCATTAGTCTTCAAGAAAAATTAACAATTTTCATGGAAAAAAGGGAGGGTTTTCAGGTGGTCCATACTAGTTTGTCATAACAAGTTTAGTTTCAAGAATGTGAATGGATTCCTTTATTTCTCCTAAGACTAGATATGTGTTTTTGAGGGATTTACAAATTAAAATAATTCAAAAATTGACCCCCTTCGTCAATTAAGTTCTTTGGAAGTTTAAAAAAACCAATAAGGTTTATGAATGGTATAGACAGAAAGATGAGGACCTAAGATTATGAGAAGAGGAGCAGACCCTAGTTGGATTCCATTTTGTGGCATTACTTCTCATATTGCCTTCCCATCCTTTATGAATAATCACAGTGTCTCATCCATCCAGACAATGGTTCAGGTTTGCTTCATTTTCTCCATTTATGAGCATGATGAAAGAGAAATGGAAAGTTGGGTAACTTATCAAGGGTCTACACAACCCTTCTATACCATTATCAAAACTCACTTCACATGTGTGATCCATCAAGATAAATGATACCTTTCTTGGAGCAATTTGTAGATTGTTAACAATGGGGTTCTTAAAACTTCAGGGTCTCTAACAATTAATGAGTGTTGGTGAGCTCTAAAAACTCTTCCAAACCTCCTTGAAGCTCTATAACAATGGATTTTTAGTGATTTAATGGAAATAAAACCCATAGAATGGTCATCATCTATAGTTTTCACTCATAGTCAAATAATTTGAAATAAATTAGTGAGTCTATAGACATACCTAAAGGTCTCTACAGTAATGTTTATAGGGTTTTAAAAGTCTAGTGAGAACTCTCAATGAGGTTTCAGGTTGGAATCAAGAAAATATAAGATTTAGGACATAATATAATAGGTTTTGGTTAGGATTTGTATACCTTTTGTGTTGTATTGATGACCTAAATTCAATCATTGAATCTTCAGTTTTCCTTCAAGACTTGTAAACATGTTTTCAAAGACCAAATAGAGTTTTAAAGCCTATGGTGGTAAGTGCTATGTAGGTCTATATCCAAAATGTATTCTCAAAATGTATTAAGGGATAGATCTCTCAAGAGGAGGCCATGAACAAGTCTAACACACTCTCTCTCACCCCTCATATGAACTCTTAAGAGCTAAATCATAGCTATATGAGAATTTACATCTTGAGAAGATCAAAGTGAATATCTCATAAGGTTATATAGGGTTCAAAATAATTTATTAAATGTTTATAATGTTTATAGCATTGATTAAAGTAATTTAGTAGTGTTTAAGGTATCATTGGCAATATTTGTGATCAAGGAATTTGATAAAGAGAGGAGGTTAGATCAAGGTTTAGTCCATAAAAACATGAAATCAACACACTAACATACTAATATCTCTAAGCCTAGATCTTAGGGGGAGCTTAATGAACAAACAAAACTTGAAAACTCAACTAAAATACAAAGAACAACAATCTTTACCTTCCTTGAGATCTCCAAATGATTTCTTCATTTGGCTTGCTCGGATTATGAATAAGAAGTCTTCATCAATGACATATGGCTAACATCAACTCCTATATGCACCATTGTTGAATGCTTAGCTTTATTGATGGCTTGGCTCAATTTTAAAATTATAACATTAGGGTTTTAACTTCATGAATCTATTCCTACATTATAAATCTACTTTGATTGAGCTCCCAAAATGAAGAGCTCTAGGCTTGATTTTATAAGATTTCTAATCCTTAGAATGGGTTAAATCTAACCATGGTTGAGTTTATTAACTTTTCTTGATTTTGGAATATTCTTATGATATTCTTTTAGATATTTTCCAAAAGGGACAACTCATAACCATGGTTGAGTTTACTAACTTTGGTTGAGTTTGGCATATTCCTAGAATATTCTTTTAGACATTTCCAAAAGTGACAACTCATAAAGGTAAGATGCTCTTGAATTTCATTTTTAGTAATTGATTTATTAGCTCATGGATGAACTTAATTAGGATTTGTTAGTTATTTAACTTACTAATTGATTTTGATTAGGGTATGCAAGTTAATTAATTCTTTTCAGGCATTTAGTCATTTGTTTGATTTTGATTAATTAAATGTGTGTATTTGCCTTATTTAATTGATTTATTAATCTAAATTAATTTAATTCAAGGTTATTAAACCAAATTTAAGACTAATAGAAATTATTGGGATAGGTATTCAATGATTGGCAAGAATTAGTCTAAAGTTAGATATGAAGCCATTGGTGGCTAAATTTAGGTGTCTACAATTTGCCCTTATTTGAGAAGATGTTTCAAGTTGTAAGCATATTAATGTTTTTTCAATGAATAAAATGGTTATTTATGCTTACGACTATAATGGTAATGATTGAACTATATCCCCCCCTTGAGGGAGTGATTGGCAAGTGGGTCGACAAATGGTCCTTCAAAAGAAAGAATCGAAATAAGGAGACAAAAAAATGAAGATGATGGGGTGACAACTCAATGATTTACACAAAGTTGGGAAAAATCACTGAGAAATGTAAGTGGGATAGTGTACAATGGTTTTCCCAAAGGTGGTTATAATCATTGTACCTTGATTATGGTAATGTGGTATGATAACATAATGATTTTTCTTGATAGGTGATATAATCATTGAGAAGACAAAGCTGCCCCAATGAGGACAAACAAACAAGAAAGGAAAATTGGTGATAACACAATGATTTTCCCCAACAGGTGATATAATCATTGAGAATGTATGTGGGATAGTGTATAGTGTCGATGCAGTATACCTTGATTATGAAAACATGATTGATGGCTGCTAATTGATAAGTTAATATAGAGGATAAAGATAAATTAGGATAACCTGTTAGTAAGAAGATGCTCATTTGAACTAACAAAGGTTGAAATTATTTCATTACTTAATTACTCTATTTGGGATATGACTGGGTATTGGATTAGGATTATTGTTGATGTTGATGTCAAGGAGATGGTGATGCTATATTGATGTTGTAGACATATCAAAGCTAATTTTTTTGTAGAATTTGATGTTAGGCCTCATGATAGAACACCATGGAGGCTTGGCCAAAATATGCATAATGACTAACTCCTGATATTTGATACTCAATGTAAAATAATTTCACCCATGATAAAAACCATGATGAAAATCTAAATGTTTGAATATGGATAGATTCAAGAATAATGTGCAAGGAATCACCCAATGAACATTCATATAATGAATCATATTCATAGTGCTAAAAGAAAATAAATAGGCACATAAACAAACAAATAAACAAAGAAACAAACAAGACAAACAAATAAATAAATAAGTGTTAGTCCCTATGTTAGTATAAATAACATGGTAAACATTGCCCCTATAAACTAGGTGACAATTGAACAAACAAATAAGATGGGGGAATAGAAGAAAAGGAAGGGGGTGGTTGAGTTATATCAATATGCGCTAGGTAAGTGAAAGCTACCTATATAGTTCCATGGATATGAAAATCCACCAAAAATTCAAGCCAAATATAGTTCTCCCAAGAAATGGGAAGAAAATAATGATTGATAGAAGACATGATGGATGTGATATAAGAATAGGGATGTGTTTGTAAAATGGGGATAGTGTAGGATAAAAGGCCAAAAAATATGGGGAAACTAAGGAACAAGTGATTTGTTTGTGACTTAGTGAGGGTTCCCAGAATCCTTAAGGCAAAGAAGTAGTCAATGTTTTTGGTTTTTCTAAATTATTTTTCAAATGTTTTTGGAATTTTCAAATAATCTCAACTCAGTAGAGAATGATGAGACACTAAAATGGTCCAAGCTCACAAAATGATGAGAGTGTTATAACTTGAAGTGATGCTCATAAAATGATGAGAGCATGAGAACTTGAAATGATTCTCATAAGATGGTAAGAGTGTGGTTGAAGAGGGACTAAATTGACCTTAACATGAATTAAACATGAGCCACAAAGTCCTAAAATGGATTTAACTCATAGTAGTTCTCCTCATAGTAGAGGAATCTGACTAGTGTAGTAGCTAATTCAAAAAAAATAGGCACAGTTGGTATGATGGCATAATATGACATAGGAATGGCTATGTGATATGTCAAGGAAAAATAAACAAATGTTACCCCTAGTTTTCCCATAGAGGGTTATAAATAGGATACAATTGATAGATCAATGATACTAATTTGCCCTAACAGGTGATATAAATAGTATCAAGACTGATGAACACTAATTTGCCCTAATAAGTGATATAATCAAGCTCACATAAACAAAATTGATAAGAAGGGAATAAGCAATGAAGGATGAAACTACCAAAAATTCTATCATACTACTCCAAAATACTGCCTCTATTTGAAATGCTTGAAATAACTACTAAAACTGGTCTAATTCTATATGCTAAAAATGTGAAACCAATGGATGAACCAAGGTTAAAAGGGCTAGGTTAATAGGATTTAAAACATGTTTGGTCGAGTAGGAATGGAATGGTTAGACAGTCTGGTTGGAATGTTAAAATGGGAGGATGGCATGGTCTTGCTTTAGGATAATGATAATTTTTTGATATATTAGATAAAAATGGTAAGAAGGTTTCTCCCAAATGATGGGGTGAATGGATGGGATATGTGACAATGATAAAAGGATTGATAACTTGATATGATATGGTACATGTTTAGTGCTAGCTTGGGTATGATAAGTGATTCTATTTTTTCTACTGAAGTGGAGATGCACATCTTGATCAATAAATGATATAACTAGAATAGTCAATCATGTAAATTGCTAGCTCACACCTCATCTAAATAGCTACTTTATCAAGAACTTGTTACAAATTTGGATGCAAATGATGTTGTTGTGATCTTCATTGGTCATTTATTCTGATTCTTTCAAGTGTCAAGACAAGATATCCTCATAAATTCTACAGAGAAAAGTGCAACTATGGATGGTAAATATAGATAAATGTTGGTTGATAGGTTTATTTGTGAAATGGAATTGTGGAAGATAATGGAATGTATAATGGATGGGAAATAAATGAAGATTGGGATTTTTAGGCACACATAATGTTGTTGACTTTGGATTTGATATAACTTTGGATGTGGTGGGGTCAAAGACTTTTTAATATTCTCTCAATAAGACCACCAAATTATTTTGTTGTTTAGGTTTGAGAGTAGCTACCATCTGATTAGGCTAAAGAGTGGAAGCTATTTTGATTTGATCTTTGATAATGTCTTCATTAAGCAGTAATTTTTTTTTGTGCTCAGCCATTGGTGCCTTGAAGAGGTTTCTACCAATGAATTTATCTTGTTTGTCCCATAGCACCTCTGAGAAGGTTTCACTAAGTAACATGGACTTTTGACTTTGATTGTCCCTTATCACCTCTTTAAGGTTTAACTAGATGTGAGTTATAACTTTGATTGCCCCCTAATGCCTTCAAAAAGGTTTCACTAAGAGAGTGTTCTTCTACTATATGATTGTGATCTTATCTTCCTTACTTTTCTTCATTCGATATGTCACCATGGATGCAGTTTAATAATGTATGATTCTATTAGTCCCAATTGACACTTTTAGGAGATGGAATGGTAATGAAATGGCTATGATGGTTGGTGGTAATGGTAACGGGATGAGGGAAGGCTGCACAATCTTCATAGAAGATACTAGGATAACTCATGTTGATGCTAAAGTAATCATCCTCAAAAACTATAGAAGGATAAAAAAATGTATTCATATTGATTTTCTAGGCATGTATAACCAATGTTTTAATAATCATAAACATATTCTATATCTGAATCTGTTTCTAACTCAAGGGACTCTAAATTTGAGGTCGAGCTTGATGTTAATTCTACTTTTGATGCTAAATTTGATGTCAATTTAAGAGTAGAACCTGACTCTAATTCTAATTCTTCATTTGATGGGTACTTTATTATAATGATGTCTTGTTTAATGTTTGGTTTTGAATAATTAATGGCATATGATGTCATAATGGGCTCCACAAAGACTGGTTTGTCAAAGTGAGATTCCACAATAGTAGGAAAAATGTCAAGAGATAACTCTTTAAAGACTGGCTTATTAGAGGGAGGATCTTGAAAAATAGGCATATGGTTGAGGTAATGATTTACCTAAAGGTGGTTATAATCATTAAGAAGTGACTCAATAAAGATTGGCTCATCAAAGTGAGACTCCTCGACAATAGGTATAGGATCAATAGGTGATTCATCATAGGTTAACTTATCACAAATGGTTGTTTCAATAAAAACATCTTGGATTGGGTGGTTTTCTTGGCCTTGATTTCCAATGAGTTTAAAAATACTAGTTTTGATCACAACTTGGTCCTCAAATGATTCGCTTAGTTGGGTAGGTACTGATTGGACTAGTTGAGGTTTTGGTTGGATTAGTTGGGGTTTTGGTTGGATGATGGGTTGACGCTGAATGATTGGATGAGGTTTAGGTTTAATGATTGATTGGGATCATAATTGGATTGGTTGATATTTGGGTTGGACTGGCTGGGGTTTTCTAAAGTGGGGAATGATAGGCACTAGATGAGGAATGACTGATGGTTGGATAATGGGTAGGCACTGTGGAGTTTGGTTTCTCACACAATCCAAAGGATGATGTCTTAGAATAGAAATGGTAGGGAATCATGGATCTTTATTTCTTTCATAATCCAAAGCATCCAAGTCCTCATAAACCATATCATCCCAGTCAAGGTCTTGAGTTGGATTGTAATCAGGTCCTTGAATTTGTTACCTATATTATTATTGTGAGGGTATGGATCCATCTCCCAAACAATATTGTCATTGTAAAGATATATACCCAATTTCTCCTCACCAATCATATCATTCTAGTTGAGGTCTTGACTTTGGTCCCTGATTTGATTTTTAAAAGGTGGATAAAATTTTGTCTCACAAACCATGTTATCATCAAACGGGTCTTGAATAAAGCCATAAAAATCAAAGCCATTTTGTGTGGCCATTCCATCATAATTTGGATTGTACGTGACTCCACCATAAGTTTAGTTAGACATACCCACATCAATAAAGACAACTCTAAAAAGAAAAATGCTTAGATTTCTACACACTCTGAAGAACTATGTCCAAAGGATAAAGGGTTTAAACGAGATCTATCTTGGTTAAAAGGGGTGGAGATGAATATCTATAAAGTCTATGTAAAGACTTGATAAAAATAATATATCATCAAATGATAAATTCTAAGTGTCTGATACACACAAAGGTCATGCAAAATGACCTAAGAATCAAATTACCAAACTTTAATGTTGAAATGTGTTCCAAGTAGGTCTAAGCTACTAAAGGGAAAAGTTGCTAGGTATTTTTTCCAAATGTGGAGTCAAAATATAGGCTCAAAAAGGATATGTGAGGACTAATGGCCAAATGGTGGAAAAATATTGACTTAAAAAAGATGATTGATTAATCTAATAAACTTGGAATAATTTAACATAGACAAGGTACATGACTCTAGGCATAAAACATGATCTAATTGGTATAAGATTCTAAACATGAGATGTTTGAAGATAAACTGATTTGACCAAAATAAAATCATAAAGCAATATAATTTTCCAAACATGAGTGACAAATTAACCCAAGTTACATAATCCAAAAGAGGAAGATCTAGGTATTAACCCCATGAATTGAGGTCTAAACCAAAATCAACCAATATTTGAATTTTAAATTGTAATAGTTAATCAAGGACTCAACTAAGGATAAACTATAAATTTGATGACAAGGAGCTAGAAGTAATTGAACAATGTGACCATGCTAATATAGGGTTTAAAAAGGCTCAAATGATTGGTTGTAAACAAATGATAATGAATATGTGAGATGAAACAAGATAAGTCTTTTAAAACAAAATGGGCAGCCTAATGGTGTTAGCACTCCCAAAAGATGATGTGAAAAATGGTTTATGTTTCAAGAATTCAAAGTCATAAGATTTTGAAATGATTTAGGCAGCATAATGGTGCCCTCCTCAATCAAGTATTACTCCCAATGTTTTGACACACAAAGAAAATGTTTGCTAAGTTAAATCAAAGTGTCACATAGATGTAATAATGCCTCCTCAAATAACGGAGTGATGTGGACTTATGATTCATCAAATGACATGGTTTAAACAATACAAGTTTTAGTCTAATACACCAAGCAAAAATGACCAAAATATGTGAAGTATAATTGTCCAAATCTTAGCAAGGGTATGTCAATGTGGGTTTGACTAAAATAATTGTTTTGAGAACATTCTAGATGGATCAATTGAATAATTACTTTCACATCAAATGATGAAAAAGAAATAGATTTTGATTGGGTGTTCACAGTACTTTTCTTTTTACAAAAAGGTCTTGCCCTTTTTGCGATAACTATATCCATTGCTTGCTCAGTGTAGTGCATTGCCCAATATGCAGATATGTCCCATGTGCAACTCTAACACTATAAGGTGGTTTAACCACTCAAACCTATGATATTAGTGGGAGTGGTTGAAGCTAGTATTGGAGATGAAACCCTAGGTCAAGCTTCCCTAAATAACTTGTGGGAGGTAATGAATTCCCCCTCACAAACCAAGATGCATGAAATAAATGACACAATAGAAAGACTTTATGGTCACTCCAAGATCACCCAATACTATTGAAAGTGTTTGGAGAGGGATTTAAATGACATTATTTTCATACCTTGGACTAGGCTCAAAGTGTGATGATATGGCACTTTTGATCCCAAAAGTTCCCTAAAGGGGATGAATGAGAGAGTATACACACACGTCTCTTTTCACAAAAACACATAATCAACAAGCAAGTTTACAAATAATTAAAATTAAATTAATTTATTTGCACCAAATTGAAATTATTTGATTATATTTGTTACTATACCCTTGACTTTAAGAAGTCTAAATGGAAATAATTGCAAACCACCAAAAATAAAGTTGGTGCTTTTGATCCCAAAAGTTCCCTAAAGGGGACGAATGGGAGAGCATACACACACAACTCCCTATTTACTCAAAAAATATTAGACTAAAAAATAATTAAAATAACTTTAAAGAAACTTTGAAGTTTATTCAATTTTATAACACTAAACAAAATGTGTGGTGGTGTTCTTTTAGCCACTTGGCTTTAAGTTGTGAACTTTGAAAGAAACCACAAAAACTTAACCAATAAAACACCCTAAAAAGTTTATTTAAACACCAAAATGAAGGATTCCTAGTTTTTTTTAGACATCCAAATGAATTTTGAAAAGAATAATTTAGATTTAAATGGTTTTCTCCAAATAGGTCCTGCAAAGAAATGGTTATAACTTCATTTAGCTTTGAAGCTTATTTATCAAATGAGATAAACAACTGTGAAGGGTTAAATCTGTCAACCCAAAGGCAAAACCCCAAAAAATCAAACATATTAGGTTATGAAAAGGTTATAAAAAATATGAAAAAAAAATTAAAAGAAATAAAATAAACCTATGAAACATGCAAACAAGTTAGAAGGTAAAAAATAAGAAAACCGAACACAAAAATCATAAAAAACTAGAGTCAATAATTTAGCCATAAATTTTAAAATATAAATAAATTTGTCACAAAATTTTTGGAGGTTATTTTAGGTCTAGTTATCACCTATTTTAAAAAATTCAAGTCAAATCAGTGAATAATTTTTTTTTATTATCTCCGTACTAACCATTTTTACCAAAAAAATTAAAAATAGAAAGTGACAATCACTAAAAGAACCATAAATTATAAAATATAATGAATTTTTTTGTGAAATTTTTAGAAAATATCAATGACATATTTATATATATTCATTAAAAAAATTATACAAAAATGATAATAAAATAAAAAGTTATGTATTCTTAATTGGTCATTTTTACTCAAAGCAAAAACAATAAAAAAATAATTAAAACCATGAAATATAAAAATGTTTGTGGGCTGCACTCTCATGAAGATAGTCCCACCGGGCATGTCATTTGTGATAAAATAATTTGAAAAATATAGGAGGTTAAATTAAGTGTTAGTCCATAAAAATATTAAATCAACAAACTAACATACTAATATCTCTAAGTCTAGATCTTAGGGGGAGCTTAATGAACAAACAACAATTGAAAACCCAACTAAAATGCAAAGAGAAACAATATTTACCTTCCTTGAGAGTTCCAAATGATTTATTCATTTGGTTTCTTGGATTATGCATAAGAATTTTTCATCAATGACTTATGGCTACCATCATCTCCTTTGTGCACCATTGTTGAATGCTTGGGTTGATTGATGGCTTGGCTCAATTTCAACATTATAACACTAGGCTTTTAGCTTCATGAATCTATTCCTGCATTATAACTCTACTTTTATTGAGCTCCCAAAATGAAGAGCTCTAGGATTGATTTTATAGGCTTTTAAATCCCTGGAATGGGTTAAATCTGACCATGGTTGAGTTTATTAACTTTGGTTGAGTTTGGCATATTCCTAGGATATTCTTTTAGATATTTTCTAAAACGGACAACTCACAACCATGGTTGAGTTTACTAAATTTGGTTGAGTTTGGCATATTCTTATAATATTATTTAAGATATTTTCAAAAGTGACAACTCATAAAGGTAAGATGCTCTTGAATTTCCTTTTTAGTAATTGATTTAATTGATTTATTAGCTCATGGATGAACTTAATTAAGATTTGAAATTGATTTAACTTACTAATTGATTTTAATTAGGGTGTGCAATTTAATTAATTATTTTTAGGCATTTGGTCATTTGTTTTATTTTGATTAATTCAATATATGTATTTGCCTTATTTAATTTATTTATTAAGCCAAATTGATTTAATGCAAGATTATGAAGTCAAATTTGAGACTAATAGAAATTTTTGGGCTAGGTATTCAATGATTGACAAGAATTGGTTTAAATTTAGATATGAAGCCATTGGTGTCCAAATTTATGTGTCTATAATATTAAGATTCAAAGCTTATATTGAATCATCTTTGTCCTAAACGTCTATTATGAAAATTCCCTGTTGACAATATATAAAAGATGTTAGGTCAATCAACCAAGCTTCATGGGAAGGGATCACAAAGAGTAATAAAATTTAGAGGGATATTCAATATAATTTGAGATCATCTATACAAGAGGTCTCAAGTCCATGAAATTTCATCTTGCAAGGTACTCAAATCAAATGTTGAAATTAAGAAGTCCTAACAGACCTGTGTCAAAGTGTGGATCTTGTCTAGAGGTGTTTTACACTAGAATGAATGACCAACTAGTCAAGATATCCTCCATACCTCCAAACGCATGTCAATGTAGAATTCAAGTCAAAAATAGAACTATGAGGTCATTTTTAGACTTGTGGCGAATGGGTAAAGTTATAAAAGCATCCAAACTATAAGAGGCTCTCAAAATGCAGTCAAGGATACCAATTGTTACCTACAGGAAATCTTGAGAAAATAAAGATGATAGAGTGTAAGATACACTTGATAAAGATAAGAGGAAAACCCAAGTGAAGGGACCCTAATCAATATTTTTCCATCACTCAAGATACCTCAACAAATATTTGTCAAGAATTTAGAACAATAAACTGCTCTAATACCACTTTGTCAGGAATCTAGAACAACAAACATGCTTTGATTCCACTGTTAGGACCTAGGAAGCACAATTAATTACCATGTACAAGAAACTTAACATGCGGAATTAAACCAGAAGTAAAAAGTAACTAGAATTCAAAAATAACATAGAATATGAGAGGCAACACACAATTGTATTCAACTCATTCCAAAAGGAAATACAATGAAGAAAATCACACTTTCTTCTCACACCTCTCAGATGTGAAGATCTCTTTCCCTCAAGAGTTATCTTCTCTCAATACAGGTCACAACAAATGGCTAACATAGAGCTGTTGTTCACCTCAACCAGTCAGTACAATACTGCCAGTACAACTGAGTGTGAATCGGTACTCCAAGTAGATCTCACTTGATCTTGCTCCTTGATGTGTTGTTTTCACCTTTAATCTTGCTACCCCATAGATATACCTTTAACCTCACACACACACACCCCTGCAGATCAACTGATCTTACTTACCCATGTAGATCTCCTCCATGATCTTGCAACAACCTGCAGATCAAACCTGATCTTACATACCTGGAAGAACCCCTGTAATTCCACCAATGGAAGAACTCTTCTGGTTCTACACTTTACAATACAACCCATGAGTCTATTATATAGATCCCATGCATACAATAATTATACAAGTGGCTCAAGACTTGAATTAGTCTTTAACATGCAAATAACTAGTTTAACAAACTAACTATCTATCAACAAGCAATTCTAGAACCGCATAGGTGACTGACATCGGTCCCTATCTGTCTAGAGGTGACCGACGTTGGCTGACTCTTGATCGATGTCGATTGCTTTCTGTCGACCTCTGACTGACGTCATTTGGCCTACCGATGTTGGTGACTGTGACACTCAGCAACCTCCTCCATGTTTGCATCCAGGTGAAGATTTTAGCTCCACAACCTAACAATCTCCCACTTGGAGATAAATAGCTACACCTGTACCTGTATTAGTACATTGTCTAATTTGTATCTTGGCTTGTATCCCTCTTCAAGATCAATCTTGAAGACCAACCACCACACACCCTGTGGTGCTACACCTGTGTCTAAATTTCTCCATTCTCAACTTACTTTCTTCTGCCATTGCTATACTCCCACTTAATCAAAAACCCCTGAGAGTGACCTGTAATCAAACACAAACTTGCTCCCTGCAACCTTAGCTTTGATACCACTTTGTCAAGAATATAGAACAATAAACTGCTCTGATACCACTTTGTCAAGAATCTAAAACAACAAACATGCTTTGATTCCACTGTTAGGACCTAGGAAGCACAATTGATTACCATGTACAAGCAACTTAACATGCGAAATTAAACCAGAAGTAACAAGTAACTAGAATTTAGAAATAACACAGAATATGAGAGGCAACACACAATTGTATTCAACTCATTCTATAAGGAAATACAATGAAGAGAATCACACTTTCTTCTCACACCTCTCAGATGTGTTAATCTCTTTCCCTCAAGAGTTATCTTCTCTCAATACAGGTCACAACAAATGGCTAACACAGATCTGTTATTCACCTCAACCAGTCAGTACAATACTGCCAGTACAACTAAGTACAAACTAATACTCCAAGTAGATCTCACCTGATCTTGCTCCTTGATGTGTTGCTGTCACCTTTGATCTTGCTACCCCGTAGATCTACCTTTGACCTTGCACACACACACCCCTATAGATCAATCGATCTTACTTACCCATGTAGATCTCCTCCATGATCTTACAATAATCTGCAGATCAAACCTGATCTTACATACCTAGAAGAACCCCTATGATTCCACCAATGGAAGAAATCTTCTAGTTCTACACTTTACAATACAGCCCATGAGTCTATTATATAGATCCCATGCATACAATAATTAGACAAGTGGCTCAAGACTCGAATTAGTCTTTAACATGCAAACAACCGGTTCAACAAACTGTCTGTCAACAAGTAGTTCTAGAATTGCACAGGCGACCAAGGTCGGTCCCTATCTGTCTGGAAGTGACCAACATCGACCAAATCCTGACCAATGTTGGTTGCTTTTTGTCAACCTCTGACCGACGTCGGTTGGCCTGCCGACGTCGATGACTATGACACTCAGCAACCTCCTCCATGTTTGCATCTGGGTGAAACTTTTAGCTCCACAACCTAATAATATCCATAGGCTTGATAGGGATCTATAGGTCTAATGAATATTCTTTAACTCTATCTACAAAATTTATGGAAAATATGTACTATGGAATTGAATTTGAGGCCCATAGGGAGTCATGTAAGATCATTAAAATCTTAAATTGAGATTGGGAAGGTAACGACATATATCACATAGTAAAGCACACAAAACACCTACAAACAAGAAGGTAGAGTAAAAGAGATATGTGGAACCCTACATAAATGTGAAGTGAAAAGGTGGAAATAATGTCTCTAACTTTTTTTCTAAAGGTCCTCAATTTTCATTGAATTATTTGGTCATTTTAGACAAGGAATAACCTAGTGACCTAACTAGACCTAGTAGGCCTAAACTGGCAAGTCACAGGCCTATAATTGAAAGTGAAGAACATTTGCATGCTTGGGGAATTTTTGAGGTTTAGAAACATTAGAAGAGAGGGTGATCAATTTCATAAGGTAAGTTATAAGGTTTTGAAATTATAAAACATGGGAAAAGATGCACTTATAGGCCATTAGGGCTACACATGCCATGAAGCCTATAAACCCTAGACAAGAGCTAATAGGGTTGTAGAGCACCCAAGAGGAGAGATGGTAAAGACAAGTAATGGAAACATGATTATTGGTTTGTCATAGACCTATAGGGGGTATTATAAGTTTAAAAAACACATTTTACTCTTTTGCACCTTTTTCTCTCCCTTAACGTCCCAAAATATAGGGTTTTGAGCCCAAGAGCAACTTTTTTCACGTTGAAATATCAGGGAGCAAATGCATGTGGATATAAACTACTAAGGAATATTTTTTAGTGTTGTATATTTCATGTTCTTGGCATTTTTTTTGCAATTCAAGACGTTAGGGCTATGAATAATCATTAAGAGATCATGCCACTCAAAACCTACCTAAACTAGTCCTAATGACCTGATGGAGGAGAAATTTGAGAAATTTACATCCAAATTCCATAACTTGTATTTTGAAACACTTATAACTCCTTGTAAACTTTGAGAAGATCCTAACCCTAGCATTGGTTTGTACAGACTGTTGTATGGATGCACTAAAAACATTATTTTTACAAGATTTAGGGATGAATCCAAGGTACAAAGTTATATGAATAGTTGAAGATAATTCATGAGGGTATTATGTATCATATTTCACCTTTTTAGATCATAAAACACTCTCATTTCATCTTGAAAATTCACTTACAGGTTTGAGCTAAAGGACTAGTCCAAAAATGCTAGTGAAAGGTTGCCTAGTCACCTAAATGAACAAAAGTTTTAGGTGTAAAATATTGAAAAGGAATATGTCACGGTATGATATGATTTATTATACATAAAACATGATAATTTAACTATTTTAAAGGTTTTTTTAGGTCTCATGGTCATCCAAGTACCTAGCACTAAGTGATTAGGCCTAATTGCCTAGTAGGCATATTTGGTCAACTAGAGAAGATGAGTATTGGTATAGGGGAATAATAAGAGAGTAATTTCAAGGTCATAAAATCCTTATGACTATTATATGGAGGCAATAATTCACACTTCATGGACATTATGGAGGATTATGTAGTTTTAGGCCTAGTCCACATGCACAAGGGGAAGGGTAAGCTACTTAATGCTTTATGGAGGCTTAATTAGACCACTTTTATACATTCGTAACTATCATGAGATATGTAGTTGGCCAAGTTTTCATGATAATGTTGTGTATGGATTCAACCTTGGCCAAAAATAGGCATCCAATTCCCAAAAGGCTCATTGAATACCACTCACCACCAAGGTGATGCATAAAAGGAATTGTAGGGGCTAGTTGTAACTATTCATTAAGTGAATTAGGGTCATTCATTCCCTCTCCATGCCTTCTTAATGTTTTATTATCTTCTCTCTATTTCTCATGTTCTATAAATTATCTCTAAGGCCATTGTATGGATCTCTCTACTAGATATGAATAAATTATGCACAAATTTATATCTTATAACCTTCTAAACTAATGCAAGGACTGATTCAACTTCTCCATGCTAGTATTTAGTGTGTTATATGCTTGTTTGATTTATATAAGTGGTAGGTTTTATCCATTTTTAGGTCCTTATCTCACTTAATTTCTAATAGATTATTCTATGAAGGTCACATGGTGTGTGAAGATGTTGATGATTGTGCCTTGTAATGGAATTTGATTAGCAGTGTCTTGAATTGGACCTCCCATGCATCTCCCCTATGTTTTAGTCATCTAGCATATCCTCCATGTGAATCACTAATGCTTAAGGGTATTTTGGAGAAAGTGTATTAGCAATCAGCCCTTTTGTATGTTCATAAATGTTGTGAAAGATAAAGTAGAGGAGACAACATATTGATGCATCACCTCTAGTAGCATAAGTTTCATTTCATGTTTCCCTTATATCCATTTTCACTATAAAAATAGGTAGGATTAGGATTTGATCCATAATTGATGCACCATGGGAGCTAACCCTATAAACTAAAGGTTCACCCCATCAACTAGGCCACCCATAACTAGAGGTAATCCCAATGTATCAACTGGATGAGGTAGGGATGAAACATCACTACCTCAAGGGGTGCAATCTAGACTAATAACGTCAGGGCCATTATTGAATGATTTATTGTCTTATGATGTTTTTTTATTTGTCTGAAATCAACCTACCCCACTACAAGGATCACCAAGGCCAAATTTAGGTTAGTGCTCCTAGGATATCATATCATTCTATCATAGGAGAATTAGAATGAATAGAGGTAGGTGAGTTGCATATGTTCACTCATTTTCTAGCCTATCTCTAATTCCTAGAACTTATGTCTTGGATCTATGAGTTATCCATTAACATCCCTAATACTCATCATGAACTCCTAGAAGATCTTTTTGATTTCCTACATGTGTTTCCAAAAAACTATGAAATAACTATAAAATATCATCTTATTACCTTCAAGTCTGCTATACACATTTTGAATTTTGAATATGAGGATGTTGATTGTAGACTATTACCTTTCTCTTAAGAAGAAGAAGTGCATGACTAGTTTTTAATTTTAACACCTAATTTCATTACTAGTTATAATGGTCTGACATATCAATTCCTAATTCAATTTGAAAGCCTAATGGAAGATTCATCCCCTTTTTTGAATATTGTGCCTAATGACTAGAATGATCAAGATCCCATTATCACCATAGAGGGAGCTTCTCAATATGAGTAGGCTGATCTTAAACCTGTTAACCCTCCAAATCATGATATGATTAAATAGGAGGAATGCATTCATAATGATGATGATGATGATGATGATGATGATGAGATCTCTAATTCAAGAAGGCATAAGCATAACATGCTAGGAGAAGAGGAAAAGAAAACCTTGAAACTAGATGAAACAAAAGATATTCTTATGTTAAATAATCTAACTCCCCTAGATTTGGGTCATGGGTTTGAGACTACCAACCATCAAGCTTCATTCATTGATCATAAGTTATTTATAGGGAAATATGAAAATTTTGATGATGATGATATCATTCAGACTTCAAATTTAGATGAGCTTAACTAACCTATGCAAGAAGAGGAGAAGTGAGATGCCTTAAATGATTTGAGTTCTGGTCACTTAGTATTTATTGAATCTTTTACCCTAGAAATATTGATCAATGAGATTCAGGTAATAGAATCCCCCATTTATGATAGGAATGATCATGAGGTAAATCTATCTAATACCATAGATCAATTTATAAATTAGGAGGTAGTTGAATTTCATGCTTATGCTCATTATGATTTTGAAATTAAGGAAGATGATCATTCTGAGCATAGGTTTGTAGATCATGTTGAATTTAAAGAACCTTATCATTTAAAACTTATGTGTGCAGATTCTTTTGAGTTTGAAAGAAGGAAACACTAAGATTTATATAAGGTTGTTGATATTTTCTTTTATTGTAGGCCTCATCTAACCTCTATATCAAGAGGTGTTTTATTTAGCTATGGGTCTAATCTAGGTTTCAATTAATTGATAGACCTTAAATGTCTTACTCAGATGATGTTAATTCTCAAACTTTAGGTGAATAAATCCTATGATTTTTATTGGCAATATTTTGAGTTAAATTCCCCAATAGATATGTTTATTTTGATTTTGGGACTATACAACCTAGTCATTTTGATTGCATGCTTAATAGTAGTCTTGGGTTTGTAAGGAAATAATTCAAAGAGATTTTAAAGGAATTCAAAGATGTCATTACTTTTCTAAGGACACTGATTGCAAGAGCTTTACTATTACCATTAAGTAGAAGGCATATTACAAGGATTTTTCAAACTCACCCTCTAGACTTGATTGGTCTTGTAGTTTAGTATAATTTACATAATTTCTTATTTTTTGTTGTTTCTTTCTTATTTTTCCCTGCTTCCTATTTTTTTGCTTTCTAGGTTAGGCTTTTTCCTTAGTGTGATTTTCTAGTTTTATTTGTTGTCTTTCCTTTCATGTTTTTTTTTGTATTTATTTGGTTCTATTATGTACCCTGTGTTCTCAGTAATAATCAGGCCCAATGCTAAAAAAGTGAACTTGCCTTATTTTTCTTATTCATGTTTGAGCAAATTGAGGAGAGATTTGTTGAAATTGTGTGTCCCCATATTCAATTGAGTTGGTCATTTTAAATGAATGATTGGATCATGAGAAAGTTATTCAACCTTTAGAAATTATGTAGTGAATAGTCATCCCTAAACATTTACATAAGCTACTATGATTGTGTTATGCATTTTCAAATTTTTCTTGAAGGTCCATGATTCTAAACAGAACATGCAAATTCTAGAATGGTTTTAGTTATTGTCTTAGCCATCTACGAACTCAATTAATATATGAGGAAAAATGCAATACTTTAAATTTGGATTTGTCTTAAATAATTATGTAATTTATGATTTACTTTTACCCATGGATTAATTCCCAACCTTGGATGGGTAGAACTATAAAATTGATTTTAAAGAAGGAAACAAAATAAAAATACAAAATCCAATGTCTTTCTCAAAAGGGTGATTTAGGCAACCTCCACCACATGATTTTTGGCTTGGATAGAAATGAAATAAGGCCTAGAGTGGAACTAGGGTCATCTCTCTTAGGGATATAAACACCTGGATAACAATAGATTAATGTACAATCCATTTCCCCCTAATCCAAATAGCTAAGATATTTATCCCTAAGAAGTTATAGTTATTCAACATGTCTAAATTTTTTATGTGAATGCACAGTTAATGAATTAATCACTCTCACATACTTATGGTCTACTGACAGGGCTATAACTTAGTATGCCATAGGTTGAGTTAGGATTTAACACCTTCATTTCTATGATTTTGGCTAGCATGTGGTCTATAGTTTATGTTTTTGTATAGGTGTGAAGATTTATAGTATGTGTTTTAAATGCTAAGTATCATCCTTCCCACATAAGTCACCATTTTTTAGAGCCTAACACATCCCATATTCATGAGTTCATATGGGGACCCTCTCATTTTAGCATGACTACTCATTTTCATTATTTTTTAGGTCCTAACACATCCCATATTCATGATTTCACATCGGAACCCTCTTGTTTTAGTATGACTACTCATTTTCATTAATTTGCCTCATTTGAATGATCTCACTACTTATGTACTATGTTAGTGTTGCTTCCTCCTTAGTGCTCATTATGTTTTATCTCTGGTTTAAGTGGAAGAGAAGTATTCCATGGATTCTTTATTTTGGGCATTTGGTTTTCACATAAGGCCATGGGATTGATGTACTCATTTTTCTTGTGTGTTGATTCATCTAATCTATGATCTTTGCATCTTCATGGTAATTATATCTGCACTTGATCTCAAATAAATTATATATTTATTTTGGAGCTTTCTTTCAATCATGGCCTATCGTAGGATAGCTTGTACCATAGTTTATTTGATTTATTAGTATGAATCCTTTGTCTATCAACATTTGGTGTTCTTTGATACGGATATTTAGGTTTCTTTTCTATTACGATGTAGTATCTCCTCATCTATATTTCACTCATATCTCTTATTATACTGACAT
Organism: Torreya grandis; assembly: GCA_037957365.1. Classification (NCBI taxonomy): domain Eukaryota; kingdom Viridiplantae; phylum Streptophyta; class Pinopsida; order Cupressales; family Taxaceae; genus Torreya; species Torreya grandis. The sequence continues at coordinate 1,030,107 of JARHVA010000773.1, read as the reverse complement.
GATAACATTGATTTTTTTATCTATAATGTATGTGTGTAGAGCCCTGAGTCATAGAAGAGATCATAGGACCCTAGTTTATAGATCCCAAATTATAGTGGGATGTATAGAGCCTCAAATTTTAGGACTAAAATATCTACCAAAAATTAGGGTTTTGAGTAATCATAAAGTGCCACATGGCCAATAATAGAGTTATCAAATGTCAAAGGTAGCATAGGCCCTAATAAGTTAGATGGCACCATGTGTATCATAAGCACACGTCCATAGTGTTAACTCAAAAAAAAATATTGAAAAAATACTAAGTCTTTTAAAGCCCCCATGCCTCAAGATCATGCCACATGGCATGATCCTGATGACCCAGTGTAATAGAGAGTCAGTGGCATATGTAAAGCTTCATGCCCTTGAGGGCCTAGGATTACACTATCTGGTGCCATCCCAAGAGTCTAGTGGCCTAGGTATAAATTAACAATAGAAAATATACATGCCCTCAAAGGCCCAATATTACACAACTTGACACCATCATAGAAGCCTAAGAGCATGAAGTGATGGAAGTATTAATCCTAGGAGCATGTGGACCTAGGAAGGCATGTAGAACTTGGGAAGCTGATAAAAATACACATGGTTGTGATGATGACAAAAGAAAACAAAAAGTTAGATCTTGATAAATTGATAGGTTTTCACATGGCAATGGTGGGCCTAAGAACATAAAGGCATAGGTAAAGGCTGAATGAAGTACCTAGGAAATGTCACATGGAAAGAACATCAGCCAAGAAAAGATATGTAGAGATTGATGAGCCATGTAGACATGATAAGTCATCAGAGAGGCCATGAGACTAAAAATTGACAACCTATCTGATCATCAAGGCCATCAAACCTATGAGTGGGCTTTGCACTCAATTAGATGATAGAATATCAAGTTACAACTTGGTTAAAAGTAAAATTTTGGCCTTTAATAGGTGTGGTATATGTTGATGTGAAAAAGGTTATTTACTATTTGGTTCCACTATCAAGTGTGAATAGGGTTATCTCCCTAACTGGTTCTACTAGTTGATTATGTTCACACCTTATCTAGTTAAATTTACTTAGGTGTTTTATATATTTGTCTCACCTCATAGGATCATGGCACTTGTCACAATCCTGTACAGGGTTGGTGATAGTTATTTCCTATAAATACCATTCTTTGTAAGCTTATTTTAAACTAATTTATTCCAATGCATGTGTGTTACATATGGTTCCATCTATTGAGTTAATATAATTTATTCCTTATTTGATCTTCTTTCCCTAGTCTAAGTACTTCCTTAGGCATGTTAGATTCTTTCCTAATATCACATGGTATCATAGTGGGTTCAGGTACCTAGGAAAGCTTATTAGGGTAATTAATCTATAAATTTATCTCATTGTTTGTATGATCTTCTCTTGCATCCATAGGATGGTCCTACGAATGAGAAAGATGTGAGAAGAATAATCAGATTGTAGGGGGGAGCTTCCTTTTGAGTGTTTCAATTGTAGGTTCCTTTTTGGAATTTTAGAAGCATTTTGGATCTCACCATCATGTCCATAACATATTATAGCACTCCTAGTTGTTCTATTTGAGTAGTGGAGGATACATCATTAAGTGGTTTTTTGCAGTAGTTCTACATGCATCTGGTAAATTAAAGGAGCAACATTTGAAGGTTTTCTTTAAAATACATTTTTCCCCTCTTCAAATTGTAATTAAAAAAAAAAAAATCCTCCTCCTGATCTCCTTTGTCAAAAATCCAATTTTATCGATCAATTATAATTTTTTTCTAGTTTTTTTTGCATAATAAAATATATTTATATTATTATCAAGAAAAAAATTTAAAAAAAAACTAGAATTAAAAAAAAAATGGGGAACATGTTTTTTTTTCAAAAAAATTAAAAAGGCTTAAAAAAACAAAAGAAATCCTCTTAATAAAAATTGAATCAAAAAATAAATTTAAAAAAAGAATGTAGGTCGTACGACGTATGCAAATTAAGGAGCCTGGATGTACGCTGTAGGCTTGATCCAAGGCTATAACCTTTATCAAAGGTAGTAAGGCCTTAGTGGGGCTTTGACCCACTACCAAAGCCATTATCCTTGGTGTGAGGCTCAGCTCGGCTCCTCCCTTATCGCTAGTAACAAAAAAATAATTTTTTTAAAAGTTTTTTTACTCTAAAAAATCTAGTGACTTATGTAAAACAATTTCAACACTGCCAGTTTAATTCCACATTTTGGATTGTTCTTTGCTAGTTCTATAATTTCAATTGGAAGAAAAAAAATCCATTAAAAATCTTGTGTTCTGCCAAAAATATTTCAAATTATTGGCTTTTTGGCCATTTTCAGGTTGAAAGGAAACTAAAACAAAACATCCATGTTTTTCATGACCAATCTGGTCAAAATTGATTGTTGTTCCAACTAGGAATTTGGAGTTTTTTAAAATTTTCTCACATGGAAAATCTAGCCACGTGAGAAATGCAAGATTTTTTTTTAAAAATGGTCAAATTTGGTGGATTCCTCTAAACTTGGAGGCACTCTAATTCTGGTGGATTTTTTCTAAATTTGAGGGAATTTTTTCTACAGTTGGTAGATTTCTAAATTTAACAATAAATTTTATGAATTTGGCAACATTATGGATGGACCCCCTCTCCATTGACATTCTTGAATTTGTAGTTTAATTTCAACTGACCATATTTTAATCACAGGACCTCTATTTTCCATGATTTTTTTATTATTTTCAGCTAATTTTTTTTGCTCTCCGCACTAGTGCAGATGGTTTTATATTTTAGTGCTTGGCCAAAAATTATAAACTCTCAAAGGTGTCACTACCCAGTCCTCATTTTGGGAACTTCACATCTATATATCTTTTGCATATGACCTCAGATCGAGGCACTTCTTTTTTTGAAAGTGTATAATTTTGTGTATAATTCACAGTGGTGTTAACAATTTCATTTGGTATTGTGTCAAACTATACTTTTAGTATATGCTCATTTCATGATAATTTGTAAAAAATTGAAGTTAAGTCCACTTTGCATTTCATTTTGGTGGAAACTCTAATCACACTATATATAAAGTACCAAATCATTTTTTCCTGGGGGGATTCTTGTTTGAGTGATTTTTTTTTTTTTTTTTGCGGGGGGGGGGGGGGGGGGGGGGGGGCGGGTTACTCTTGTTGTGGTCATTTCTTTGTTGCTTCTAATTATGGATCCTAATCATTGGAAACATAAATGTCAGTATTGTAACAGTAAAAACATACTCATGATGATTTTCTAGATAGAAAAATTGATTATCTATGCTCCCTCATTTAAATTCAATAAATGAGGCAACTTTATCTTATAAATGACATCAATTTGCTAGAATCACATGACCATGCACTAGCATATATTACATCATTATTTGTTTAACTTCAATCATGCATTCACCCTGATCCCATTGATCAAAAATTTATAGTGATATATTCTACATATGTTCATGAGTTGATAGTTTCAACTCAGTCATCCTTGACACCTTCTATAGATGTACTTGATTCTCCTATGTTCAGTTCTCTCACTAATGGTGAGTACCATACATGCGTGGTCCCTAAACATAAATTTTGCATTGCTCATGATCACATCGATCATAGTTTATCACCCATTAGCATTAATTTGGAGACATCTTAGTAGTTTTTGGAGGAATCACCCACTCCTCCCTCTCTTGTTTGTATTAATTCAGTGTAATAGGACATTTATGATCTTCTAGATACAACTCCTTAGGATAAATACTTGCTAGATATATCATATTTATTTTTTGAGTCCCATCTTTTAGATTTGGAGGACACCATTGAGGATATTCATTTCCTCTTTCATGATAGCTTCTCTAAATCATCTACTTTTTCAAATGATTTGAGGGCACATTCAGACCCTCTTGTTCTTTTCTTACGTACATCTACTTCTATAGTGACACTTTCTATAGATATTCATGAGTTGACAGTCTCAATTTGATCCTCATAGACACCTTCTATAGCAGTACCAAATTCTTCTTGGTTCAGTTGTCTTTCCCATGGTGAGCACCATACATCTATGGTTACTATCCCTAAATCTTTTATGGTACCTGATTCATCACATTAGCATTCATCACAATTCAACACTGGCTTGGATATCATTGAGTAACATTTGGATAATACATCTTTGAATGAGGGATTTTCATGTTTGGATCCTATTCTACATTTGTTTCCACTTGGCTTTAGATTATCATCCTTTGACATTAACATGGTGATACTTGAGCAGATTCCAGAGACCTCACTCATTTTGAGACTTCATTTCTCACATTGCTTCTCAGAGTGGGAGTTTATTCTACATCGTCCATTGGACTTATTTCTTCTCAAAGGAAGAAATGTAGTTTGTCGACATTGGATCATCTTCAACATGCATCTTTTGACATTCACCATTGTCATAGGAGTTACTTCATTATGGGGGGACTTATAGTCTCACATTTCCTCCCTCATGGGGGGTTACTGATTGTATATTCATGATAGATTTCCCACTTCAACAGTCATGTATTTATGCTTTTGCATATTTTCTCTCTTTTGGGGAGGGGATTTTTTCCTACGGGTTTTTCTCCTTTTCTCCAATTATGAGAGTTTATTTTTGTACATGGGTACCTCATCAGTCCTTATTTTTGGGACCAATTCATTATGTTTGCATATTTGCATTTCTCATTCCTCCTAAGTTTCACTTAAGAAGGGGTGCTGCTGTGAATAGGGTTATGTCCTATCTGGTTCCACTATCAAGTGTAACCAAGATTATTTCCCTAATTGGTTCTATTAGTTGATTCTATTCACACTTTATCTGGTTAAATTTACTTAGGTGTTATACATATTTGTCTCACCTCATAAGATCATGGCACTTGTCACAATCATGTGTAAGATTGGTGAGGGGTATTTCCCATAAATACCCTCCTTTGTAAGCTTATTTTGAACTAATTCATTTGAATGCATGTGTGTTGCATATGGTTCCATAGATTGAGTAAATATAGTTTATTCCTCATTTAATTTTATTTCCCTAGTCTAAGTGCTTCCCTAGGCCTGTTAGATTCTTGTCTAATCTCATAGTATCTAAACTATAAATCATGCTCAAGCTAGAAATATATCAGTAAATTTATCAGAATCCCAACTGTATTCCCTAATCATCATTTAATATTTTAATTACCTTAATAATGGGTTGAACGATATTTCGTGGGAAAGATATGTATATATAATGGGAGCTAATTTTCATTGAGAGGGCTCAACTCTTTTGGTACTAAAAATCTGTTGTGATTGATTCATGATTACACTTACCTTTCCCCTTTGTTTAACCTTTTTGTTAGCTAATGGTCAATATTTTAGGCATTGAACAACCATTGAAATTGGCCTATATTACACCAATATTTCTTGTACACATTGTTGCCTTAGATACTTGCCTAGGGTGATACCATTTAGGTCAAAATTCTAGAGAATTATGCCAAGATTGCACTTGTCATTCCTTCTTTGTTTTGCCTAGATTATCTACTAGGGGATATTGATTGTAACAAAATGATTTTAGAATGCTAAATATAGATTTTATTATGTTTTGTTCATTTAATGTCTATGGTTTTTTGGTTTGGTTGGTTAATTGGGGATCAATTATTAATGTGTTTATTTATAGAATAGTGTCTTAGTTATGCTGTGTCATAACTATCATAACTAGTCTTTCGGATTTGTCCATACTTTATTTTAGACTTATTACATTCATTATGTGTAATAGCTACAAAAAGAAAGATAAGTTATAGTTAGAATCAATTCGATATATCATTAGCTTTCATGATTGTACTTATAAGCTTTCCCATTGAGTGTCTATAAGTTTGTGTAATTGATAGACTATGCACACAATGGTATAACTATGTTCAGGCATGCTTTTCAATTCTATAGTACCAAGAAGATCATTTAGATCAAAGATTCCCTCTCTTTTATACCTTATTCTCTGTCTCTATTAATTTTTTGGATGATGTTTGGCCCTAGTTTAGGTTGTGATAAGAATTACAATGAAGGAGAGTTTATTATTTCACAAGTTAAATCGAATAAGTAACAACATATAGATAAATAATTAGAAAGAAAGTAAATGAACATGAATGCCCATATCAATTCAACCTCTAGTGGTATCATCTATTGCTCTCAGAGTAAACTTGGTTAAACTACTAAGTCCTTAGATTGAACTAGCATCAATCCCAAAATTAATGAGGGGAAATTTATCCCATGATTATTGCATCCCTTTATCCTCTCGGAATAGTTAATCCAATAGATATTTTATAGGTGGGTCAACTAGAGTGACCAACATCTTTGGCTATAGAAGGAGGGCTATTATTGTTTGATTTTTTGTCTTATGACTATTGTTTGTTTAAAATTACTTATGGATTGACTTTGTGAGTCAACCATTAACATCCCTCACACTTGTGATTTGGCTTTGTGAGTCAACCATTAACATCCCTAGCACTTTGCATGAAATCCCAAAAGATTCCTTTGATTTCCTACCTGTGTTTCCAAGAAATTATGAAAGAACTACCAAATGGCATCTTGTTGCATTCAAGTCTATTATGCATGTTATAAATGTTGAATATGAGGATATTGCTTATAAATTTTTCCCTTTCTATTTATAAAAAGAAGTGCATGACTAGTTTTTAAGCTTAGCACCCACTTTTATTAATAGTTATAACAGTCTGGCATATCAATTTATGCTTCAATTTAGAATCCCAATGGAAGATTCACATCATTTCTAAATATTGTGCTTAATGACTAGAATGATAAAGATCCCATTATCATCATATAAGGAGTTTTTCAGTATGAATAGGTTGATCTTGAACCTACTAACCCTCCAAATCATGATACATTTGAATAGGAGGAATGTATTCCTAATGATGATGATAATATATCTAATTTAGGAAGGCACAAACATCACACATTGGGAGAAGAGGAAAATAAACCCTTACGTCTAGATGAAATAAAATATGTTCTTGTGTTAAATAATCTAACTCCTCTAGATTTGGGTCATGGGTTTGAGCCTATTGACTATCAAACTTCTTTCATTGATCATAAGTTGTTTATAAGGAAATATGACTATTCTAATGATGATGATATCATTCAAACTTTAGATTTAGAATAGCTTAGCCAACCCGTGCAAAAAGAGAAGTGAGCCACATCAAATGATTTGAGTCCTAGTCACTTAGTATTCATCAAATTTTTTACCCTAGAAATCTTGGTCAATGAACTTCAGGTAACAAAATTACCTGTTTATGACTGGAATGATCATGTGGTAAATTTATCTAATACCATTGATCAATTTATAAATCAGAAGGTAGTTGAATTTCATGCTTATGTTCATTGTGATTTTGAAATTAAGGATGATGATCATTTTGAGCCTAGGTCTACAGATCATGTTTAATTTTAAGAACCTTATCATTTAGAGCTTATGTGTGTAGATTATTTTAAGTTTTAAATAAATAAACACTAGGACCTATGGAAGGATGCTAATATTTTATTTGATTACAAGCTTGATCTAAACTCTCTGTTAAGAGGTATTTTATTCAGTCATGGGTCTAATCTAGGTTTCAAATAATCGATAGACCTTGCATGTCTTGCTCAGGTGATGTTAAATTTTGAGATTTGGGTGAATGAATATCATGCTTTTCATTGGCAATATTTTGAGTTGAATTCCCCCAATACATATGCTCATTCTAATTTTGGGACTACACAACCTAGTCATTTCAAATACATGCTTAATAGTAGTCTTGAATTTGTAGGGAAACAACTCAAAGAGTTTTTAAAGGAATTAAAATATGTCCTTAATTTTTTAAGGACACTAATTGTAAGAGACTTACTATTACCATCAAGTAGAAAGTGTGTTACATAGAGTTTACAAACTCTCCCTCTCAACTTGCTTGGTCTTTTTGTTTAGTATAATGTACATAATTTCATGTTTTCTATTATTGATTTTTTAGTTTTTCTCTCTTCTTGTTTTATTGATTTATAGGTTAGGATTATTTCTTAGTGTGGTTTTCTAGTTTTATTTATTAGCTTTCCCCTCATGTTCATTTATCTTTGTTTGTTTTTTTATGCACCTTGTGTCCTTGATAATAATCTAGCCTGATGCTAAAAAAGTGAGCTTATCTTCTTTTTACTTAAGTTTGAGAAAATTAAGGGGAGATTTGTTGAAACTATGTGTCCCCATGTTAAATTGAGTCATTTTAGATGAATGATTGGAGCATGAGAAAGCTTCTCAACCCTTAGAAAGTGAATAGTCACCCCTAAGAATTTATATAATCTATTGTGATTCTATTATGTATTTTTAGTTTTTTCTTAAAGGTTTGTGATTTTAAATAAAACATACAAATTTTAGAAAGTTTCTAGCTCTTGTCTTAGCCATCAATGCACTCAATTAATATCTAAAGAAAAATACAACACTTTTTAAATTTTGATTTGTGTCAAATAATTATGAACTTTATGATTTCATTTTGCCCATGGCTTGGTCTCCAACTCTTGATAGATAGAACTATAAAATCACTTTTAAGGAACAAAACAGAATAAAAATGCAAAATCTAAAGTCTTCCTCAAAAGGGTGATTGAAGCAACCTATACTAAAGACTTTTCATCTTGGATGATAGTGGATCAAGGCCTAAAGTGGGACCAAAGGCATCTCTATTAGGGATATAGACATATGGCTGGTAGCACTAAGCCATTTCTCCTAATCGAAATAACTAAGATTTTTCTCCGTCAAAAGTTTTAGTTATTTTGCAGGTCTGAATTTTGTGTGTGAATGAATAGTTAATGAATTAATCACTTTCACACACTATTGGTCTTCTATTAGGGTTTTAACTTAGTATGTCATAGGTTGAGGCTAGATTTAGAACCTTCATTTCTCTAATTTTATCTAACAAGTGGTTTATAGTTTGTGTTTATGCACAGGTATGAAGATTTATAGTCTGGGTTCTGAATGTTAAGTAGTATCCTCCCCACATAAGTCACCATTTATTGGGTTCCATCATGCCCCATATTCACAAGTTCATAATTGAACCCTCTTATTTAAGCATGAATACTCATTTTCATTATTTTTCCTCATTTGAATGATCTCACTATTAATACACTACGTTAGTTTCACTTCCTCATTGGTGTTCATTATGTTTTGTCTATGGTTTAAGCAAAAGATAAGTTATTCATGGAATATTTATTTTGGGCATATGGTTTTCACATAATGTCATGGGCTTGATGTACTCATTGTTTTTGTGTGTTGTTTCATTTAATCTAAAGTGTAAATCATGTTCAAGATATAAATCTATCAAAATATCGACTACATTTCCTAATCATCATTGAATATTGTAACTAACCTAGTATTGGGCTAAGTGAAATTTCATGGACACAATATATCTATATAAGGAGATCCAAATTACATTGAGAGGGGTTAACTCTTTTGGTACTAAAACTCCATTGGGATTGAGCTAGGATTACACCTACCTTTATCCTTTATTTTAGCTTGAATTATTAGCCAATGGTCAACATTTTAAGCATCAAACAATTATTGGAATTTATTTGGATTGTACTAGCCTTTATTATATGCTATGTTTCCTTAGATGCTTGTCTAGGGTGATACCTTTTGGATAAAAAATATAGAGGAATTATTCCAAGATTACACCTACCATTCCTTCTTTATTTCACCTAGATTATCTGCCAGGGGATATTTATTGTAAAACAAGTTAAGCACAGGATATACTGAGAGGGGGGTGAATCAGTATATCATATATTTTATAAAAATTTCCCTTAATCAAATTCCAATTTAACATGCATTCAAGATATGTAATAAAACTAAAATAATAAACACCACACAAGATAGAGAGAGACACTAGATTTAACATGGAAATCCAATGTGGGAAAAACCATGGAGAACAATCTCAAGTATATGAATGAGCACCAACTCAAAACACAATATTTGCAAGCACCAACTTGTAGGAGCACAACACCTTTGTTGAGCACCAACATAGCAAATATTCATGAGCACCAACTCACAAGAGCACCAATCCCTTTTTTGAGCACCAACACAACAACAATTCATGAGCACCAACCCATAGGAGTACCAACACAACAATAATTCATGAGCACCAACCCATAAGAGCACCAACCCCTTTGTGTATACCACACAACTATCTATCAATGTTTTTATCTCAACAAATGATAGTTCATTATAATATCTCTTCCCTCTCTCACCTTTGCTCTTCTAAGCTAGATATAACAAATACAAATCATACTCATCTCTCCCATTGCTCTTCTAAGCTAGAATTTACTATATCAAATCAAACTCTATCTTACACATTACAAATGGCTTCTCAAACCTTTATTTATAGCTTTCCATATAACCTTTGGCCTTCCCCCTTTGTGACCCTTCAATCCTCATGGAAAATGGCACCAAATTTGCATGACCCTTTGTATCCTTACATTTTAAAAGTTATATGGTGACCCTTCATAAGCAAAAATGTCCTTTCCTTTTTTGTCCTTATCTTGGTGACTTTTCATATTCCTCAAAGTGTCCCTTCATGAGAAATTACACCCTTCCTCTTTTGTCTTCACTTGGTGACTCTTGGAATTCCCCAAGATGACTCTTCATGGGAAAATGCATCCCATTCTTCTTTTATCTTTACCCTGTGACTCTTTGACTTCTCCATGGGCCCTTCTTTTGTCTTATATGGAACCAAAAATATATTCATTAATATTAAATAAATATTAACACACATTAGCCAAGATATAACTATTATAAACATCATTAAATGTAATGGGACCTTTATTACCAATAATGCTAGACCTTTGACATCAATGACAATATTTCCAATAATTTCCCCCTTTGTCATTGATGGCATCCTCAATCCTGAAACTGCCACAGTATGAATCCTACACATACTGTCATCTAAAAAACATACAGTAACTCCCCCTTACTGTAGCAACTTGTACCTATTCCTTATACCTATTTCTACACCTGTACATGTACCTATTATTCTCCCCCTTTGACATTAGTGGCAAAGGGCCTACTTGGAGCTAACACTTAGCTCCCCCTCAATTGATGTTGAACCTTAATGGTAGGAAGTAATATAAATTACTCCTAAATTCTCTCATAGATATTCAAATGTGCCTTTTTGTAGTGCCTTTGTGAAAATATCTACAATCTACTCTGTAATATTGATATATTCCATCTTACCCTGTTGATATACAACCTGCTCTCTCAAGAAGTGATATCTAATGGGAATATGTTTTGTTCTTGAATGCATTACTATATTTTTTAAAATATTTATAGCACTTATGTTATCACAAAAAATGGAAATAGGTTCATCATACATTACCTTGATATCTTCCAAAGTTTGCTTCATCCAAGGCACTTGAGTACAACACAATACTGCTACAATATATTCTACTTTAGCTGTAGAAAGTGATACTGAATTCTACTTCTTTCTTAGCCATGATACCAAGCTATCACCAAGGAAGAAAGCTCCGCCACTTGTACTATTTCTATCATCCAAGCACCCTACCCAATCTAAATCTACTGCATGCATGATGTCTGGCCTCGATGCTATCAAATATAAAAGACTACCAATCATAAATCTATACAAAGATTGATCTATAATAAGTGAATCTTAATCCTTGCTCACCTTATTTCCTATACATATTGGTGTGCCAATTGGTGCACAATCCTCAAAACCAAATTTCTTCAACATTTCCTTGGCATATTTACTTTGAGATATGAAAATTCCTTTATTTGATTGAAATATTTGCAATCCTAAGAAAAATGATAATTCTCCAAGCATAGACATCTCAAATTATTTTTGCATTCTATCAAAAAATTATTTTGTCATATTTTCAATATTTCCTCCAAAAATGATATCATCAACATATACCACAACAATCAATTAATGCTCACCTTTTGTTTTGATGTAAAGATTACTATCAACAAATCCTCTCTTGAATCTTTGATCTTGTAGATACTTATCAAGTCCTACATACCAAGCTCTGGGAGCTTGTTTCAATCCATACAATGCTTTCTTCAATCTGCATACATGGTTACTAATATTTGAGGGAATAAATCCCTCAGGATACTCAATGTAGACCTCTTCTTCAAGATTCCCATTTAGAAAGGTAGATTTGACATCCATCTAAAACACTTTGAAATTTTTAAACATTGCATATGCAAGAAACATTCTAACCTTGCCACTAGTGAAAAATTTTCTTCAAAATCTATTCCATCAATCTAAGCATATCCTTTACATACTAATCTTGTTTTATTTCTAGTGACTTCTCCATTTTCATTCAACTTATTTCTATAAACCCATTTTGTTCCTATCACATTGTGATATTTTGGTCTAGGCACTCATTCCCAAGTATTATTCTTTTCTATTTGATTTAATTATTCATCCATAGCCTTAACCCAAAGCTCATCATGTCTAGATTTTGAAAAATTTCTAGTCTAAATTTTAGATAACAAAGAGAAATTAACTTGTTGAGATTCACTTACCATCATTCTTTTGGTGAAAATTCATTCATTTATGTCCCTGATGATGTCACTTTCATTATGATTTCTTTGAACATATTTGGATGGAGTTTTGGTGCCTTTTTTCTCCTTCTCATCTTCATCCAATTCTTCAAATTTTTCCTCTTCAATGATTTCAGGTATGTCTACTGGATCACTAATTCTTTGTGTTCCATCTTCTTCTATCCTGACACTTGCACTTTCAACAGTTTTCTTGGTTCTTTTGTTATAACATTTATAACATTTATTTTTGCAAGAATAACCAAGAAATATACCTTTATATACTTTAGATTCAAACTTACCAAGTTTTTCATCGGTTCTCTTTATGAAACATTTGCTACCGAAAACTCTAAAATACTCAACTATTGTTGATTTGTCTTTCCATAGCTCATAAAAAACTTGTCACTATTGACTCTTAGTAATGCTCTATTCTAAATATGCACTACTATACCAACTGTCTCTCTCTAATATTTATCTATTATCTTAGATTTATTTAGCATTGTCCTCACCATCTCCTGAACTATTCTATTTTTTCGTTCAACTACTCCATTTTGCTATGGAGTTATGGCTACTGAATAATGTATCGTTATTCCATGATCTTGAGTGATTTGAGTCCTCATAGGTCCACATAGGTCAGTGTGAACAAGTTCTAGCATCTGAGTGGTCAAGTACTCTTTTGTTTTGAATCACCTTCTAGCCTACTTCTTGTGTTGACAAGGTCCACAAAGCGTGTCAGATGGCTTTATAATTTTTGGAAGATTTATGACTGCTTGCTTTTTTTTGAGTTTGACAAGATTTTAAAAATTTATGTGCCACATTATCCTGTTCCATAGCCAACTTTATTCAATCTGACTCAACCAACATCTTTAACCTTTGATGTCAGATAACATATACAAGTTATTTCCTATTCTCTGAGCATCTGTAACCAATACATCTGAATCTTTTCTTCTAATTTCATAACCTTTACATAAAACTTTAGTGTGTGCCCCTGATCATACATTTGACTTACACTCAAAATATTTTTATTAAGACCTACATATAAAACATTTTCAATTTTAATTCTACCATTATCCAAACTTAGTGTACCTTTTCCAATAATTCTGGTTGTAGTATTGTCTCCAGATTTCACTGTGCCACCATTGATCTTCTTCAAGGTTGTGAAATTTCTCTTGTCTCTTGTCATGTGCCTTAAACATCTACTATCAATGAACCATGGATTTTCTTCATTTCTTTCATGCAAAGCTATCTGAACCAACATCGAATCTTCAGGTTATTTCTTCTGCCATGTCTGAACCTTCTTCTTGATGAATGGAGCCTTGAAACTCTGGTCCTTCTTGACTGACTCAAACATGCTTCTACATTACCAAGCTATGTGTCTGAATTTGTTACACTTGTAACAAATTATGACCTCTTCATCCAAACTTGATAGAGGAGCAAAAGAGTTGTAGCTTCTATTTGACTCTACATGACTTTTCTTTTCCTTATTTCTGAGACTATTAGCTCTTTTTCTACATTCTACTTTCTTGTGACCATATCCATTAAAATAAAAATAATAACCATAAAAATAGGGCCTGTTTGTGTATCTCTGACATGATTACCTTTTGTAGCTTTTTTCCCTCTAGCCTTCTTTGTTTGAGATGTCCTCTATATTCTTCACTTCTTCCCTCTTTATTTCCTCTTTTTTAAGGGCTTCAACATAGCTCTTTTTATTTTCAAATCTGATACCTATCTTATTTGATATTTCCTTTTGGCTTTCTAATATCTTATTCAACATATTAGTGCTATTATCAAATTTTGAATAATTGGTTGCTCTATCATTGATTGCTTTATTTGTTTTATCAAGATCTGCTTTTAAAGAAGAAATTTCAATAACATACCTTTCACATTCTTTTCTTACTATTTTCAACTATGCCATTATATCTTATTCATTCTTCTTGGCTTCTTCAAAGTGTGCTTGTAGATATTGAATTATTTCCTTTGATTCCTTTTCATTTTTCTCGATCTGGTGCTTCAATCTTTGATTTTTATTTTCAGTAGCCTTTAACTCTTCTAAGGCACAAATGAGTTCTCCTTCTAGATTTACTTTGGCTTCATCCTCTTATTCTTCTTGATCATCTATCCTTTTGCTTGTAGAGGCATCTTCATGTATGGCCATCTTGTGCTTTCCTGATCTATGTTCAAGCTATAAAACTTTTTCAAAAGGAACCTGCTCTGATACCAATTGTTAAGCACATGATATACTGAGAGGGAGGGTGAATCAGTATATCATATATCTTATAAAAATTTCCCTTAATAAAATTCCACTTTAAAATACATTCAAGATGTGAAATAAAAATGAAATAATAAACACCACACAAGATAGAGAGAGACACCAGATTTAATGTGGAAATAAAAATTATGAAGAATAATCTCAAGTATATGAATGAGCACCAACTCAAAACACAATATTTGCAAGCACCAACTTATAGGAGCACCAACCCCTTTGCTGAGCACCAACATAGAAACAATTCATGAGCACCAACCCCTTTATGTATAACACACAACTATCTCTCAATGTTTCTATCTCAACAAATGATAGTTCATTACAATATCTCTTTCCTCTCTCACCTTTGCTCTTCTAAGCTAGATATAACAAATACAAATCATACTCATCTCTCCTATTGCTCTTCTAAGATAGAATTTAATATATCAAATCAAAATCTATCTTACACATTACAAATGGCTTCTCAAGCCTTTATTTATATCTTTCCTAATGACCTTTGGCCTTCCCCCTTTGTGACCCTTCAATCCTCATGGAAAATGGTGCCAAACTTGCATGACCCTTCGTATCCTTGCATTTGAAAAGTCATTTGGTGACCCTTCATAAGCAAAAATGTCCTTTCCTCCTTTGTCCTTATCTTGGTGACTTTTTTCATTCCTCAAAGTGTCCATTCATGAGAAACTACACCCTTCCTCTTTTGTCTTCACTTGGTGACTCTTGGAATTCCCCAAGATGACTCTTCATGGGAAAATGCATCCCATTCTTCTTTTGTCTTTACCCCATGACTCTTTGACTTCTCCATGGGCCCTTATTTTGTCTTATATGCAACCAAAAATATATTTTTTAATATTAAATAGATATTAACACACATTAGCCAAGATATAACTATTATAAACATCATTAAATGCAATGGGGCCTTTATCACCAATAATGTTAGACCTTTGACATCAATGACAATATTTCCAAAAAAATGATTTTAGAATGTTGAATACATATTTTATTAAATTTTGTTTATTCAATGTTTCTATTTTTTTGGTTTAGATAGTTAATTGGTGATGGGATTGTTAATGTGATTATTTGTAAAAGATTGTCTTAGTTATGTTTCACCATAGATATCATAACTAGTCTTTTGGATTTGTTCATGCTTTATTTTAGACTTCTTACATTCATTGTGTATAATAACTCCATAATGCAAGATAGGTTATATTTATAATAGATTAAATAGATCATTGGATTTCACAATTATCATTAGAAGTTTTCCCACTGAGTGGCTATAAGTTTATACAATTGCTAGATTAGGCACACATTGGTATAACTATGGCCAAACATGTTTTTTAGTTCAATACCAAGAAGATCATTTAGATCAAATATACCCTCTATTTTTTACCCTACCCTCTCTCCTTTTTAATTTTTTGGATGATGTTTATCCCTAGTTTAAGTTGTGATAGGAATTACAGTAAAACATAACTTATTATTTCACAAGTTGAATTGAATAGGCAACATGATATAGACAAATAATTATCAAGCAAATAAATGAACATGAATGTTCATATCAATTAAACCTTTAGTGGTAGTATTTTATACTCTCAAATTAATCCTAGTTAAACTAATCGATCCATGGATTGAACCATCATCAATCCTAAAATTAATGAGGGGACATTCATCCCATGATTATTTCATCCCCTTGTCCTCTCAGAATAGTTAATTGATATTCATTTTCTAGGTGGGTTAGTTGGAGTGACCAAAAAACTCTACTCAAGTTAATGTAGAGATAAACTAATTAAAGAGTAAAACATTCATCCTAATAATTTGCGCAATATCTAATATACTAAATGAAAGAGTAAAAGTTAGGAATATTACCTTGAATTGAACGTATATTGCCTCAATCTCTCCCTTGGCCAATAGTATTTTTTAAGAGGTTATTGTGGATTTATAAGGATCAAACTATACAAATCATCTCTAGGCTAAAATACTCCTAATTTTCATCCAAGACTTTCCCACAATACAATATTTTTCCTTCCAAGGTAAAATCCTAAGCAATGATGCTTCCAATGTAGAAATAATAGAATTGTAAGTTGTAGCAATGCAAAAATGAATGTTCCTCTTTAGAAATGAAGTGAAATGGATATTTATTGCCAATAATTGACTCTAAACCCTCCCAATAATTTAGACAACAAGGTTATCTAGTTTAATCTTATTTGATAATAAAAAGTAGTCCTTAAGCCTTGAACTAGGTTGGATGGGTCGACAAAGTTTCATAACATATGTTGAATTCCCAACAAGATCGAATGATATGATATTGTTGAAAAATGAATAAAAATGGGTGTGTACTTATTTAGGGTCTAGTTTTAAAGGTGAATTAGTTATAAGAGTGTATAATCAGGTTTTAATTACTTAGGGAGTTGGATAAAATTAAATTTTAGTGGTTTTAGGTAATGGTATAGGAACCAACAATCGTACGAAGTACCAAAGGTCTACCCATCCCTTTCCTGGTGAACCCTTTAAGGTGAACATTTAGATATATTTAAACTAGATAGGTTCCTATAAGAGAAAAATTAATATTATATGATAAATTTGAAAAATATTATGTGTATATAGATAGCTCGACCATATCTCACCCTCCCCCAATTTTCCCCTTTTACATTTGATGTTTATGTGCTTCTTATGTGCAGGACTCAATTAGGGTTTTGGAGAGATGGTAAAATAAAATTATAATATTATGAAAACATATCTATCATAAAATATCTCATAGTTATATCATATTTTCTCAAACTTACAGATTTTAATATAAGCTCAAAACACCAAAAGATAGGAGTATAGAGAAGGATAAGATCACACTGATCCAGTGTCTAATCCTACTCTAGTTTACAAATTCAAAATGACAAGCCAAAAACCATATCTGATTGTGTCTTAATCATATTAAAGGTAAAATACACCTCATATACTCTAAAAAATATAATCCTCTTACATGCTTTTATCTCAAACCCTAGTTTTTCATTATCTATTTAACCCTAAAATTTATAGTAGGGGAATCTAAGGTTAAAGGGGTAGAGATAGCCTAGGGCACAAGGATGGTATATCATCTCTAAATTAGTAAAATTATTTGTGAAACTTAGATAAAACATATACTAAATTTATTATGTTGAGATACTAAAGATAACACATATATCTATGTTAAATATTGTAATGATAATGAGCATAAGATACTTAATTGGTTCTTATGCTAATAAAAATATGGATATATAATAGGTAGTAAGTAGAATAGATCTATATTATAGATCAATTACCTAATTTAGAAAATTATACCTCTATAGTTGTAGACATTTACATCAACCTAGGATGGTTATATTGACATTAATGTATGATTTGGACGTAGGTGTCCAATACATAATAACTACTAAAATGGGATGTGACCACCTGGATACTTTTAGGATCTACATCGCCTTCACTCTAGTGCATGCATATTTAATTAATGGAATGTCATTTCTTATTAAATAATAAAACCATTTTTCTTCATCTTCATATTGGTTATGAGAAAATTGGGTTAGTAGGCACATAGTGTCGAGCTGCCCCAAAGACCACTCGATCAATTTATGCTACTTACATAGTAAATACATTGAATAAGGCCTCAAAATTATGTATTTATCCCCTATGTATTAGTTTATGTGTGAATCATGAAATGTGTGATAAGAAAGTACAATAGTGACCTAGCTTGTAACTTGGAAAATATAGCTCTTGGAGTTCTCCTTCAATACTTTAGACTAGTGAATGTGTTGTCCCTATGACTTGATATAGAAATCAGAGAGAATAGGTAAGTTTTTCTCATTTGAGTGTTTTATTGAATACTTTTGGTAAGTCACATTGTGATTAGATAAGAAGTTTCTAGGTTTGTGTTAGGTGAGGAATGAATGAGGGTTGATCTTATATTTATACCAATCCCTTTAGAGAATATCTTGCATTAAATCACTTAGGATAACCATAGGAATACATTTCATTTGCATATTGGATGACTTTAGGGAATTTAACACCTATGTGTTGACCATTTTGGCCCTACAGGGCAAAATCGATCTCCTTTTTCCCCTGTTGTTTTGAGCTAATTTAATTTTTAGTTTGCACAAGTCTTTCACCAAGAGGATGAAACAGTTCAACAACATGAACTTTGAACTTGAACTTTGACCGTCACTTGGATCAATCGCTTGGTTCAATCAATCAAATGAATGAACAAAACACATTATTGAACCATTAAAACATTAAACCAATTATTGGTTCAATCAGTTAGTTCAATCAAAAGGTTTAGGGGAGTCTCCCAAAGCCTGAAGGACAAGTGCCCTTGTGGAGGGTAGGGAACACTTGCAAAGGGATCAAAGAAAAAGATGAAGGAATTGACCAAATGGTGATGGGAATGTGAATGTCAATTTTACAACAATGAAATAGCCATTGATCTTTAAATAAAAGGCATGAACTCAAAGGAATTCAAAGGCTTAAAGCTAAAAGGAAGAAATCATCGAGGAGGGAGTCCAAAGAGATGAAGAATTAGCAGAAGATAGCCCCTGAAGGATGAAGGAAATAGAAAAGACAAATCCAAGAAGAGGCAAAAGAGCCAAGTGAAAAAATGAATAAAATAATCCAAGTGGCAAAGGAAGGTGTCAACTCAAGGAGTTACTCTAGCGGTTGACATAGTATCTGCCAAGTGGTCATCAAGGGGTGAAAATAGTGAACAACGTGACCCATTTTTCTTCACTTTGCATTGATGAGCAGACAAACCACATGAATGCCTTGAAGGAGTGGTCTTATTTTTACACAAATGATGTGGCCCATAATTTCACATATGACATTTAATATATTTTAAATGCCTAAAATCAAAATAGGAGCCGAAACAACATTATCTATCAAGCGGCTTCCTCTTCCCAATGCTCGGAATGCATATGGGCCATTTGTAAAAGGGAACCAAAAGGCCTCTTTCTTCCTCTATATATTAAAAAATTCTCATTTTGAGAAAGGGATTTCTCATGTTGTAAGGTGAAGCCCTGCTAATTTTCACCTAGAATCAATAAAATATGCATTTTTTACCTCTATTCTGGTTGGATATATCTCTGAGTGTGTTTGAGTGTTAAACTTGTGTTCAGTCATTTCTTTCTTAATGATTTCATAGGCTTGATACCAAAACATTTGTTATATACAAAGCACCAATCCTACAGATGACAAGAAGAGTTGTATCTAGAGCATAGAGGCAGAAGGAGGTTACTAGATAGTGTGCTTTTCCTACAACACCTATGGTAAGTTTTTTTTCTGTGTGTTTCCATTAAAGCTTCCTTATCAAGTTTCCTGTAGCCTAGTCCTTTTACCAATTAAAGTGTATGTATGTGTTCTTATGGTTCAGAGTGTGAGTATGAGTAGTTCAAACTTGTTTGGTGCATCACCCTTTTAGGTTAGGTTCTAATTTTCAGTAATCCTTCTCTCTTTTCACCCCCCATTATATATATATGTATTATCAACTTATTGGAATAACTCAGATGCATCAAAGGGAGCTAGCCCTTATCTAGAGACTCTCCTCTCAATTTTTCCAGACCCACAGGCAAGAGAGGAGTTTCCATTGTGATGCATGGAAGACAAGAGATCAGCCTCTTGTCAAGGGTGCAATCCATAGTGTCAATAGTTTTTGGCACACCTAGTGGGACCATGTTTTAACACTCAGAAAAGTTCTAGGATTGATGCTAGTCCTGCTACAGAAAAATAAACCATTTTCAGCATCTGGTGACTCCACTAGTAGGAACATCAGTCTCTAATCAAAGACCAATCTAATCTTGACAATGCCTAAAATCACCACATGTTCTACTGCTAAGGGTGTCCCTTTTGAATTCATGGAATTGCCTTTAAACTCAGCAAAGCAACTAAGGTTTGAAAAAACTCATCCTTATTCAACAAATCACCTTCCCAAACCTATTATAAGATACACCCACGTAAGAATGCCCTAGTTGAATCTTGTCATAGCCATGGCTTTACCTTTTATGGCCTTTCATGGTCAGAGTCATTTGAATCTCCTGCATTATGACCCAATTCTAGGATTAGTCCTTAAAAGTTTGCCTCCATTTAATGGAGAAGGGCCCATTACTACTATCGAACACATTAGAAATATTGCTAACCTATACAATATTCACAATGTCACTGAGGAAAACATTATGATTAGATTGCTGGCATTATCTTTCAAGGGCAAGGTTCTAGACTGGTATGGGACTTTGCCCATGAATTTAGTCAATTATTAGAATGAATTGGGCACCCTCTTAATGAAAAAATTTGGGGAGAAGAGCGACCACCTTTCACTTGTCGAGCAGCTGACCACTATGAAAAGAGCTCCACATGAATTCATGCAAGATTTCAACACTCAGTTTCAAAAGACATGGGATAGAATCCCAATTTTGGTAAGGTTGACTCTGAGCTATGCTTTCCTCTATTATTTGAAAGCATTGAATAGTGACATTGTTGTTATGATATAGTCCATGGGAGGACATGTGATACCTACTACCTATGACATAGCTATAGTGGCTGAGGATTGCCTGGTGTAGGCTAGAAAAATATCTCCTAGGCCTCATATGCCACTCTTCCCTAAATTGCTACCTCCAATCCAGACTACTGCACCCACCTTAGCTCTTCTACTTGGCATAGAAAATCTAGCTGCTACTTCATCCAATGACCTCCATGAAGTCAAAATCATGTTACAAAGAGTAACAAATAAACTAATAGCTTTTAAAAGGCAGTAAGCTCAAGGAAACTGACCAAATCAAGGATATCAATAGTATGGGCAAGAAAATAGACCCCCTTTCTAGAATTACAATCAAGGGTAGGTTTAGTTTGCACAGGCCAAACCTTTTCAAGGCTATAATCTAGGCGCCCCTTCATCATCCAAGGCTCTAGCACCCACTCAAAACAATATGGTACAAGAACATCCCAGTTGCTCAACCATGGGATATGGTCAAGATCAGGCTGTTTATATGAATGAAATGCTAAGTCACTACACAAATGCAAAAGATAATTAGGAAACCACCCAATTCCCAAGCTTTGAGGCTTCAGTTCAACCCAGCATGGGCAGCAGTCAGACTCAGCCTGATTCTAATCTCATGAATCACCTAGAAGGTGAGTTATGTGCAGTCAACTACATGGGTAGTGTAGACAATCAGGGTGACTATGTCACAGACAACACAAGGTCCAAAAAGAGAGCAATGGAAGAAGCTCAAACCTCTGCTCAAACATTAGCACCACCTTCTCCATCACATGTAAACTAAAAGGTTCCAAACTTCAGACCACCAATTGCACCTTCAATTCCTCAGTCTATGGCTCAGGCTATAAGCAATCCCAAAGAAAAGTTGAAAAAAGGAAACCCTCAAGTCAACATGGTATACCAAATGAAAAAGCTGCACATGAACATCTCTTTATGGGATTCATTATCAATACTAGGACAAAAGGACATGCTGCAAAAAGAATTGCATGAGCTGAATGAACAAGTTGTCCTAGCAAAAACTGATAATGTTATAATGATGAATGGGTAACCTTCCACATTAGGCCAAGTTAAGAAAGAGGAAAAGGTTCCCCCTTTTTATTTATCCTTGGTCACAGGATATTTCTTGGTGCATAATTGCATCATTGACAGTGGAGCAAGCACCTTAGTAATGCCCAAATGCATAGCTGATAAACTAGGGCTAAAATATGAAGAAATGACTAAGGGAGTCCTACAAATGGATGAAACACTAGCAAAGATAGTTAGAGTGGTGAAGGGTTTGAGCTTGACTCTACATGCCTACCCGACCTTCTCATTTCCTCATGATGTGGTAGTGGTGGATGTCCCTCCTTACTTTATTATTTGCTTGTCCAGGGATTTCACATCCAAGATAGGTAGTTACCTAGCATCAAATTGGTCTTATCTAGTTTTTAGGATCAGGTATGGGACTAAGGTTAAGATTAAATCAGATCCACTCCATAGAGATCATCTAAAACCATACTCACTCAAGGTGGAAAATATCAGCTATGCCATTATTGACTAGGAAGAATTCCAAGTGGATCAATCTCCATCCTTTGCCCTTGAAGGAGTTGCTAAACTTCTCTTAGATGAATCGGGAAGTGACAACTTTGAGCATGATCCTTACAAGTTCATAGAAGAGGTAGGCTTTGAGATTTATTACATGCATGAAGAGGGTACTCTTGTACCAAATCTGATGAAAGCAAGCCAAGAAAGCTTAGGTTTATGGTAGCTATTATTTGATGGCTCAAGAAGTAAGTTGGGAGCTGGTGGTGGAGTGATGCTAGTTTCTCCTTCAAAGGAGAAATACTTTTTAGCTTTCAGGTTTCAATTTTATTACACAAGCAAAGTTATGGAGTATGAATCCCTCATCCATGGTTTGGAGTGGGTGAGGAAAAGAGGAATCAAAGAGCTGCAGGTTTTTGGTGACAGTGAGTTGATTATGAATCAGGTAAGGAGCCAAAATTTGATAAAGAATTCTTTACTTAAGTCCTATAAACATAGGGTATGGGACTTAGTGGATAATTTCCTTAATTTCAATGTTACCTCTATTCCTAGAGAGCATACCAAGTTAGTAGATAGGCTAGCAGCATTTGGTGCCTAGTTTAAAGACTGTAGTACACGCCACTTGAAGGTAGTAATCTGGCCCTCTATTCCTAACAACATCACTAGCTAGCAAGTGTTTGATAGAGACCAAATAATAACACTCTTATTGAAAGAAGAAGATGAGTTTGTTCTTAAAAACTAGGCTAAGTTATAGTAGCAGTATGGTAGCCAAATTATTTAGTTAAAGAACAATAAACTTCCCTAAGGCTTGGTCACTCTTGAGAGTATCTTCAATGAATATGACCAATTGAAAAGTGATAAGGCAAGCATCACAACTAAGGAGGAGAACTATGAGAAGGTTGAAATTTTCAAAGATAAGTTGCTTGCACTTAGGAAAGTGTGCATGGACCATGAAAGGTAGGCCTTCACCTTGTTGTGCCAAGAGTTTGTTGATGTCTTCGCTTGGGAGTATAGAAATTTGAAGGGTTTTGACCCAAGTTTGGCCTAGCATACCATTGAACTAGAAGAAGGCACCAAGCCGATCAAGCAGAAGCAAAGCCCTGTCAACCCAAAGATTGAACCTCTCATGTGAAAAGAACTCACCAAGTTGATTGAGTCCAAGATAATATTTCCAATCAAACACTCTTCTTGGTTGGCCAATCTTGTTCCTATCTAGAAAAAGAATGGGGAGATCAGATTATGTGTAGATTTCATAGACCTCAATAGAGTCTCTTTGAAAGACCATTATCCTCTCCCAAGCATGGAGTATATCCTTCAAATGGTGATAGGTAGCGAGCATTTCTCCCTCTTAGATGGGTATTCAGGATATAATCAAATTTTGGTGCAAGACTGTGACCAGTACAAGATAGGCTTCACTACCAAATGGGGGACATTTGCTTATGATAAAATGCCATTCAGATTGCCTAATGTTGGTGCCACCTTTCACTGAGCCATGGACATGGCCTTTCGAGGCTTGATAAATAAAACTGTGCTAGTGTATCTTGATGATGTGATAGTATTCTCTAAAGAGGTGGGCCAGCACATGAAACACCTTAGACAAATCTTTGAGAGGTGTAAAGAGTTTGGTATCTCTCTCAACCTGAAGAAATGTGTGTTTATTGTCCATGAGGGTAAACTCCTTGGCCACATTGTTTCCAAGGAAGGCTTGACCATTAATCCAAAGAGAGTTCACTCCATCCTAGAGCTATCCTTGCCTAAACATAAGAAAGGCTTGTAGAGCTTCTTTGGCAAAATAAATTTCATCTAGAGATTTATTCCAAATTTTGTGGAGGTAGTCAAGCCATTGACCTCTATGTTGAAGAAAGATAAAAAGTTCATGTGGACAATGCAAAGGAGGGATAGCTTTGAAGAGATCAATTAGGCTATCACCCAGGCTCTTACCTTGATTAGTCCTAACTTTACTAAGGATTTCAACCTCTACACCTTTAGAAATGAAGAGGTAATCTCTTCCATGCTTACCCAAGAAAATGGTGAAAACCTTGAGCAACCACTTACATTTTTTAGCCAAGGCCTAGAGGGTTTTGAGGTCAGGTATACATATGTAGAGAAGCAAGTTCTTGTAGTCATACAGAGTTTGAATAAATTCAGGCATATGCTATCCAACAGTAGAATTCACCTCATCGTTCCACATCTCGGCATCAAGGATTTATTGACCAACCATGAACTAAATGAAAAAAGAGTGGGGTGGATCACTAAGGTAATGGAATATGATGTGGATATCAAGATCACTAAGCTGGTAAGAGGGAGAGGCTTATGTGAACACCTTGATGCAGACTTTAAACATCAAAAAGAGGATAGTTTGCTAATTCATGATGTAGCTACAATAGAAAAACCAACTATTATGAAGGATTAGATATCAAACTTGAGGCGTTTCCTTCTCACTGGTGAGTGCAGGGCCTTGATAAGACCAAGAGGAGATATTTTAGATTCTAATCTCTCCCTTATGTCCTGGTTGATGGAGTGTTGTTTAAAAGGGATCTCTCAGGAGTGATTTTAAGGTGCATAGACCCAAGTCAGGCTGACAGGGTGATGTTCGAGTTCCATGATGGAGCTGGTGGTCACTTTGCTCCTAGGCCTATAGCTACAAGAATAATGAGAGAGTTACTTCTGGCATATTATATTTAAAGACACCCATGCCTGGGTATGAAAGTGCTAGAAGTGTGCACTCATTGATGGGAAGCAACGGCTGGCTGCCATGCCTTTAAAGCCTATTCAAGTAGAACAACCATTCATGTAATGGGGCCTTGACTTTATAGGGATTATTAACCCTCCCTCCAATGCTAGACACAAGTGGGTCCTGACCACCACAGAATACTTCACAAGATGGGTAGAGGCTGTCACTTTGAAGGAAGAGCCTATGAAAGTGCAATCTTGGATTTTTATGAGGACCTGGTGGCAAAGTTTGGGGTTCCAGCTACCATCATCTCAAATAATGCTTTAGATTTTTTGAGATCTAAAATAAGTGAATGGGCATTGAGATATGGTATCTATCTTAGCACTTCATTAAATTAATACCCATAGGGGAATGGGTTGGCTGAGTCCACCAATAAGAATTTGATCAAGATTATCAAAATAATAATGGAGGATAATCAGAGAACTTGGCATGCTAAGTTGAAAATAGCCTAGTGGGCAGATAGGGTCACTCCAAAGAGAGAAATTGGTAATTCACCATACATGCTCATGTATGGAAGGGAATATAGGCTTCTTATTTCACTTGAGTTGTCAGCCTTGGACATTGCTCACTAGCTACAGTTAGAAGAAGGCAATAGCATGGAGGTTAGGCTATGCGAGTTGATGGAGCTTCAAGAGATAAGGGACCAAGCTATGGCTTCTATGACTAGCTGCCAATAGTAGATGAAGAAACACTTTGATAAGATATCTTCATCAAAAAGTTTCTCTGAAGGAGACATCATCTTGAAATGGGATGCAAACCAAGCTAAGCCTAGAAAGTATGCAAAGTTTGATGCCATATGGAGTGGTCCATACGTCATCACTCAGTGCAAGCAGCACAATGCATTCTAACTCTCTAGGTTGGATGGTGAAGAACTATATATCCTAGTAAATGGGATACATCTTAAGCATTATCACTGAGCCCTCCTCCCATAATGTATATATTTTCCTTGTTTTCCCCTGTTTTCCCTAAGTGCTTTTTCACAAGCAGTATTTTTAGCCTTGTGTGTGTTTTCCTTTATATTTGGGGTAAAACCTTGATGATTATTTCTTGGATATCACAAGGTTATTGCTGACTCTTTCAAAGTTGCATCTTGACTCCATGCCCAATAGACTTTAAGGCTATTATTTTCTAAGCATAGCAGGCATGCTTCCCCTAGGAATCACCATTTTGTTGACCATTTTGGCCCTACAGGACAAAATCAGTCTCCTTCTTCCCCTACTGTTCTGAGCCAATTTAATTTCTAGTTTGCACAAGTCTTTTAGCAAGAGGATAAACCAGTTCAACAACATGAAATTTGAACTTGAAATTTGAACTATCACTTGGTTGAATCACTTGGTTCAATCAGTCAAATGAATGAGCAGAACACATTATTAAACCATTGAACTATTGAACCAATTTTTGGTTCAATTAGTTGGTTTAATCGAAAGGTTCAGGGGAGTCTCCCAAAGCCCAAAGGACAAGTGCCCTTGTAGAGAGCAGGGAATACTTGCAAAGGGATCAAATAAAAAGCTAAAGGAATCAACCAAATGGTGATGGGTGCACAAACGTTAACTTTATGGCAATGAAATAGCTGTTGATCTTTAAATAAAAGGCACAAACTTGAAGGAATTCAAAGGCTTAAAGCTAGAAAGAAGAAATCATCGAGGAGGGAGTCCAAAGAGCTAAATAATTAGAAAAAGATAGCCCTCGAAGGATGAAGGAACCAAAAAAGACAAAGCCAGGAAGAGGCAAAAGATCCAAGTGCAGAAATAGAAAAAATAGTCCAAGTGGCAAAGGAAGGTGTCGACTCAA
Source organism: Torreya grandis (assembly GCA_037957365.1). NCBI lineage: Eukaryota > Viridiplantae > Streptophyta > Pinopsida > Cupressales > Taxaceae > Torreya > Torreya grandis. The sequence continues at coordinate 1,002,762 of JARHVA010000773.1, read as the reverse complement.
GGAGTTACTCTAGCAGTTGACATAGTATCTACCAAGTGGTCATTAAGGGGTGTGAATAGTGAATGGCACGACCCATTTTTCTTCACTTTGCATTGATGAGCAGACAAATCATGTGAATGCCATGAAGGAGTAGTCTTGTTTGTAGACAAACAACATGGCCCATAATTTCACATATGATGTTTAATATATCTTAAACACCTAAAATCAAAATATGAGACAACAAAACATTATCTATCAAGTGGCTTCCTCTTCCCAATGCTCAGAATGCACATGGAACATTTGTAAAAGGGTGCCAAAAGGCCTCTTTCTTACTTTATATATTAAAAACTTCTCATTTTGAGAAAGGGATCTCTCATGTTATAAGGTGAAGCCCTACTAATTTTCACCTAGAATCAATAAAATACACATTTTTTACTTCTATTTTGGTTGGATATATCTCTGAGTGTGTCTGAGTGTTAAACTTGTGTTCAGTCATTTCTTTCTTAATGCTTTCATAGGCTTGATATCAACACATCTGGTATATATAAAGTGCCATTTTTACAGGTGACAAGAAGAGATGTATCTAGAGTGCAAAGGTAGAAGGAGGTTATTAGACAGTGTGCTTTTCCTACAACACCTATGGTAAGTTTTTTTTTGTGTGTTTCCATTAAAGCCTCCCTGTCAAGCTCCCTACATCTTAGTCCTTTTACCATTTAAAGTGTATGTATGTGTTCTTATGGTTCAGAGTGTGAGTATGAGTAGATAAAACTTGTTTGGTGCATCACCCTCTTAGGTTAGGTTCTATTTTTCAATAATCCTTCTCTCTTTTCACCCCCCATTATATATATACATATACATATACATACACACACACACACACACACACACACACACACACACACACACACACACACACACACACACACACACACACACACACACACACACACACATATATATACACACACACACATATACATACATACATACATATACATATATATATATGTATATGTATGTATATGTGTGTATATATATATATGTGTGTATGTGTATGTGTATGTATATGTATATGTATTAGAAACTTAGTGGAATAACACATATGCATCAAAGGGAGCTAGCCCTTATCTAGACACTCTCTTCTCAGTTTTGCCAGACCCACAGGCAAGAGAGGAGTTTCCATTGTGATGTGTGGAAGATAAGAGCTCAGCCTCCTATCAAGGGTGCAATCCATAGTGTCAACACTATGTTGGGATATGACACTTGCATCGATGTAAGCATCTGACTAAGATGCAAGTGTTTAGGCACTTGGAAAATAATTACAAGTCTAGAACTTGCATAAATGGAAGATAAGCAGGTTTATAACATTTTGGGAAAGTTAAAAGGATCGGGTCATCAAAATGATATTTGTTAGAATAAGAGATAAGAAATTTGACATATTATATAGTGTACATGAGCCTTTTAGCAATGGAAAAGGTCTAGAAGCTAAATATACATCCATGATATGTATTTACCAAGTTTACAAGACTGAGGTGTTATATAATTCAAAAATAGTGTCTATATTATCATTTTATATACAAGTGAAATGTATGGTTAAATGTAGATTTAATTATCCATTTCACTTTACTCAGTTACTTATTTAGGTTTAATTTTATTTAATCATAAATTCAATAAAACATATTGGTGAATTTGTTTTATCTTTTGGATATTGCTTCAAACCCTAGCTTGCCACTATATCTCCTTCATTTATTTATGGGAATGATTAGGGTTTTAAATTTTTTATTTTTCCTATTTTTTATACTCATCCATCCGATAGATTATCCTAATCAACCATATCTTATGGTTTATTTTATTTAAATTTTAAATTTTAATCTAACAAACCTCAAAACCCTAGCTTTTATCCTAGAGAATTCACTCCAAAATGTTAACCACATGATTTCAAACCAAATTCTAATTTTTATATTACATAGGGTTGCATGATAACCTAGATTCAAATTATTATTTCATGTTGGATTATATTTTGCCACTTATTTGTCTTTTTGTATACTTCTCATACTTTTTTTTTGAAAATTTCAAGATGACCACTAAGTAACCTCTTCACCCTCACCCAATTGATCATTCATTGTCATTTCTAATAATTATAATAATGAATGGACTAATTTTTAGAATTATACATTAGAAAATAATGATGGGTATGATTTTATTTACAATGATGATGATGATGATGATGATGATGATGATGATGATGATGACGATTATTGTTATATTAAAGGTAAAAGTGAGTTTTGAAAGGGACTTGACCCATTATAAACAGTAACCTAAGTGACCAAAACCAAACAATAAACCACAAAATAATAAAATAGTTCAAAAGCCAGATATAGTAGAAAAATAGCACATACACAATAGTTTCACAACATTAAATCACCATTAGTGACTATTTTTCCACTCATAATATGAATTTATCCATTCATTGATCATAATTTGAAATATGATATCCATCCCATTATCGATTTGTTCCTGAGCATAAGTAGAAGCTTCACCCCTAATCTTCTTCTTGGATAAATTATCATTACCTTGAGTACTAGCATTGTTGAATAATCTAGCCAAACCCTGTATACTTATCATTGAATTATGAATAGTTAATTTGTTAAAACTTACCAATAAATTTAGCTTTTTCTTGAGTTCTCTATTCTCGTTCTCCAGCCTAATCATTTTTTCCCTAAAATGTTAGAAGACATCTCAATCTCTCATTCCTTGGTACAATATAAAACATCATATTTTTTGAGATTTTTCATCTCCTATTCAATCCTAGAATGATATTTCATAAGCCATTTCAAGAAATCCTTATGTAGGTTAACCTCATCCTCTAAACTTTCAAATTTATCTTGATGAGTTGTAATATCCTTAAAGAAATCAAAATCCATCCTTACCTGAGTAGTTTGAATCATGTCTTCAATAGTATCTTGAATATTCTTTTTCTTCTCAACAATCCTTTCACACTTGTGCATGACCAGATCTTGATTCACTATCTAAACCATATCCTCTTTATTATTGTGGCTACTTTGAATAACCTCCTTAGTATTCTCTTGAATATGCTTTCCCCTCTCAGAAGTATTAAGACTATTATTTCCAAAAACCTGATTAACCACCTAAGTCATATCAACCCTATTCTCATCATCCACCTTAATATTTTGTTCAAATTGGACATCCACATTCTACCCTACCATATATAACCACCTTAGTGATATCAACATCAAAATCAATAATATTATCACCACCATGCACATTATCAACATTAGCCATCAATCCCTAAATCCTTACGGGGATGAGGTTTGTTCCTACTTCTTAAATTCATATTGGAGATAGACTATTCAAAGATGTGAACAACATATTTATTACCCTTTACCTACATATAACCCTTAAGCCTCCATTTTTTCTTTCTACCAATATCAAATTGAGGGTAAGGATATTGAGCATTAAAAAATTCATATATCAATAAAATCACACTGTGATGTAATAGTCTCATTTTCCTGCCTAACTGAACCTCCTTCATAGAATGCTCAAGAGAATGTAAAATATAAAATAAAATGCTTACTAGTATATTATGCCTCATATAATTTAGAAATGGTAGGTGATAATAGTGCACAACCTTATATCTGCCATCAAGTGAGACGTGCCTAATAATATGTTCAATGACCTCATCAAATGGAGATGGGAAATCATAAAAGAACCTAATGATGAATATTAATAATCTAATGATAAAATTTATAATTAAGGTTTTATATATGCATGTTCTTCTCCTACGCCTTCTCCTTCTCTCCCCATATAAGAAAGAGAACTTAACAAGATAATCCAAAAAGAACCTCTCATTGGTGATGAATTGTTTGATAGTACTCCTAGCTTGTAAAAAACCTTTGCTACATCTCTATTCAAAATTGTAAAATATAATTCAATCAAAGTAAAAATTCCATTACATTATACAAGTAATAAATTTACATCTAAACAAGTGCATCCAACTTATAATAGTGTTCCTTTTTCATGCACTAATGATATTCCTCAAGTAGAAAGTGACAATGCATCTTTTACCCCTTTCTCTTTTCAATTCAAAAATACAAGTAAACATAATATTATTCCTTCATTTGGTGATGCATCAAAAAAAGTTAAATATATTCCTCTTTCTCCTTTATTCACTTTTTTAGCACAAAAGAATGATACAATGCAAATTAAAAATAATTCAAATCAATATAGCATTCTTATTCCATGTGATAATATGTCAAACAAGGGTGGAAATGTGATTGTTAATTCTTATCCCCTCACTCCAATCATAGAAGATGAATCTAAATTTTGCATATTAATTACATGTGATGATACTTTGCATAGTATTAAATATTTAAACTCTTCTCTTACTCCTCCTTATAGTGATCAAGAAAGTGTAATTACTTAAAATCTTGATTCTACAACTGAAAATGATTCTAATTTTTTATAAAACGTGGAATGATAATGATTATTATAAATATAGTGATGAATAAACTATTTCTAACCCATCTAGCCCTATATTTTATTTACAAACTATTAATGTCAATAGTTATTTCATATCAAATAATACATCAAATGATAATGTGCCTACGACAAAAATTACTCAAACATATAATGATCTTCCTAGTTTTATTTCAAAAAGTAAAGTAGGTGCACATTTTAATTCAAATCATAATCATGATAGTGTTATTATTTATAGTTCATTAGGATGTGATATTTCCTTACAAATTAACAATACAATAAACACCAACAAATTTCCCATGCCCACCTTTACTAAATTAGAACCCATTCCTCATCCTAAGCTCCATGAGGGAAATAACTATTTTCCCTCTAACTAGGTTTATAATGTCACTTCTCCAAGGGGTAAGATGACAAAACCCATCATGCCTAATGAATTTAATCAAAACAATATACCAATGGCTAAGATTAATATAAAAATCAAAACCTAAATCATTAAAATATGACTTCACGAGAATTTATTTCTTTGATGCATGTTGTAGGTGATTTATAACATAAATTACATCAACTTACTTTAGAAATTAAGGCTTATTACTCTTGGGTTGATTTGAATGCTATTCATTAAAACCCCATCCCATGTAATATCTTACATGCACCATTACCAAAAAAAAATTAGACACCAACATTGCCTAAGTTTAATGGACATGGAGATCCTTACTTTCATCTCAAAGCTTATAGGAAAGCTATGGATGAGTGCAATGGTTGTTTGATACTATTATAGTTATTTACTAAGAGATTAGAGTATGAAGTATTAACTTGGTTTCATCAGTCACTCCCTAGTGGATTATTGCATACATATGTTGAGTTATAAGAAGCCTTTCTTATGAATTTCATTAAGAACAAAGGACCCAAAGTGACATATGAGAGGATACCTTCATTACACCAAAGTTAGTCGTAGAGCAAGTTAGTGATTATATACTACAGTTTTAGTCATTTATGCAATAATTAATATATCAACCAAAATATTTAGAAATATATTAAATATTTTATAGAGGTAGTATATTGCATCTTAAGTGAAATTTGATATATCAAACAACTAAGTCATTTCAACATCTTTACAACACAACTATTGCATTAGAGAATAAACTAGGACTAGTCAAGGTCAATATAGAGATTAATTTTGATTTAGAGATATTACCATTAGATTCATCTAATTTGGGTCAAGAACATAATCCATCTCTTTAAAAGGAAAAATTAGAACATAATTCACAATTAAAATTACTCAACAAAGGGAAAGAATCAATCTACATACCAACCCCTACAGTGAGTAGAGTACAATATGACAACAGAGAGCCTATAAAGTTTGATCCATCCAGAGATAAGCCTCATGATTTTTTATTAATAATATTAGATAAGAGGATGATTAAATTTCATCTTAATCATTTTCATCCATCATACCATTTGGATAGAGCCAAGAATCAACCATATTGCAACTAACATCACATCAATGGTCATTAGGATAATGATTATTGTGCACTTAGACATTGAATTGAGAAATATGTTGACAAAGGCATTATCACATATGAAGGATAAACCCAGATATCCTTCTCCCCATTATTTTATATCCCATTATTCCATGATTTATTTGTCCTAGGATTTTCCTTCAAAGGAACTAGTCATACTCATCATGTGAGTAGTGAAGTTTCTAGAGTACCTAGTTATGCAAAATTTATTGCATTGTAGAGTCAATAGAAATGGAAACCAATAAAAAAATTTATACCAAATTACAATAGTTTTGTGACATAATAAAATTCAACTCAACCAAGATTCATAGTGAGAAATCCAATTAATATTTTTTTAGCCGATCATACACAGATTCCTACTATAGTTATGCCTACAGTAGTGTCACCACCAGTGCACAATCATCTAGTTACAAAACATGAGCAATATGATTCATAGTTCCTTATCCTTTTTGGGTGGATATATGATTTTATTAGGTATAGTTGGCCCATTCACCCTTTTTAGATGAGCCATTATAGATTTATATTACTAAGATCCTAACATGAGAAACTAAGAACATTAAATCTCATATCATCTCAAATATTTACAATGTTATAATCAAATACAATCATCAAGATTAAATTATGTGAAAAATATCTCATATCCATATATATCAACAAGTTTATATACAATTTTACAACAAGTACATTACTCTATAATACTAATATGGTCCACAAGACTTTCCTCTTCACTATCCTTTATGTCACTAACTACATGATACCTAGAACTTGAGGCATAACAATAACCTCAAAATATAGAGCATGACCTATGTATCGTATCCCAATCCTCATACACCACTAATTGTGCCTTCACATTAGAATACTCTCATTACAATCAAATGTACTCATATAATAGCCTAGGAACTAGTGCACCCATCAAATCAAGTGGGGGCATCTCTCACCTACCTAGCTCTACTCTCAAATCATCTCTATATGGCCACTCACACATGCCATATTAGTGTTTTATCCTAGACACTAACACTGTAGGTAGGATATGAGAATTTTAAGTTCAAAAAGCATTCTAAGGTTCACAAAATTTATCAAAAATTGAAATAAACATAATTCTCATGAAATAAAAATAAACTAGTTTCAATTAATTGCAAAATTCACCTACTCATTGGCCTAGATAAGGGCCTCTACCTCCTCATATCACATGCAAGTGATGGCTCTCCTTCATGACATATTTGACACACTTAGATATAAAAAAATTCAATCCTTCAAAATGCTACAAATGAATCAATTTTTTTGCCAAAATAACTCATGAATACTTTTTATCTATGCCACACTACTAAGGTATTTATTGATGGTTTTTTTTGACATGGATAATAACCAGGTTCTAATGGTTGTGATACACCAGAACCCCTCTTAAAATTATATCCTAATAAATATCCAAAGTTTATTCTACTTGATCTATAGGTGCATTGATCTTCACTCATTGGCTCATTATGACCATTTCAAGTCAAGGGGCTTTTATTGGTTAATCTGGAGTATTTTAGACAAGTCAATATATAGTTAAAATATGATCCAATGCCTAGAGAATAATTAGAATGATTTAAATATGTGAATGTATTTGATTAAAATAAAAATATATATTACATGGATTCAATAATGCATAAGCAACAATATACATAGAGAGAGTAATGAAGATAAAATATTAAGAGCAAATTGCTTAGATTCTAAACTAACAAAGCTAGTAAGAAAATCAAAAAAGAGAAGGGCATGGAGAAAATAAGAGAGCCAACTTTATAATATAGTCATTCAATTCCTCTTGAGTAGATTAATCCTTTAAGAAACCAATCCTTAGCCTAGATAGATCTAGCACAACTCTAGTTAAAAGACAATGCAAGAGTCTAAGGGAGGTAGAAACAATACTAAAGAGAAAAATAGGGTCACCATATACATGTGTAGACCAAGTCTATCAAATTGTAAATATTTCACATAAATATATTTCCATGAAAGATCATTTGGTATTCATCAATACTTGGTTGGATTATAGACTCAACCTCAAACAGCCTCGACTCAGGAAGTTAATCTAGAAAATAAGATGATGTATAAAATTAAATGACTAGTCCACCATTATAACACTAAGACTATAAGGATCCAGTTATGTATAACCTTCTCTAATCCCAAAAAATACCAATCCTTACCACAACATAAGATTTTATCTTATATATACCTCCAAGTCCATGGAGTTTCAAATTCATCCCACCACTAGGATGGTTAAAATCAATCATCAATGTGATTGAAAGGTGTAATTGAGGCTCTAACAAGCATGCCAACTCAACCACGCTCTTGTAGATACTAAATTGAACTAGTAGTAGAGGGTCACTAGAATTAGTTTGGGATTTCCATTTAGACGTGTTCTGTGTAGTTGGGCATCATACCTCTTAAAGTATAAATATGTCTTATGCTCTTAATCCCAATACACACATCATACCCATGATTTATGTCTATTCATGATTTTAATTAAATATAGCCCTTTTGATCATTATAACAATTGTAACACATTGAATTACCTCATTTATTATCATTCTACTAAGTTGTAACTTAATTTTTTTGTTGAATTGAATGCATAGTCCCATCTCATCTTTTAACTATTTTGATGGCCATACGAGTCATCAATCTTAGTCCCTTCATATTCTGACATCACCACTACCACTTGGTCCTTTCTTGGCTTAATCCCATCTTTAAAATTTTGGATTTTCCAATCAAATCCCACTTTTACACTTAACATTACATCAACATCCCTAGGCTTTACTTTATTGTCTACCTTTATCATTATCATGGCCATGTGGCATCTTCTCATGCTCCTAGGATCTTCATGCTTTGGGCTAATATTGCCAATGCCCCAAGATCTTGGGCTAATGTTGTAATCACTTTGAGCTCTTAGGTTATATAGAGGGTGCCACATGGTATCTTCTTAGGGATTTAGGGACACATGCCTTTACCAATGTTGATCAACTCTTGGGATTCTAGGTTAATGCCTTAATACTCCTAAGGTTATGAGATTCCTAGATTTTGAGCCTTTATTAATTCATTCAATTCTCCATGCTCTTAATATTATAGGAGGGTGCCACATGGCATATTCTCAAGGCCCCAAGGTTTTAAAAAGACTTAGTCATTTTTCAAAAAAGATTTGGCTTTGAAGCCATGTGTTGATGAGATTTGGACACATGGGAGAATCTCAAGGGGTTGCGAAAATCTTTTGAAAATCTATGTGAAAACAAGAAAGTTGACTAAGTAAAAATTTTCAAAAAATATAAGTCTTTCCAAGTGAATTTTATGTGAGAATCAATCATTTAATATAGGAATTAAAATTAATCATTTACATAAAATTAAGTTTTAATCCCAAACATTCAAATGGGTGAATAGCGAAGAATTTTATCAAGGAATAAGACTTTGTAGACTTAAAATAAACTTACAAGTTACACATTAATGTTCATAAATGAAAGCTTAGACTGAATTAAGCAAAATATAAAGGCATTAGAAATGATTATGAATAATCATTTGTAACTTAGCATCTAGTACATTTTCAATCAAATAGACCATCACAACCCCATAGAAAAATATTAGATAAGAAAGAGGGTCCCTATTTTTAATTTAAAAATGAGGTTTGTCGGTGAAGGCAACAAAAAATTGTGACTCTTATTCATAGATACTCTTGAGTATCTAAAGATTTTATAGAATCTTCAAATCTTACATCCAAACAACAAGAATTAGTTGAAAATGATTACTTAAAGTAAAATCATAAAGATAAAAATACTAAATTCTACCTCAATATGTGGCATACTCAGCTACAATCTCATCAAATACCATCTATGTGTGTGATCAATTGATTAATTCATTTTTTTTGCATGCACACACAATATTTTAGTTTTATAAAAATGACCAAAACTTCTAAAAGGAAACACTTTATTAGTGTAGGTTTTTATTTTTCCCTATTTATTAATTAGGGAAATTGTATTTCTTGTGCTTACATGGAGTTTTCCTACATTTGTGGGATAGGCTAGCTTATGTGGAGATGTGTGTCATAGATGTGTTATAGGTGTCATAAGAATGTCATAAGTAACTCCCTTGATGGGAGTTACTTCTCTATTCTTAGCACCTTGTCACCACCTTTCATGAAGGAGTTATAGTCTATTCTTGGGGTGCATTGGCCACCTTTTGTGGAGGAGTTACTTATGTGCTCTCTTATATGTATTCTTCACTTTGGCCATCTCATGTTAATCAGATTTTGGTTTTCTCCATTTGGTCTTGTGTAATTTAGCTTCTTGTATAATTTCAAATTGCTTTAGCATCTATGTGGTGTGCACTTGCTTAATCTCATGTGATCACGTCTCCATTATATTCGCATTATCCAAATTTTGGCAACAACTCTGATATGGTATCAGACCCACTCTGGTAATCATGTGTCTAGTTATGCTATTAGTTTATTCTAAAATTCTTACTTTGCTTCCTTAATAGTTTTTTTAAAAATCTGTTGCATTTGAGAGCTTTGGTAGAGTTTCTTGAAAACTCATGCAAATCCATATGGAAACTTGTTTAGAAAAAAAATTGCTTCTAAGTTAGAATTTGCCAAGACATCTTATCTAGATCTGTTGTGGCTTTAGCAAAGGTGGTAGAATTCCTTTTCTCTTGGTAATTCTGCAAGAACAGATAGATCTCTGCAATTGGTTTCTGTTCTTGGGCACCATTATTGTGTGGAGCAACAGAGGGAGTAGCAACACTCAGCAATAGCCTCACCAAGATTATGCACAACCACACCAATCTTATACATAGCCACACCAACTTTTTGTAGACCCATGCGCTCTCCAACAGCTGACCTTTTTCTATTTGCAAGGCGCCTTCAGCAACGCCTTCAACACTCCACGTAGTAGTCCAGATGCAGTCAGTCTAGGTGCAGCCAGATCCTTCTATTGTTATCCTTCTACCATGCCACAGTCCTTCCAGCAAGGTGCCATCAGTCGTACAGTGTCCAACAGGTCTACAAATTTTTCTTGTCTTTTCTGCAAGTAAAATTTGGACTGTGCTTTTTTGACGCCCCTTCCTTGTTTGGCATCCCATGTGGGCCCTTGGACACTTGGCATCCATCAAATTGTCCTTTGACTTATTTTTTTTAGTTAAAAATTGACTTATATAAAAAAATTAGTCAATTTGACTGAATATTTAGTTTTTTAGATATTTTGATAATTTGGGGGTTTTCATTTAAAACTTGTATCTTCATCTGTCGAAGATGAAGGGTGAGGCCCGAGTTGGCAAGAGGCCAATTCCCCCTCACACTAACCTCCTTTGGATTCCTCATTTTTTACCAAATCCAACGAGTGGTTGGAAGGCCACTTTCTCTCTCAAAAAAGTATTTTTTTAATATTTTAGTGTTTTTTTGCAAAAACACTAGTTTACGAGAAAATTAAATATTTAATAACTTACAAATGGTAGCTCAGATTTGGGTGCCATTTTTTGCAAAAGTGTTTATAATTAAATTCTCCATAGTGTAGGCTTGTTATTTGTCAAAAACACACTAGTTTATAAAGTACCTAAAATTTGGGTCTCTTGAGACGCATTTTCAGCTGAGTCCAACGTCCTGTTTGCTTAAGTCTTGCACTGATTGATCTAAGATGCATTATTGGCTAAGACAGATGTCTTTTGAGTGTGTAATTACATATTTTGGGGGCTCAATATTTTGGGGAGGTGTGATTGCTTTTCACAACTTGTAAATCTTTGCTTTCATTCTCCTTTTTGCATAATTTCACAACTTGCAATCAACACAACTTCACCTAAATTCAGCTTAAAATGGATTATTTTCAACTTAAACCACTAACACCCTTCAAATATCATGAATGAAATGTTAAAATGTCAATCATTCTTAGAAGCAAAGGTTTGTATAGGATCACCATGGGTACTGAAGTAGAACCCAACACTGATGCTAAAAAGGTCAAGTGGTACAAACGTAGTGATGAAGCCTATGGATTACTGAGCTTGTCTATGTCTCCAAAACTTCTCTTCCATTTAAAAAAATCTAAGACTCCCAAAGAAATATTGGACACCTTAGAAAACTTATTTGGGAAGCTTGATGATATGAGAGGTCATGAACTCGAAAACAAACTCATAAGTCTAAGTCCTAGCAACTTTGACACCCTATAGGACTTCTTCACTAAGTTTAAGGCCCTTAGATTGCAATTGAAAGAATGTGGGATAGAAAATAAAGATGATCAACTCATCTTTTCTATTCTTGCAAAGTTAGGTCCAAGCTATTTAGTCTTTGTCTCCACTTTTCATGCCACAAAAAGTGCCCTTGGCACTACATGGAAAATGCCTTCTTTGGATTCATTCATTGCCGACTTGACTAGGGAGCAAGATAAGCTAATTAAAATGGGAAAAATGAAGTTTAATCAACCCCAAGCTTTGATAGCTAGAAATGGTAAGGATAAGACTTCAACAAAGGAGAAGAAGAAAAAGAACAAAGACCAGGAGAAGAAGAAAGAAAACAACAATCTTGCCAAAAATAACCCTGAGTCTTCATCCTTCAATGCTAAACCTAAGAAAGAGAAGGTTAAGTGTGCCTATTGTAAAAATATGGGGCATGATGAACACAAATTCATGAAGAAACAAATAGATCACCTAACTCATCTTGTAGAGAAGAACAACATAGGTGTTCTTGAGTCCATCAAGTAGAATTCATCTACCCAAGACTCTACCAAGGCAAAAGGCAAGGCTAAGGAGAAAGAAAAGGGAAAGGCCCTTGTAGCTACTACAGCTTTTACAACATCATGGGTAATTTATTTGAGTGCTTCTCACCACAAGGGCTCTTCACTAGTTGAGTTTTCATCTTTAGAGCCTTTTAGCATGACTTCAATTAGTTTGGGTGATGACACATCAATTTTTGTTGCAGGGAGAGGGTCAGTTGAAATGGAAGGAGGATATTTCAATAATGTTCTAAGTGTTCCTTCTCTTTCAACCAATCTCCTATCAGTGTACCAAATCACTCACATTGGTCAGGGCATGAGAGTTGACTTTTCACCAGATTCAGTGGCTATTAGGGAGTTGCATAGTGATACTATAGTGGCAATGGGTAGGGCAGATCACCAAGCTAGGTTATACACCTTCTCACATTTTGCACTAGATTCTTCTCCAATAGCATTTCTGACTCATTTAGATGGAGTTATCAAATTATGGCATGAGTGGTTTGGCCACCTTAACTACCGCTACCTTGAGCAACTTTTCAAAAATGACATGGTCATTAGCTTGCCTCATGTCCAATTCTCAAAAAGACTTTGTGAGGGGTGCTCCCTTGGGAAGCATCCCAAAGCAAAATTTGACAAAGGCAAAGCTTGGAGGGCTTCACAACCTTTGGAGTTAGTCCACAGTGATGTATCAGGACCCTTTCCCAAACCATCTTTCATAAAGGCCAAGTACATCCTACTTTCATTGATGATTTCTCTAGGTACACTTGGATATATTTTCTCAAATAAAAGTCTGAAGTGTTTGAAAATTTTCTAGACTTCAAGGCTCTTATTTAGAAATAGAGTGAGAAATCCATCAAGGTTCTTTGAACTGATAATGGAGGGGAGTGTGTCAGCATCAGGTTTGAGCAATTTTGCACCATAGAGGGGATTGATTTGTAGCATATAGTCACTTACAGTCCTTCATAGAATAGGGTTACAGAATGCAAAAATAGGTTCTTAAAAGAGATGGGTAGTTGTATGATTCACTCTAAATCCTTAGCACCACAGTACTAGGCCGAAGCCATCAATTGTGCTTGCTACATTCAAAATAGGGTTCCTCACAAAGATTTGAAAGGGATAACACCCTTTGAAGCTTGGCATAAAAGGAAACCTAATGTTGAGCACCTCAGGGTTTTCAGATCCCCAGCCATGGCTCGCATACCAAAGAAGAAATACAAAGCTATGAAACATCAGTCCAAGCCTTACATCTTTAGAGGATATCTAGATGGTATTAAGGGGTATCACCTTCTAGATTTAGTCACTCATGAGTTGTTCATCGAGAGAAGTGTCAATTTTTAGGAGAGTCCTAGAGACTCAACACTTGACACTTCTCCCTCATCGGATCTACTTCTTCATGATGATTCCTCATCAGATTTAGATTAGCCACAATAGGTTCTTTAGCTAGAGACATCTTCTTCTTCTTTGAGTTCAGATAGTGAGGATAGTGATGCAGTGTCATCCACCTCTAGTCAGTTAGAGGATGAGGAGTTAGCACCTGACTCACCCACTTTTGAGCCACTTTGGGCTAGACAAACACTTGAGAGTGTTGGCACTTGGGTAGGAGATCTCGTAGATGACAGACATACTAGGGGGGATTTTTAGAGAGATCCACATGCCTTCTTTGCTTCAGTTTCAGATCCACATAATTTTTGAGAGGCATTAGGGGTACCTGAGTGGGATAGTGCTATGGAGGAAGAATATTCTTCCTTAATCAAAAACCATACTTGGGATTTGACTTCACTTCCTAAGGGAAGAAATATGGTTCGATGTAGGTGGATATATTAGACCAAGTTTGTAGCAGATGGGTCAATTGATAAGTACAAGGTGCGATTGGTCACCAAGGGTTTCTCACATGTGGCAGACATTGACTACTCGAGACCTTTACACCCATTACAAAGATGAATTCTATTTGACTCACCTTGGCTATTGCTACAACACATGGTTGGGATGTACATCAAGTGGATGTGAAGAGTGCCTTTCTTCATGGAGACCTAAAGGAGGAGATCTACATGGAGCAGCTACCAAGATTTATTTAGGATTCTTCCTTAGTATGAAGACTTAAGAAATTTATCGATGGCCTCAAATAGGCCCCTCGAGCTTGGTATGCCAAGATGGATTCCTTCCTTCTCACAGTGGGTTTTACTAGGTGCCATTCTGATCCCAATGTCTACTTCTTGTGGTAGGATGATTTGCTCCTGATTTTGGTTCTATATGTTGATGACCTTTTGATCACCGGGAGTTCTTCATCATCTATTACATTAGTGAAGGCATCTCTTCAAAATAGATTTGACATGACAGACTTGGGTTTGTTGCACTACTTCCTTGGCATCAAAATCTCATAATCAAATTTAGGGATTTATCTTGCACAGCCTAAGTATGCTCTTGACTTATTGGCTCGGTTTCACATGGATGATTGCAAGCCATCTCTGACTCCCTTTCTATTAGGAGTCAAGCTTGAGGCTGATTGTTCTTCACCATTGGTTGATGTCACTCAGTATCGACAACTTGTTGGTAGTCTCATCTACTTGACTCACACCAGGCCCGACATATCATATACAATGGGACTTGTCTCTAGATTCATGTAAGAACCTCATGAGCTACATTAGAAAGAAGCTAAGAGGATCTTGCATTACTTACAAGGTTCACATAGATACAAGATTCATTACAGATTTGGCATAGAGGTTGACTTGGTTGGATATACAGATTCAAACTAGGCTAGCAATTCACAGACTCGCAAGTCCACTTTTGGTTACAGCTTCTCTCTAGGTTCTGGTCCTATCAGTTGGTCTAGCAAGAAGTAGAATGTTATTGCTATATCATCCATAGAGATAGGGTATAGGGGATCTGTTAATGCAGTTATTGAGGCTATTTGGCTTTAGGGGATTCTTTCTGAGTTTGGCATTCCTATTGGTAGCCCACCATCATTTATTGTGACAACCAAAGTACCATTTAGATTTGCAAGAATTTGGTTCAGTACTAGCAGACCAAGCACATAGAGATTCACATGCATTTCATTTAAGAGCTTATTCATAGTCAGGTCATTGACTTAATCTCTTTCAAGTCTTCAGAGCAGGTTGTAGACATCTTCACCAAACCTTTCACCAAGAGCAAGTTCATTCATCTATGAGTTCTTCTTGGGATGCGGTCTACATCTACAACAACATCATCGTTAGGGGGGACTTCTAGCCTCTTCTTTTATTTTATGTCTCTCTTTTGGAGGGGAGTTTTCTCTTATGAGTTTTCTCCTTTTCTCTATCTTATGGGAGATTGCATTTGTACATGGGTACCTCATCAGGCCTAGTTGTCGGGACCCATTTTATATTTCCACACTGCCCACCTAATCTGTGCTTATGGGGGGTATTAGTGTAGGTTTTTATTTTTCCCTATTTATTAATTAGAGAAATTGTATTTCTTGTGCTTACATGGAGTTTTCCTACATTTGTGGGATAGGCTATCTTATGTGGAAATGTGTGTCATAGATGTGTCATAGGTGTCATAAGAATGTCATAAGTAACTCCCTTCATGGGAGTTACTTCTCTATTCTTATCACCTTATCACCACCTTTCATGGAGGAGTTACAGTCTATTCTTGGGGTGCCTTGGCCACCTTTTGTGGAGGAGTTACTTGCGTGCTCTCCTATATGTATTCTTCACTTTGGCCATCTCATGTTAATTAGATTTTGGTTTTTTCCATTTTATCTTGTGCAATTTAGCTTCTTGTATAATTTCAAATTGCTTTAGCATCTATGTGGTGTGCACTTGCTTCATCTCATGTGATCACATCTCCATTGCATTCGCATTATCCAGATTTTGGCAACAACTCCGATACATTTAACTATTTGGCATGGTGAGGAAAGTCTTGAGCATTGCTTTTCTACCATCTAGGCATTTATATCCCTTATAGAGATACCTTTGGTCTCTTATTAAGGCTTTACTCCACTGTCAACTAGGCTATAAATCCTATGGTGGAGGTTACCAAGATCAACCTTTTGAGGAATATTTTTAGATTTTGCATGTTGGATCAATTTTTTTGAAAAAAAGACTATTTTTATATCCATGGAAGGTTGGGGACCAATCCATGGGTTCAAGTAAAATCAAAAAGTTCATGATCAATTAAGACAAACCTAAAAAATACAATGTTACATTTTATTCACATGTTTTAATTAATTGTATAGATGACTTTAAATGAGAAATCAAACATTTATAAATCCACATATTCTATTTTGAATCATTGGTATTCAAGCAAGGTTTTCACTCATGTTATTAAATGCCATTGATGCTACCTATGCAACATGATTTTTATTTCATTTATTTATTTAATGAGGGAACCCCAAGGTAATACCAAAAAAAATGAAATAAGAAATGGAAACTAAACTAACAAGGGATGTGAAGGAAAAAATCAGAAAGTAAACAAGAAAGGAAAAGAGAAATTATTCATAGAGATTTTCAAGCAAATGCAAGCTTGAAACTAGTTAGAAACGTGTTTCTTTTCAAGATTTTGAGAAGGGAAAAGGACAATATTACTTTATTCTATGTTTTCCTCTATGATAGAATACACTATCCCATAATGATTTGTCATTATTTATTTCATGTAATTTAAGATAAATTAGACCATAACATTCAACATTATGCTTACATCTATCTTACATAAAGCATATGGGATAAGTGAATAGAAATACCTCTACCCACACTTGGAATTGAGATGAGAAATAAGGTTCAATATCCATACATATCAAAATAATGTGTGAATCCAACATGGTAGAGGCATTTATTTGATTGTGGGTAATTGATACATCAATTTTTGGTTGCTCTTGGACTAAAATAGATGCTTTGATGATACTACTATCCATTTTTGTCATCTGAAAGGCATGAGATTAACTCAAATCCTTCCCACATTAAAGACCTTATAAATTTATCATTAGTGTCTAGAGTATGTGAAGAGTTGGGATGAATTATATTGTTCTTAGCTTGTATCTCCATTAGCTCCACTTCTCTATTTATACCATTGTGCTCATGACATTCTATTTGTATCTTTAACATATCTATTGCCTTGGACATGGAATATGTTTACATTGGGTAATCAAGTATGGTTAAGGTGGCATCAAAGGAACTCATGAGTCCCTTGTTTTCCTTTAACTCAAGTGAAAAGAGGAACACTTCTTTGTTTGAGCCTGAATGTTCTTGATCTTTCATTCTCACTTTGACTACCTTTATTTTTGGGAAGGACATAAGGCAAGACTAAATTGAGGGGAAGGATCATCAATCTTGAGTTATTCCAACTCATTTTAATTAAAGGGATAACCTTGTTGTTCTTGGTTTTCTAATTCTTATCATAAATAATCCAAATCAATGTTATTTTCTTCTTCTATTTCACTCCCTTATAATGATGCAACGAAAGTCACACCATTACCACAAAGTTGTTGATTATCTTCGACCAAATTTTCAAATGTATGAGAAAGAACATATGAGAAGGATGATTCAGATTCATAATATGTATCTTCTTCATCTATCTCTTTTAGTCCTTTGAATTCTCACTCTAACTAATCTTAAGAGGCTTTTGATTATTCTTCTTAATTAAGTAGCTCTCCATCTACTTGATTCTCAACCATTAGGTTGTTTACAACCTCTAATGCAACTTCACCATTGATTCCTCATCATCACTATCATATCCTTAAAATGATGGATCACATTTTTAAGATGGTATATTATTAGTGTGCATGATCATCTTATCCTTAATTCCACATCCAATTTCATAGACTCCCAATCATGTATTCGAGAATATAGTCTGATATTTTGGGTCAAGCATTGTCTAAGGTTATCTTGTAACAAATGGCAAGCAATTAATAAAAGCATAAAAATAAACTTGAATAAAATCACAAGGTAAAACAAACTACTAATCATATATTATATTGACAAAATCATATGTATTGAAATTAAAAGCATGGTTCTCATTTATTGGAGGAAGACTAATCTAGTTTTAAACATGGGGCATTACATTTTATGTCACATGATGACTCATGGGCTGATTTTTAGGCATGTAGTTTGAAATAATTTGGGGTTAGACCTCAATGTTTCCTAATGGAAAAGAAGATTGTACACCACAGCCATAGGGCATAAATTTTTGCTCTATTATGCAAGCTTCTTCGTAGATCAAAGCCAAAGATGTGAGGGAAATTGAATTTATTCTAATGAACATAGTAATGAAATATATAGAGAATTGAGGTTAAATATTATGTTTGTATCCTACATTTACACAAAGGATCCTTTGACCTAGTAAATAGATGATGAAATATATGGTTGAACACACTAGTTAGCTCATTGAGCTCTTTACTATCTGCATAAATTAGATAAAATAAGACATAAGGGTTAATGTGCATACTAAAATGGTTAAGGAACATATTATTGAATATGGCCCATGAGGTGATGCATCCTTATGGTAGAAAAATGTACCAAGAATAGGATGTTTGATCTAATGAATGGGGGAATAGACAACAAGGCACATCCTAAGGTTGCATATACCTTCTAATAATGGCTTTTATAAAATCCTAGATGTGTTCCTCAATAGTCTTGACCCAACCATGGATATAATTTTCATATAATTTATGGTGGTTCTTGGGCAAGTCATGGGAAGGTCTTAGAACATTCACAAGATAGCTACATCCTTCTAGCCAAACTAAGGCCACTGGACTACTAGGAAAATATCTAAAACAAAATAAAACTCTAAAATAATCAAAATGACAATTAATAACTAAGTTCAGCTGGTTTTGACGTGCCAGAACCCTTCTTGTAAGGAGATCCTAAGAACAACCCAATGTTTCATCTATCTAGTCTAGGTTCACTAATCTTCACTTAGTGGCTTGTTGTGACCATTATAATTCAAGGGGCCTTTGTTGGTTATCTTGGAGTATTTCAAACAAGTTAATATACATTTAATATATGAGTTAATGCCTAGAGAATAATTAGAATGATTTAACTATCTGAATGAGATGATTCAAATAAACATATTTGTTGCATGGATTCAATAATGTATAAGCAGTAATAGATAGAGTAAGAGAAATCAAGATAAAACATTAAAATGAAATTACTTGGATTCTAAACTAACAAACATGGTAAGAAAATTAAAAGTTAGAAAAGAAGGGAGAAAAGAAGAGAGCTCACTTTCCAATAGATTCAATCAGTTCCCCTTGAGTAGACAAATCCTTGAAGAAATTAGTCCTTATCCAATCTAGACCTAGCAAAACTCCAGATAAAGGATGGTGTAAGAGTCTAAGGGAAGTAGTAATAATGCAAAAGAGGAAAATAGGGTCACCATATACATGTGTAGACCAAGTCTATCAAATGTCAAATCTTTCACATAAATATATTCCATGAAAGATCATTTGGTATTGAAAAAAACTCAATTGGATTATAGACTCACCCTTAAATAACCTTGACTCATTAAGCTAATCTAGAAAATAAGATGATATATGGAAAAAATGATTGGTCCACTACTTTAATGCTAAGACTAAAAGGAGGTAGCTAGGTTTAGCCTTCTATAATTATAAAAAATACCAACCCTTATTATAACATAGGAGTTGATCTTATATAGACCTCCAAGTCCATGGAGTTTCAAATTCATCCCACTACTAGGGTGGTTATAATAAATCATCAATGTGATTGCAAGGAGAAGTTGAGGATTTGACAGACATCCCAACTCAACCATGCTCTTGCTACTAAATAAAACTCTAGTAGTGGAGGGTTACTAAGATTACTTTGGGATTCCCATGTAGACATCTTTTGTGTAGTTAGGCATCATGTCTCTTGAAGGCTAAATTTGTATTATTCTCTTCACTTGATCCTAATGCACATTCCACACCCATGATTCATGTCTTATTAATGATTTTAGTTGAATCCACCCCCTTTTTATCATTATGCCAATTTTAACACCTAGAACTCCATCATTTATCATCATGTTACTGAGTTACAACTTGATTTTGATGTTGAATTGAATGCATAGTCCCATCTCAGATTTTGATGATTTTGAATGCCAAATGGGCCATTAATATTAGTCCCTTCATCTTCTAATGTCACCACTACCACATGGTCCTTTCTTGTATTTTCCTTCCATTCCCATTACTAGGCTTTTGGCTTTGCCCATCATGTCCCACTTTGACATTGGTAGTTTGTCGGCATCCCTAGTCTTTACTCTAATGTCTACCTTTATCATTTTTGTGGCCATATGGTGTCTTATTGATCTCTCAAGCTCTTCATGATTTTAGATAATTTTTCTAATTCCCCAGGCTCTAAGGTTAATGATGTAATCACTGTGAACTCTCAGACTTTTGAAAGGGTGGCACATGGCATCTTCTCGAGTCCATAAGGCTTTACCCATGTCGATCAACTCCTAAGATTATAATTTAATTCCTTAATTCCCCTAAGATTCTAAGATTATGAGGTTCTATTCCTTTTTTAATGCCTTTAATCCTTTATGCTCTCGGGCTTCTAGGAGGGTGTTCTTAGGGCCTCTTAAAAAGACTTCGTCATTTTTACAAAATATTTGGCTCTGAAGCCATGTGTCGAAGAGATTTAGATGCTTAGAATAATATGGGGGGTTTAGGATTATTTTTAAAACTTACAAGAAAATAATAAACTCATTTATGTAAATATTTTTGAAAAATCTAAGTCTTGCTAAGCAAATTTTATGCGAGAAGTAGTCATTTAATATAGGAATTGAAACTAGTCATTAACATAAAATTAAGTTTTAATACTATACATTAAAATTGGTGAATACTGAATAATTTTATCAAGGAATAACATTTAATAATCTTAAAATAACCCTATAAGTTACACATTAATTTTCATATATGAAAGCTTAGACTGAATTGAGTAAAATGCAAAGGCATTAGAAATGAGTATGAATAATCACTCGTAACTTAGCATCTAGTAAACTGCCAATCAAGAAGATCTCAATTAGATAAACCATCACAATCCCATAGAAAATATCAAATAAGAAAATAGGGTCCCTATTTTTAGTTTGAAAATGGGGCATGTTGGTGAAGGCAACAACAGGTATATCTAGAAATTAAATTTGTGATATCTTACAAATTGTAGCTCTAATATTTAAACCATTTCTTCTGCATATAATCAAATCCTAACACATTATATACCATATAGGTCTCACTCCTATTTCTATTCATTTTCCACCATAGTAAACCATACTTTATGCCTCTTACTAATTCATTTATTGTTGAAGAGCCTTTCTCAAAATCAAGCCAAAATCAATATCTTACATGTAATCTTCCAATCAATTATAATCATCTTATAATGGCTACTTTAATACTAACTTCCACACTATTAGTCATCACTTTTGGCTTCTCCTTATGACAGTTTTGTCCCTCTCACCAAAAGGGGGGCATACATATGGTCTATTCATAATTAGCTCAGATACATAGTTACTCAACCTACATAGTTACTCAATCTACATAGTAAATAAAATTTACATAGTGATTTAGATACTCAAACACTCTATTATTCATAATGCACAATGCTTCATGACACATATATATTCACATAGATTATACATAGTATGACACAATGATTCAAATTCAATTAGTTACCTATATTTATATAGTTACTCATATTTAGTTTATATTTTTAGATATACATAAGATAATGATTTTAGTTTTGTCATAATTTACTATATTATTTAACATATTTACACAAATAATTTTACATAGGACACAATATGACATAATGATTCAAATTGACTTGGTTTCCTATATTTATATAGTTACCATATTTGGTTTAGTTTTTTAGATTTAAACAAGACAATGATTTTAGTTTTGTGACAATTTACTATAGTATTTAGCATATTTACACAAATATTTTTAAATAGTTTTAATAGATTGTCGATAAAATAGGGTATGTACATGGTACATGCTCACATAGTTATGTATCTTGGATCATTTTTTTAACATAGATTATGATAGTGGGGGCATGCACATAATGTAAGTTGGTATAGGATATAGTAATATTACTCGTATTATATGAATTAGTTTATCCAGATAGTATATTGGGGGCATTTTTGATGGCACATGCCTCTCATTTCCATTTTTTAACACCAAGTTATACAAAAACAATGTCAAACCATGTCATTATCTATGTTGTTTACTACTTAGAATCTAGATTTATTACTCAAATTTATGTGGCTCAGTTACTCAATTATCAAATTGGGTGCATGTTGCATGTCACACTGCTCCTCATCTCTCAGGTTTTACACCATATTCAACAAATGGAAGAACAAATGTATGTTATTACACTAGACTTAGTTCATAATAATACATACACCAGTTTTGAACCAGAATGAATCTTATAGCCATCTGCAACTGTTGATTCATATTTTTTTGCACTAGTACCCAACTTATTTGAGTTGTGTAGGGTTGAAGTTAAACATAGTTTTAGATTCTAAACACAACTCTAACCATATATTAGAGTGGGGGGAAGAATGGTTTTTTCCTCACATCATAATTATTTACTCATATTTAATACATGGACATCCACATTGTGGATCCATCTTTATAGACATCATTTGAGATTTTGTTCATTTCTTTGGCCAATAAGAGAACAAGACTAGAGCTCATCTTATCTCCACATGGGTCAATCATATATAACCCATGACACCTCTAATTACAAGCCAACACACACTACATAGGTAAGTATAGTTACATATTTTCTCTTTTACTTAAGTACTTTCATTTTATTGCATTACTAGATTAAAAGGGGGGGAAATGTATACACCTAAATTTGGTCAACAAAACATAAGTACTATTTATTTTGTACTTATTATATTTATAAGCTCTTAATTTTGAATCAAATTCTTGTTCAGACATATCACCTTAGTTTTTTTATCTCTTTTGTCACTCTTTCACACTTGTATCTCTCTTCTCATTGTTTTAATTATTCCATGTCAGTCCTTCATAAAGTCACATGGGTTCCTATCCACTATTAAGTGGCATTCTTATATTTTATTGATTTTAGATAGGAGTGATACATTGGACAAAAGAGCACCATTCTAGTGTCCTTCCTAGTGTCATTGTCTAATGCACATTTCAGAGAGTTTTTTAGGTCTCTTTTTATGACCATTTTAACTTTGTTTGAATTGGTTAGTACATGAATAAGTTTTTTAAATTAAAAATTAGGATTATTATATTTAAATAGGTTTCTAAGGTATTTTACGTCTAGCACTTATATCTTGGCACTAGTTAATTAAATAATATCAATATATAAGAAGGTCAATCTTTGCATATTTTTGAAGCATTTACATACCTCACCTAGATTGCATGCTTAGACCAATAGGAACACCTAGGCATTTTTTTTAATACACATCATGTTTGGTTAATTATGTACATTACCTAAGGGATAATTACATAAACCTAAGGTGCCTATCATTAGGGATATGTAGGTAACACTTAGGATGGTAGGGGTTTTAATGATAACTCAGCCACATCCAACTTTCCCCCAATTTTCCTCCATTTTGGATTTGATCTTTGTGTGTTTTTTATGTGTATGAATCCATTAGGGTTTTGGAGAGAAGAAATAAAAATAAAATTCCAATATTATAAACATAAACCTATGACAAAATATCCTATATATACAAAAGATTTTCTTAGACTTGTAGATCTTAGTACAAGATCAAAACACCAAAGGACATGAGCACTGGGAAGGATAGGAGTACACAACGCTATTTTCCAATCCTAATTTAGTGTAAAAATTTAAAATGACAAGCCAAAAAATAGATCCAATAGTGGGGTAGTCATCCTATAGGTCAAACATATTCAAATATGCCTCCTAGACTCCAAAAAGGATAAGTTTATCATCCCCTTACATGCTTTTATTTCAAAATCTAGTTGTTCATTATCATTATATATAAAATTGAAACATATGGCTAAAATTTGATTGATTTATTCATTTCACTTTACTCAATTATTTATTTAATTAGGGTTAATTTCATTTAATCACAAAATCAATAAAACAAAAGGAAATAATATTGTATAAAATAATAAGATAATGTTGAATTTAGTCCACATGTTGGACAATCCCATTGGGGATGCTTTGAAACAATATTTCATTATATCCATCAAAGTTTTGAAAAATTCATAAGCATTTCAAAGCTTGAAGGGAATATCATTTACTAATGATAGAAACTTTACACAATCATGAGGTAAATATCAAGATTAGATTACAAAGACAATATATATACAACATAAAACAATAATTATTCTTTCTACACATTGGATAAATGAACCCAACATGCACTTGAACTACTGAAGATGGCCAATACTAAATCCTAGAAGCCATTAAAGGCTAAAATATAATTGAAGACACTTATTGACCAATTTTGACACCTAAGGTCAAAAAGTCAACCTCTATAGGTAATGATTGTTTGTTATGTTTTTTTAACGTTGGACCTAGCTTTGTCACGCATTATATGGTCTTAAAACTATATTTATAAAACATTATAAGCATTATTTAAGGTAAATTTGTAAAATTTAAGGTAATGTTGTATCTTGATCTTGTAATGGTCTAGTCATGTCATGGTGTGATGAGAGTTGGTAAAATGGTGTCATAGGTTATTAGGTTGATATTTAAGTAATTTTTCCCCTTAGTCACCTTTTATAAACATGTCAAACTTGTTTATAAATTTTAAGGTTCTTTTGTGAACTTTAAGGTAAGCTTTCTGAAGGAAAAAGGTGATTTTAACTAACTCTAATGTATGTCAAAGCTGACCAAGTGAATGATATGTAAAAATACACTTTAAAAGGTTATTTTAGGATTTATTTAACTACCACACATGTAAAGATGTCATAAAATGATTAGTTACTTCATTTTTAACTCCAAACAAGTAGTTTAACTTGTACATATTTCAATAGCTCATCTTCAAGTAACAATGTTGTAGAAGTGTCCTTTCAGCTTATATAGGTGAAATATATGTTTGGAAAACTACAAGCTCAAGAAGGTAGTTTTCAAGTGGATGGTATGGCTAGGAAAGAGAGTCAGGTTTTGATATTTCTTCTAGAGGAGGGTGTCCTAGTAAGATTCAAATTTATGGCATTATTTTACATATTCATCCCCTCTCCTCTATGAATAATCGCTAAGAAGGTAGGGTGGTCTAAAATTAAATATTCAACCCCATAAGCTCATTATTTATCCTCAAAATGGTAGTTTAAATATGGTTGAATTTATGATATAAATTACTTAGGATATAGGGTACTTTTTCAAACATATTCCATGCTTTTTTAAGCCCTACTTGGCACATGTGGGCTTGGTTTGACAAGAAAACTCTTCCTTGGCATAGTTTGCAAGATGGTTGTCTTTGTTTCTTCATCATTTCAAGGTTTTCCAAAGGTCCCAGTGACTTTAGGTATTTTTTTATGTCTTCTACCATCCTCCTATTCTATTCAAGGTTATCTAACATATCTAGTTATCATATTTCAACCTCTCCAAGTAGCTTTTAGGTTGACTGTCAAAGACTATGTTATGGGTCTACCTGTATAAAATGAGTTAACAAGGCTTTAACTTGCATTATCAGAGGTGTATGGTATTTTTTACCATCAAAATAATTAAAATTAAGCAATATAAGGTGATTTTAATATTTTATAAGGTCAAGACAGACCTCATAGAGTCTTCATACATTGAGACGTAGACTTATAAGTTTCATCCTTTTGGGAGATATATAATGATGATCATGAAGTGGTCTTGATCCTCTTGGAACAATATCTAATCCATCAAAAAATGAAAATGATTCCTATATATTCTGCACACTCACCAAGAAAGCTTAATGGTTTCAACAAAGGTGAAATGCACAAAGAGAAGGTCTAGGCCTAGTAGAATGCACATATAGGCCCATCATGGGCATAATAGAGAAGAGACTAATTTTGTGTGTTATATGAAGGATCAAGAGGTATGTACAAAATTAAATAAGAACATGGATTGATTTCAAAACAATCTCTAAAGACCATTAAGATGACTAATGGTATTGAAAAGGTTTATTGCATAATGACAAGCCTATATGGTTATATATAGGTTTGTTCACAAGAATGTGGCCTATGGGTAAAATGAAGGTCTAAGTATCACATTGAGACTATTATATGAATTCCATAACTTCATTAAATACATTATATAACATTTATGGTTTGTTATCAATGAAACATGGTCCAAAAATGACTAAAATGATAAAAATGGTAGACCTACAGGTCTGTAGACCTATAGGTCTTCTTTATCACAAAAAATAGAACAACTCTTGCATTAAAAGATGATAGTTTGAAGGCCAAAATAAGGTTGAAGGTGATGAAACGTATGGAGTTTTGATAAATATCTACATAGGAGGAAAATACATTTGGAGAAGCTTAACACTCAGTCAGGACTCTATGCAAGCCTAGAGAATTATCTATAGGCCTACTTAAAATCCAACCTCATCTTCAAGAATTGAAGAGAAGATGTTGTGTTGAACATTGATGTGTTATTTTATGTGAATAAATGTATAGTCAAAAGATTCATTTGAGATCAAAATGTAATTTGAAGTAATGATCAAGGAGACTGATCAAATAAACCTCACTAAAACCCTACATATACAATCATGAAACAAACAAGCATGCCTACCTTATTTAGTGAAGGTGTATTTTTGTTGAGAGAGATATAAGTATGAAGATGAATGAAATAATTTGAAGGTGATTTCATATTGTTAGTTACCCTATGAGATCATCACATTCAATAACGAAATGGATGGCAAGGTTAAGAGGTTTGATTAGGCCTATTGAGTCTAAGGCCATGCATATAGCCATGTATGTGTATATTTAGTGATGAAGGTTGGTTATTGAGGGTAAATTGAGACCTAAATGATATAAATATATAATTAAGAGTCTAATAAAAATTATATTCTGGTTTCAACTCTCTAAATAGTGAATAAAATAGGCCCACATAGTTAGCTAGGGTTACTACCATTGAGTAGTTTGAGAACCCTAGCCTTAAAAAATGAAAGATAAAGAAGGTATAATAAATAAAATGGAAAATAAAACCATGGGAAAAAGACAAGGTGGGTATTTGAGACATCCCTAAGGATTTTTGATTTAAAACTAAAAATCAAGATGGCAGCTCAGTCCAAAATTATCTTCTAACTTTTATAGATGCGCAGTCTACACCTGAGTGGCACCAACTTTTGCTCACATATTTATTGAAAGTTTGTATGAGAATTATTGGTTTTTAGGGATGATGTATAGGTTTACCCACTTCCACCTTGTGTTATTAATAAGGATATATAGGATCTATTCTTTATGAATAATCCTTAAGAAATGAAGACACTCTAAACCCTCCAAAACCCCTCTTTAGAGCTTGATGGTTAAATAAGCCCTTATTATGACTAATAATTCTCATGAATATTCCTATAAAAAAATTTATATCCCTTATATTACCTTTTAGTATAATTTCAAAGTACTGGTTGGCATGTGGAAGTACAAAGGTGTATGAAATTACTCATAAAATAGGGTTGTAGGTGTGTTTATGTGGATATAGGGTATAAAATGATCTTTAGATCAAGTGAAGAGGATTTTTAAGATGGATAATATGTTAAATTATCATTCACAACACTTTTAAATCCATCCAAATGAATATATGAGCTCTATAAGCCATCAAGTTGGACAAGAAAAAATAAATGCATTATTTTGCAAGCTAAAAGGTCTATATGTAGACCTATAAAACAATTCAAGAGACCTTAATTCATCATGAGTTTCTTGATGATTTTTTAGGTATAAAAAAATTATTTACAATAACTAGAACCTTAAAAATTCTTTCCAAACACTCAAAATGCCTCTCAAGCCTATATAAGCACCTAAACTAGGGTTTTTGACCATTTCATGGTTCACCCATCCATACAGGGTCTCAGGGGATGAAAATTGACATGGAACATGGTATCATCATGGGTAAATTTAATCACACACTTTTATTGAGTTTCACATGTGTGGTAGTGATTTTGGGTCAAAACTTAGTTTTTAGGTAAGGAGGCCTAATTAAGGAGAGAGAATAGCAGGAAAAGGACATTTCCACTCGCATTTAGATTCTAAAAATTGGCATGGAGTTTGAAATGTATACTAGGTCCTCAAATATATGATCAATTTCCAAATATACTCTATACATTATCCTATACAAGGATTTTTACACACTTTTGAGGTTACAAGGAGTGAGGTCAAATATGACCTTTTGGTGTAAAATGGAGTCTTGGAGAGAGTTTGATGAATCTAAATCAGTTGTTTTAGGTCTTATATTATGTGAATATTCCATCCATGGAAATATATTGTCTTGGTGAATAAGAATTCAAAATTTGACACTTGTTAGCAAAGGTAGGTGTTAAAGGTGCAATCACTAAGAGGGGGTGAATCAGTGATGAAAGATAATCTAATTCAATTCCAAAATATTTAAACATTCAACATACATCAACTTGATCAAGTATCATAAACATGAAATTACATATATCCAAAGCATATATAAGAGAATACATCACATGAACATATCATATATGTGGGAAACCCTCTTGGGGGATAAAACCCACTAAACCTTGCAAGATGGACTATAGTCCTATAATAACAAGATCCAACATATATACCAGTACCAATTGATCAAGGAATACCCATCCCTTATTTTAGTGAGACAATAATCTCGTAAGGAGTAACTACCCCGATCTAGCTAAGCACCCATAATAATTAGACCTTTAACAAGCTTTACCTTGCAAGGAGGAACTAAGCACCCCCTTAGATACTTGAAAAGATCACCTTGAACACTTATTACTAATCTTTAAATTATTATTATCACCTTTTTTTGAATCTTCACCTCTAATCTCTCTTAAGCTACCTTTAGGGCTAACTTGCTCAAATTACCTCTTCTAGGCTCATAAGATCCAATGACCTATGTTTCCTCATGCATCAACATAAGAAAATAATCAAAAATAATCCTCTTCACTCTTTTATGGTCCTCACTAACTTTTACCTTCTCTTTCAAATTTTATCTCCTTCGCTTCAATCCACACATCCACAACTAGTATAATTAGTCCAATCATGTCTTGTGTATATACCACTCTCTTTCTTTAACCTATCTTGGTTAGCCAAGATGTTTTAAATATTTTAAACACACTTAAAATAGGTCCATACACATTTTATATATGAGAAACACAATCTTCATAGGTCGGTCATTACCTCTTTATCCCCTAAACCACCATTAGGTCTTGGTGAGACCTAAAACAATTAGGTCTTTACATTTGAGACTACTTGGACCACCTTCATCCTTTACCGATGCTTTGAACACATAAAATATATTTAAAATATACCATTTATCATTCCCTCATGGGTCAAATTCACTTATAACTCAACCTCATACCTTGAACCAAGCCATTCTAGACTGCTTGCTAATAGGCTTAAAAACACAAAAAAAGTCTATCATATATAACTTAAGCATACAAACACTTTTCTCAAATAATCCACTTAAAAAATGCATTAATAGATCATATATGACTATTAAAACATCTCTATGTCCATTTATTCTTCAAATATGCTCATAACTATTTCAACTTACCTCTGTAAGATGGTCACTCAAATTGCCAATACATTTAACAAACATAGTCAACTTTGAGGCAATTGTTCACACTAAATATGGATTGGTCAAACCTCCAAAATCTACAAAAATGGTATTTATTGAGTATAAGACACTCTATAATAGTTATATCATCTTAATTCATCAAAATACTATTAATAACAACTCAATTATCCTTCTCAGGTCATTTGTAAAACATCATCAAACATATAGTCAACTTTGGAGCTCAATATCTTTGGTTGTATAAACATTCAAATCCTTTAATCAAATTCTCTAGATACACCTTGGAGTTTTTTACAACTTTTATTTTTATTGAATTAATAAATTCATCTTGGATAAAAAAATATATCTAAAAAACTAAGCATTAGTTTTCCTTCATAAATTTAAATATTTAAATTCCAACAGTCACTGAGCAGACACAAAACATTGAGCACTTTAGTCTCATCTCATTCTCCCTGGTAAATTTAGATAAATACACACCATCAATATCCTATGATTAGCTTGATATTTACCTTACGACTATCACCATTGATCTTGGATTAGAGCTCCTATGATTGTGCCACTTGGCAGCTCTACGTGCCTTCTACATATTTGACTCTTTGACTCAACCTGCACCATTGATCTCTATCTATACAAACCCCCATAAATTGTTGATCTTTTGTTAACTCAATGAGATAGTGACACTTATCACTAGTACATAAAATCTTATACTCTTTGACATTTTGACTAAATACACATCGTTGGATCAAGATCTGGATGATGAACACTTATCATTAAATCAACTAACTAGAGACCTTAGACTTCAATGTAGTTAAACTTGATGGTCTCTGGCCCATCTCAGTTTGCAAGAGAAAATTTAAAGGTCTATAACTTAAGATATAAAACACTTCAAGAGTATAAATTTTTAGGGTACCTTATTGGCACTATAGACAACATCTCTATGAAATCCTTTAACCTTAGATGAATTTTTGAGTACCTAAAATAAATACACAAAATTATTGGTTCATTCATATCTACATGATGTGCAATGATGGTTTGGCTTCTATTAAGCTAGAAGATGCATGTTTCTCTTTCTAAATGATTAAGTGACACACTAGATAGTCACCAAGACATCTTTGGATGCCTCAAAACTTCTTCTTTATCTTTACAAACCTACAAATGTGTTATATAGTCTCCAAGTTATCAAACATAACTTCTTTATCATTAATGCATTAGTATCTCATGATCTTTTTGACATCAATGACCAATGTCAATAGTCAGCATAGTAAACAAAGGGGTTTCAAGACACCTAAGGAGTTAATTGATGATTGTCATTGAGATGTCATTTGGGAGAAATTCTAAAAATAATGAAAGGTATCAAGAGTAGAGATGGGATGTAACTCAACATGCCTAGATGTTAAAGAGTGCCACTTATCCTCTCACAATCCAAGAGAAGACATAGTTTTGAAGATAATTCAATGTGTCAATAAAGGTTTGAAACTCCTAAACCCCTTGGAGTAGGAAATAATATTTAGGAGATCAAACATTTCCTATAATACCCATTGAGACAGTTTCATACCTCCTTTCTTAAATGTAACTCTCATGATACACTTGTCACCTATCTCTCTCACATCCTTCTCTCTTATTCTATCTCACTTTCTCTATTTATTCAGATTTTATAGGCTATGTTTGTATCCTACACCTATTTATGGTTAAGCCCTATGAATTTAAAATAATTTGATAAAAGATAAACTACTATTTTATTTCCTCATTTGACTGGTTTCAATTTGTGTACATGTCTAGTTAATCTTATTAAGTTATTAGCTTTGATTCCTTGATATGTTGTCCTTATCAAGAATTTATGTTCAATTTGAAAAAAAAATTATAGGTCTTATGAAATGTTAAAGTGAAGTGTGAAAGGTTTAGTGAGTTGTCTATTCACTGGTGTCATCATATGACCTCTTGACTAGTCCTCCTAGTCCAAGCCTTCTTCACAACCTTCATGTGAAATGTTGATATAGAAAGGCATATTTAGATTAGTATTTGTTTTAGGTTAGTCTTATGGTTGAAGTTCAAATGAAAATATTTAATAGTTTCAAATACATTTGGTACATCTCCTCTATTAGAATAGGTTTCTACATCTTTTTCTAGTAAGTTGGTAGAGTAGTGAATGATCCTATGTGATTCATCAAGGGGAGCTATCCTTTAACCTAGAGATTCAATAAAATTTTAGGCCACCTAGAGGCTAGGATTTTTTCCATGTTATTCCAAATTTGGAAAGATTTAACTACCTTCTAAAGGGTGGAAATTTGGTCGATAGCAATTATGGCACACTCAATGGGACTAAGGTTCAAAGTAGTGGAAGGATTATTGGTTATGGATGAGTTTGAAGTACAGTTCAATTTCATACAAGTTGGTAATTTATCTCAAGAATATATTACTCCTTATAAGCCTCATCATGAACCTTATCATTCATATAATGATCCTTACCAATAATATGATGGTCCATATCAATCCTATGACTACCCCACTTTCCCTTCATGTGACCCCAACTACATACCTCAGCAACCTTATGAATCTTGTTACCCTCCTTACTACCAAGAGCATCACTCTTATCCTCTTTTTGATACATACACTCTTATTATCATCCTACATCATCCCCATATGGCTATGGTGATGCATATCAAAAACCTTTTTTTCAACCATGCTACCCTCCTCCCCCTCCTCCACTAGTTTCCCAAGATTTTCAAGATGGAATGGATCAAATAGAGATCATGGTAATAAAATGTGAAAATGATTTTGTTTAACTTACCAATAAGAATACGTGATTTTGATGTTTGTAGTTATATATAATGATCCACTAGAGAGGAATGAGTTGTGTGATTTTATATTAGATAAGATGGAAACTTGAGAGAGGCAAAAAAGTAAGCTTAATCAAGTGTTTCAAGTTCCCTCTTGTAGTCCTTATCAGAATTCCTATGATCCTTGTACTCATGAAATCATTGACTATCCCCAAATAGAGCCTCCAAGAGAGCTAATTCAATCTCTAAGAGAACCTACTAATGTCAAAGTCCCAACTTAGAACCAAGTAGTGAAGTCTTGGGAGAAGTAAGAGTAAGAGAGCCAAGATAAAGAGATTAAAGTCAAGATAAAACTTGAGCCTATTCAAAACCCATTTCACTCCCATAAATAACCTAAACCTTTTCCATCTTGGAGGTCTATCCAATAAAGCATTCAAGATAAAAAAAAAAGGAGGTCCTAGTTGATAAGTTTGAAAATCATGTTTTAGTTGTTGAAAATTCTCAAGAAGGTTATGAGAAAGATGAAGTGTTTGTGGAGAAGGATGAGGCATTCATAGCCCAAATAAACTTGATTTCTTTATTAGAGTTCCTATAAGAATCCTCCATGTCTAATACCCCAAGTTACAAGAATGCTCCCTCAATTCCCAAGTCTATTCATGATCAACCTACCATGCCTCATATTCCCTCTCAAAACAATGAACATGGTCATCACCCTCCCACCATCTCCCTTATTGAGGAAGAACCTATCCCATCGGAGGTAAGTGAAGAAGAAAGAGTTGTATTTTTAGTTGATGAAGATACTTCAAGTGAGATTGATGAGGAGGTTTTCATTGGCAC
The DNA here is from genome assembly GCA_037957365.1 of Torreya grandis. Classification (NCBI taxonomy): domain Eukaryota; kingdom Viridiplantae; phylum Streptophyta; class Pinopsida; order Cupressales; family Taxaceae; genus Torreya; species Torreya grandis. Next base: position 968,779 of record JARHVA010000773.1, on the reverse strand, counting down.
TCCACTTGGGGAAGAAAGAAATAATTTAGTTTTTAGAGATGGAGTGAAAAAGGATATTGAAGTAGAGGACATCTTAGCTAAATAAGGTGAGGTCTTTAATAAATTTGACATGGATTCAAATGAGAAATAATGTGATCTTAAATAAAGAGTGTAGGTTGAAGTCTTAGATGAATTTGAAATGGTTCCTAATTAGCAAGACATCATGGAAGAAGTTACAACATAGGGTAAAGGAGATGTTAGTTATTTTCAAGAGCTTCCACTTGGTATGATTGAGCATGAAAATGATTAGGTCTAAAGATATTTGAATGACATGTGGTAGACCTATTTGTGCATTTTCAAATAATATGATAAGTTTTATAATTTGGAACCTCTAGCAGAATAAGATCAAGTTGATGATGGGGAATGTAAGGCTCCTAGTGAGCCAGTATGTCTTGAAGATCATCACCAAGAGTTTCAAGTCCATGATAGAGTAATTTATATCATTCAAGATAAGAAAGAGAATGGATTGGAAAAGCAAATAGAGGCTAAGGTTGTTACTACCTTCATGAACCAATAGGACCTATGGCAGAAGTATTGATAAGTTTGCAATGAATTTGAGACTCTTCAAGGGTCTATATCTCATGTTGGATAGATTGAGGATGTTCTTGAGGGTGCCTTAATCCTTGGAAGATAATGTGATACTATACAAGGTACCAAGTTTTAGGTTGCTCCTATGAACCAAGAAGTAGTCATGAAGGATCTTGAGCCACATGATGATTTCATCTTCACAGGTGACTAGTTTGATGTTACTACTTCATTTGAAAACATGTCAAAAAGAATGACATTCAAGAAGAGGATGAAAACAACAAGAGAAAGGTCTAAGAGTTAGCTTGCCTCATGATATTCCTCATATCATTAAGAAAAATATCTCATAACATTCCCCTTTGATTTAGGAGGAATGTTTTTTTTAGGTCAATTATATATATATATATATATATATATATATATATATATATATATATATATATATATATATATATATATATATATTTAGTTTCTTTGTTGTGTTTTGTGTTCCTTAAGTGCTTAACTATCACATGTGTGTGTCTTGTTTGTTTGCTTTGTGTGTGTTATCCTTATTTTGTGTGCGTTGGAGGAAAATCATTTTTTTTAATCTTGGTTAAAGTCTATTTCAATTTTGAGGTTGAGTACAAGTGACTCCATTTCCCAATGGAAGGACAAGGCTACTAGTTTATTAAGAATTGTAGGTATGCTACCCCCATGAATCACTAATTTTGTTGACCAATTTTAACCTCCAAGGTCAAAAGGTAAAACCCTATAGGTAAAAACTTGTTTTCCATGTTTTTTTAACCTTTTCCCTAAATTTGTCATGTCTTATATGGTCTTTAAAAGGTCTTTCTAAAACCTTATTAGCATTATTTAAGGTAAATTTGCAAAAGTTAAGGTAATGTTGTATCTTGGTCTTGTAATGGTCTAGTCATGTCATGTTGTGATGAAAGTTGGTCAAATAGTGTCATAGATCATTAGGTTTCTATTTACATCATTTTTCCCCTTAGTCACCTTTTATAAACATGTCAAACTTGTTTGGAAAGTATAAGGTTCTTTTGTGAACTTTAAGGTAAGTTTTATGAAGGAAAAAGGTGATTTTAACTAAATATAATGTATGCCAAAGATTAAAAAGTTAATTATATATAAAAATACACTTTAAAAGGTTCTTGGATGAGTTATTTAACTTCCACATATGTTAGGATATCATAAAAAATTTAGTTACTTCAATTTCAACTCCAAACAAGAAGTTTAAGACACTTGTATGGACTTTAAGAGATCATATTCAAGTAAAAAACATTACATAAGTGTACTTTAAATTTATATAGGCAAAATACATGTTTATATTTTAGGTACAGATCTCAATATTTCAAAATTATCTTCCTTCTCTGTATCACTCCATTTGTAAGCCCAAGAAGGTAGTTTTCAAGTGGATGGTATAGCCAAGAGAGAGATATTTAGGGTATCATATTTATTATAAAGGAGGGGGTCCTAGTAATCTTAAAAAATTTGGAATCATTTTGTATATTCATCCCCTCTCCTTTATGAACAATTGCTAAGAAGGGAGGGTGGTCTAAAATTGTTAGTCAACCCCAAAAGCTCATTGTTTCTCCTCAAAATGGTAGTTTAAATATGGTTGAATGCATGAGATAAATTTATGAGGATATAGGGGACATATTAATACATATGAAATGATTTTACAAGACCTACTTGACATGTGTGGGCTTAGTTTGACAAGAAAACTTTTCTTTGGCATAGTTTTCAAGATGATTATCTTTATTTCTTCATTGTTTCAGGATTTTCCATAGGTCCCAATGCTTCCAAGTGATTTTATAATGTCTTACACCATCCTCCTATTATATTAAATTCCATCCAAAATATTTTATTATCCTATATCAACCTCTCTAATTATCTTTTAGGTTGATAATTAAAGACTGTATTATGGGTCTACTTGTATAAAATGAGTTGAAAAGGATTTACCTTGAATTATTATAGGTGTATGTTAGTATTGAACATCAAAATAATTATAATTAAGAAATGGAGGTGACTTCAAGGTTTTATAAGGTCAATATAGACCTCATACAGTCTTCATACATTGAAATGTAGACCTATAAGTTTCATCCTTTTAGGAGATACATATTGATGATCATGAAGTGGTATTAAGCCTCTTAGAGAAATCTCTACTCCATTAAAACATGAAAATGAGTCCTATGCATTATACACACTCACCAATAAATATGAATGGCTTCAACAAAAGTGAAATGCATAAAGGGAAGGTTTAGGCCTAATCTTTTATCGTCAGTAGACATCTCCTCCTTTTACAGATTTGATTGAAGAAAAACCCACGATAGTAGGTAAGGGCCAAATGGCTACGGCTTCACACTATTACTAAATAAAATTTTACATATACTTGTTTAATTTCTAATTCTCAGGATCCTTCGAAAAGGGCAAGAGAAGAGCATACTCTTAAAACAAGGCTGCTAGATTTATAATGCTTAGAAATTTTTCAATGAAAATGCTATGGAGGAGAGGCCTATATATAGTATTTTGGGAGGTCCTACCTGAGTCTTTGTCAAGGCAATGTCAAGTCCCATCATACTTTACAATGTAAAAGTTGGGCTACAAGGAAATGTTGTTGGATGCTCTAGATGATGATGATGTTTGGTGACGTGGGTCCAACATTGCTTCCGCTTCATCCACTAAGTCATCTTCACTGATAGGATTGAAAAGACATCTGAGCTGGAATGTACTGGAAAGATGCCAGTGCTAGGTTCTAGCTTTACATGTGTGATATCATGGAGTGATGTAGAAATAATATTCCCACTCCAACTATCTTTGAATGATAGTATGCATGATAGTGTCTTGATCATGGTTCTCCTCTTCATGTATATGGTGTGGGCCATGCCTAACAATCCATTGGTATAAATGTTCATTGAAAGGGGACTTGATCTTTATCAGCCATGTCCATAATGGATGCTTTAATAATTTAGTGAATTGATGGTATAGGAATTCACTATTCAGTCTTTCGATGTAGATGACTCCAGAATTCTGATGGCAATTTGCCTGGATGGTAGCTGCTGAAGACATTTGTAAATCTTGTCCTGCTACATATGAAATCCTTGTATATCTGGGATGCAACACTTCACAGAGAATCTACTCTTGGACAAGGATGTTCAAAGAAGGAAATCCTTGATTATATATTCTGGTTAGATTGAAACCAGGAATGTGTTGGTGCATTAGTGTAGCTGGGGGATTTCTGCTAAGCCAATCTATAATTACATTTTTAGTACCTTTGATGTGTTCAATAGAAAAATTAAACTGATTAAAAAATTCTTGCCATCTAACATATTTACTGCGGCCATCCTTTTGACCATGATCCTTTTTTTTAAAGGTCAAAAATCTAGTACAGTCGGTAATTACAACAAAATGGGGCAAATAGAGAAGTTTTAACATAAACTTCTCTAAGCATTTCTTTATAGCATAGATTTCTTTATCAGAAGAAATCCATTTAAGAACATCAGGACTGAAAAATCCACTAGCAAATTCACAAATGAATTCTTTATTATCATATCTACAAACAAGTACTCCTCCCCATGCAATATCAGAAGCATCAGTATAAACCTTCATTTGATTAGATTTTGGGATATGAAGCTCTGGGAGTGAGGCAACCATAGATTTAATCTTTTGGATGGCTATTGTATGTTGTTCTTCCCAACATAAAGCTTTCTTCTTCTAGAGAAGTTGTTGAAGAATGAACCTGTCTTCACCAGAGTTAGGATAAAAGCTATTTAAATAGTTAAGCAATCCCAAAAATACTTGAATCTTAGACTTATCTAGCTTCTCTAGAAAATTGATGACTTTCTCCTTAATATGTGGCTGTATTTACAGTCTATAATCTCAGATGATCATCCTGAGGAAATTGCATTCAATTCTACAAAACTAAATCTTTATTTCAGAAAGGACTATCCTTGCATCTTGAGCCAGTTGGAAGAATTGGGAGAGATGAGTAAAATGGTCAGTAAGAGAATTATTGAAAATTAGTATATCATCAATATATACTCATAAAAAGTTAGAAGTGCCTTGAAATATTTTATCCATATGAACTTGATAATATGTTGGTGCATTCATCAGGCCAAAAGGCATCACTATCCACTAGAAATGGCTAAAACGGTAGCTGAATGTTGTCTTTTCCTTGTCATCTCCTTTGACTCTGATCTGATAAAAGCTAGATTTACAATCAAACTAGGAGAAGTATTTACATGTTGCAACTTTCTCCAATAGATAGCTTTTATCTAGTATTGGATATGGAAATGGCTGAGTAATAGCATTCAATGGTCTATAATTTATGACCATTCTTTTCTTTCCTCTTTTCTGTTTAGAATGTTTGTTAACCATAAAAGCATAACAGCAAAAAGGGGAAGTTGATTTTTCAATGAAGCCATGTGCCTCCAGTTCTTTGATCTAGAGTTCCATATTGTTATAATCCTGAGCTGGTATTGGGATCTTTTTCCCAATCTTCATGTGCTTACCTTTGAGTATTTTGATATCCATCTCAGGCATAGATTTCGACCAAAACTACTGAGGGTTGTCAGAATAGATAGTGGCTTTAATCTTATCTCCTATTTCTTGAATATTAGCTGGGATTATTGTTTGAGGTGTTTGAGTCATGGAGCTTGGAAATTGCTCAGTGGCATAAATGAGTCGAGGAATTCTTAGCCTTTCATTTTCTATTGTAAACATGATACTCTTGGTGGTTGAACCATAGGGAGAGTATCTGTCAATAAAGGCACCACCTAGAAGAATATCTACAGGCATTCTATCTAAGGCAAAAAAGTCAGCATGGAAGATTTTATCTTAGATCCGAAGGGTCTGCTGCTGTTTATATTTATTGTAGATAAAATTGTTCCCTTGGACATCTAGGCTCTTATAAGCTAAGGCATCATCTAATGTCTTCCAATGATGGATGAGTTGTGATTTTGCAAAAGAGAGAGAAGCTCATGTATCTATATGAGCATCTACTAGTCTGCCATTGATTTCTAAGGTGATAAACTGGGCAAAATTTCCATTAATCAGTTGGGTTAAGTAAGCTGGTTATGGAATTTCCAAAGGAATACTAGTACATACCAGTTTTTTCTCCCTGGATCCTGAACAATGGATTGTTCAGTGTAGACATCACTAGGTTCTTGCTCTGCTTCTTCTTCTTGGAGATTACTGCATTCACCTGGGAAATAATCTTGATCTGAGTAGAAAGAGCTTTATACTTCTTCATCCTCTTCTTTTTCTTCTATGGTAAATAATACGTCCCACTGTGGCTCGATCTTTGGGGCTTGAATTTATCTTGGGCTATCTTTGCTAGTGAATTTGTTTTTGATCCAAGAGTCGCTAGGTTTGAACAAGATCTAAAATTAGAAAGGAGGATGCTGAGGCCTTTGCAATGTTGGTGGCATCCTTGGCATTGAGGGTTGTCTCCCTCTAGATGTTCCTTCTCCTCTGGAGTATCCTCTTCCTCTTGGTTTCTCTGGTCTTTCTTATACCTCTTGATGATGTCTAGACCAGGTTCCATGTGCTTCATAATGTAGCTGTGAAAGATCATAGTGCCGAGGCTGGTACCATGGGTGTTACATGTTGGTTAGCGGTTGTTCCAAGTCATCGACTAATGACTCGAGAGCATCTGCATCATCATAGTCTATCGAGTCTTCTTCAGGGAGATCATCTAGAATTGGTTCATAGATGTCATCTTGTAGGTAAAGAACTTCATCAGAATCTATAATATCCCACCATGCGGCTGCATTGGAGGTGAAAATAGCTTTGACTGTAGGATTTTTTCAGTGACATTGGGGAGCAATATGGCCAGGTTTGTGACAGATGTAGCAAATTAGTTGTTTGGATGGAGGACAAGCATTGCATCATTTCTTGAGGAAATGATGAGGAGGTGCATAGGAATGCCTATGAGGAAATGAGCGATGTTGAAAGGATAGACGTTTGCAACACTGCTTCTATTATTTGTGAGGTTATACAAATGGCTGATAGCCAAATAGGGCTATTTTTGGAAAGGTTGGAGCAATCTAAGGTGTTTAATGCTTGGTGAGCTTTTGTATAGACTTAGTCTCAGAGACTAAGCACATAGCTTGCTGCTTAGAAAAATCAATCACATCTGAGAGAGAGAGATATTCAATTGTTAGTCCCTTAAGATCAATATACAAAATAACTCTATCAATAAGATTATAGGGTGGAGCATGCAAAAATTTGATCTTAATCTCAGTGGATGAAAAGCTCTTGCTTTCATATGCCAATTCTCAGAACTGCTTGGCAAATGCATCAAACTGCTTTAAATCATATAGCTCCATCTTGAGAAGCCATTTTTTAGATTCCAGTTCTCTATTAGCAACTAGAGGTGTAAACTCATTTATCAATAAATTAAATAATGTGGCTAAAGAATCAGGTTGATTATGTACATGCTCATACTATTCAGCTTCAAACATGGTATTCCACCATTGATTGATAATACCCCAGAAAAACTTTGTAGCAAAGCAAGTTGTTCTAGCTTGGTCTAAATGTGCATTAATATTGATGACTCTCATGGAATTACACCATGTAGTGATCTCATTTAGTGGATTTAATAGATCATCAATATTAAGATACCAGGGTTGCAACTGGACATGTGTTTTTTGCATAAGGGTAGTATTAGACTGCTTTTTGCTAGTCTTGAAATTGGAGCCAAAAGTAATAGGCTTTTTGACAAAAGATTCTGCCTGTTGATCCTATTTAGAAAGCCAATCTAAACTATCTTCTAAAACATCTAGTTTAGAATCAATAGAAGACACTTGTTTCTATATCTTCTCTATATTATCTCTAATATACAAGACATCTTGACAAAGATCATCAAAATTCTCTGTAAAATGAGAATTGAACCTTGCAGTATAATTTCTCTGTTTAAACTCATTGGAGGTTTCAACATCTCCTTGATCAATTGAAAAATACTGTACAGTTCCTGTTGGTTGCTTATATATTCCTTTATGAGGTGACCATCTTCCACCCTTGTATAGAGTAACTTTGTTCTTTGTATAGAATTCTAGACTATCTTCTCTGGGAAGAGTCATCATTATGCAGGGTAATTGATCCTTTGGATCATTCCCTTGGTTAATTTCTTCATCTTCAATCAAGATATGACCTATTTTTACAGTTCTACAAGAAGAAGAAGTAGATGGTCTGGAAGGAGACAAATGAGAAGAATTAACAAATAAAGATCTGGGAAGTATATTTATAGTTTTGCCATCACTTTTATGTACTGTGGCTTGACCCTTCATTCTGGGAGAAACATTTTTCAACCAATCAAGTTTCCAATCAGAAGGTATCTCTATAGACTCTATATGACCTTTCTAGAGTTGGACAGTACCACTAAGTCTTCGAGCATAAGGCAGATTTTCTAAGATCTTTGGATGATTAGTATTGGTCATACTATAGACAACAGAAATATTTATGGAAGCATACTTAAATTCACCAAACATATCAAGACCAAATAGAGAGGTGAACAATCCCCAACAATCTAAATATCCATTTTTGACTTCTTTACATCCCTTATCACGGACTGCGATAGAGAGATTAGGACAAAACTCAAAACAAATAACTTCATCGTTCAAGCGACCAAGACTAGATATTTGATAGGAATGCTTGAAACTTACTTGACGACGATCACACAAATCAAGATATATGATAGGCTTAATATTACCGAGAATCAAAGGAGTTATATGTATTCTAATAAGACCAAAGTGAACAAATTTCACATCTTCATGTGACCTGATATAATTGATCTCTGGTTCAGGTAACAAAGATAGAAAATTTGTTTGGAAACTCTTCTTTGGCTTATAACTAAGGGTTAACTCGATAGATTTGATTTGGGGCTTTACAAAAGACATATATGTAGAATTATAAACAAACTTAGATTTTAATAATTCATATTTTTTATACACATGTGAAGCTTTGATAGCTGGAGGTTTGTACAAGCTATTTTCCTTTTCAAGGTTTTCTTCTATAATCTCAATATCTAGACAGTCAAATATTTGCTTAGGTATAAAGGAAGGGAGTTCATAAGTTCCTTCTAATTTAGACTCATTCACAATTTCTATTGTGGAGGAGGTAGAGGCTTTGCCGAATTCCATGGTTGAGAGATTTGAGATCTGGTAAGTGAGAAAATTTTGGTAAGGGAAACAGAGGATGCAGAGATAAAAAGGCCTATGACAATTTTAAAATGGCTGAAGACTCGATGCAATAAACTATCCCAAAGAATTTTTCAAAGCAGAGAACTCAAAAAGTCAAAGCTAGAAATTTTATTTAGTAATAGTGTGAAGTCGTAGCCATTCGGCCCCTACCTACTGTCGCGGGTTTTTCTTCAATCAAAGCTGTCAAAAGGAGGAGACGTCTACTAATGATAAAAGATTGGTATCAGAGCCATTGTTAACTATTTTGGAGGAACTATTACTTTGTAAGAATTTCTAACTTTGACTTTTTGAGTTCTCTGCTTTGAAAAATTCTTTGGGAAAGTTCATATGCATCAAGTCTTCGGCCATTTTTAAATTCTCATAGGCCTTTTTATCTATGCATTCTCTGTTTCCCTTACCAGAATTTTCTCGCTTACCAGACCTCAAATCTCTCAGCCATGGAATTTGGAAAAGCCCATACAACCTCCTCAGTAGAAATCATGAATGAATCTAAACTCGAAGGAATTTATGAACTCCCTTCTTTCATTCCGGAACAGATATTTGACTGTCCAGATATTGAAATTACTGAAGAAAACTTTGAAAAAGAAAATAGTCTGTATAAACCTCTGGCTATAAAATCTTCACATGTCTATAAGAAATCTGAACTTCTAAAATCTAAGTTTGTTTATAGTTCTACATATATGTCCTTTGTAAAGCCTCGAATCAAATCTGTTGAGTTAACCCTTAGCTATAAGCCAAAGAAAAATTTTCAAACAAATTTACTATCTTTGTTGCCTGAACCAGAAATCAATTATATCAAGTCACATGAAGATGTGAAATTTGTTCACTTTGGTCTTATCAGAATACATATAACTCCTTTGATTCTCGATAATATTAAGCCTGTCATATATCTTACTTTGTGTGATCATCGTCAAGTCAGTTTCAAGCATTCCTGTCAAATATCTAGTCTTGGTCGCTTGAACGATGAAGTTATTTGTTTTGAGTTTTATCCTAATCTCTCTGTCGCAATCCATGATAAGGGATGTAAAGAAGTCAAAAATGGATCTTTAGATTGTTGGGGATTGTTCACCTCCCTTTTTGGTCTTGATATGTTCGGTGAATATAAGTATGCTTCTATAAATATTTTTGTTGTCTATAGTATGACAAATATTAATCATCCAAAGATCTTAGAAAATCTACCTTATGCCAGAAGATTGAGTGGTACTATCCAAATCCAGAAAGGTCATATCGAGTTTGTTGAAATACCTTCTGATTGGAAACTTGACTGGTTGAAAAGTGTTTCCCCTAGAATGAAAGGTCAAGCCACAGTACATAAAAGTGATGGCAAAACTGTAAATATACTTCCCAGATCTTTGTCTATTAATTCTTCTCATTTGTCTCCTTCCAGACCATCTACTTCCTCTTCTCGTAGAACTATAAAAATAGGTCATTTCTTGATTGAGGATGAAGAAATTAACCAAGGGAATGATCCAAAGGATCAATTACCCTGCACAATGATGAATCTTCCTAGAGAAGACAGTCTGGAATTCTATACAGAGAACAAAGTTACTCTGTACAAAGGTGGAAGATGGCCACCTCATAAAGGAATATATAAGCAGCCAGCAGAAACTATACAGTATTTTTTGGCCGCTTATCAAGGAGATGTTGAACCCTCAAATGAGTTCAAACAGAGAAATTACACTGCAAGGTTCAACTCACACTTCATAGAGAATTTTGATGATCTCTATCGAGATGTCTTGTATATTAGAGATAACATAGAGAAGATACATAAACAAGTGTCTTCTATTGATTCTAAACTAGATGTTTTAGAAGATAGTTTAGATTGGCTTTCAAAACAGGATCAACAGGTAGAATCTTCTGTCAAAAAGCCTATTATTTTTGGCTCCAATTTTAAGACTGGCAAAAAGCAATCTAATACTACCCTTATGCAAAGAACACATGTCTAGTTGCAACCCTGGTATCTTAATATTGATGATCTGTTAAATCCATTGAATGAGATCACTGCATGGTGTAATTCTATGAGAGTCATCACTATTAATGCACATTTAGACCAAGCTGGAACAACTTGCTTTTCTACAAAGTTTTTCTGGGGTATTATCAATCAATGGTGGAATACCATGTCCGAAGCCGAACAGTATGAATGTGTACATAATCAACTTGATTCTTTAGCCACATTATTTAATTTGTTGATAAATGAGTTTGCACCTCCAATTGCTAATAGAGAACTGGAATCTAAGAAATGGCTTCTCAAAATGGAGCTATGTGATTTAAAGCAGTTTGATGCATTTGCCAAGCAGTTCAGAGAATTGGCATATGAAAGCAAAAGCTTTTCATCCACTGAGATTAAGATCAAATTTTTGCATGCTCTACCCTATAATCTTATAGATAGAGTTATTTCTTATATTGATCTTAAGGGACTGACAATTGAAGATCTCTCTCTCTCTCTCAGATGTGATTGAGTTTTCTAAGCAGCAAGCTATGTGCTTAGTCTCTGAGACTAAGTCTATACAAAAGCTTACCAAGCATCAAACATCTCAGATTGCTCCAGCATTTCTAGAAATAGCCCCATTTGGCTATCAGCCATTTGTACAGCCTCATAAATAGCAGAAGCAGCATCACAAACATCTATCCTTTCAGCGTCGCTCATTTCCTCGCAAGCATTCCTATGCACCTCCTCATTGTTTCCTCAAAAAATGATGCACTGTTCGTCCTCCCTCTAAACAACCAATTTACTATATCTATCACAAAATTAGCCATATTACTCTGCAATGTCATTGCAAGAATCCTACAGTCAAAGATGTATTCACCTCCAATGCAGCAGCGTGGTGGGATATTGTAGATTCTGATGAAGATCTTTACCTACAGGATGACATCTATGATCCAATTTTAGATGATCTCCCCGCAGAATACTCAACAGACTATGATGATGTAGATACTCTCGAGTCATTAGCTAATAACTTAGAACAACTGCTAACCAACATGCAACACTCATGGTACCAGCCTCAGCACCATGATTTTTCACAGCTACCTTATGAAGCACATGGAACCTGGTCTAGACATCATCAAGAGGTACAAAAAAGACTAGAGAAACATAGAAGAAGAGGATACTCCAGAGGAAAAGGAACATCTAGAGGGAGATAGCCCTCAATGCCAAGGATGCCACCAACATTGCAAAGGCCTCAACATCCTCCTTTACAATTTTAGACCTCGTTCAAACCTAGGGACTCTTGGATCAAAAACAAATTCACCAGTAAAGATAGCCCAAGAGAAATTCAAGCACCAAAGATCGAGCCACAATGGGATGTATTATTACTCACAAAAGAAAATGAAGAGGATGACGACGTAGAAATCTCTTTCTACTCAGATCAAGATTACTACCCACGTGAATGCAGTAATCTCCAAGAAGAAGAAGAAGAAGCAGAGCAAGAACCTGAAGACGTCTACACTGAACAGTCCATTGTTCAGGATCCAGAGAGACAAAAATTGGTATGCACTAGTATTCCTCCTTTGGAAATTCCACAACCAGCTTACTTAACTCAGCTGATTAATGGAAAGTTTGCCCAGTTCATCACCTTAGAAATCAATGGCAGACTAGTAGATGCTTAGATAGATACAGGAGCTTCTCTCTCTTTTGCAAAATCACAACTCATCCATGATTGGAAGACATTGGATGATGCCTTAGCTTATAAGAGCTTAGATGTCCAAGGGAATAGTTTTATCTGTAACAAATACAAGCACAAACAAACCCTTCAGATTCAAAATAAAATCTTCTATGTTGACTTCTTTGGTTTAGATAGAATGCCTATAGATATTCTTCTAGGTAGTGCCTTTATTGACAGATACTCCCCTTATGGTTCTACCACTAAGAGTATCATGTTTACAATAGAAAATGAAATGCTCAAAATTCCTCACTTCATTTATGCCACTGAGCAATTTCCAAGTTTAATGACTCAAATACCAGAGATAATAATCCCAGCTGACATCCAAGAAATAGGAGAAAAGATTAAAGCCATTATTTGCTCTGATAACCCTCAACAGTTTTGGTCAAAATCTATGCCTGAGATGGACATAAAAATCCTTGAAGGTAAGCATATGAAGATTGGGAAAAAGATCCCAATACCAGCTCAAGATTATAATGATATGGAACTCCAGATCAAAGAACTGGAGGCTAATGGTTTCATTGTGAAATCAACTTCCCCTTTCTGTTGTTATGCTTTTATGGTCAACAAACATTCTGAATAGAAAAGAGAAAAGAAAAGAATGGTCATCAATTATAGACCATTAAATACTATTACACAACCATTTCCATATCTAATACCAGATAAAAGCTATCTATTGGAGAAAGTTGCAACATGTAAATACTTCTCCCAGTTTGACTGCAAGTCTGGGTTTTATCAGATCCGAGTCAAAGAAGCTGACAGGGAAAAGACAACATTCAGCGGCCCTTTCGGCCATTTCCAGTGGATAGTGATGCCTTTCAGCTTGATGAATGCCCCTGCATATTATCAAGCTCATATGGATAAGATCTTCCAAGGCACTTCTAACTTTTTATGTGTATATATTGATGATATACTAATTTTTAGTAATAGCCTTACTGACCATTTTACTCATCTCTCCACATTCTTTAGACTGGCTCAAGATGCAAGAATTGTACTTTCAAAAATAAAGATTTAGTTATGCAAAAATGAATGCAATTTCCTCGAAATGGTGATCTGAGACTCCAGACTGCAGATACAACCACACATTAAAGAAAAGGTTATCAGTTTTCCAGAGAAGCTAGATAAGTCTAAGCTTCAAGCATTTTTGGGATTGCTTAACTATTTAAATAGTTTTTATCTTAATTCTGGTGAAGACAGGTTTATTCTTCAAGAACTTCTTCTTCAGAAGAAAGCTTTTTGTTGGGAAGAACAACATACAACAGCTATTCAGAAAATCAAGTCTATGGTTGCTTCACTCCTAGAACTTCATATCCCAAAATCTGACCAAATGAAGGTTTATACTGATGCCTCTGATATTGCATGGGGAGGAGTACTTGTTTATGTACATAATAATAAAGAATTCATCTGTGAATTTGCTAGTGGAGTATTCAGTACCGATGTGCTTAAATGGATTTCTTCTAACAAAGAAATCTATGTTGTAAAGAAATGCTTAGAGAAGTTCATGTTAAAACTTCTCCATTTGCCTCATTTTGCTGTAATTATCGATTGTACTATATTTCTAACCTTTAAAGAAAAAGATCATGGTCAGAAGGATGGTCGCGGTAAATATGTTAGATGGTAAGCATTTTTTAATCAGTTTAATTTTTTGTAGAACACATTAAGGGTACTGAGAATACTATTACAGATTGGCTTAGTATAAATCCTCCAGCTACACTGATGCATCAACCCATTCCTGGTTTCAATCTAACCAGAATATATAATCAAATATTTCCTTCTTTGAACATCCTTGTCTAAGAGCAGATTCTCTGTGAAGGGTTGCATCCTAGATATACAAGGATTTCTTATGCAGTAGGGCAAGATCTACAAATGTCTTTAGTAGTTACTATACAGGCAAATCACCATCAAAACTTTGGAGTCATCTACATTGAATGATTAAACAGTGAATTTTTGTATCACCAATTCACTAAATTATTAAAACGTCCATTATGGACATGGCTGATAAAAATTAGGTCTCCTTTCAATAAACATCTATACTGGTGGATAGCCAGACATGGCCCACACCGTATTCATGAAGAGGAAAACCATGATCAAGACACCGTCGTGCATACGATCATTAGAAGACAACTGCAGTGGGAATCTTATTTCTACATCACTCCATGATATCATGCATGTGAAGCTGGACCCCAGCACTGGCATCTTTCCAGTACATTCCATCTCAGATGTCTTTTCAATCCTATCATAGTTCTGTCGATGTCAGTTGGTCAATGTTGTCGACGTCGGTTAGGCTGCCAATGTCGATAGAGGCAATGGGCCTTGGACAGGGTTCAATGTTATGTCTATGGTCGACAAAGGAGTCTGGAAGTTTAAAGGTTTGTGCAGGGTTGTAGGATAGTGAATAGGGTCTGAGAAGGGGCAAAGGTAGAGGGTAGGTGTGAAAAGAGAGTAAGGATAAGGGGAAGGCTTTTCAGCCTCTCCAAGAAGAAAGTCAGGTCGGGTTGATAGTATTTAGAAATAGTAAATAGAAACTAATTATTAATGTATTCTAAATTACTAAAATGAGAGGTAGAAGAATACTTAGCTCTGCTTGATGAAGAACCAGTGGTGTAGAATGTTTATTCCTATTGTGGCTGATGTCAAAGTCCTCATACAATGTTCCAGTCCAATTTGGAGTGACTTGCATAGAGTTTCTATAGCCATGGGAGCGTTAGTCAAATTTTGATGATTGGTCTCAGAGTGTATGCATTGATATGTGAAGAGGTAGGGGCCAGAGGGAGAGAGGGAGAGCTAACTCAATGTTAGAACTCAGTTTATGAAATTGACATCGGTGATCCCACCGGTGTCGGCTGATAGTTAACCGACGTCAGTGGCTAGAGAATGGGTAAAAGGGCTATTTTAGCTCTTTGCCCATTTCTCCATCCGCCAAGTGCATTTGTCATTGGAGAATGGTCAAAATATGGGTTTATTAGGCATGAGAGTTAGTTAGGAGGTTAGGATGGCATGAGAATAAGTCTTAGGTAGTTAAGACTTGGAGGACTTAGTCTTAGGGTGACTCATAGGGTAGGAAATGGTCTTAGGGTGAGGTGTCCAAGTGAGGTGTCTAGGGGAGGTGTCCTAGGCGAGGTGTCCAAGGTGAGGTGTCTAGGGTGATGTCATTAATTTAAAATAAGTAATTTATTTTAAATTAATTAAGTGTGTAAATGTTTAGAAGTGGACCAAAGGGGGGTCAACACAATATTAGTGTCTACATTTGCCCCTTTTTATCTTGTTGGTTGTTCTGATGAACTGCAAGACAAAAATAGGAGTAAGTTTCCCCATGTATGGGATAAGGTATTCCCCTTCAAAGAAAGAATTGAGAGAGGGCAATCCAAAATCGATTGCTGATTTGATAGGTAGTGGATGGGTATGGTGAAGTTGGAATGTGAATGTTGCAATAGTGGAGATTGCATAGATACCACTTCACATGATAGGCAGGTCAAATTATCACAAATAAGGTTGAGGAGCACTAAAATCAAATTAACCAGTCCCCATCTTATTAGTGGCAGTTGATTGGGTTAAATGATCAAAGCTATAGCTCTAATGGTTGAGGAGGACTAAAACCAAAATAACCGGTCCTCAGCTTTTTAGTGGTAGCTGATCGGGTTAATCGATCAAAGTTGTACCTCCGATGGTCATCGTGTTCCAAGTATCTTGGGCTTAAAAAGTGCTCCTGGAAAACATGAAAATGACACAAATATTGGGGATCAACTTGGGTGTGATTCAACAATAGGTGTGAGGGTCGTAATGTGGGTTGCGTACAATTTGCTAACTATTCGTGAGGTTACATATATGCAATCAAAACAACCAATGAAAAGTTATGTCAAAAGTGGTCATGGTCTGAGGAGATAGTCACAATCTCCAAGGTCATTGGTCAAGTCAGTCTGAGATATAAGTGATCTCAAGTGTTGTTTGTGGTTAGGGAGATGTAGGTGATCTCCAATGTGCCCCATGAGAAGTCTAAGGTGGCTTCTACAGTGTCAGGGCTAGTTGTTTGGTCATGATTTTGGGCTGGTTTAGATAGTTGGTCCATTAGATAGATGAACTAATGAATGGCCGAGCTAACCTCAGAAGACCCCATGTCAACTGAGTGCTACCTACATAGCCCATGTGAGGTCCTTAGGTCAATGTAGTTCTTCTCAAAAGGGAAGAAGAGAGTAGGTTATGGATTGGGTTTGACTAGGTTAGGTCATGGGTAAAGGTTATATGGTTGGTCCATCAGGTAGATGAATGAATGAATGGCTGAGCTAACCTCAGAAGACCCCATGTCAATTGAGTGTTGCCTACATAGCCCATGTGAGGGCCTCAAGCCAATGTAGTTCTCCTAAAAAGGGAAGAAGAGAGTAGGTTATGAATTGGGTTTGACTAGGTTAGGTCATGGTTAAAGGTTATATGGTTGGTCCATCAGGTAGACGAATGAATGAATGGCCGAGCTAACCTCAGAAGACCCCATGTCAACTGAGTGCTACCTATATAGCTCCTATTTTAAGGGCCTCAGGCCAATGTAGTTCTCTTAAAAAGGGAAAATAGAGTTAAAGAGGTTGTTGGTTGGTTTGGTTATGTTTTGAAATGATGAGTGTATGATGATGTTATAGCCTTTTCCATATTGTGTAATGGTGTATCCTGTAACATAGTGTGATGTAGTTTTTCATCCCTAGAAATGTTCCATATTCGTGATGGTGTATGCTAAAAATGAAATGAGTAAATTTATGCTTCAGCAATTTTCCATATTGGTGATGGTATATGCTTGACATAAATTGTGTTTGGTTGATAGTTTCCATGTGTATTATTTTCCATAGAAACTAATGTGAATGGGCTATGATAATTTATATAACACAAAATAAATCATGATGTTATGTTAATGGTTAGAACATGTTTTGGTTTGGTTTGGTTGGGTTTGGTATGGTTTGGATGTGACAAAGGTGTATAAGAAGTGAAAGGCGTTTTGCTCTTTTATTGACAAGGACCATAGTGATAGCATAGATAGGGTTTTTGTAAATAAAAGCCCCATTTATGCATTACGTCATTAACCCTTGGTTTTTGTTAGAGAAGTAGTTGAATCACTTGACATTAAGTGAGCTCAAAATCCCTTGTATATGTTGGGGTTATAGGTATGATTATGTGAGATGTGAGGATAGCGTAACCCCCTTTTTAGCAGGGATAACTTTGCCCCTTTTATAGGTGACTCTGAGAATGACTATAGGCAAGTCCATGACTTAATAGTTTGTCAGTCATTTTTTTTTTGGTAGACTGATCAATGCGGGAAATCTACTTTGGGATGTTGTTTTGTTTTGTTTTGTGGTCATGTGAAGCTGATCGATGCGAGAAGCTTCTGAGAGGGTATTGTTTGTAGCAAATTTTGGGCATAGCCATCCTTCAAGGGAGTGGTCTATAGTTTGCTTTGTATGTTTGGATGTCTTTGAATAGTTGTCCTTTAAGGGAGCAGTCTATTTATTACAACAATGATGCAGTTGTCTGTCAAGGGAGTAGTCTACATTTATAGTTTATGACCTTTGGTAGGCATCCCAATTTTATGTTTTTTTTTTTTTTTTTGACTGGACTTTTAGTCATGGACTAGACTATAGAGGTTTAAGGGGGTTCCCTTTTATTAGGACAAAGCATTATGCTTTACAAAAGGGTTGACTAATGTTTGTAGGGAAAAAGGGTTGAAAGGAATAGTAATGAAGATGATGGGGGTTGCTCAAGGGATGAGCTCAAGTTAAACATCAAGTGAATGATTACTTGGTTAACATTAGAATGGTCGTAGATGAAAGGCTTTAAAGGGCTCAGGTTCTGGCTGGCCTTCAAGAGAAGACAGACAATAAGTGCCTAATCCATACTTGTGTGTTATGATATAAGGTCCGAGCCAATTAGGGGCAAACTTGCCTCATTTGCTTCTTTCCATATTGGTCACATGTTGGTTTTCTTTAAGGACGAGATCTCTGATTTTGAAATCTCGCTCTTTCATATTTTTATTATAGGCATGGTTTGGTCGATGCTTGACAAAGGAAAGTCATCCTTTGGGCAAGCTAGGTTGAGGTCGGGTAGTCAGTATAAATTTAAATTCCCCTAGTTGTTTTTATGACAGGGACAATGTTTGACACCCATTGTGGATAATCAATGGGTTGGATACATAAGATGGAGAGAAGACGTTGAAGCTCCTCTTTGACAAAGAGTGCGATGTGAAGATGCATCCTGTGAAGCTTTTGCCTGGCAAGCTTAGTTTAAGAGGGTGGGACCCTGATCTTCCATGTTGTAGATAGGAATCTTAGAATCACTAAAGGTAATGGAGGCAACGGTGTGTAACACTTTGACTAAAGCAGCCAGTGGTTGGGGGTCTTCATGTTAGACCTCCATTGCTCGTAAAGCTTTGATCAAGGTTTGGTGATGTTGTGGAGAGCTTTGTATTAGGTCATACAAAGATATCTTGACAGGGGTTTGGTGAAGTTGTTTCACCATGGAGTCGCGAATTGCCCCAGAAGATGTTGGTTGAGATGTGCCCAAGATAGGAATCTTGGGTTTTGGTGGTTGAGAAGGCTTGACAAATGGATATGTCTAAGGGAAAGAAAACTTCTCTTTTCCTTTATCCTTTAGAGTTTGTGACCTGGTGGCCACATTAATAGTGTTGATTTTGAATAAAGGGGGAGAAGGTGGTAGAGGGACCATAATCTTGCATTGAGATCCCGATTTAGGTGAAGAGGTTTGAGAGACATGGGATAGTGTCAGTAGTTTGTTGAAAGGGTGGTCAAGAGGATCCTTAATGAAAAGGGTGTCTTTTTTTAGGTGTTGGTGAATGACAACTTTAAGAGCATAGCAATGCTCAGTGTCATGCCCAAGTGTGCGATGATACGCATAGATTTTAGTGTCGTCGAACCAAGATGGTTTTGATCTGAGAGGGTGGTATGGTTTAATTGGTGGGAGAACGATGCTAGAAGACTACAACAATTGGTATAACAGCAAAGCATAGGACCCCACTAATGGGTTTACACTCATTGTTGTAGTAGGGGTTGACAACTTCTATTTAGGATTTGTAGGAGGAGTTTTTTGTACCATCTTTTTGTTTGGTGGTGTGACCACACGCATAGATGGCACTCTCTTGGTGATGGGTGTTGGATTTTTTGGAGGAAATATATTTTTGACAGGTATAGGGAGTAATGGAGGTAGTTTATTTTTGTGAGGTGTTGGAATAGGGAGCACCCCTGTTAAAGTGGAAGGATGTGGACCCAAGATAGATGGTAATGGTGAAGGTGGAGGAGTTTTTTGTACCACTTTTTTGGTTGGGGAGGAATAGATCGATGTGGTTTAGCAGCATTTTTTAGTTTAGTGTGAGGACCACTATTGTGTGGGGCAAGGTCCAAATCTACCTTCACTTGTGGGTGAGTGAGGTTTGACATAGGGTGAACACCGAGAGATTTTAATCTATTTTGGCATAGTGGATGCTTGCGAGGGTTTAGGTTCAGACATGGAAGGTTGAGCTTCTGATGTTTTGGAAGCAGAAGCCCGATCCTTGTTAGAGACTATGGGGTGAATCATCATAGAATTATTGGCAATATAAGTCGAGATGGGAAATGTAGGATAAGGAGCCTTAAGTCGCTCCCATAGCACCTCATGTTTTAGGTTCCTAGAATAGAGAAATCCTAAATTTTTTGCCAATCAAGAGAAAGGTTTAGGTGACATCACGCGAGGTCTTGAAGTTGGTCTATTAGGGGATTTAGGTGATCGTGAGAGTGCAAATGTGTTGGATGCAGTGATCTCAGGCCAAAGGTGAGAGAAAACCGTCATTGGATCTTCCTCGGTCGAAGTGGGTGAAGTGGTGAGTTCTTCTCTCGGCAGAGAAGGGATTGGAGAATGTGGCTCTTTGAGAGGATAGAGCGCAAGGATGATCATGCCTTCCACGTGTGGTCTAGGAGTGTGGAAAGTATGATCCTCCATTGGTGATAAGAAGGATGAGGGTGAGGCCACTGGTGTTGGTGCCATCAAAGCATCCTCCAATATTGGAGAGGTCAAAGTAGACTCTCTTATGTGTGAAAGGGGGGTGGATGGAGGACTATCCTCCATCGATGGAGTATAAATATGAGAGGAAGGCTCCTCTAAAGGGTGAAGTAGAGGGATTATGGCCCCTTCTACATGAGGGCATGGGGTATGAATGGTAATTTCTTCCAATATTAGAAGAAGGGAAGGTAGGGGCAAGAGGAATATGTAATATGGGTTCCTCACAAGGTAGAAGCATGTGTGGAGGAGGTGTTTGATGTCGTGGGGGTGATATGGATAGAATAGGCTCTTCTGCCCATGGTGGAGAAATAGACTGACTAACCTCTTCAAATTGTGGGAGAGGTTGGTTAGGAATGAAAGGAGAGACCGTATTGATTGTGTGTATGTTGTGTTCTTGAGGGTCATCGACCATGGTCTGAACATTATTTTGACTTGGGAGGTGGTTAGGGAATGGTTGCCTAAATATGTCTATGTTTTGGTTAGTCAGCACATTTGGGTTATCCAAAACAAGCTCCCCCTTATCCAACATGTCTTGAACAACATTTTTAAAGGTTTTGCAATTGTCCGTGTCATGACCTTTGACGCGGTGATAGTTACAAAAGTCATTTTCCCTATACCATGTAGGGATGGCTTTTGAGGGTTCAAATTGGAGTGGTGGTCAGATTTGAGGGAGATTGATGACTCCCTGTTTGACTAGTTTATCCAACACGAAAGCATATGATTCTCCTATTGGAGTATATTGATGCTGTACGTATCGTTGTTGGAATTGTTTTATGATGCTTTGTGATGTGGAGGGATCAAATTGGTTAGTTGTGGTAGAAGATGATGATCTAAGTACCATAGCATTTGCTGATCCCTTAGACTTGGAGTGGGAAGATGAAGATTTGGAAGAAGGGTCATTGGATTTTGTGTTGGTATTTTTACTATGCAGTTTGACCTTATCTTCTTCGATTGCATGGAGTTCAAGATTTTAGGCCATGGTGAAAGCTTCATCAAATGTGTGGAATGTTTGAACTCATAAAGTGGATGAGATGTGCTTGGCACATGCTCTTGAAAAGAGCTCAATGAGCTCAGGTTGAGGTAAAGAAAAGGAGAGTTGGTTGATTAAACCTCTCCAACGGGCAATGAAGTTAGCTATTGACTCATCATCGAATTGTCTAATAGAATATAGGTCTGTGATGGAGACCTTCTTGGTGATGTTGATTGAAAAGTGGTCAAGGAATAGTTGAGATAGTTGAGTGAAGGTAAAGAGAGAGTGACTGGTAATAGAACTATACCAATCAAGGGCAGCACCAAAAAGTGACATGGAGAACGTGCGAAGTAATAATGCATCATCATGTGCTATAAGGTAGCAAGCGTGTCTAAATGCTTGTAGATGTTGTTATGGGTCCTCTTTACTCTGAAAGTGAGTAAATTTTGGGAGTTCCCACTGGCTAGGGTATGGTCTAATAGGCACCGAAGGGTGAATAGGTTCGTTACAAATTTGTTCATATGACAGAACATTCTTTGAATTGGAAATGGATGTCTCAAGGTTGGACATCTTATCCATCAGCATCTTAATTAGATCAGTATATGGATTGGCATGAGGGGCACCACCTAGGTTGTAGGGTACTTAGAAGGCCTTGGGAGGGGCATATGACGTACTTAGTTACATTTGTGTAGGTGCAACATATTGGTAGTTCGTCATAGGGACTGATATTGAGGCCAAGGGGGCTTGTGCCATGAAGTTAGAAGGCACAACTTGACTAGATGCCACCAAAGGTGGTTGAGTGGTGGTAATACTAGTTAGAGGATAGGTAGTCACTCTTGTATTTATGGGTGCAAGAGTGGGTGGGATAGAAACAATCAAGTTTTGAAAAGGTGTGGAACTTGTTTGGATTGTTTGTGGTTGAGGGGGTACAGAAACCCCAATGGAAGTAGGTCTAGAAATAGAAGGGGAGGCCAAATATTGAACATTGGCCATGGTTGGGTTATTAGTTGAGGCAATGGCCTGAGTGACCATAGGTTGGGTAACGGAGGCTGTCAATATTATTGCCATTTCAACTAAGGAAGTTGGCATTCCATAAACAGGGTTACCTGAAGGGTCTCGCATTTGGCTTCTTGCGAGATAGTGTTGGAGAGCCTTGACATTGAGGTCAAGGAATCTCTCAAAGTCTTGATCCCCTTCGGGAACAATAGGAGGTTGATTTGGGGTTGTTTGGATAGGTGTGCGCTCAGTATCTAAAGTATACTCCATTTGGTGACTTGATATAGAAGGCGAAGGTGGGAGTGGTTGTTGCCCTCCATGGTCAACAAGAGTTTTAGCTTGACTATGTGTCAAAACCATTCAAGACAAAAGGAGTTTAGGTTCCAAAAACTATGTATTTCAGTTTCAAAAAACTAGAATGAGTGTTTAATAGCAAAAAATTTGGATTTAAACCTTGTTGTTTGGAAAGAAAATTTGTTGATAGTGACTGACGTTGGTTTAATAATCGATGTCGGTTATGGAATGTTATCGAGGTCAGTGGGATAACCGATTTCGGTGAAGATGAGTTGTTGATACTGGTGGAAAAACTGATGTCATTTTTTGTGTATTTCCAAAAACACAGAAAACTAATATTTTTTTGAAAGAAAGAGAAATTTTGAGTTGTTTTTGGACCTCAGAATGTGACCTTACCAGCTCAAAAAAACAGATAACAATAGCAAAATAGATGATGACAAGCAACCTCTAAAACGTTAAATTCCTAAGAATAAATTTTAGATTCATGGTGGCTTATGCCTTAGAAGAATGTATTTTGGAATTGGGCTTTTAGAACGGGTCCTAAAGAGGAAGTCTATGGCTGGTTTTGGTTATGTTTTGGTGCTCAAAAATTTGTGTTAGGTTCAATATGTGGCCTGGTGTTAGGGCTTGCTCCCTTCACTTCATGAACCCAGAGCCGAGCTGGGCCACTTAGCCAATATATACTTTTCCTATAGTTTATACTCTGCCAGAGAATAGAGTGGGTCCTCCTCTTGGTAGTGAAGTCCAAGTAGGATTGCCAAGAAGGGTAAGGTATCCACTAGGTGATGAAATCCTAGATGAGCCTTGTCTCAAGTATGTTTAAATGTTTATTTGATGTGCTTGTGGTCTAGTTGTGTAACATTTGTGCACTATGATTTATTCATAATGTGTTTTAATTACTAAATGAGTAGGCTAAGTATGCATTCAAGCAAGAATGAAATACAATTATTTTTTTAACCCAAATTGAAATGTTTTGTTCAGATGCAAACAAGTGGAGAAAATGTTAAGAGTATGACTTTTCACTACTCTAAGATGCAGACAAGAAGTGACAAGAAAAAATAAAGATGTTCTTTTTAATTTGTGCTAATGGTTTCTTTTCAAAATAAAAAGATAGAAGAAGGATGCAAGAAGAGAATATTTCCCTAATGCAACTATATGAAAACTTGATTTTTAGAAGAATGAACCCAAGGAAAACTCCAGGGTCCCACCAGGCATGCCAGAATGTTTCTCTACTTTTTTGCTAATTATATTCAGAAGAAAGAAGAAACTAAAGTTAAAGGTTAGGGGTTTGTATGTTACCCGGATTAAGTTGTGCACCGTATCCAAGTGTTGTAGGAGCTCCTCTTTGGCTATGGAGGAAAACACCTGTAGATAAGAATAAGACTTAGACAAAGAAAATGTTAGAATAAGATAAGGTGGATTTCCAAGCTATGCACTTGGTCCTAGAAGCGTAAAGAACTTCCTTAAGGGATGATAGTCCACTATTTGATGAAAAGAGTGTTATAATAAAAAGAAATGATGAAAGACTAAGAAAGAGAAAGTAGACAACGCGTACTAGTTCTCTGCAATTAGTCTATCACAGTCACTGATGTCGGTAGTTCTGTTGATGTCGGTTGGTCAATGTTGCCAATGTCAGTTAGGCTACCGATGTCGATAGAGGCAATGGGCCTTGGACAGGTTTCAGGGTTATGTTTGTGGTTGATAGAGGAGTCTGGAAGTTTAAAGGTTTGTGTAGGGTTGCAGGATAGTGAATAGGGTCTAAGAGGGGGCAAAGGTAGAGGGTAGGTGTGAGAAGAGAGTAAGGATAAGGGGAAGGCTTTTCAACCTCTCCAGGAAGAAAGTCAGGTTGGGTTGATAGTATTTAGAAATAGTAAATAGAAACTAATTACTAATGTATTCTAAATTATTGAAATGAGAGGTAGAAGAATACTTAGCTCTGCTTGATTAAGAACTAGTGGTGTAGAATGCTTATTCCTGTTGTGGCTGATGTCGAGGTCCTCGTACAATGTTCCAATCCAATCTAGAGTGACTTGCATATAGTTTTTGTAGCTAGGGGAGCGTTAGTCAAATTTTGATGATTGGTCTCAGAGCATGCACGTCGATATGTGAAGAGGTAGGGGCTAGAGGGAGAGAGGGAGAGCTAACTCAACGTTAGAACTTGGTTTATGAAATCGACGTTGGCGATCCCACTGGCATCGGCCGATATTTGACTGACGTTAATGGCTAGAGAATGGGTAAAAGGGCTATTTTGAGCCCTTTGCCTGTTTCTCCATCCACCAAGTGCATTTGTCATTGGAGAACAGTCAAAATATGGGTTTATTAGGCATGAGAGTTAGTTAGGAGGTTAGGATGGAATGAGAATAATTCTTAGGTAGTTAAGACTTGGAGGACTTAGTCTTAGGGTGACTCATAGGGTAGGAAATGGTCTTAGGGTGAGGTGTCCAAGTGAGGTGTCTAGGCGAGGTGTCCTAGGCGAGGTGTCCAAGGTGAGGTGTCTAGGGTGATGTCATTAATTTAAAATAAGTAATTTATTTTAAATTAATAAAGTGTGTAAATGTTTAGAAGTGGACCAAGGGGGGGTCGACACAATATTGGTGTCTACACACATCACCAAACATCATCATCATCCAGCGCATCTAATAGCATTTCTCTGTAGCCCAAATTTTACATTGTAATGTATGATGGGACTTGACACCGCCTTGACAAAGACTTAGGTAGGACCTCCCAAAATACTATATATAGGCCTCTCCTCCATAACATTTTCATCAAAAAAATTCTAAGCATTAGAAATCTAGTAGCCTTGTTTTAAGAGTATGCTCTTCTCTTTCCCTTTTCGAAGGATCCTGAGAATCAAAAATTAAACAAGTATTTGTAAAATTTTATTTAGTAATAGTGTGAAGCCGTAGCCATTCGGCTCTAGTAGAATGCACATACAGGCCCATCATGGGCATAATAGAGAAGAGACTAATTTTATGTGCTATATGGAGGATTAGGAGGTATGCAAGAAAGTAAATAAGAACATGGATTGATTCCCAAATAATATACAAAGACCATAAATATGACTAATGGTAGTGAAAATGGTTATTTC
Organism: Torreya grandis; assembly: GCA_037957365.1. Taxonomy (NCBI): domain Eukaryota; kingdom Viridiplantae; phylum Streptophyta; class Pinopsida; order Cupressales; family Taxaceae; genus Torreya; species Torreya grandis. The sequence goes on along the minus strand of JARHVA010000773.1, from coordinate 942,982 downwards.
ATAGTGGCAAGCCTATATGGTTATACACAAGTCTGTTCACAAGAATGTGACCTATGGGGAAAATGAAGGTCTAAGTATCACATTGAGAGTGTTATATGAAGTCCACAATTTCATGAAAAAAAAAGTAGATAACATTGATGTTTTTTTCTCAATGAAACAGGTTCCAAAAATGCCAAAAATGATTTTAAAAAAGGTAGAGTTATAGGTCTATAGACTTGTAGGTCTCCTTTCTCATATAAAATGCAACAATTCTTACATTAAAAGATGATAGTTTGAAGGAAATAATAATGTTTAAGGTGATGAAAGGTATGGAGTGTTGATATAGGTTTGTACAGGATGAAAAGACACTTGGAGAAGCTTAACAGTCAGTTTCAAAACTCTATACAAGCCTAGAGAGTTGTCTACATGCCTACTTGAAATCCAAACTCATCTTCAAGCATTGAAGAGAAGATACTATGTTGAACATTGATGTGGTAGTTTATGTGAATGAACATATAGGAAAAAGAGTAATTTTAGATGAAAAGGGAATCTGAAGGAATGATCAAGGAGATTGATCAAATAAACCTCACTAAAATCCTACATATATAGTCATGAAACCTACAAGCCTACCTACCTTATTTAGTGAAAGGCATATTTTGGTTGAGAGATATATAAGTCTGAAGATGAATCAAATCATTTTAAGCTGATTTAATAGTGGTAGTGACCCTATAATATCATCACAATCAATAACAAAAAGGATGGTAAGGTTAAGAGGTCTATTTAGGCCTGTTGAGCCTAAGATCATACATACAACCCTATATGTGTATATTTGGTAATGAAGGATGGTTAGTGAGGGTAAATTGAGAAATAAAGGATATAAAGAGATAATTAATACTCCAATTAACATTATATTATGGTTTTAACTAAATAAATAATGAATAAAATAGGCTCACACAATCAACTAGGGTCATTAGTATTGAGTAACTTGAGAACCTTAACCTGAGAAAATAAAAGATAAAGAATGTATAATGAATAGAATGGAAAATAAAACCATGGGAACAAGTAAAGTTGCTTATTTCATACATCTTTGAGGATTTTATAGTCAAAACCAAACACCAATATGGTAGCTCAGGCCTAAATTCTCTTCTAACCTTCACAGATGAACAATCTGCCACCCAAGTGGCACCAACTTTTACTCACATCTTTCTCAATAGTTTGCATGGGATTAAGTAGTCTTTAGGGATGATGTATAGTTCTCTCCACTTCCACCTTGTTTTATTAGTAAGGAGAGAGAGGATATGTTCTCTATGAATAATCCTTAACAAATGAAGACACTCCAAACCCTCCAAAACCCCTCATTAGAGTTTGATGGTTGAATAAGCCATTCTTATGAAATAATGCTCATGAATGACCCTAGGAACATTTTTATAACCCTTTTAGGTCCTATAATCACCATTTCAAGTTACTAGTTGGCATGTGGAAGTACAAACATATACGTAATTGCTTAGAAAATAGGGTTGTAGGTGTGTTTATCAATATGTAGGTTATAAAATGATCTCTAGATCAAGTACAGAGGATTTTTAAACTAGATAAGAGGTTTCATGATCATTAAAAACACTTTTAAATCCCTCCAAATTTATATATGATCTCTATAATCCATCAATTTGGATAAGAAAGAAGAAATGCAGTATTATGCAATCTTAAAGGCAATATGCAAACCTGTTAAACACTTCAAGAGACCTAATTTTAGCATGTTGAATTGCCTGATAATGTTTTAGGTCTAAATAAACTTTTTACAAGCACTATAACCTAATAAAATCTTTCCAAACACTCAAAATGCCTCTCAAGCCTATATAAGCACCTAGACTAGGGTTTTTGACCACTTCATGGTTTACCCATTTGTACAAGGTCTTAAGAGATAAAAATTGACATGGAGCATGGTATAATCATGGGTAAAGTGAATAACACACTCTTCCTAATTTTCACATGTGTGGGAGTGATTTTGGGCCAAAACTCAATCTTTAGGCAAGGAAGCCTATTTGAGGAGAGAGAATAACATAAAAAGGATAGTTTCACTTAGAGTTGGATCCTAAATATTGGTATGGAGTTGTAAGGGGATAATAGGTCCTCAAATATATGATCAATTTCCAAACATACATGTATATTCTTCTAAAAATGAGGTTGATATGATTTTAAGGCTACAAGGAATGAGACGAAACGAGACCTTTTAGTGAAAAATGGAATCTTAGAGAGAGTTTGATGAATCTAAATGAGTTTTTATAGGTTTGATATGATGTAAAGATGCCATCCATAGATAAATATTTCCTTGGTGAATATTAATTCAAAATTTGACACTTGTAAGCAAAGGTAGGCATAGTAGGCCAGGGGGTTTCAAGACACCTAAGGAGTTACTTGATTATTGCCACTGAGATGTTAGCTGGGATAACTTATAAAATTGATGAAAGGTGTTAAAAATGGATTTGGAATGTAACTCAACATACCTTGATGTTGAAGAGTGCCACTTGTCCTCTCACAAGCCAAGAGAAGTGGCAATTTCTTTTAGGAATGGTGAAGAAAGATTCCAACCCAAGATTCAAAATTGTTAACAATAAAAACATCACACAAGGAAGTTGAAAAAAAATTATTGAAAATAAAAATAAAAATAAGTTTTATTTATAATAAGATGCTAGTAAAAAGGAAAGCCCTTGCATAAGTAGGCAAGGCATAACAAAGAACTAGCCTAACTAACCAATGTGGGATAAATTCTCACATAGGAAAAACTCATAAAAGGATGAAATAGATAGTTAATACACTATGAAACATGAGAAATAAATACTCTAACACCCCCCAAGTGAAGCTAGGGGCTAATGATAGCCAAAAAATAAATAGTGACATATCCAAAATATGAGTCCTAATAACTAGGCTTGATAAGGTACTCATGTATAATATGTATCCATGCAATAAAGAAGGAAGATGTCCTTATGAACATCACCCAAGGATGACTTTTTAAAATCCAAATATGCCACACAAATCAAGGAAATTAGGTGATGCAAAAGGATTCATGAAGATTTTTATAACTTGTTAATGAGTTAGAATGTACTCAGTGCTAAGAAATCCATCATGTATGTTCTTATGAATGAAGTGCATATGTACCTTAATGTGATTGGTTTGTTGATTTTCAAATAGGTTGTGAGATATTTGAATTTCACTCTAGTTTTCACACCAAATTATAGTGGGTGAATCCTATGTGAATCCAAACTTTTTCAATAATTGATGAAGCCAAAGAATCTACCAACTCACTATAACTACAACCCTGTACTTAGTATTTGTAGATGAAAGTGAAATAGCCTATTATTTTTTACACAACTAAGTAATAGGTGAATAACTAAGACAAAATATATATCCAAAAAAAGAATGCCTATCATCAAGAGAACCTACCCAATATGAATCATTATACCCAACCAACTAAGTAGAACCCCTGGTGTAGTGTACTCCAAAATGAGTAGTTTCTCACAGATATCATAAAATCCTCTTGGAAACCTACCAATGACTATCATTAAGGTCATGTGCAAACCTAGATATAATCCCAACTAAAAATGAAATTTCAAGGTGAGTATGGGTCAAATACATATGACTCCTAACCATCTACCTATACAATCTAGGATCACAAAGTGGAATAGTACAAGTGGAAGTGAGAGTCTCTCTAGAATAAAAAGGAGAAGGACTTAGCTTGTAATCAACCATGCCAAAACCCTGAATAAAATCAAGGGTGTAATTTTCATGACTCAAATAAATCCCTATATCTAACTATGAAATCTATAAACTAAGGAATAAATGTAAAATGCTAAGACCTGTCATGTAGTACTATGATGAAAGTTTTTGTTGAATAGTCTAAATTTGAGATGAGAAGCTACCTATGAGAAGTAAATCATCAACATACAATACTAGTATAATAATGTCCTCCCTAATACATTGAATATACATTATGGGATCAGAGTGGTAGTGAACAAATCTAATGGAGAGAAGAAATGAATCTGTCTTTTCATACCAATCCCAAGGGGCTTGTTTGAGATCATAAAAATACCTCATAAGTGGATAAAAAAGATAATAATCATGAAAAAACCCAATAGGCTACTCCATATGTATTTCCTTATGTAAGTCTCCATGTAATAAATTACTCTTAATGTCTATCTGATACACCAGCCAACCCTATGATGAAATAAGAGAAAGTACAAGATGAAAAAAATCCATCTTAGAAATGGGTGCAAAAGTCTTAGAGTATTCAATACCTTTGACCTATGAGAAACCCTTTTCAAAAATATGTGCCTTATACTTATCAATGGACCCATCAGCTACATACTTAGTGTGATAAATCCACTTGCACCTAACTTTTTTACCTTAAAAAGAGTGACCAAATCCCAAGTGTGATTCTTCATTAATGAAGAATACTCATTTGTCATTGCATCATCCCACTCTTATATCCCATAAACCTATGAAAAATATTGTATATCCCTAGAGAATGCCTGACACAAAAGTCTAATACCTATAAAATGTGCACGATGATGTCGAGTGGTGGAAGATCTTGTATGGAAGGTGTTTCTTCAAAAACTATAGTACAATCCCACCTAAGCATAGTGGCAACATTAGTGTGAATAGGATCCTCATCCTCTATAGCCTCCTTAGGAATATTCTAAACTAGATCCTCAAAAAATGAATCCTCAAGAGGTGATGAATCATTAAAAGAAGAAAAAGGCATGGAAGAAGATGATGAATCATGAGATATAAAGTGATCATCAAATTGTACATGTGTTAAAAAATTCATGTCATGAGTATAAGGATCTAAAAGATGATAAGTTCTCATGTCCTCACAATACCCTAAAAAAATAAAGGTTTACTCTTATTATCCAATGTTTTCCTTTTCTTATTTAGTATAAATTCCCACGTAAGGCTCCCAAAGACTCATAAAAATGAGACATCAAGCTTGGTTCCAGACCAAGCCCCTTAGAAGTCATATGATCAAGTGTTCTATGTGATGTGTAGTTTGAATGTAGTCTGCATAATTAACTACCTCTACCCAATAAATAGGAGGCAAATCCATGAATGCATCATGTAGTTAGTCATCTCCTTCAAAGTTAAATTCTTCCATTTTACTAATCCATTTTGTTGTGGAGTATGTTCAATAAAATTTTGATGAACAATACCATGGGCTACTAAAAAATTAGAGAACTCTTGACTGAAGTACTCCCCCCATTATCTATATGAAGCTTCTCAATGCAACTAGAAGTATGTTTCTTGACCAAAGCCTTAAATACTTTGAAGTGAGAAAAGACATCACTCTTTTACTTGAGGAAATAAACCCAATTACATCTCAAAAAATTATCAATGAAAATTTTATACATCTAAAACTATCCACAATTGGCTTTCGATCGGACTTCGGATTGATTCCTACCAACCATTTACAAACTAAGCCTAGGAATCACTAAACATCCAAAAATTTGCTTGTGCATCATTCATCAAAACTCATAATTATGTTGAGGCATCCCTAATATCATATAAGACAATAACCTCTCATGAATTTATCCCTAATCACTTTGTGGCATCACAACAGTCAATTTAGCCTATGGACCTATTAAGTGGGGCACTTGCACACTTAAATCAAATCTTGGAAATGCTAAAAAGGTTATATATAATTAATTAACAAGATAAACCAAATTATATGCCTATTTTAATTATCCATTTAATATTAATGAATAACTTAAAAAAGAAAATTCAAAAATTTAAAATATCTTAGCCTTTCATCATTGCCTTTATGAGTTGTCAAGCTCTTTGAAAATATCCTAAAATATCTATTTTGGAGACCCATGCCTAGAAATTACAAAAAATGATTAATTGACAACTATTAACTCTTCTAGGGTTATATTTGACTCACTTAGGTTAGGTTTAAACCCATTCTAAGCCTCAACTCCACCCTAACTCACCTTGGGTGAGAGTTAAATCCTTAGGCTAGAAATACAATGCCCTGCCTATTAAATCGTAAGCTATTTTGGTGCAAAGTCATCATTCTCAAATATCTTCAATAAGCTCTTTTATGTAGTGTTTTAATTCCCAAATTTCTTTATAATTAGTGTTATAATTCTAAAATATTAAGCCAAGACACAACCCAAGCTATGGTGCCAAGGAGAGAAGGGACCAACAAGCTTCATTTTTGAAAGACTACTTGATGCACAATGAACAACTAGGGAAAACTTCATCAATACATGAAACTATAGGAAGACCCTATGCCATACTATGAGTGCTCAACTCCTTCAAATATCTATAATTTAGGTGTCCAAATCTCTCATGCCAAAGCCTACTATTAGATTTTGCACGATAAACTAAATGTGTCCCTAAAGGAGAAGTACCATCAAAACCTTCAAAATAATAGATTAGATAACTATGATCATCAACACCTTGTGCAATAAGTGTATGTCACTCTAAAAAATATTGAACTTTAACACCATATGGTGTGAAAGTCACTATCTTGCCCTGACCAGAATGGCAAATCTAATAAACTAAAAGTATATTAGTGATGATGTCTGGAACATATAATGCATCATTGATGTAGCCACTATCTAGATGTCACCCTTCCCCTTAACTAAAATGAAGAAATAATATCCAACCTCAATGTTGGAAGTAGAACTCAAACTAATATATAAAAGACTCCTTGGAAGAATTTATATGGTGTGAAGCACCAAAATCTAGAATCCAATTGTTTGAAATAGGTAACTATGATATCCCGATAACATTAAGTTTTTTCTCATGGTCATGAGATAGAGAATGAGTGGAGATAGAAATATTATGTTTCTTAACAACATCCTCTAGTGATTGAATTCTCTTAAAACACCTAGACTCTTCATGACCAATCCTCCCACAATAGGAGCATGATAGGTTATACTCATTCTTGGATTTGGAATATGACTTGGGTTTATATGTGTTTGTGTTGGGCTTAGGTACATTTTGAGATGGAGGAGTATTATTATTACTCTTATTTTTTCCCCTATTCTTAGGAAGTGATGTAACAAATGCTTTTTGAGAATTGAAAGACTCAAGATGAGACAATTTGGATTCCTCCCTAGTAAGTCTTTGACAAAATGACTCTAGATCTAGTATTTGGAATATGGTACCTAATGCATTCATACTAGATAAAAAGGAATAAGCAAAGATTTAGAATGGGCCACTCAACTTAGACAAAATAAATTACACACACTCTTCATCTTTATTATCTCATCCACTCCCCTTAAACTATGTCAACATATTCTTAAACTTAGTGAGGTAGTCTATAATAGAGGCAAAGCCATCTAAATTGAGTGAAGTTAGTTCCACTTCAAGTTGCATGGCTCTCAAGTGATCTACTTTCCCAAACAAACCCTTTAGCTTAGCCCATATTTTGAATGGAGAATCACATCAATCCAAATGAAACAAAAAACTATCACTGACATAACCCCCAATCAAATCCATACACTCTTCAAACTTACATTGGTGTTGAAATTTTTCAAATTCACGTGTAAAGTGTCATTGAGTTTCATTTATGAGGGACCATAATCCTTTGTGTTTTATGATTATTTCCATTTGAGGTCTCCATGTATGGTAATTGTGTGTAGTCAAAGGCTCATAATGGTTAATACCATAAGTAGAAGCCATGATAATGAATCACCAAAGAGTAGAAAGAATGCAAAAGGTTGCTCGAAATTGGCACTGAGACAACCCCCTAAAAAATTGTATTAAGGACCCCCCTAATTTGGCACTTTATAAAATTATTACATTTTTACAAATTAATGACACAAAGGGATATAGAATCAAAAACCATACACTTTTGAAAAAACCAGAACTCAAATCCAAGTTATGGTTCAAAAATTAGAGGCTTTACAAATTCCCGTAAAATGGTTCAAAACATTAAAAAGACACTAAAAATGAATTTCTATGACCAAATCATAAAATAATGTATGTGTCCAACCACTCATTGGAACTAGAATCAAAACATGGACTTTAAAATGCCAACCAAAGTGAAAAATGATCCTTCTGGTTACCATTATGCATGCGTAAGTGAATTGTGCTTCTTCTTGAGGCAAAAATATAGCTTATAAAAGAACATAATGAATTAAAAGTTGTTTTTGAGAGAATAAATGATGGTTTAATATTGTATTTTATCTTAAAAGGGTGTGTTTAATGCATCTTTACTCAGGCCCAAAGCTAAAATAAATCTTTTTGAGGGTCCAAGAAGGCAAAGAAGGGTGCCAAAGATAAAACACCTGCTAAAAGGCTACACAAAAACAAAATGGAAGCTTACCAGATTTGTATTTCTAACAATGCTCAAAGAAGGACATAGATAACAAAGGTGTTTCCCAATTGTAGACAACAAGGATCTTCCAATAGAAACCAACATAACCTATATCTAGGAAAAGCCAATGCCAGATACTTTTAAACATTAGGCTATCCTTTCAAAGTAAAGACCTATGGGAGACAACAAACACTGCTTGCCAAAAAAGGATGTAGCCTAGCTATATAACACATATCTTTGAGAGAGAAAAAAACTTAATGCAGATCTATAGCAGGTGTAGAATCTTCTCCCAATACAAAACTTGATAACACAAAGTCTCAAAAAAATAATGTAGGCTAGAGGGGCACTTTTGGAATTTTAAGCATTGGTCATAAAAAACTTCCAATGCCAACTCCTTGCTCCTCCATGCAAGCCAAAAACTAGTCAAAACTCTAATTCCAATCTCCTTGATCTTCCATGTTATCTCTCTTCAATGCTTCAGGCTACAATGTGTCTAAGAAAGGATGCTAATGATAAGTTCTAATGTAACAAACAACAAATCTTTCCACTCTAGTTTAGAAAGAAATGCCTCACACTCTAAGAGGAAAAATAATGACTTCAAAACTTCAATAACATAAAACTACTTCTCTATAAATTAACATTGATCTCCACAAAGAGGCAATGTTTTTGCTAAGAGAATGCCCCAAATCATTAATTTCCCTAAATAAGGAATAAAAGGTTGAGGATAGTGAACGGTAAGGGGAAAACTATCTGAAAATTTATGAAAATGTGGATGGTTACAACACCTCAAAGCTCTAGTACCATGTTAGCAATAGTGAAGAAACATTCCAACTAAATATCCATAAGTGTTAATAACAAAAACATCACACAAGGAAGCTTCACATAAATGATTACAAAGCAAAGCAAATCAAATGTTATTTAGAATGAGATGCTAGTAAAAAGAAAAGACCTTACATAATTAGGCAAGGCACAACAAATAACTCACCTAACTAACCAATGTGGGACAAATCCTCACATAGGACAAACTCACAAAAGGATAAAAAAGCTAGCTAATACACTAGTAAACATGAGAAATACATACTCTAACAATTTTGAAGAGAAGATTAATGTGTTAAGCAAGGTTTGAAACTCCTACACCACTTGAACATGAAATCATCTTTAGGAGATAACACATGTCCTCTAATACATGTTGAGATGGTTTCATACCTCTTTTCTTGAATGTAACTCTCATGAGACACTTGTCACATCTCTCTCTCACATCCTTCTCTCTTCTTCTCTCTCATTTTCTCCATATATTTATCCTTGATAGGCTATGTTTGTATCCTACACCTAGGTATGGAAAATACTTACCCATTTGTATGCATTTGATAAATAATAAACTATTGTATTACCTCCTCCTTTGACTAGTTTCAATGTGTGTGCATGTCTAATTGATCTTATCAAGTGATTATCTTATATTCCTTGGTATGTTGTCCTTATCAAGCATTCATTTTCAATTTTAAAACCTTTTTTTAGGTCTTTTGAAGTGTTAAAGTGAAGTGTGAAAGGTTTAGTGAGTTTTATATTCACTAGTGTCATCATATGACCTCTTGACTAGTCCTCCTAGCCTAGGCATTCTTCACAACCTTCATGTGAAGTGTTCATGTAGAAAGCTAGATTTAGAGTAGCATTTGTTTTAGGTTAGTCATATGGTTGAAGTGTTAATGTATTTGGTTTTTAGAGTTCAAGTATATTTTTTGCATTGCCTTCATTATAATAGGTTTATATCTCTTTTCCTAACAAGTTGGTAGAGTAGTGAATAATCCCAAGTGATTTATCAAAGGGATCTAGCCCTTTAACCTAAAGATTCCATCCAAATTTAGGCCACCCATAACCTATGAACATTTCCATGTTATTCTAAATTTATAAGGCTTGAACTACCTTATAAAGTGTGCAAATTTGGTTGATACCAACTCTAGACATACACATAAGTTTTGGGAAAAGTTTGTGTAGATATAGATTGAGTATAAATCCAATAAATAAATAAATAATAAATATGATTTATCTGGGCTAAAATTTTTTCATAAGTAATAATTTAAAGTTTGAGTTAATGTTATGATATTTGCAACATTATTTTACACTTAATTAAAAATATTACCTCCATTTTACCCTTAATTGAAAAAAATTGCCAACATAATTTTGAGAAAATTTTATACAAAAGAACAACAAACAAGCCACTCAAAGGTTCCAACATAGCCTAACATATATAAAAAACAAGTGTCATGTATTGATAATCTTCAATAGGGGTTGTCCAAAAGTCACTTTTCTATAGAAAATGGCTCGCTCATCTTCAACATGGCGTGTCTAATAGTATGTAGAGTTAAAACCAGACTCAATTGTACATTTATCTTTTTCTCTTCAATTTTGAATGTCCTTTATTCATGCATATCTTCCTTTTGTAGATGATATTCAATCATAGCATAATATTTTTCATGGCATTTCATATGCCATTCCTCAGCTTTATGCATTAAAAATACCACCAACCTAGTGTTCTCAATAATAATATCTTTTATGTCTAATATTTTAGATATTATTTTTCATTTTTTCCCTATTGATTGAATTTTACATGCCACTGTAGGTGTTTGAAATTGAATGGATGGTTCATTTTCAGTATGAAAAATAAATTCCTCTAAAATTAGATGGTTTGTGTCAGAATTATCAATAGATATATTTATGGGATTCATGGCTCGATCTTGACCAAACTTGACATCCATTACCTCAAAAATTTATTTTATAAAATTTTTAGAGAGTTTATGTTCAATTATTTGTTGATATGTCATACTCCAGTAACTATCATTCCCTTAGGGGATATTTTTTTCAATCTCTTATATTTTTTTAATCATGATGAATCTGTTCCCATCTATCTCAACATTTACTTGTTGTATAGTTGATACCATAATTGAAGAGATTGAGGGAAAGGAAAATCATTACTCAGTATTTAGCTTCTATCCTAGGATTACAGAGGTACTAGAGTAATCCTATGAGTATCTACTTTGATAGACATTTAATGGTAAACTCAGATATGATGACATGGTTATCAAACTTATAGAGAAAATACCATTTTGCTATTCATTAATATTATAAGATTTCTAATAGATGGAAGTAATTTACAGGTGGTTATAGAGGAAAATTATCAATTCATGAAGTTATTATGCAATATCACCTAGCTTTATAATGATTAGAAAATGTCGATTAAAAGACAAAACCAATTTTCATAAGAGATAGTCTTGTAACACATATCATTTACCAAAATATATATCTCACATAAGAAGCATAGAGCTATTATATTCACCATCAAATACTAAATCTAATTACAATCTTCATATTATGAAACACTCATTACACTTTCATTCTAAATATCTTAGGAGCTACTCAAAAGGCCCATATACAATATTACCCAATACTATCTAACACCATGTAACATATGTTAATACATTTTTTAGGAATATATAATCTTGAAAACTATATTGTTATAACCAAAAAGTCTATACATGGCATCCAGGTATGCCAACCTATATTGTGTTGCTAAATATTCCATGTACATGATCCCAACTAAAAATAGAATATATTCATAATAATATTATATAATAACCTCTAACCAAAAATAAACCAAGATACTTACCCATATGGCACATTCATTGATGTGATTAGTTAGTGTACACATTCCCCAGTTAACACTTTCCCAGACTTAAACTTTTGTCTCATCTCAAGACAAGACTACAAAGAACTAGGATTTTGCATAATAAAAAGTAGGTAGAATGCATAAAAACCATAGATCACTCAAGGTGTCATTTACTAATTTTCACCCCTTATACACTAATTAGAATCCCTCATGGGTTTTTAACTAAGTATCAAGCTAAGTGACTGCCTTTTCAAGTTTCTAATAGACTATCCTTGTGGGTTCCTATGGTCTTACCAAAAAAAAAGGTTAACAAGCAAAATTTCAAAATTCCCCACTGTAAAATAAACTTAGTTGGATGGAAGAGGTATCAATAGATAAATAGATACATATATTGGTTGTGAAGTGGATAGATTACTCTACAAATAACTCAAAATAATAGTCTTTGTCTAGTGTAGTTGTTAGTGGAGGTGACTAGGAGTTATAATGATATGAACATCAATGACTAGAGTGATGATATTATCAAATTCAACCATTTCCATCTCATAATTATGTCAATTAATCAAATACTCCTAAATGCTATGTAAAAGTGATCACAAAGGAATATAAGTGTACAATAATTGTGAAATATCATTGTCTATAGTAAAAGAGAGAGCATCTTTAGAATTAGTTATTTTACCAGAGATGTCTGCATGTAGACAAGTGAGTTTCTCAACATGGCATTGTGCTTGGATCCCAAAAATGTTGTTGTGTAACATCTGAGTCTACCAAGCCTACAATTGGTACATAAATGAGTTGCAAGCTTGCATGGATGTGTGAAATGCATATGCAAACCCAATAAAAGTATAGATGGATCACACATTATGGTTTTAGAAGAACTCACCAAGGTGAATCCAGGGAACACCCTATTCCATACTACATCCACTTGGGATTTCCAATCTACCAACCAATAAAACATAGTTGTGGATTGGCTAATTACAATAGTGAGGTCATCTTGATAGATTTATAAGATTTTTCTTAACTCATAAACTCCTCCTTGATATCCAAACTGTACAATTCAAAATGGTTGACTTGTTATATGTTCACCTGATCCTATGTAAGTTGGTCCACTAGCTTCAGAAGTTTCATGTGATCTAGCATAAAACTAGGGCCCAAAACTTAAGAGTAAAGGGTAGGGAAATATTCTTCAATAAAATTAATAGTGATGCTTAGCACACTTCCCAGGTCAAATTTATCCCACTACAATTGGGACACCATATTCTACAACAACACAATAGTCTACATAATGGACTCTTGACAATTAGAAGCACCTTCCAACTACTTAGCTAGAGAAATTTTAGAAACATAGAAAGATGTTTCAATGGTGGGTGAAGGCATAGTAGAGATAATAGTAGAGATCATGGTAGGAATGTGCTACAACAAAGTGAAATGAAAATATGGTGTGATAGGAAGGAGTAGAAGGAACATTTATGAGGGATAAATATTAAAACCTAGATGTCCTAGTAGAATTGAGTTTTTATGAGGCCTGACCTAGGGTTGGGAGGGAATGAGAAGTGGAAGAGGTAGAAGGTGGAGTATTAAATGGTGGTTGTGGAAGAGTGGTCTATGCATCCATAACCTATTTTGGAAGGGTGGGCGATCAATAGACAACATGTGTACAATAACAGTCTCTATGGTTATTGGTGGAGGAAGAAGAGTGAGAGGTGTAGATTTTATGGGTTATACATACACATATTTTGTACCCTCTTAAGTGCATTGAGCTATAGATTTTGGTAGTGTAGCTTCCACCTCCACATTAAGCTTGCATTTAGCCTCATCATCAGCCTACTTTTTTACCAACTCAGTAGTAATGTTTGGCTTATATACTTCTTTGGCCTCAATAAGATTCTATTTTTGTGCCTCCATGTCTATAAGCTACATGGATATAATGGAGATAGGCATTGGCATATGAATGGTTTGCATATTTGGTTGGTAAATTTCTTCCACAATCATTGGTTTTTGCAACTCAACCATGGGTAATGGCTCCACTAGTTATAAGAGTACCTCGATTTGTTGAGGTTGTGCCTCTAAATCCTTTTGTTTGTCTACTTCCTTTTGTTACTTCTTCACTTCCTTTTTTATTTTGTTCTCGATAACTCATTGTGCTTATTCTCAAGTAGCCTAATTTTCCTTTGGCATTTATGCATCCTATACCACCTATTCAATATCAATGAGGGTTTCATCATAGTATGATGAATAAGAAATCATAATAGATATATGCACCATTTCCCTCAACACACATCCCTTATGGCACCCAACACTATGGGAGTCCTCAGGAAATGATAGTGCAATCCCTCCTAAATATATAGGAGTTACTACATATTTTTGGGCTATATGTGCAAACTTTTGCTCTTCCTCCTTTGTAGTTATTTTATATCTTTATAACATGTGACACCTGCACTAGAATGATTTTTTTAGAATCTTCATAAGAGGATCAATTTATTGGTTCTAAGAGGACTCACCAAAGCCACCTAATATTGTAAATTCTACTTAGAGGCATTGCAGTTTGGCTTTCTCACCTACAATATTCATAATAATGGATTGCAGACAAGTGGGAAATTCTACCCATAAATGTTGGGGTACCTACTTGCAAACTTGTACTGTATGCATCACTTTCCGAAAGAAAAACTATTTTTCTTCTTCTCGCTTATATAAATCACCACCCATGTCTATGAGCATAGTCTGGTAGCCCTCTTGTTCATTGATTTGAATGTTCTACCATTTATATTATGTAGTAATCTGAGGCATATGTAGGTCATCCAACCATGTCTTATGTCTGAGAGTCTTCCTTCATGGAGGAGAATGTGAGTGATGAATCATAGGAGATTTATATTTTCCTTGATGTAATGGATTAGATATTGTTGAGGAAGTTTATGCAGTATCCAAATAAAATGGGAACATCAAGTGGACTTATCTACAAAGGGGTCACTCTGCATGTGACTAGAGTTTTTTGTTAAGTGGCTTCCTTTTGGGCCATATGCATATTGATAGAGAAGATCAAATATGTAAATAGATCCTTTGGAATATCATTAATTTAGACAAAAAATCCCTATGGAAGCTTCACCACCATTGCATGTTAGCCTAGAAACTATGTCATAGGCGATGGGATTTTTGGGTTATTGAGCACCAATTCCACAAGTTCATCCTGCCATGCATTGAATAGTTTTTGATGTGCAAGGTAGCCTCTTTCACTATGTTTCCAAATGAGGTTTTATAATGTAATATTTGGCTAGTGATCTACATCTAGATTGACAATGCCTTTAGGAGAATTCCACTATGTAAAAATAAGTAATGACATTAGAAAGTGATATTGAAAAGTTTATTTCATAGATGTAATGACTTTTATAATATCTGTAGTAAGCTCAGACACCAAAAATTTTGGCCAATTGAATTATTCCCCTTATAGGATCATGTGATGTGTAATATCAATGACCCCTTTTGTGGCCTCCTTTTTGGATTTGGTAGTTTGACATAAGTGTGTAGTAATACACTCTACAAAGATGTGGACAACTTCATCTAGGATATCATCCAAAGGAATTCCTTGAATACCATAGGTATAGGCCTCCTTAATCTAAGGTAAAATCAAAAGAGATTTTGATTTGTAAGGCACCAAAGAGCATCCTCATGATGCCATACCTATGGACCTTACCATCACAACCTCATTCGCATATATAGTGATGTTTGTAGATAAATAGATTTTCTCATTGTTATACCTTCCTAGAAAAATTTCTTGATTTCATTGAGTTAGCCAAATGTAGGTAGCTAGATTAGGCACTCCACATCAATGTTGTAGAACCTATGTGGTGGTATAATTTCCAAATTTTGTATATCCAGGGTTACTTTGTGGATAAATGACCATTTTTTAGCATGTTTGAGGGAAGGATAGGCCTCAAGATCTAAAAACTTTTCTTGGCATATGTTTGTGCCAACCCTGATGTCTTCTAATTATGTAGTAGAGAGCGTTTTGATGAATTGAGGGAGTGTAGTGGAAATCATCATGAATATCTCTACACTAAGGTTAATTTGGTTGTAATACAGGAGTATAGAGTGGTACGAGAGACTTGGAGGGAGGCTCACCAATTTGCTTAAAAATAGTTAAGTATAAAACAATGATTCAACTAGCAATAGGGGCTATATATAGATATATCGTACACTCAATGTTATTCTTGAGATTTAAATATGCCAAAATTGTCTTAGTATCTTCTTTTGAAAAATATTAGTAACCAAATCTTTGAATTGATTATCTAGCACACTTTTTGCCGATGTGGCATATTTTTATGGTAATTAAGTGGAGTGATGTGAACCACTAAATATATGAATTGATTATTCCCTTTCCTAATGTGGATTGAAATAATGATTTTGAGTTTATGCTACATATCTCACATTCATGGTTATTAACACCACTCTCTTAACCATTAGTCATCATCAAGATTTTTGTCATACATAGCTTTCCTAGACTTAATTATCTTTCCTTACCACCTATTTTAATCATGGTATAGATGTTTTCCTCCTATTTATGCATAAATCATCCCATGTGAGGGTTATTGAAGCTAATATATTTACATTAAATTTTTAATTACACATAATATAACAAAAACCAAACCCAATCTACACATCATTAATGAAAATCAATCCTACGCTAAATTAGTGTGAGTGAGCACTTGTTCTTTCTTAGATACATAACTTATTGGTAATAGGGTTTGAGCCTACTACCATTCACCTTTTTAGGAAAATTAGTACCTTATAAATCCCATAGAACCACCATTCCTAGCTTTGGTAATGCATGAATAATATACCATCCCTTCCAATGGATGTGTAATTTTCCTAGAAAAGCACAAAACTAACTACCATGCAATAGGATGGGTTGTGTTGTCCCCCAAAAATATCACTCATTTTTGGCACAACATTTGAACTATTTTGGTCTTATAGACCAAAATTATCTCTACCCTTTTCAAAATTTGTCTTAGGCATTCAAATTCTTTAGTTTTCAAGCTTTTCATAAATCTACGGACTCTATAAGCTTGAATCTATGGACTCAGTGGGAAGAGGAAATCTACGGACTTTGCAGGTTAAGTTCAATGAGCTTTATAGGTTGAAATCTACAGAATCTTTTAAGGTTAGAGAAAACTACAGACTTGGTTCAATGTTTTATTCAACATCTTTTGGTTTAAAGGTAGGTTCATTTCTATAGGTTCAAAGGCTTCTACAGGCAGGTTCAACCAAAGAATCAGTTTCTAACACTTGGTCATTTTTAGGATTAGTTCAGTGCCTTGGTTCAAACAAAAATCTCCATCAGCAAGCATCAGCAGCAAGTTCAACATTTGGTTCATCCTTTGGTTCAATGTCAAATGGTTTAAAGGCAAGTTTAGTCAAGCATTTCAATGCATTGTTTCACTCATTTGGTTCATCCACTTTGTTTCAACACTTTCATTCATCTTTTGGTTCAATCAAATGGTTCATCAGTTGGTTCAAGGCTTTGTTTGAACTGTTGAACCAAAACTTGGTTTAATGGTTGGTTCAACATCTTGGTTCAATGAGAAGGTTTAACGTCTTGGTTCAACAGAGTGTTTCATTAGCTTGGTTCATTCAATTGAACTATCAACTTGAACCATTTTGGTTCAAAGCTTGGTTCAACCGATTGGTTTAATGAAATGGTTCAATGGTTGGTTCAAACAAAGGGTTCATCAGCTTGAACCATTTTGGTTTAAAGCCTAGGTTCAGCAAGTGGTTCAAAGCCTTGGTTTAATAGAATGGTTCAACAATTGGTTCATCGCCAAAGTTCAAAGGAGCAGTTTAAAATGCAAAGGTTCAGAGGGCCCCCTGAAGGATAAGTGCCCTTACAGAGGACACTTGATCAATGAAAGTACCCTTCAGAAGGGTCATTTGCAAAGGTAATTCTTTTGAAATTCAAAAAAGTCTAAGGCACAATTCCTTCAGACTTTTTGTCTAAAGGAATTCCTTCAGACAAAAACTCTGAAAGAATTCTAAGTGGTCGCGATTGAAAAAACCCGAATCAAATGGAAATAATCAAAGCAAATAGAAATTTTGTGGACTTTTTGTCCACAAAAAATTTCCATGAACAATTTATTCGTGGGAAAGTACCTACAAGAATTATCAATGGGAATTTGTGAAGGGTCGCTGAAGGACCCCGAAGGGTAGGTGCCCTTGCAGGGGACTCTCAGCTGCCAACTTAAAGGGCACTTCTTACAGTCGAAGGATCACCTTCCCTTCGAGAAGGATGTAAAACAAGAATCCCAAAGGCCATTTAGGGACCATTTCTTAAGGCCTGAAAGGGCAAGTCTAATCTAGAAAAGTGCCAAATAGAGAGTAGAAATAGGACTACGGGGTGATGCACCTGAAGACGTCAAATTCAACATGGTGAACTAACCGTTGAAAACATAGTGACGGGCGTGTCAACGTCAAATTCAAGACAACAAAATAACCATTAATCTTTTGAACCTACAGACTAGAATGCATTCATAGACTTCAAGGCCAAGACCAGCAGAAAGTGAAGAAAGAATAGAATAGCAAACTGAATCTAGGACCCGATTCAATTAACTAGAAAAGGAGGAACGATGAAGGTAAGATCAAATCACCAGGTGGACATTGAAAGTTGTAAAGTTTCAATAAATGTGACTTGTTTCCCTGCATTGATAAAAACAAATGGGTAAAATTCCCCTAAGTTCTAGCCTGTCTTCTTAATAGATTCCAATGCAATATGATGTGTTACTATTCCCAAATCCTTCTTGAAGAAGCTATATAAGGGACTCACTTCTATTGTAAAATATCTCTTTTTTGACAATCAGAATGAAACTCTGCCCAAATTGAAAGGCACTTCTGAGACTTTGAGCTTAGTTTATTGATCATATTTTGTTACTGGAATAAGAAAGCAAGTGATTTTTCAGACTTTGTGCTGTGATATCCTTGTTATTAAGGAAACTATTCTTATGTCTTTTTCCTTGATATATTCTCTATTCTTTTAATTCAACAAGTAGGATTAGTGAAATTAGTCAAGAAGGTGCCCTGAAGAGTCAACTATGGAGAGACTTTATGCCCCCATAATTGCCTTTCAGTGTGTTTTCTTTTTATTTCTGTGTAAAGGAATTTGGGAAGACTTTGTGACCTCATTGTCCATCGTATCTTACTCTTGAGTGATTCAGGTGGAGAGTTTGTGTTGCATCTCAATTTGTTGTTTATTACATCTTTTGCTACATTTTGCGGTTACTATCTGGAGGATTCTTGTGGCTTACTAAATAGTATTTCTAAAAGAAGAGTGCTTTCTATTATTTTCTTTGAGTTTCTCATGTGATCTACATACATCATCTCTGAAGAAAGAGAGATGGATGGTTTGTCCTACCCTTGAGTATTATTTTCTATTTATATATATATATATATATATATATATATATATATAGCCTATAGAGAACCTCCCCTTGATGAGAGGAGAGATCAGTCCCCTTCTAATGTGGTAAATCTACACATTTAGATGACTAATCTTCCTACTTTGGCTGATCAGACCTATTTTTCTATCAGTACGTTGATCGATAAAATATTCAACCAACAATTTTTAGCGACTCCACTAGGGATTATAACCCATTATCATTATAACCTTATCCATTACAGACTCTGGTGACTCAATTTCATTATCATTATAACCTTATCTACTTCTACTATTGATAAAGCTTTGCCAATAGTTACCCCTCTGAGATTTTTTATCCCTCCTTTTCATAATCCTATAATGGCAGTTCAAGGCCCCTAAGGTAATGCTTTTGGTCTTCTCAATCTTACTCCACCTCTGCATGAGCTTCTACATAGTTCAAGGAAGAACTTCCCCAAGTTTTATGGTGATGGAAAAGTTCATCATAATGAGCACATTACAGCTTTTAGCATAGCTTGTGGAGTAATTAGAGTAGAATTTGAAGATGTAGTAGTTAGGCTTTTTGTAGAGACATTACAAGGTGCTGTTGTAGATTGGTTTTATCATTTACAGGCTCAGTCAGTAACTAATTGAAATACTCTCAAAGCTAAGTTTGAAGCTAGATTCAAACTTGCAGAAGATGCACATACACTTTTAGCTCAACTTACACAGATGAAGAAAGAGCCTCATGAACCTATGAGAGACTTCATAGCCAAATTTGACAAACTGAGAAATAGAATCCCTATAATTGCTTGACCTACAGCTGAGAATCTCAAATGCTTTTTCATTAATTCTTAGCTACCTAAAGTAAATTTTCTCTTGAGACGTGTTGGTCAAATAAATATTACTGTAGGTCAACTTTTGGCCACTAAGGTAGAAGATGATCTCATCTTAGCAAGGAAGATAAGAAGAGATCTAAATAGAAATAGAGCTTCATCATCTTCTGAATATGCATCTACAGGCACCACAAATCTAATGGTGCAAAAATTAGAAAATGAGTTGCTTGCTCTAAAAAATCAAATGGCTCAAGGAATTTCTTTTGCTCCTTCATACAGAAGGACATTCCCAAATTAGTCATATCAGGGCAATGCTACCACGAATCAAGGGCAATAGAATCACCTTCCTCCCCCACAAGGGAAACTTGCCCTGGAAGCTCCTCCAACCAATTTAGCAATGGGATATCTTGAAGCAGAATCAAAATTCTCCTTCCAACCTAAATTGAATCAAGAAAATGACTCTGATCTCCTTGAAGACAATCAAGAAGAATCAGTTGGCGACTCCCATATTAGTTTTTTAAACTATCAAGATGAACTCGGAAGCAAAGGAGAAGCTTTTGATGGATCATATGTAGTGTTTACTAGGTTTAAAAACCAATCAATCCAAAAAGTTGATAAAGAGAAGACAAAAGAGCAACCACAGCCAGCAGTCACGATTGCTAAGCGTGGAACCATTCTACCTTTTCAGTCAAAAGACCCGGTAATCACCCAAAAGGTAAATACATCAATCTCACCTTCCCCTTCTAATTCAAATTCACAAACCAGCCCACCTCCCATCCCTCCTAAAACTTAGAAAGTTGAAGTACCTTTCTTTTTACCTAGTTCAATTCAACCATTTGACATAATCGATCATGTCAAAAAGACAAAAATATAAATGTCTAAGTTTAAATATTTGTAGCCCAATCCTGATCAATTGAATAAGCTAATCCAATATGTCAAAAACCAAAATGTCCCTGTAGGACAAAAGGCTAAAAAAGTAACACCTAGTTCTTCAAAGAACACACCTATTCCAAATAATCTAGTCATTACTCCTTCAGTTACTCCTAGAAAAATAGAACCTTTCTATGTTTCCCTATTAATTAATGGCCACAAGCTGAGTAATTGTATTATAGACTCAGGCACATCTGATAATGTCATGCCTGCTAAAGTAGCTAAGTCTCTTGGTCTCACACTGACCAAGACATTTAGAAGATGTTTCTCCATGGAGAATAAGTAAGTACCATTAATGGGGTAAATCAAAGATGCCCAATTTGCATTTGTAGCCTTTCCAGACAAGAGAATCAAGATGACTGTCTTGGTGGCTAACGTTCCAGTATCTTATGTCATTTTTCTTGGACAAAATTTCTATAAGGACATGGGAGGAAAACTAAGCATGGATCTATCTGAGGCAAGGATCCCTGTCCAAGGTGTAATGAAGAGGTTACTCCCTAAAAAAGAAGCAAAGTATGTGGTCACCTAGACATCAGCCCCTGAAGCTCATATTATTTTTAACTCTATAGGTATGGGTAACTATTTTCTATCTACAGATGAAATGCATGAAACACCTAAAAGTATCAACTTAGAAATCAGTTCAACAAGAATAGTAGAAAAACTAGTAGGCTACATTACAGACCAAGAAGGATCCTCTATCTCTGATGAAGAAAAGTCTAAAGAAAAATTAGTATCAGATGAAATATGGAATTTAGAATTTGATGGTAGCTATTCCTCTACCAGTTCTGGAGCTGGGATTGTTTTGATATCTCCTCAAGGAGATATGTTTCCTTCATCTTACAAATTATAGTTTAGCAACACTAACAATACAACTGAATATGAATCTCTATTGCTTGGCATGAAGGCTGCTCAAGAAAAAGGCATCAAGTTTCCTCATGCCAAAGGGGATGCTGAATTAGAAATTTGTCAAGTGAGAAACTTATACCAAACTCAGAATGAAATATTATGCCACTACCGTAACTTGGTTTGGGACCAAATTGAAATTTTTGATGCTTTCAAGATTTCTACCATACCTAGAGACTCTAATGATAGAGCTGATGCACTTGCTATTTTAGGAACTCTCTTAGTTCCTCATTCAAATTTCAAAGAAGATAGGTATACTATTGAGCTGGTCTATAGATTAAGTGTTCATAACAATGCTAATCATTGGCAAGTATTCAATGAAGATCATCAAATCATTGCCTTCCTAGAATGAAAAGATAATTTTGAACAACTATGTTTTGAAGGCAGTGAATCTCAGAATAATGAATCTATGTCTGAATCTAGCTCATATATAAATGAAGAATTCTTATAGCTGAAAGGATACAAAATTCCCAAAGGCTTGGTTTCTTTTAAAATTCTATTTGACAAACATAATAGATTCATCAAATAATAGCAAATAGACTCGAGTTTCTCTCAGGGATTCAATCAAGTGAATTTGACTACTGAAGAAAATCCCAAGATGATCAATATTGGTAAGTGTTGCACCCCTAAAAAAAGATTCAAGTTCATCTCTTTACTCTGTCAATACATGGATGTCTTAGCATATTCTTATGAACACTTGAAGTCTCTCAAACTAGATGAAATCTGCCATAACATTCCTCTTAAGGCTGACTCAATGCCATACAAGTAAAAATCTAGATAGTATAATCTAAAAATATCAGGTACTATTCTGTCTAAGATACAAAAAATGTTAAATGCTAGAATCATCTTTCCAATCCATCATTCCACATGGATTGAAAAAATAGTGCCTGTAAGGAAGAAGAATGGCAACATTCACATTTTTGTAGATTTTAGAAATCTGAATCAAGCATCTTTGAAGGATAATTATCCTTTGCCAATTATGAATCAACTGCTTCAAATAGTGACAGGTGCAGAGATGTTATCAATGCTGGATGGCTTCTCAGGATATAATCAAGTTGAATTTGGTGAAGAAGACCAACACAAGACTGCATTCACTACACCTTGGGGTACATTTGCATATAGGAGAATGCCTTTTGGTTTAATAAATGTTGGTGATACCTTTCAGAGAGATATGGATTTGGCTTTCAAAGATGAGATTGGTAAATTCATAGTGGTATACCTTGATGACTTGACTATATTTTCAAAGCGTCGATCTGATCATGTACACCATTTACAACAAGTGTTGGAGCGTTGTCACCAAAATGGTATTTTCTTAAATCCTACAAAGTCTATTTTTAGAGTAACAAAGGGGAAACTCTTTGGACACATTGTGTCCAAAGAAGGCATAAAGATTGACTCAAATAGAATCAAATCTATTCAAGAACTTAATTTGCCTACAAGTAAGAATGTTGTTCATTCTTTCTTTAGAAAGGTGAATTTCTTACAGAGATTTATCCCTGAATTTGCTGAGAAAACTAGACACATTGTGAACATGATGAAAGGGAAGACCATCTTCAACTAGACTAAAGAAGGCACATCAGCATTTCAAGATATCAAAACCACCATTGCTCATGCCCCTAC
The DNA here is from genome assembly GCA_037957365.1 of Torreya grandis. NCBI lineage: Eukaryota > Viridiplantae > Streptophyta > Pinopsida > Cupressales > Taxaceae > Torreya > Torreya grandis. The sequence goes on along the minus strand of JARHVA010000773.1, from coordinate 919,343 downwards.
TTTGGTTTGCCCAAATTACAACAAAGATTTCATCATATACAGCTATGCATCTGAACACACTCTTTCAGCAATTCTTGTTCAATAAGACAAGGAAGGTATGGAATCTCTTATCTCTTTCATGAGTTTCCCTCTCAAAACCCATGAGATGAAATATTCAAATATAGAGAAGCATGCTTATGCCTTGGTGAAAGTTGTCAAACATTTCCGCTTCTATATTCTAAATTCACATACTACTGTCCTAGTGCCTGACACTATAGTCAAGTCTATATTAACTCAGTAGGAGTTTGGCATGAAAAGAGGTAATTGGATTGCAAAAATCCAAGAGTTTGATCTAGACATCAAGCTGACAAAGCTGGTCAGGGGTAAAGGTTTATGCCAATTACTTGCTGATAATAAGCCAGAAGACACACAGCATGAAGAAACTGAAGTGGAAGAGACACTAACAGTCCTTTTTGTCTCCACTACCAATGAGTGGTATTCAAGTATCACTCATTTCCTTACTTATGGTGAATGTCCTACTCATTTGTCTTACAAATAAAGGAGGACTATCAAGTTGAAAGCTACCAATTTTGTCCTTTGGGACAATGGCCTGTACAAGAGAAGTATAAATGGAGTATTCCTTCGCTATGTAGACAAAGAGTAACAAAGCCAGCTTTTGAAATCTTTCCACAATCTAGCCTGTGGAGGACATTTTTTTGCTCCTGTGATTGCTCACAAGATTTTGCGAACCAGGTATTACTAGCCAACTCTTTTCCAAGATGCACATAAGTGGGTGAGAAAATGTAAACTCTGTTAGTAATTTGTTGGAAGACCCAAGTTAGCTATTATGCCTCTCAAGCCAGTGATCATAAAATAACCTTTCCAGTAATGGGGACTTGATTTCATTAGAACTATAAACCTATCTTCAAGTGCTGGACATGATTATGTCCTTATAACAACTGACTATTTCACCAAGTGGGTAGAAGCAATCCCAACTAAGCATGCTACTTCAGAAGTTGTATGCAACTTCCTTAAAGAGAATATCATTTCCAAGTTTGGAGTTCCCATCAAAATTATTACTGATAATGCAGCTTGTTTCACCTCTTAGGAGATTACATAATTCTATTTCCATTATGGAATTACACTCTCTCACTCTTCTAATTATTTTCTACAAGGGAATAGACAAGCTGAATCCAGCAATAAGAATCTAGTAACTATTATCAAGAAGCTAGCATATGACAATTAGAGAACATGGCATAAAGCATTGGTTGATGCTCTATGGGTAAATAGAATCACACCAAAGAGGGCAATTGGTATGTCTCCTTTTCAACTTATTTATGGTATCAATGCTAAGATATCAATCACCTTAGAATTGCCAGCCTTGAAATTGGCAAAGGCAATTGAAGATCAGACATATGAAACTTCTCTTGACAAAAGAATCATGTGCCTGACTAAGCTGGAAGAATAGAGAACCATGGTGGTGGATAGAATTATTGCTCATCAAAGTCTGGTAAAGAAACACTTTGATCAGAAGGCCAAAAATTGTGATTTCTAGATTGGGGATCAAGTCTTACTATGGGACAAAAGGAGAGAACCAAAGGGGATACATGGAAAATTTGACTCCCTTTGGAGAGGCCCATTTATAATTCATCAGCACATTGGTGAAAATAGCTTTCTATTGAAATAAAAAGATGGCACATTCTTTTCTCTGCCCCATAATGGGTAGCATCTAAAACATTTCAACTCTTGAAGTGTCAGATCATTCCATCTATATATATGTACATTTGTATAGTTTTTAATTCTATTTTGTTTTGTTTGTTTCCATTTTTGATGCCTTTCATTTTTGGGTAGCATGACTCCATAACCCAATGGTACACATGAAGAAACTAGAGATTCTGGATTCTACTCCTTTCAATTCTTTTTGCAATTGACCAAACTTCCCCAACTAGAGCCAACTATTGTCCCCCAAAAATATCACTCATTTTTGGGACAACATTTGAACTATTTTGGTCTTATAGACCAAAATTGTCTCTTCCCTTTTTGAAATTTGTCTTAGGCATTCAAATTCTTCAATTTTCAAGCTTTTCATAAATCTGCGGACTCTACAGGGTTAAATCTATGGACTCAGTAGGAAGAGGAAATCTATGGACTTTACAAATCAAGTTCAATGAGCTTTATAGGTTGAAATATACAGACTCTTTCAAGGTTAGATAAAACTACAGACTTGGTTCAACAGTTGGTTCAACATCTTTTGGTTCAAAGGCAAGTTCATTTCTATAGGTTCACAGGCTTTTATAAGTGGGTTCAACCAAAAGAATCAGTTTCTAACACTTGGTCATTTTTAGGATTAGTTCAATGCCTTAGTTCAAACAAAAATCTCCATCGGCAAGCATCAGCAGCAGGTTCAACATTTGGTTCATCCTTTGGTTCAACGTCAAATGGTTCAAAGGTGTGTTTAATTAAGTGGTTCAATGCTTTGTTTCACTCATTTGGTTCATCCACTTTGTTTCAACACTTTCATTCATCATTTGGTTCAATCAAATGGTTCATCAGTCAGTTCAAGGCTTTGTTTGAACCGTTGAACCAAAACTTGGTTCAATGGTTAGTTCAACATCTTGGTTCAATAAAAAGGTTCAATGTCTTAGTTTAACAGAGTGTTTCATCAGCTTGGTTCATTCAATTGAACCATTGGCTTGAACCATCAGCTTGAACCATTTTGGTTCAAAGCTTGGTTTAACTGATTGGTTCAATGGTTGGTTTAAACAAAGGGTTCATCAGCTTGAACCATTTTGGTTCAAAGCCTAGGTTCAACAAGTGGTTCAAATCCTTGGTTCAATAGAATGGTTAAATAATTAGTTCATCACCAAAATTCAAAGGATCAATTCAAAATGCAAAGGTTCAAAGGGCCCCCCGAAGGACAAGTGCCCTTGTAAAGGACACTTGATCAATGAAAGTACCCTTCAAAAGGGTCATTTACAAAGGTAATTCTTTTGGAATTCAAAAAAGTCTAAGGCACGACTCCTTTAGACTTTTTGTCCAAAGGATTTCCTTCAGACAAAAAATCCAAAAGAATTTTAAGTGATCGCAGTTGAAAAACACGAATCAAATGGAAATAATCAAAGCAAATGGAAATTCTATGGACTTTTTGTCTGCAGGAAATTTTTGCGGATAATTTGTCCGAAAGAAAGTACCTATGGGAATTATCCATGAGAATTTGTGAAGGGCCATCAAAAGACCCTAAAGGGTAGGTTACCTTGTGGGGGACTCTCGACTGCCAACTTAAAGGGCACTTCCTAAAGTTAAAGGATCACCTTCTGATCTGGAAAATAATTCAGATGACAATTCGGGTGATGGGTCTACCCCAATTGATGGCAAAACTTTTGGGAGCCATAAATTTTGCACCATAACTCCAATTGACTCACCGTTTGAACCATTAGAAATCTAATAATGAGGTAAATGTTGTAAGATGGCATGGATCTTTGCTCAATGAAGTTTGACCCCATAAAACCAAATAGAAGTGTCCCAAATTTCAGTTTTAGTAGTACAGTCTAAAAATAGTTTCTAAAAATAGTAATTCCTCAAATTTTGTATTGTTGTAAATCATGGAAGTCAAACCAATTCATCTCCCTCGAGATTGGTGACCTTCCACATCCTCCCCACACCTTCAAAACCTGTATAAATGAAGATGTAACCCAAAATGGAAATGAGACATCTCTTCTCAGAGATAAGCATATGTTTGGGAATAGAAGGACTGGCCATCACGCCAAAATCTCTAGAGTGATCTGGGTCCTCTTCCAAACCACTATATGGCCCAAGGACTAAAGCACCTAAGGCAAAACCTGGTTAGACATGTGGTAGAAGTGTATCGCTATCCCTAAGAAGGGATGTATGGATCATGCCCACCAGCTTCCACAAGACTCAACCTCGAGACCTAGCTCTGATACCAATAGAAGGATTGGTCACCATGCTAAAAGCTCTAAAGTGATTTGGGTCCTCTTCTAGACTAATATATGGCCCAAGGACTGAAGCACCTAAGGTATAACTCGGTCGGACACATGATAGCAGTGTATCATTATCCCTGAGAAGGGATGTATAGATCACCTTCCCTTCGGGAAGGATGTAAAACAAGAAGCCTGAAGGCCATTTAAGGATCATTTCTTAAGGCCTAAAAGGGCAAGTCCAATCGAGAAAAGTGGAAAATAGAGAGCTGAAAGAGGACTAAGGGGTGACACACTTGAAGACGTCAAATTCAACACAGTGAACTAACCATTGAAAACATAGCAATAGGCGCGTGAACATCAAATTCAAGACAACAAAATAACTATTAATCCTTTGAACCTATAGACCATAATGCATTTACAAACTTCAAGGCCAAGACTAGCAGAAAGTGAGGAAAGAATAGAATAGCAAACTGAATCTAGGACCTAATTTAATTAACCAAAAAAGGAGGAATGATGAAGGTAAGATCAGATCACTAGGTGGACATTGAAAGTTGCAAACTTTTAATAAGCATGACTTATTTCCCTGCATTGATAAAATCAAATGGGTAAAATGCCCCTAAGTTCCAACCTGTCTTCTTAATAGATTCCAACGCAACATTATGTGTTACTGTTCCTGAATCCTTCTTGAAGAAGCTATATAAGGGACTCTCTTCTATTGTAAAATATCTCTTTTTTTATAATCAAAATGAAACTCTGCCCAAACTGAAAGGCACTTCTGAGACTTTGAGCTCGTTTTGTTGATCATATTTTGTTACTGGAATAAGAAAGCAAGTGATTTTTTAGACTTGTTGCTGTAATATCTTTGTTATTAAGGAAACTGTTCTTATGTCTTTTTCCTTGATATATTCTCTGTTCTTTTAATTCAACAAGCAGGATTAGTGAAATTAGTCAGGAAGGTGTCCTGAAGAGTCAACTATAGAGAGACTTTATGCCCCCATAATTGCCTTTCAGTGTGTTTTCTTTTCATTTCTATGTAAAGGACTTTGGGAAGACTTTGTGCCCTCATTGTCCTTCGTATCTTACTCTTGAGTGATTCAGGTGGAGACTTTGTGTTGCATCTCTATTTTTTGGTTATTACATTTTTTGCTACATTTTTTTGTTACTATCTGGAGTATTCTTGTGGCTTGTTGAATAGTACTTCTAAAAGAAGAGGAGTGCTTTCTGTCATTTTCCTTGAGTTTCTCCTGTGATCTACATACATCATCTCTAAAGAAAGAGAGATGGATGGTTTGTCCTACCCTTAAGTATTATTTTTTGTTTATATATATATATATATAGCCTATAAGGAACCTCCCCTTGATGAGAGGAAAGATCAGTCCCCTTCTGGTGTGGTAAATCTACACATTTGGATGACTAATCTTCCTACTTTGGCTGATCAGACCTATTTTGTTTATCAGTATGTTGATCGACAAAATATTCAACCAACAGGTTGATCTATCTAAAATTCTTTAGTGCATAGATTCTTATCATGCCAAGATTTCTATCTATCATTATTTACCTCTTGTTTCTAGGCTACTCTATAATGGTCTTCATCCATTAAATCTAGGTCTAATAGCCTATTCCCTAAATATACTTGATCTACGATACATATAATGATTGTGATCCACAAGCTAGGTACAACATACTCTAAGGGTATTAATTCTTGTAGACCATAGACCAATTGAAATGGGGTAAACCTTAAGACACATTTATAAAGTGTGTGATATGCCCATAAGATGGTAATAATTCAATCCTCCCAGTCATTTCATAGACTTTTATAAGCATCTTACCTAAGACTTTGTTTGCATCCTCTACTTGACCATTTTATTAAGGGTGATATGTTATAATTTTATGATGCAATATGAGGAATTAATTAGTAAGTGTTTATATGGTTTTATTTAAAAAGTGTGTACCTCTATCACTTACCAGCTTGATTGGACACCTAAACCTAGTGATTATGTTCTCATATAAGAACTTTGTTATATCCTTTACATCGTAATTAGTTATCATAATAGATTCAACCCACTTGATAAAATAGTTGGTTTAAGTGATTATATAGTGTGCATGAATGCATGTTCTAGGCATATCGATAGGTCTGATAAAATCAATCCCCCACTATTTAAAGGGTTGATGTGCAAGTACTAGATGGAGTGGCATTTCATATTGATGGATTGGATTTTCCCATCCTTTGATAGACATCACACTGTTATGCAATTTAATGTACATCCTAAAATAAAAAAGGCCACCATAGGCCACTTTGAAAAAAAAAAAATTGTAACATCCCCAATGAAGTGACCTTAATTTATGCCTTGATGTGTTTCTTTAAGTACTTGAGGTCATTCATGCTTAAGTGCTACTCTACATAGTACTTCAACCTTACCTAGATAGTATAGGAATCATTTGATGGTAGTAAAAGGAAGGGATTTAGTAATCAACTAATTATTTTCTTATTCGATGTAATGTTTTATAAATGTCCCCTATTCCAAAAACCATGAAATCTCTTTTAGTTTTTTAGGAATCACAGACAACCAAAATAAATGTGCATCAGGTGATTCATCAAGAATTTCCTCTGGCTCTTTACCATTTTGGAGTTGACTCAAATGGTCTGGTCTAAAATTCTCATAACTAGGTTTGACATTAATTCAAAATTAAAACTCCTAAAAAATCATTAACCATCAAAATATCTAATCTCTTATTAAATTTTTATTTACTAGGTAACATAGGGATTGATGATCGGTGAATAATTCAAATGGTGTAGCTAATAAATAATGGTGAAATTTTTGTAGTGTGAATACTATCACAAGGGATTCATTCTTAGTGGGATTCTCTTAGATATGACAAAATAGTGCCAACTACAATCCCTAATGCATCCACATGTATGTAGAATAACTTACTTCAATCTAGAAAAATAAATATTGGTGCAGTTACCAACCTCTGCTTTAAATCGATGAATCTCACCTGGCATTCATCTATCTAGATGAACCATGTATCCTTCTTTAATAAATTCTATAAATGGGTAGATATTGTATCATAACCCTTAATAAACTTTCTATAATATCTTATGTTTCTAAGGAAGGATCACACCTCTGTCTCATTTGTGGGTGGTGGCATTCTCATGATTACTATGATCTCGGTTGGATCTATAAAGATACATTTGTTACAGACTATGTGACCTAACAAAACCCTAAAGGGTGTAAAAAATAAGCATTTTTTTAAAATTGAGTGCTATCAATATCACTCTAAATCTCTTTAACATCAATCTTAGTTTGGATAAATTATTTAAAAATAATGAAAATACTACCAATCATCTAAATAGACTTCTAATAAAGCATGGATAAAATCCTTAAACATAGCTACAATAACCCTTGAGAAAACCACAGGTGTATTTTTCATCCCAAGAGACATTACCATATATGCAAAAGAACCCTATTTTGTTTCAAAAGTTGTCTTGGATCTATCTTCTTCTATGATTGTAATTTGATGATACCAACTAAAACTATTAGTAAAGGTATACACCTCATGGCCTATGGCTGCTTCTAGAACTTCATCTATAAATAGGATAGGGAAAGGGTCATTAACAAAAACCTCATTTAAAATATAATAGTCACCACAAACTCTTATCTCACCAGTCTTCTTTGGTTGAACCACCATAGGACTCACCCAATCAAACTTCTCCATAGGAAAAATAATTTTAGCCTCATGCATGTGGTCTAGTTTCACTTTGACCTTTAGCTTTATGTTTGGGTTCAAACAGTATGGTCTTTTCTTAATCGATCATTCACACTCCTTCAATTCACTGCACATTTCCTTCAAAGGTGGGTCTACACCCTTGACTTTAGTGAACTTGGTCGAGAAGACATCTTGATAATCTTGTAAAAGTTGTAGTATTTTGGATATGTCTTCTTATGATGAATAATCACCAATATGTACTAATTTTGGAACATCTTTGGTTCCAATATTCTCAATGTGCTCCTTTAAGGTTCATTGTAAATATTGCATTCTTCCTCAGGATTGAAATCAAGTAGTAGCCAATCAGCTTCCCATTATGGAATGTTAATATGCCACAACATTTCTTCTTCAAATGATTCTATGACTAGACCTAAAAGTGTCTCAACTTCCCGTTGTGGTTCGAATAATTTTGTGAGAGCCATAACATCCTCCTCTTCTAAATATGTTATCCATTCATCTTTGAATTTTATTTTATGACATGGTTAAACAAATACCTTTGACTTGTCCTTATCTAATTTATAGGCCTACAAGCTTTATTCAAATTATAGGGTGCATCATAGGAGGATGATGAATCAGTTAATCCATCTAAGTCTTCAATCCTCCCATGCTATAGAAAAAAATTTATATTATAAAATGCCTTGTGTGTCAAAGGGTTATCATCTTCAAAAATAGAGTTTTGAATAAAATTACCTTGAACTTATACCTAATGTCTTATCTCACTTCTGCACTCTTGGTGGATATATCAAGTAGTATGAAGGGTACCCAAAGTGTAATGTAATATATGTACCAATAATTTGGAGTGAAAGCCTTCATAGTCTAGACCTCAACACAATGGTAACTATGAAGCTCAGGGCAATCTCCTTCATGAAATATTGGTCAGTCTTTCTTTACTCCTTTTAGTAACTAGAACCAATCTAAAATGATTTCATAGGCTTCATCCCATTGCATATGCTCCTCGTTATGTATAGTCTACTAGTTTGCATCAATCCCTTTCAATACATATGCAATATTACTAACTCTATGGTTGATATCAGGAACATATTGTTAGAATCACAGAATAAACTGACCAACATCCTTGGTGGTGAAGCATTGGGGTAGTTGGTATTTTTTTATATAAACTATGTGCAAAGGTCATACCTCATGTTCACCCTTCATCAAATTGAGAATGTGAGTGTTAAAATCTCCACTTATCAAAGAATCCCTATCCCAAGGTATAATTTATTCTCTAATTAGTTCTATGTAATCTTAATCTATTTGACTAGCCTGATATAAAAAATCTATGTTTGACTGAGTTGGTGACCTTATAAACATAAAACGTACTTCATTTTCCAATAATGTTGGAATATCTACATGTGGTAACATATAATTAATAGGTTACTCCTTTAACCATAATGGTACCTTGGGAAGGCTTGTGTGATTGAATAGAAAGTCACATTCAATGGTTTGCAATGTCTATTATTTGTGTTTAGTGTTCACCTTCATCCAATTATTCTCACCGTAAACATAGGGATAATATAGCTCTCTAAGAATATAGTATGATTTTTGTCCATCCTTATTTAAAGGAATCACTATAATCTTGTCTCCTTAATGGGCTTATAATTATTTCCTTACTGTGTTGATGGTCATCTGACCATCATAGGCCCATTTTTTTCAAATGAGCATAAGATAGTGTGTCTCATATATCTTCATATCTATGACTTAAAAATCACCATGAAATCTTAGTTATATGACCTTGATCTCCACATACTCTAATTGACCAATTGGTTTAACCCAACCATAATCTACAAGACTTAGTGTAACTAAGATGTAACTTAGTGCCAATCGGCCAATACCAACCCATGTTAATTGAGGGATCATATTAACGATGCTATCAATATTAAATACCATGTTGAGTACCTCATACCCTAATATTTCAATGTCCATTCTTAAATCAACATCCCATAATTTTTTAGATTTTACATACCATATAATCGATCTTCTCATTGTTGATCCTTCTATGCACATTCTATCAAATAATTGATCAAATTAGTGATATTTTATGAGATGTCCTTATTATAAAGTGTACTAAGGATCTTCATCAAGTTTTTCAAGGAAATGACAACACCATATTTTCAAATGTTGTGCACTATTTCACATACATTTGTGCATTTTTGGATACAACATCATCTTTAATGGTCTCTTATTATTGAATCATTTTCAGAATCTACACTACTTCATGCATCAACCCTTTCTCCATGATGGGCTCTGTATATTTATCTAGTTGTGATTTCCTAATATCATGGTCCTATGGTAATTACAAAGGGGGTAGAGGGGGTAATCCTTAATTTGTGTGTTACTAATGAGTGACATATTGTAATAATTCATCCTCTTGAGACTATGTAGTTACCATATTTACATTTTTTACAGCCATATCCTCATGCTACTTTGCCAACATCTGATAGTACTATGTATCATGTTGTTTAGAAACCTTAGAATAGGCACAATAGGATTAACATTATGGATTCATAGGGTAATTCCTTTGTACATAGTTTAATTCACTACATAGATAGCATTGAATTGGGGATCAAGGTCCATTTTCTATACCTCCTTATGGTCCTCCTCAATAACCTCCCAACATTCCTCCATGGTATCCTCCTCTATTTGGTTAGAAACCCTAGTACTAAACTATTATGGTCCATAGTTAAGATAATTCCATTGAGTATTACAACCTTATGTTTGTTGGTTTCCCCCATATCTACCATATTAATCTTGAGTTGGTTGCAGTGCCCAATTAGACTGTGTTGGCTACATGACTATATAATTCCACAAATTCTAATTCTACATAAGGGTTATCCATTTTTGAACAAGTGGATTCCAACTAGGTACATTTATAGGTTGGTAAGTTGGTACCATCGATGCCCAAGGTATAGTAGTTAGATTAGTGTCAAACCTATTCACTTCAAGCATGATGATAGCCTACATTGTCATATTTGCTTTCTATGCATCTAATATAAATATGTTTTTTGCAATGTCTTTTTTAAGTTCTTTCAATGCTCAAAAATTCTTCTCATTATGGTTGTGGACTTTGTAAAAGTTACAGTATAAATTAGGTGGGTTCTTTACATACTATTATAGCAGATGACATTGTGATGTTGCATGTTATACTACATGATAGTGTAGACACCAAAAAACTACAAATTTACAATTTTTGATGACTAAATGCCTTGAGATCCCATAAAAATTCTTAAACCTTCCCAAAACCCCCCTTAACCCAACTAAATCAATATTCTCCTAGTCACAAATATCATTCAAAATCACTATTTGAAAGTACTATTCACCATCAATATTCATTATGGAACCCACTATCACTATTCATGATGACATGGAAAGTGACATGGCATGTGACATGGGAGGTGATATGGCAAGTGATGTGGCTTGATGTGGGACATCATACCCCACTTGGGACCCTTCCCAAAGTGCTTGATGCCCTCATTCAAGCATCACAAGGTCCCCCCTTGAAATGTGGTGAATTTCCCCTTAAGAGGTCATTATTCAATAGTTATTTTTGTCTTCCAACATGAAATTAGACTTTAAAAGAGACACATACCCATTTAAGACTTTGGTAAAGACAAAGGGTACCCATTTTTTACTTTTTAACCCAAATGAAGGCTCACCAACCCAAATGGGAGACTTTCCAACCCACATGGGAATCCCCACCAACCTCACCTTAGACTTTTCATCCCACACATGAAAAATGGCACCACATTTTGTGTGCCACCTCTTTAAGTACTTGAATGAAGACAAACAAGGGTGGTAAAAAGTCTTCAGTCTCATTCAAACCCATGTGCATGATTTTCATTCAAACATAGATTCATGTGCAAAGAGGGAGATTTTCCAACCCACATGGGAATCCCCACCAACATCACCTTAAATAAATCATTCAAAACTTGGAAAAAATTTAATTTCTTCACTATTCCACTCTTTTGGCATGTTTCCCAACACCCAATGCTATAAACACCCCTCCCCTCTCCACCAAAGGTTAACTTGAAAGTTACTATTTTGTTATTAAAATTTGTGTTAAAGGTTTGGAGGTATCATAAAGGAGGTAATCATCTTGAAGATAAAGAGATAAATTAACAAAACTCTAAAAAAATTACTTCAAGTCTTCATCAACTATCAACAAGCCAATCTTCATCAACAAGCATCTTCCAGCATTGAGGTAATATTGTTGTTTAGTTATCTTAAGTTCCATATTTTTTTCCCTTTGGCCTTCTTATTTCAATTTATTCCTTCATTACCCTCTTGTAATTTTATAATATTATCCATATCCTCTTTGTCTTCTTGATCACCATTTACCCTTTTGCCTTCTTGGCCTCATTTTAACCATTTGCCCCTTTGCCTTCTTGGCCTCATTTTGAACCATTTGCCCCTTTGCCTTCTTGGCCTTCTTTTGACCATTTATCCCTCTTGTTTTTTTTTAAATATTTCCCTTCACCATATCAACCCATTTACAACCCCAAAAAAATCACTCTTTTGACCTTTATCAAACCAATCAAAACCAAAAACCACAACTTTATTTTGGCCAATTTTCAGCATTAGCATTATTTAAACTAGTTCTTTTATTTTAGCCATCTAAGCAAAGCATTTAGTTTTATTGATTAATTTGTTGTTATTTTTTGTATTTAATTTCAGTTTTATAGTCATATAAATCAAATATATTTCTTTTATCATTACCATTTAAGTATTTAAAAGCAGGTGGATTGACAGCTTCCTAGAAAGCTTTCGCTTCTAGGATCTAGCTCATGTCAAGCAATCCACCAATATACTTGTCTAATAAATAAGTTTATTTTAGTGTTTTATTATTTAAATTTCATACTACCAATCCAAATATGATATCTCAAAAATCACTTGGATCCAATGCATGCACATTCAACAGGTTTTTCCTCCACACCCTTCATAACTAGTTTCTACTTTTCACACTTAAGAAAAAGCAAAAATTAGATAGAAACATTTTGGCACACCCGGTGGGACCCTTGAGTTTTCTTGTGTTAATAATAGTTTTAGGAAATTTATTTGCATTATTAAAATGTCATTTATATTTAATTTCATTTCTAAAAATTAATCATTCGTCTCTTTCAAAATGTAAGTTTTAGCTTTTTTATTTAGAAAATCAAGAAAAAATAAAAAAGTATAAATTTTCTTTTTTTTTCTTGCATTTATAAAAATTAAAAGAGAATTAATCCTAGATTTAGGATTTAATTTTCATGTTAAATTTAGGTTCATTTTATTTTTTCTTGTTTTCATAGAAAAAAATCAATTTTTTTCCTTTGGGTTAAAATTAACCGCATACATTGTTTGCTTGCTTGCTTAATTAGTTCACCTAGATTAATTAAAGGCAAAGAAAATTAATCATAGTGCACAAATGTTACACAAATAAACCACTTGAAAAAAACAAACATAAAACTCACTTGAGATAAGGCTCGATTAGGATTCCATCACCTAGCATATCACCTTACCCTTTCTCAATTATTGTACTTGGATTTAATCACCAAGGGGATAACCAACTCAGCTCTCTGGTTGAGTATAAACTCTGGTAATCAATATATATTGGCTAAGTACCCACACTATATATGTGATTTTTAATTTATGGGAGAAATACCCAAGCACCAAGCCACATACTCGATCCAATAGAGACTTTTTGAGTGCCTAAACATAACCCGAAACCAAACATGGATTACCTTGTTTAGGACATGTTCTACAAACTAGATTTCTTCACACTTTCTAAGGTATAAGCCAAAATAAATATAATTAAAACTCTAATATTTAACTATATTATTGTATAATTTTATTTCCTTGAATCATTTATTTTGCTTACTTCTTGTTTGAGGTGTGAGTTTCATTTCTCTCCATTCTTCACATAGTATTTACTAGACTACAAATTGAAGAATCAAACCAACCAAGAACCTATTTTCCAATACCTCATATCCACTATCTTGTTCAATGGATAGATTTCCTATTTCTTCTCTTGTAGATCCTAACTTTTCTAGGATCTTGGATAATAATCCTTTCACCTTAAATTGGTACCTTGCATCGCAAGCCACTTATGCTCCCTTCCTTACCAATAATAAACCCAACCTTGTCTACAACTAAACCAATCCTATCTAAAACCAACCCAACCATATTTACAATCAACCTAACCTTACATATGACTCATCAAACTCCAACTTTAACCAACCCACAAACTATCAACCTTCACCCAAACTACCACCTGAGTTTATTGCAGTGATAATAGACTAGATAGCTAGATTAGAGTCAAAACTTAAGCCATATATTTTTGATATCCATGATCAATCAAACCTAACTTACAACTACTCAAAGGAATATCATCAACCATTTAATTATTATCATTCCCAACCAACAACCTATCAACATCTATCATCTCAATCACCCCAACCTTGTCAAAGCTTAGGCCATTTCCCCCATGCATCATATCAACCTCAACCAACCTTATTAACCTAATCAATTTCATCACCCTCAAATAATCAACCAACCTATCAACCCATCCAACTTGTTAACCTATCAAACTAGCTAGCCTCTTTAAGCCAAAAAAATAACTTACAAATAGTTTCACACCCTAATGTCATAATTGAGACATTGGTACACCCTCTATTGGCCTTTAGTAAACCTACAACTGAAGAAACTATAATAACACCAACCTTAACCAATCCAATTGTTGACAAAGTATAACCTTTACAAATGTCCTTAAAAATCATAATTAAGGAAATCAAACAATCTTTTCCATTTCCTCTTTTAGTGAATCATAGCCAACTAGAATCATCTGATAGTAGTGACGTGCACATGATTAATGTTGTTATTGATAAACCTATTACTACTACTTCTTCCACTCCACTCATTAAAGTGGGGGAATCACTTCCCATTCCTTTGGATGACCAAACAAAGGAATCAACCACTCCCTTCATTTCACTTGACACCATTACACCTTCCTCCCCCACCATAGACTCACCTACTCTTCCTTTAGAAGAGGTCACCTTATCCACTCCATCTGTGGAAGAAACATCTTCTATAAATTTTTAACCTTCCACCAAAAAAATAGATGGGGAAACCATTCCCTCTTCTCCACCCAAGGGTTTAAACTTTTAAATTAATGATCAAGGAACCAAACCTATCTACAAGCCCTTTTCTAGGCTAGTACAAAACCTAGACTTCACTTCTCAACCCAATCTCAATAGAGCCACTTTCTAGCATCATCCTGGCCTCCCTTACCAAAATAAACTATAACCCTTAACTTCACTTGAATCTAACCTCAAACCTATCACTACCTCAACCCCATCCTCAGATACTTCATCCTCCAAAACCATAAGGGAACCATCCAACCCACTTCCACCTAAAATTTTTAAATACCCTTACACCTCTTTAACCAAACCCATCAAGAATCTAGGAATACTTCATATTCCTAGCATAACTCACCAATATTTGAAATTGGACCTTACTCCATCAATTCCATCAAAGAAAACTTTGACTAAACCTATTAAAAGGGTGGAATATCCTAAACCATCTCAAAATAGACCCATGACCCCCCTTCTCTTAAATCTTCTAGTTCTAAACCAACCAAGCAACCCCAACCTAACCAATCTAATAAAAGTATTCTTTAACTAAAAACTTCTAGGGTAAAGCCTACTCCTAAGAAGGCTCCCACTCTAGATCCCAAAAATTCATTATCCCCAATGCCTTTACTTGAATCCTATTCAACAATTTTACAAAGGTTATTGAAAACCTCCTCCTTAACCTTACCACCTTTCAAACATTTCCAACCTATCAAAACTTTTGACCCTTCATGTCCTCAACCAAAATGGTTAGATGTTAGCTTAGTCTGTGCATACCATAGGGCACCTAGACATGACACAGAGCATTGAAAATCTCTCCAAGAACTCATCCATAAATTATATGAGGATAATATGTTATCAAATAAACCTCCTTTAACCAAGCTAGCCCAACCTAATTGACAAACCAAAACTACCCCACCACCCATAAATTTTGTAGTAAAAACTAATTTTAGGAAGGCTCCCAAAAATAAAAACCTATCACCTTCAACACTTTTGCATGAATCCTATTTAACCATTTTACAAAGTTTATTACAAACCTCTTCCTTAACCTTACCACCTATCAAACCTTTTGACCCTATCAAAACTTTTGACCCTTCATGCCCAAAACCATCATGGTATAATGACCACCATGTGTGCTTTTACCATAGGATACTTGGCCATGATACGAAACACTACAAGGCTCTTAAAACCATTATCCACCAACTTTATGACAAGGATAATATGTTATCAAATGAACCTCCTTTGAGACCGTTACCAACCCAACCTTCAACCAAACCTACCCAACACTTTCCATTCACCCATTCTCACCTAAGAGTAAGAACAAATTGAAGCAATAAGCTAAACCAACACTTCCTTTTATCCACACCATCTCTAGGGTTACCCACTCTTAGGTCCAATAAAATGATAAGGATCCATTCCATGAACATACCCTTCAAACCCTCAACATTCTAACTGAACCCAACCACAAACACCTTCACTTTGGGATCTTTTTCCCACCCATGCAAAGAGTAAACTAGGGGAACTTTCCTTCCATAAAGTTTTAACCATATATTAACTTCAACCATACCTTAACCATTAATTGAACTAACCCTTGGCTTTTTTGCCTCAACCTATCAACCAAACGTATCCATCAACCTAGCTTGAACCAAGTGGTATACCAAATTGGAGAACCCATTTGGACACCACCTGACCTATTTAGGATTCAAATTCTCCCATCCAAACATTGGAAATTACCCTTCTCCATCAAAACTAACCAACTTTACCTCAAATATTAAGAATTAAATATTAGATATCTCATCCTAAAATAAAACCAACATGGAGAAGAGTAAATGATGCAAGTTTTATTTCAATTGGCTTGGACCCTACATCATCACCCATAAGTATGGATCACGAGCTTATCATTTGTCCTCTCTCAAAGGCAAACTATAACCTGAGCCTCTCAGTGCTTCACATTTGCATCCATTTTTCTATTAAAGAAGGATCAAGCTCGCCTGTTTATCTAACTTAAGCTCATCCCTTGATTATAAGATTTTAACCTTCACCCACCTTCCTCCTCCCCTCTTAAGGATAATTGATTATAACATATAACCATGTGATTAAATGTCACTGTCATGTCCTAATCCTAAATCTGGGTACCATGGCTCTACCCATAGCATGGTTCTCATGGATACTTTTCATCTCTAACAAGATGGAATTCCATGGTCATTGTCTCTCAAAACCACACCCTTTCACATATCATTGACTTTCTTGTGTAATTTTTTCCCCTCATAAAGGTAAACCTCTGAACCTAATTAGACTGGTCTATGTCTCAACACATTTCATATTGAAATAATTAATTGGGTCAATATCTTAAGCATTGCAGACTACTCCCTCAAAGGATAGCTACCCAAAAATAAAAATAAAAATTGCCACATGTAAGGTAGACTACTCCCTTGAAGGACAACTATCAAGAATATTAAAAACAAAGCCAATAAGCTTAGACCAATCCCTTGAAGGATGGCTGAGTTAACTTTGTCAAAAGTAGATAAATTTCATGGAAGCTTTCCACATTGATCAACTTCCCATATATAGCAATAAATCAAAAGACCCACTATCACAAAAAAAATCTAAAGTTGCAATCGGCTTTCACATGTAGACTTCCTATATTGATCAATCTACATCTAGCATATGATATGGATGTGTCTATTACCATTATTAGGCCACCTATAGAAGGGGTACACTAATTCACATAAGGTTATCATATATATCACTTGTTACCCTTCACACCACCTATCACCCATCTTCCTTTTAGACTATCTATAAATCAAGGGATTTAGAGCTTACTTGACACCCTGTGATCAAGAAACCTCATTTATCAACTAACGACCACTCATGTGTATCATTTGAAGGGATTATATTTATTAAGCCAATCTCACTTTGGGTCTATTTTTAGTCCTTGTCAAAAACAAAGCATTAGGCCCTATTCTTATCTTAATATGCCTATTAGATGTTTTCACCCTGACTTATGCCATCTAACATTGTAACAACAATAATCACACCTTTTACATTAAGCAAGATTACAAAAACCATAACCATATCAATCATAACCATAACCATAACATTCAACCAACAACATCCAACACATTTTATACAAGTTTACATCAAGCTATGCAATATTTCATTTAGGGTGTGAGGAGTCACATAACACAGACAAAGTTATTAAGCTATCCATGCTTCACCTAAATCCCCTACATACATTATTTCATACCTAATCACTAGACTAATTATCTAGTGACTCTATATTTGTGTTCAACCATCCTTCTACTTTATTACTCCCTAAACTAACATCCATAACATTCCCTATCTTAGCAACCACTAAAGGGTTTATTCTATTCTCCTCTCCCACATTCATCCCCCTAAGATGATAATCATACTCTGCTCTAGGTCTTCCACAATGATATATTCACCTTCTTACCCCTTTTTCCCTCCTATTCCCACTAGTCTACTACCACATGCTCTGAGCATCAGACCCCAACCATTGGTGGTATCTGCTCAAACATGGCAGTTTTTTCTTTTGTGCTAGTTGAATGTTTGTCCATATCGAGGAAACCACCATCTTCTCTTGACAATGTAGATTCTAGTGAGTTAGGCCCAAACTAGCAAAACCAATAAGTCATTGGTTCCATAGAGCTAGGATAGAGGATGCAGACATGGCCACCATTTGTCTAGCCTACCCATGCAACTCTTGGGTCAGGAAAGGTCCATCATCTATCGCTCATGACACTGCTAACTTCCTTACTTGTAAGAATATACTTGACCATCAAAAAAATTCTTTGTGGGTTGTCACTTCACTACTACCCTTAAAAATTAGCTTGTAACAGTGATGAACCTTGGCCATAATGACTTTGTAGATTCAGATAGACCCCCACCTCCTAAAAATTGGCTCGTAATGGTAAACACTATCTCTAAACTCCTACCCTCACACAATTTTAAAAGGTGTAACCTCCTAACAAAGGCACCTCTTCTTTGGATTAGCTCCATTAAAGATCATTTGTGGTACTTTGCATTATGTTCCCTTATAATTTATCCTACCTTGCCCATTTGTATCTCTCATCTTACTAAATGTGGGATCATTATGGTACTATTTACCAACCTACCCCATTCACTTTCACTGACACCTTTACCAAAACCCAAAACTATTGTTTTACCGAACCTTCTCCCTCAACCCAAACCATCCCATGTGGCCCATCAAATTGGGGCAGCCAATTTAAACACCACTCATCCAAACCTTTTTGAACTACATTCATCTAAAGTCCATGGACTATGTAGGCATTGCTCTAGTGGTATCTCAACCACTAACAACTAATTCCCATACCCTTTTTTCTTCTCACTCATTTCTGCTACTAACAGTGCCCTCTTGCTTATGGCATCCTACATTAAGGAAGCTTTGAATTATTTCTTAACATGCTTATGTTTTAACACCATCTAATACTTCCTCTTAAGTCTTTCCCCCATTTTTGGGAAAACTAAATTAGCCTGAGGTATTTTTGGACTATGTAGGTAGTGCTCAATTACTGAGGTCAGCTCAACCACTTCCTTTACTTTATTTACCCTTCTCACCTAAAATTTCTTCCTCCACTTCTATACCTATCTCTTAACCATCTACCTACCTCTAGCTTGTCAATCTTTTTTAATCACTTTTCTAGCTTCTCAATCTCTTTTAACACAAGGGTTGACAACATTATCCATTGGCCCCCCTTACCTCTCATAAATTCACCTTCTACTCTGCTTCATTGACCTCCCCCTCATCTTTCCTTGTGCATGCTTTGTGACCCACTTCCCCACCCACCTTTTGCATTTTTTACCTCCCTTTCACCTTATTACCAACCTTTCCCTTTATCCCCTTCAAATTTTTTCTTTGTCCTCATCATCTCTCCTCACCCTTCACTATTTATCATACCCCTTTATCACTCTCTTTTCCTCACCCATTCCACATCATACTATGCATCTTGCAAGCCTTCTGTTTCTTTTGTTGCTACATTTTTTCTTTACATGTATTACCACTTTCTCCCATTCCACCACTCTTCCCACCGTACCCATTTTCCATTCTTCTTATTTGCTTTTTTCCATCTTTTCATCCTTTTTATCTTCCCCTTTTTCCTCCACAACTAGTTTCTCCCTGGGTATTTATCCTTTGAGAAGCCTTCCATTATTGCCCTTTTCTTCTTATCTCTTCTTTCCTATGGCCCTTTTTGCATTCCCTTTTTCCTCTTTTCATTTTGGTACTCACTTATCTTTTACATCTATGTGAGTATCCATGCTTTGTATCCCTACTCCAATTCTTCCTTTTTGTTCTTATCATCCCTGATCTTCACCCCTTAGTTTCATCTCACTCCCTTTCATTATGGCCCCCTATTTCTTCACCATCTCACCATTTTTTAGCTTGTCAATCCCTTCTAATCACCCCTTCAACTTGTTAATCTCTTCTAACAAGTTGATTAACACCTATCTTCTCTCTTCACCCTCTTGTCCACCCATCCTTTGCTTCCCCTCATTCATCACCCCTTTCCCATTCTCATCTCTAAAACCACCATCTTCTTTGCTTCATTATTCCTCTCCTTGCATATCATTACCCATGCTTACTTGGTCAAGATACCACCTACTTCTTCCCTCTCCCATCATCCTCTTTGTGTCCTTATTTCACTTTTTTTTTCCTCATGTTTTCTTTTCTTCTATTTATTTCCTTGTTTTTCAATTTCATCACCAAACTATTTTGTCTTTTTTATACTTGTTTTCAAACCTTTTATGGCTGCCCATATCCCTCATTATCCCCCTACCCTTCATGATTGTTACACTTCTCTTACCATCCTTTTTAATTCTCCAATACATCATCCTTTAGTGCATCTCTCACCCCTAATATTCTACCTTTTATTTTTATTCTCTTTTCTCCATTTCATTTAATTTTTTTGTCTCCCTTGATGCCCTTTCTTGTTCTTCCTGAACTATATGACCATGTCTAGCTTCTTACATCCTTCTCCACCTTCGTTTTTATTTGTGACCTCATTATTTTCTCTTCATCCATCTCTTGGTCTACCTTTACCTCATCCCTTGTTGGATCTCCCTTATGTTCTCCAATTTCACCTCCACCTCTTTAGAGTGTAGTCACTAGTTGTACTACTTCTAAGTACATCTCCTTATCCACTTCCTTGTATCCTCCATGCCCTTGCCTTAATGCATGAAATCTATTCAAGTTCATTACTTTAAGAGCATCCATTTCTTCCTTTAATGCCTCTATATGTTGCACTTAGACTCTCTTTTTGTTATCCCTCTCTAACTACTCCCTTCACCCTCCCAATCACCTTTTTCCTTTTAAACTCTCTGCCCATTTTGAGCATGTTATGGCCTTCAAGGTCTTCCACTAAATTTTGGTTTACTATGAGATATATACCAATCCTATGGCTCTATAACACAATTGGCTAGGACCACGAGCTCATATGACCAACCAACAAAAATGAGCATCATTCAGCTATCGAGATGAAAATTCCTTCCCCACCTCTTCTGGTCTTACCTATTTAAACCCCTTTTACTCTGACCTTTGAAGATGTTATAATAAAAACTAAAACCACCTTGAAATGGAAGATTTGGGATACTCACATGGGGATGATAGCTACACCCTCTCACATGTCCTAACCTTCCAACAAATAATTTCCCTTGATTCTCCCTTTCAGACTACATCTTCTTATGCCTTGTAATAGCCCTATTCTTTAACCACAATCCAAAACCTACTCCCTCAATTAATTAATGTTATTATTATTCACCTCAATCCATATTATAAAACCCCTTAGTGTCTTTCTCTGAATTCCCTCAAAAACTCAATGCTTACTTATTTTGGGGCCCCACTGACTCAAGGGTTAAGGGTTAAAATCTTTGCCACTTCTCATTTACCCACTCTACTACTTTGTTTCCCCAAACTGTTAAATAATAACCTTCCATAGCCTATTAATGACATTATTGTGAAATGTGCATAATGTTAGATTATTTAGATGGTGATGAAAGAGCTCATGAGATCAACACAGTAATTCAAATAGTTTCAAATTTTCCAGATCCTAGTACCACATATTGTTACCTTTCCTTTTATTTATGATGGTGGTAGAAACTTCATGCTTCAACTTGCTTATTTATGGATGTATATTCTTTTTGCATAGTTAATGCAATCATCTAATTACATCCTAGGTAATCTCATCCACCATTTCTACCGCACCCATCAGAAACTATTTGATAACCATCTTTTTCACCCTTTGGCACTTCCCTTTCTCTAATGTCATTCCCACAAACCTACCTACCTAATATCAAATTGGGGAAACCAAGTTAACCAACACCATTCACCTCAAAAGAACTATATTTAGCTTGATGTTCTTTTTGGATTCCTATCCATAGAACTATGTAAGTAGCATCTACTTACCATGTGCATTTGGAGTCATCTCAGCCATCTCCTTCCAACCCATACCCAATCCACCCACACTTACGCCATGTCCACCTTGACATCGGTTGATTTTGACCCAGAACATTGGTGTTTTTTACAATGAATTTTGACCATAATAACCAACCTTTCCATGTTGAAATTTTAATTGTTTTCACCACCTCATGAAAAATAAGACCATTTGTGTTTTCTTAGGAGCACTTCCTATCTTAGATACCTGAGTCAACATTAACCCTATCTAGGAACCTTGATAAGACTAACCCAATCAGTTATGACCAATGTTAGGGACTAGTTACCTTATCATTTATCTTAGAACCTAACCTTATTGTTATCAACATTTTCACCTTTAGTCTCTACATAATCTTGACTATTGTGTTTAGTCATATTTTGTGAACCCACAGGCATTCCACGTACCCAACTACCTTATGGCAACACTTAGTGCTTCCCCATCAACTACTTATAAAACCTACACCTGATTCAACCTTTCCTCATCAACTCTTGGTTTGAGGGGGAACACCTTCTCCCATATTTGGGGCATCTTGACCTTTAACCAAGTGATTTGTTTTTGTTTTGTAACTTGTTAATTCAAAACTGCATAACAAAAAGGGGCAAAATGTAGACACCAGAAAACTACACATTTATAGTTTTCAATGAATAAATGCCTTTGGATCCCCTAAATTTTATTAACCCTTCCTAAAAACCCACTTAACCCAACTAAATCACTATTCTTCTAGTCAAAAATATCATTTAAAATCACTATTTGAAAGTACTATTCACTATGGGACCACTATCACTATTCATGATGACATGGAAAGTGACATAGCATGTGACATGTCAAGTGACATGGGAGGTGATTTTGGAGGTTATATGGCAAGTGATGTGGCTTAGGAGTGATGTGGCTTGATGTG
Source organism: Torreya grandis (assembly GCA_037957365.1). Lineage (NCBI taxonomy): Eukaryota > Viridiplantae > Streptophyta > Pinopsida > Cupressales > Taxaceae > Torreya > Torreya grandis. The sequence continues at coordinate 896,185 of JARHVA010000773.1, read as the reverse complement.
GGACATCATACCCCATTGGGACCCTTCCCATGGTGCTTAATGACCTCATTCAAGCATCACAAGGGCCCCCCCTTGAAATGTGGTGAATTTCCCCTTAACGGGTCATTATTCAACATGTATTTTTGTCTTGACACATGTAATTAGACTTTAAAATAGACACCTACCACTTTAAGACTTTGGGAAAGATAAATGGTACCCATTTTTGACTTTTAAATCCAAATGAAGGCTCACCAACCCAAATGGGAGACTTTCCAACCCACATGGGAATCCCCACCGGCCTCACCTTGCAATTTTCATCCCCCACATGAAAAATGGCACCAAATTTCGTGTGTCATTTATTTAAGTGCTTGAATTAAGGCAAACAATGGTGGTAAAAAGTCTTCAGTCTCATTCAAAGCCATGTGCATGATTTCCATTCAAACTTGGATTCATGTGCAAAGGGGAGATTTTCCAACCTGCATGAGAATCCCCAAAAAATTTGCCTTGATTAAATCATGAACCACTTGTAAAAATTTGAATTAATTCAATTTTTATTCTTCTGGCATGTTTCCCAACACCAAATGCTATAAATACCCCCCCTCTCCTTCACCAAAGGTTAAGTTGAAAGTTACTATTTTGTTATTGACATTTGTGTTGCAGGTTTGGAGGTATAATAAAGTAGGTCATCATCTTGAATAGAAGGATCTCAAGCAACACAACTCTACCAGAATTACTTCAAGTCTTCATTAGCTATCAATAAGCCAATCTTCATCAACAAGCATCTTCAAGAATTGAGGTAATATTATTGTTTAGTTATCTTAATTTCTATATTCCTTTCCCTTTGGCATTCTTATTTCAATTTCTTCCTTCATCACCCTATTCTATTTTTATCCTATTATCCATATCCCCTTTGTCTTCTTGATCACCATTTACCTTTTTACCTTCTTGACCTCATTTTGACCATTTGCCCCTTTGCCTTCTTGGCCTCATTTTGAACCATTTGCCCCTTTACCTTCTTGGCCTTATTTTGCCCATTTATCCCTCTTATGTTTTTTAAAACATTACCCTTCACCATATCAACCCCTTTCCAACCCCAACCAAATCACTCTTTTGTCCGTTATCAAACCAATCTAACCAAAAACCACAACTTTATTTTAGCCAATTTTTAGCATTAGCATTATTTAAACTAGTTGCTTTATTTTAGCCATCTAAGCAAAGAATTTAGTTTTATTGATTAATTTTTTATTATTTTTTGTATTTAATTTCAATTTTATAGTCATATAAATAAAATATATTTCTTTTATCATTACCACTTAAGTATTTAAAAGCAGGTAGATTGACAGCTTCCTAGAAAGCTCACTTCTAGGATCTAGCTCACGCTAGGCAATCCACCCATCTACTTGTCTAATAAACAAGTTTATTTTAGTGTTTTCTTACTTTCAGGTCATCCTCCTAATATAAATATAATCCCTCCACAATCACTTGGATCCAACGTGCACACATTTAATAGGTTTTTCTTCCACACCCTTCATAACTAATTTCTACTTTTCACACTTAAGAAAAAGCAAAAATTAAATAAAAACAAATAGATATCATAAAACCATGTTTTTATTCTTAGAAACTCATTCTTATGGTGCCCTTATTTACCATAATCCATACACCAAAGTTTTACTAAGGTATTTTCACTACTTCTTATTGTTGTTCCAATATTTTTTGAGTTATAAAGTGTTCTCTATCTATAAACTAGGAGTTGAAGCTCCCTCATAATCTTAAATCTAATCCACTCGTATTACAATTTTTCTAGATTTTGATTTATTATCGAACTAGGTTTGCATAATATAAAACCTTATCCTTAGTTTTAGTCCCTATACAAACCAAGCAGCCTCATCTTTGTCTACCATAATAAACTTGACTTTATTCATTGTCTAAAAATCTATGACCATATTTAAAAATAGTCTCTTTGGTTCCTTGCCTAATTTCCTTGAGATCTTGTATGGTCTATGTTATTACATGATATTTCACCTTTATGGATGAGTTATTTATTCTCCTCCACTCCTATTCATAATATGGGAACAACCCTAGGCTGTGGGTATCCTATGGTGGGTTTGAACCTCTAAAGAAGGCCAGTTTCCTCTTAATGGACCACATAAATTAATGCTAATAATAAGAAAAGGGTTAGAAAGGAGGAAATAAGGATCCTAAGAAAGCTAAAAATTTGATGCATCAAATAAAAATGGAAGACTCCCATAAGCTTGAACCCACACTAGATCAACATAAGACATTGCTAGCTCATACAACCTGACATACCAACTGATTGCATAATTGTTTCATAAACTAGGTTTAAGAAGCAATGAATGGAAAAAAGGAGGGATTCTAAGACCCATATTGAGCCTACATTAATGGAAAAAATAACATGAATCTAGACCTACAAATAGATTTAAAACACCTTAAAAGAGGCGAGAAAGAAGGACAATTGTGTGGAAGATTCTCCTTCACAATGCCATCATGCACAAGTTACCTAAACACTAATTATAGGTAAGAGATGGGTAAATAAAGTCCTTTATTTCATTAAGAGGAAATTCTTACAAAATTTTGATAGGTTTTAGTCTTAAAAAAATGATCATATCTTGACAATATATCTCAGAGAGTCCCCTGCTCTTCAAAATCAAAGAGTCCTTTTGGGAATCCAAAAATTGAGAGAGTTACAATGAGAAATAAAATGGAAGAAAAGAAGGGGTAGAGAAAGAGGGAGCACACCATCCAAGATAATTAAATGAGATACCACCTTTTGATGAATGTTCCACCATCTTTATATCAAATTAGGGTTAATACATCACAAATAAGATAACTTTCATTTGTCCCAATAGTCCTTAAATCTTCTCATTGGCTGAGCAATACACTAAAGGACAAGAAAGTGTCTAGGGTGATGAGTCATAATCCTGCTACGAATAAAAATCCTTAGAGACCTTAAAAATATATTAAATGCTCTAGCTAATTTTTGTAATCACCATATCTCCATTTTTTTATTTTTACACCATATCCCACTTGACTTACTTGTGAAGATGGAATCTTCATATTTATGGATCTAACAGAGCCATGACTATGTTTGTTTTGGGTGGCCATCGGTACTTGTTTGTCAAAGCTATGACTATGTCAAAGGATGAGACACTCCACCATATCTCATTTATGTTTGTATCTACTTCAACCTAAATATTGATCTTTACTATAGATTGAAAACCAATCCAAATTATTGGTTTTTATATAGTCATTATATTGATGAAGATCCACATATTGTATAGCTTCATTCTAGACAATATTAGGTTTAAACAAACCTATCTTACATCTAAGATTTAATGGAAATAGATCCTTGGCATTAAAAATCTTGACTATATGGCCATGTATGCTTAATGGTGCTTGATTGACCTCTAATGGTATTACATGTCTTTTGAAACATTTGTTCTTAGTTTGACCTGGACTGGGTTTGACCTCCACTTGAAAACTCCTAGATTTGACTTTTAATCTTGGCCATTGATCTTTATTTGGGCTACCAAAATCATGCCATCTATCAGCTCCTCATTTATTTTATGGGGCCCATAGTTAGCCATGGATGGTTCTTATGTTTTTACCATGTGTTGTCCTCATATTCATCCTAAGCTCATTTACTTCTTGACCTTATGTGCAACATCAATCTTCATTTGCATGGATTGAACACATACCATTAATTTACCTGATAGTTATTGTAGTCATAACACTTGAAGACTATGCATTTGTCTTTGATATTTACTGACTTTTTGACCTTTTGCTCATCATCAATCTACTTTGGTATGATGGATCATGCACTGTTGATCAGCTTGGACACACTAGATTCATTGATCATCAATTCACCATTGGATCTTGACTCAAGCTTCCATGATTTAGACACTTTTTATCCCCACATTCGTCTTTGAGAACATTTGAATCTAAATGGTTATTTCACAAGGCCCAAATTTCATGCCTGCATGCATGTCCCACTCTACAAGTTAAACTTTGGAAGCTTATATATTTAGATAGAGAACACATCAAGATAAAAAAAATTATAAGGGACCTTCTCAGCATGAAAAACATCATGTCTATGTGGTCTTTTGGCCTTGAACAATGTCCTAACTATATTTATCAAATGTGTAACCAAATTGGCATGTTTGTCCCTTTGTGATGTGCTTGTGATGGTCTGGTTCTTTTAAACTCATGCAAGAAACTATTATCTCTTTAGAAGGCTCTAATGAACTTATAAGAATTTTTCAATCTATTTCATGCCCCTAAATTCTTATGAACACCATGATAAATTTTTAGTGTCTTCTCTTTTGTAATTCTAGAACTGCTTCTAAGCCATTTGATCATTTACTCCATCAAGAACTCTACTCAGCTGATCTATCCAAGAAAAATCTTGGTATATGGGCCAAAATTGTCCAACATCTTTGGAAACTCAACTAGGAATCATGCCTTCTATGCTTGAGAACCTGGACCATTTGTTTTGACTAGTCCATTGGGCATGGAGTCCCCTCTCTGATTCAACAATTTGATTTGAATCTAAAATTGAATACCCCTCTAGATAACTCCTCTTAAAGCAACAAAGACCAAAAGAAAAAAAATGAAACAAAGTGCCTAAGGCACTTATTAAAGGGAAAAAATATAAATAACTTTAAAAAGGTACACAAGGCACTTAGAGGAAAGCATAAAATCTACCTACCCTAAATGAACCAATCAGAATGGAACCTATACAAAACCATTGACTGGTTGTATAAAATAACTACCCTTTCTCACTAATCTAATATGCTTTACATGCTTGAGGGAAGCCAACTAAATATGGATAAGGAGTGGATATTTAACATTTTGGTGATATACTTCTCCAAGAATAAGAATAAAAAAAACCTCACCTACCCAATCTGATTGATTGGATATACAAGCATCTTAGAGTGGATAGGCAAGCTTATTTGAAGCTTTTTGATGCTTAACTTTGTGATCTAAATTAATCACAACAAGTGATGGCTCTTCCTTATCATATTTCAACTGAGATAGATACTTTATAGGACATCCTCCTATCAACATAAACATTAAGTAATCAAATTTTACCTCACTCTTGCACTTTGTTACTCCATCATTATGCTCCTTAGGCACAATCAAATCATAGTCTCCTTGGAAAGGAACATAGCATGATTCTAATATCTCAAACAATTTATTCAACTCCTTTTCACTTGTTGGTGTATGTAAGCTGATTTTGAGTTTATTATGATCTTATTTTTGAAGCACGTGTGCATTTTAAAAAATTTGTTCACCCTCAAGGTCCTCCTTTATCACACAAAGTGGTAGCTCATCAAGCTTCATTACCTAAGCACTAGAGATGTCTTCTTCATCAACCTAAATCAATATTTCATCTTGTTATTCAACAAAAAATGAGAGTTGATTTGACCATCTAAGGTTAAAAACATCACACCTATCTTTCTCAAGGTCTGATCCATGATCCTCTTCTTCATCTATGTAGAATGGACCTTCAGTAGTCCATTTAAGGTCTACTCTATTTTCAACTTGAGGATTGTCCTCATCAGGATCCAGTTCATTAGTTTAAAATCCATGCCAAGAAGGCTCGTATAAACTTGATTCTTCCCCTTCTAAATGAAATGGGTTGCCTATCATGATCTGCTCATCATAGACATTTGCATTGTCCTCTTCTGCAAGCTCCTCATCTATCCTTTATATAAAATGTTATTTCTCAAAGAGGGATATCATGGGAGGGTGAAGAATTTCACCTTGATTGTAGCTTATGAGAGTATCCTTCCACCTAGGGACTTTGAAGGATCTTCTATGTGGCTCTTGAATTGGTGCCTCCTTTTTCTATTGGCCTTCCTTGACTAATTTCCATGAGGGGAATGTGTAAGAAATAGTCACATTTTCTTGATTTTGACTCTCTTCTTCTTTCCTCATCTTTAGATCTAATTATTTGATTTATCTATCTATATTCTCTTAGAAAAGCCCCTCTTTAAGGTGGTCAATGGCCTTATGAAGATAAGGAATATAAGAGGTCTAGTATGAGGTATAAGAGGATTTCTGCGGAAGATAAGTGGAATATTAGATCTCAACAATAGATTTGTTAATAACAGTCTCCTTCTTTCTTTGAAATCTTGCTTGGATTGAATTCCAAGAAGGGGAGGTTTGAGGAACACATGAAAGGTCACTTGGAATGGTCTTTTGGGGAATAATGGGTGGAATATATGAGGGTTGAGGTGGTGTATATGAAGACACATGAGGTTGATGGAGTTGGAGCTACTATTATTCAAGGCCTCTTAGCCTATCCTTGATGCTTTGAATGTAACCAATTGCATCCATCATCTCACTTGAGAGGATTTTCTAATTTTCTCCCTAAATAGGTTCCCATTCTTCTTTTATTAGCCATAATTCATTTCTCATGTCATGAATGATGTGATTAAGAATATCTTGACCATATTCCCTCTGTGTTTTAAGATTTATCATATACCTTTCATAGCTTGAAAGTGTTTTCCTCCAACTTGAAATGGATCAGTCTAGGGAATAACTAGGGACATCTTGATGTTGAGAAGGTTGATGCACTAAACCTTGAGAACCACTTAGGGTAAATCCATAAACATTTCTAATCTGATATGAAGGATGATGAGGTAGAGAATAATAATATTGATCAAAAGTGTGATGATACATATTGAATAATGATGACTAGGCACTTGGGCTACTTAAAACTAGAAACTTTGATTCAGATTTGCCATTGGTGCTAACTTACTTCCAAAAGTTGATTAGAGGAAAGACACACCAAACATATTTCCACCCTCTTAGACTTTGGTCCCACTAGGCATGCCATAAAATTTTATGATATGATATTTCACCCTTGTGGAGGAGTTATTCAAGCTCCTCCACTCCTAATCACAATATGGGAACAACCCCAAGTTGTGGGTATCCTATGGTAGAGTTGAACCTCTAGAGAAGGTTAGCTTCCTCTTGATGGATCACCTAAACTAATGCTACTACTGAGAAAAGGTTTAGAAAGGGGGAAATAGGTCTCTTAAGAAAGATAATGAGGTGATGCACCAAATGAAATTAGAATACTCCCATAATATTGAACCCACACTAGATTATCACAAGACAATTCTAGCTCACACAACCTCACAGACCAATTGATTGCATAAGTATTTCATAGACTAGGTTCAGGAAGTAATGAATGGAAACAAGGAGGGATTCTAAGACTCACACCAAACCTACACTAATGGTAGAAAAAAATGAATCCAGACCTACAAACAACTTGAAAACACCTTAAAAGAGGCCATAAAGAAGGAAAATGGTGTGGAAGATTCTACTTCCCAATGCCATCAAGCACAAGCTTCCTAAACATTAATTACATGAAAGAGATAGGTAAAAAAAGTCTTTTATTGCATCAAGAGGTAGTTCTTACAAATTTTTGATATGGTTTAGACTTATCAAAATGATCATATCTTACCAAGATATCTTAGAGAGTCCCCTGCTCTTCAAAGTTAAAGAGTCCTTTTGGAAATCCAAAATCTGAGAGAGCGAGTTATAATGAGAAAGAAAATGGAAGAAATAGAGAAGGGGTGGAGAGAGAGGGAGCATGTCATATAATATTATTAAATTATCTACCACATTTTGATGAATTTTCCACCATATTTATATCAAACTAGGGTTAATACATCATAGATAAGATAACTTTCATTTATCCCAATAGTCCTTGAATCTTCTCATTGGCTGAGCAATACACTAGAGGATAAGAAAGTGTTTAGGTGATCAGTCATAATCTTGATATGAATAAAAATAGTTAGAAACCCTAAAATTATATTAAATTCTCCATCTAATTTCTCTAATAATGAGATCTCCATTTTGGGATTTTTACACCATCTCCCACTTGACTTGATTGTGAAGACAAAATCTTCATATTTGTAAATCTGACAAAGCCATGACTATGTCTACTTTAGGTGGTCATAGGTACTTGTTTTTTGAACCTATGATTGTGTCTAAGGATGAGACACTCTACCATATCTCATTTATGTCTACATCTACTAAAACCTAAATATTGATATTTACTATAAATTGAAAACCAATCCAAATTATTGGTTTTTGTATAGTCATTATATTGATGAAGATCCACAAATTGTATAGCTTCATTATAGACTGTATTAGGTTTAAAAAAACCTATTATGCATCTAAATTTTAATGGTAATAAAGCCTTAAGACTAAAAATTTTCACTATATGGCTAAATCTACTTAATGGTGTTTGACCAAGCTCTAATGGTGGTACATGCCCATTGAAACATTTGCTCTTGGTTCAACCTGGACCATGTTTGACCTCCACTTAAAAACTCCCAGCTTCAAATTTTAATCTTGGCCATTGATATTGATCTAGGCTCCCAAAATCATGATATCTATCAACTCCTTATTCATTTTATGAGCCCTATATTTAGTCTTGGTTGGTTCCTATGCTTTTACCATGTGGTAACCTCATATTCATCGTGAACTTATTGACTTCTTTACCTTATATGTACCATCGATCTTCTTTTGTATGAATCAAATGCATATTATTGATTTACCTAATAGTTTTCATGGTCATGACACTTAGAAATTATGCATTTCTCTTCAAAATTCACTAAATTGTTGACCTTTTTCTCACCATCGATCTACTTTGGTATGATATATTACACACCATTGATCAGCTTGGATCCACTGGCTTTACTGATCACCCATTCATTATTAGATCTTGACTCAAGATTTCATTATTTGGATAGTTTTTAGCACCACATTTATCTTCAATAACATTTGAATAATGGTTATTTTATAATGCCTAAATTTGACATCTGCACACATGTCCCACTCTAGAAGTTCAACTTTGGAAGCTTATATATTGAGATAGAGAACTCATCAAGATTCAAAATTTGTAAGGGAACTTTTTGGCATGAAAAAAATCATGTCTATGTGGTATTTTGGCCTTGATCAATTTCCTAAGTGTATTTATCAAATGTGAAACCAAACTAGCCTATTTGTCCCTTCATTATGTGTTTGTGACGGTCTGGTTCTTCTAGACTCATACAAGAAATTATTGTCTCTTTAAAAGGATCCAATGAACTTCTAAGACTTTGTCAATCTATTTCATGCCCCTAAATACTTATGAACACCATGAGAATTTTTTGGCATCTTCTCTCTTGTAATTATAGACCTGCTTCTAATCCATTTGATCATTTACTACATCAATAACTCTACTCAGTTGATCTATCTAGGCAAAAGCTTGGTATGTGGGCCAAAATTAGCCAAAAGTTTAACTAGATTATTTATAAACTTTAAATTCTATGATTAGTATTGTTTTATCTTCTTATAATGTATCTTGGTTAACACCTTTATAGAATATAAATTTTAATGCTCTATCAACCAATGCTCCAATCAAATTGCACTTCATCAGTGATTCTTTTAGCTTGCCATTTATAATATAGGTGAGTAGGTATTGCTCTAGGTCCATAGACCTATCATAACTAGCTAGGTGGATCAGTGCTCCCAATTGAGCTACCATAGTGGGGTTTCTTGTAGGTATCATAGTTTATTTTATTACAACTAACATCAAGGATGGTTGTAATTTTAGGTACTTCTATGTAAATTGAGGTGCCTCTTAGTCTATAGGTGATTGTGATGTCTCCTCTGGTTCTGTATATGTGATAGTTATAGATATATCTCCATTATCTCCTTCCTCTTCTTCTAATATTTATAGTTATTTAATGAAATCCTTAGCCTTTGCAAGAATTAGAGGATATGTCTCTATAGAAAGTAATATTGTTATGTTGTTTTTATGTTGGTCTGAGAAACTATATGCAACTTCATGATATATAGCCTTTTATCCTTATAGGGTTTTTCTATGAACTACTTATGAAATTGATCCTTTCCAAGTGTCATCATCTAAATTTGTTTAATAATTACTATGATTTTGAAAAAAATGGGCTCATGGGATGTGTGTTCCCTTGGGAAATTATCCTTACCTCCAAAAATGTCTCTCTCAAAACATGAACATGTACTATGTCTATGACCACAAGGCAATCCTTGATTTTATTTATGGAATATCATTCTTGGAAACTACAAACTTTTACCCATCTATTCTACTTTTGTACTACTACCTTCTTCTTTGATCTATTCTAAATCCTCATCACTTCTTTGCATTGTATCTTTACTTTTCCTGAGTTCTTCACTCTGTTTCTCTTCATCGTACACTTCTCCTTGTCATCTTCTTTCATCTAAATCAAAAATACTATTACTATTCATCCTCCTATTCACATCTTCTTAAAAATCACTCTATTTATTCCATCTCCTTTGTTATCACAACTCTCTTTCTAGCTCCAAAATATTTTTCTAATCCTTTTCCTCTAGATTCTCCCTGCGAGACTCAAGTTTAAGCTCTATCTTTTCATCTTTTATTCATTCTACCTTATCTCACACACACCCATATATCACCTAAAGATACTACTCCATATGGAAAGGAATAGATACCATCACTTTCTCCACATCCAACATATTAATGAGCATAAGAAGTTTTTACAATAATTTTCCTCTAACCCCTCTCATAAATAGATCCTTGGCCACTTAAAATTTTATGTAACCTTTTACTATGAACTTTGTGTTATACTCATCAATGGTTGAATCCAAACAATGATCTATCACATGGGTCCAACTGGTGTCTAAAGACTAAACTTGTTTGGTTTTTTCCTTAAACTATGTAATTTCAACAATCACATAAGATCTAAAACAATGATGTAATAGATGAACCAACCAATCAGCTAGTAATCTAGGTAATTTATACTAGAATATATCCTAAATTTCACCTTAAATATGTTGTTACAAAATCTATTATTAAAAACACCCCATTCGATGAGCTTCCTTCTACATAAACTTGACTATTTTATGATCTAGTTAGTGTTCCATGTCTCTTTCACTAGACAACCACCTTAGCATATCCTCAATAGTGAGTTATGTGCTCACTGCACCATTTTTATTAAAGGTTCCTGGGCTCACTAGAACATGCTAATTATAGGTATAACTCTTGTGATTTAAGGAGGAGCTTATAGGAAAGGAAAATCATTACATGGTATTCAAATTCTATCCTAGGACCGTAGAGGTTTATATAATTTGGATTAATCTTATGACTATCTACTTTGATATATATTTAATGGTAAACTCAAATATGATGACATAGTTGTCAAACCTGTAGATAAAAGACCATTTTGCTATTTATTGACATTATAATATTTCTAATAGATGGAAGTAATTTACAGGCAATTCAAAGGAAGATTATCAATTCATGAAGTTATAATGAAATATCACCTAGCCTTATAATGAAAAAATAATGTCATTTAGAAGACAAAACCAATTTTCATAAGATATAGTCTTGTAACACATATCATTACCCAAAAGATATATCTCAAATAAGAAGCACATATATATTATATTCACCATCAAATACTAAATTTTCTTACAATCTTCATATTATGAAACACTCATTACACTTTCATTCCAAATATCTTAAGATTTACTCAAAAGGCCCATAGAAAATATTATCTAATACCATCTAACCTATTCTACTAAAATCTATAAGAATATCTAATCCTAAAAACTATATTGTTATAACCATGAAGTTTATACTTGTCATTCAGGTATGTCAACCTGTATTTTATTGTTAAATATTCCATGTACATGATCCCAGTTGAAAATAGAATATCTTCATAACAATATTGTAGAATAACCTCTAAAAAAAAAAGCATGATCTTTGTCCACATAGCATGTTCATAGATGTGATCAATTAGTGTACACATTCCTCGATTAAAAATATTCTTGTACAAGTCTCCACTTTTTAGAATATGACATGGTCTTTTTCATTTCACCACCACTGCATTATGTATCCCTTTCAATATATTTTACATCAATCAAGATAATAATTTATACATTTCTCCAACAAGCCCTATGGCTTTGTGAAGGAAGGACAACTGATTATTTTTTGGTAACTTCTATTTTATTGATAACCACATTTTATTGATGTGAATGGGAATCAATGTGCAACATAAACTGATATTCATGGTTGATCCCTTAAACAAAAATATTTTCTCCTATAATCATATTATCTCTTCATTATTCATTTACGTAATTAGAATAAAGTCGAATAAATAATCATTATTTAAGGAGTATACATCATCATCAATATCATCTAATAAAAAAATTGGAGTAAAACTCGAGAAACCAATATTTTTAAGAGTAGGGCAATACATAGATTTAACCATTATTGTTAAGAGAGTGTTTATCCCTACAAAAAAATAATGTATAAATATAAATGACACTTTTTTCTTGACTATGATATAAATCATTTAGCCATAGCATATCCATTTTTCATTTCATCCCATCTATGGCTTTCCATGTTGTAAACATCAATGCACCCCAAATATCCTAAAATTAAAATATGTACCAATAATATGAATTTAACCATATTAGGAAAAATCAAAATCAAAAGCATACATAATCATTTTTATGAAGCAAGGTAATATACAATTATGTTAAGATAAAATATTATATCAAAAGCATATAATGGACAAGCAACTAAATTTATGAAATAAGGTAATATGCAGTTGTTTTAAAACAAAAACAAACACCTAATATATATAACATTTAGAACTCTATTATTCTCTAGAATGAAATGGTATAGTCCAATAAACACACGTTAAATAACATTATTTTTTGAAATTAGTTGTAAGAATACTATTGAATATATGGATTAGACAAGATTTAAGTTTTAAATAATATTTCATCAAAATAATCATAATTTTCTATAAATACATCAATCTATCTCATTGTCACTGTTGGCGCAAAACTTTTGTATCATTTAGGTTTATAATCCAAGGATGCCTATTTGCCTATCTATACACTCTAAATGTAGTTTATTTTAGTTATCATTTTCCTTTCTAGGTCTAGTTTACTATAGGTTAAATAAGGGTTCATGATAGGCCACAAACATATGCAATGTTTTCTCTTTGTAGGATGTGCATTCATTCCACCCATAAATTAGTCCATATGTCATAACCTTTTTTCTATAATAAGTTTCCATATCCACAAGAATTGGAAGTTAAATGAACCATGAATGTTCTATATCAAACACATTTTGGTTTCATAATGAATATAAGATTAGAAATAAGTGATGCAATTCTTAGCCAAGTTAAAAACATCAAATCTAGTGAGATAACCCCATAGTCAGGTATAACAGAGTTAACATTAAAACCATAATTACTAATAAAATCCAATATATTGGTCTTGTTTTTTTTGCTTATAATATTTCCACATGTAGATTAAATTGGAATAAATGATATAAGATCTTGATTAGTAAAACATATTTTATGGGAAATTATGGAGTTCCACATGAATGCCAAATAGAAAGGTTAACTACAAAATAGAACTAATGATGTAACCATATGGACATCTACATCGATCCAATAAAATATTGGGTCACCGCATATTTTAAATCAATAAAATATGTTCATCCAATTCTTGATTCAATAAAACATCTGAACTACAGGGCTTATAAACCAAAACCTGCTACCATTTCTTGTTTTTACAATATAAAATTCACAAGACTGTATCTAAGACAAAAAACTAGTGCACATGAAGGATTTGAAAACATCTATAAAAGTGGAAACCCCTCCACCATTGATTAGTCTAAAAGAATAAAAGTTAATAGGAATATCTCTGATCATAATAGTAAACTTGCAAGTGAAAGGAATATTAAATAGAACTTGATATGAAAATATACAAAATAGTACATAGCACTAGCATATATTTTGTTTCAAATAATTGTAGAACACTCATATGATATATTTGTTATTGAAAATCATATATCATTATAATAACCCACCCATTTAATGTAGCAAGATATGACATATCCCATACCTTTGAATGCCTTCTATGGTGAATATCCCTTTCACCAAACCACCTCCATAGGAAAATAAAAGCAATCTGAACAACACCCATAACCCACTTCCAATTCATCAATAACATGCATATACAAACCTTCACATTGAATCTTCAGAGCTTCATATATATTGAAGTTTTCCCTCCAATATCATATGAATCTTTCCCACTAGAATCACCATGAAATATTTTTTGGAGGGAAGGAAATAAAGTTTAAACACATACAAGTTGCCATAGGGAAATAAAAATTATTTGAGGGTATGGAGATATAGCAACCCCCCATCACTACCAAAAGCTTAAACCAGTCCTCCTAAATAGTCATTGCTTCACATTTTTAGTCAAAATATTTATTTCTTGTAGTTTTGGAACTATCAAATTCCCATGGGACTGACTATGCCACAAAATCAGATGTAGTTTCCCCTCCCATGGGACCACACAATAAGTCATTAATATTTAAAAAACTAGAACACCAAAATGAAGAGGGGTGGGACTATCAACACACAAAATCCAATCTTCTTCCTCTTTGGGAGAGAGGAGCCTCCACAGATCAAAGTTTTAAATCTTTACTCAAATGCTCAATCTTCATAAATCACTTTATAATTCAGATTTATAATTAAATATGACAAAAATATTCATATAATTATTATATAATGTATATATTAAATTGTTTGATTTGTTTTATTTAATATATTTATTTCAATTCTATAACTGTAATGTAAAAAATAGTTATAATGTTCTCTTGTCTATGGAAGTTGTACCCAATGATTTGATCTAGAATATATGGAAATAAATAAATTAGTGAATCTTTGAAGACCATTCTATATCCTTTAAGGTGGTAATCAACAAAGCATAAATGGCTATGTCAGAGTGTGGTTCTACTGATTCTTGAAGATATAGAGGCTTTCTTTCATATTGGGAATTTTAGATTATCTCCTCACATTTGTTGAGAGTGCCCCTTATTAATGGGTCAGTCATGGTGTCAAAGGATGAAAATTGAGTAGTGAATATGGAGTGGGTGACACTCTTTCTAAGGATATTCAAATTAAATTTTGACAACACCATGAGGGGAAACCCAAGGGCATCAGGGGTTGGTTGTGTCATCTAAGTCTTCATTGGCTTACTAATTAGAGAATATTTAAATTTGGTGGATATAATGAATAATGAGGCAAAGGTCAAATCCTTGGTTCTAGGACTCAAGTTGTTGATCCAACATGGGATCCAGAGAATTATAATCAAGGGTGACTCGATGATCATTATTTAGGCACTTAGGAATGAAAAGGTAGGGTATTAAAATGTGAAGAACATTCTCAACCATGTCTGAGACATCTTTGCTCTCCTAAATGAATAAGAAGACAATCATTTATTTCATGAAGTAAAAAAGGTGTTAGATAAGCTATAAATCATAGGCATAGCTTAATTAGAAGATTTAATAATTAAGTATGATTGGGAGGCATGGTTAATGGATGGGATTACACCACTTCATGATTAGCCTACATTTAGAATGGATATGAATCTAGTGGTATTAATGGGTGGTAACCTGGATAAGTGTGGGAAGTGTTTTTTCTCATGCATGTTAGGCTACTTCCCACATTCTTACTTCATGTTGATGTGATGGTAGAAGGGTTTTATTCCTAAGGGAAACAAAATTAGTTGGAACGAGTTTGGAGTGGCAACAGTGAGTATGAGGCAATGGCAATGACAAAAATGGATCATATATTTTAAATGGCACTCATTGAACCCCTCCTTTATGTCAAGGTGAAAAACCATGAGATGGCCTTTAAGGGAAGGATCTCAGATACCAAGTTAAAGAGAGTGTTCATCATACAAGTGAGAAATATCTTAATACTATCAAGGAGATCATTGGGATGGTATTTGTGGAGACTAGTTTTAGGGTTAAGGTCAACTTCTTGGTTACATTAGATTTTATGGGAAAATTGTGTATGGCCTCTAAAGATAGGGAATTGACAGTGGTTATGGAAATCAATCTTATTCAAGTGCAGTTCAGAGATGGTTTTGAAGTGGTAGTGGAGGATTTTCCATTAGAATAAAAATTCGCTCATATTTTCTTTGAGAAAGTCCAAGGTGTGGTACTATTGAGAGATTTTAGGGATTTAGAAGATATGTTCATAAATATATTATACCATTGGGAGGTTCTACAGAATTTACTTCACAACCTTGTTCCCTCTGGTATTTGGGTGCATGTTTGTATTTGGTTTCTTTGCACAACTAATATTGTTAGTTGTAGTGATTTTGCATGGTCAAAAGTCTCTCAAACTTACCTTGGCAGTGAAATTGTTAGCCAATATTTATGAAATTCATACTCCCCTACCCAGCCACCTCAATGGTCTTGGAAGAGGTCTTATTACTAGACAATGAGTGGCCTTGGATCCTATGAGGCCTCCCTTGGCCACTGTAAGTGTGAAACTAGGTCTAGGGGTAACCATCAACATGAAATGCATGGGTAGACCATGATGGAGATGGTAATCAATAATGATGTAGGGGGTTGTTTAGCTACAAGGGAGTTGGGTAATAGAATAGGGAAAATAAGGTCTTCTACTTCGATGGTTGAAACAATGGGTGGTAATCAGAGTATCTAAGAGTAGAGGCAATGGACATGGTTGGTGATTCATTGTATCAGGGTTATGGTGGTGTAAACCTTGGTGGTAGGTCATGGGTGGTGGTACAGATGGTCATGGATGTGTTTTTGAGTATTACATGGATGATTGTTGAATAGTCTTTGGTTTGCTAGTTTTATTGGCTTTGTTCATCGGATTACCCTTCAAGGTGTCTTTTAGTGTTTTTTGGTCT
The DNA here is from genome assembly GCA_037957365.1 of Torreya grandis. Taxonomy (NCBI): domain Eukaryota; kingdom Viridiplantae; phylum Streptophyta; class Pinopsida; order Cupressales; family Taxaceae; genus Torreya; species Torreya grandis. Next base: position 879,409 of record JARHVA010000773.1, on the reverse strand, counting down.
TTGGTATTTTGGTTTTATCCTGTAATAGACTTTTTAATCTTATTTATTTTCAATAATAAAATAGGTGGGGGGCCTTCCAACCCTCTTTTTTATATATGATGGATTTTGACCAGAGCTTAAACTATTATGGGACACAATCAAGGGCCATTTCCCCATGTAGTACCATGTGTATACCATATATTACTAGTTACCTCAAGAATATCCAATAGCTATTAACGACCCTGAGAATACAACCAACAACCATAACCATCCTCATATGCCATTTCAGATATTTGAACTTAGGTGTGGCTTGAAACAACCAAGCTAGTTAACTAACTCACCCACATCTCATTGGCACCCTCCAACCATCTTTACCTAATAAAAAGGAAATAAAATAAAATAAAATATTTATAATATTATTATATAAGGATATATTAAGTTATTTGGTTTGTTTTATTTTTATTTAATGATGTTATATTACATTTATTCAAATTTATTAATTAGAATATGTTTCTTAATTCATCAATCAATAAAATCAATCTTTCGAATCGATCATTATAATTAAAATATGTATGCTAATGGGGAATAGACTCAATCACATAGGGGTTTTAAATCCCACTTGCCTGACATTTCATCACCAAGAAACTATTAAATATCTCTTTCGGTTTTGCCCTCATACCTAGTCAACCTAGAGATGGATTCATACCCTTTTCAAACCCTTCAGGCCTGAAATGTTCACTTTCAAAATGGCTCTCCTAGGGGATAGTGGACTCCACCATGTTGCCTTCAAGATATAACAAATTATGGTAGAGTTTTTGTATTGATATTTTGTTTCAGATTTGGAAATCTAGAAATCAAATGTGTTTTAATAATGAAGCTATGGAAAAAAAATGTAACTAATGAAGTTATTGTGATTGCTAATGTTACCTTTCAGATACATAGTTAAACAAATAAATTATGGCTTGAGCTTCACCATCTTTAGCTCTTTTTGGATAATTAGGGGAATGTTCCTTATGTGGTAAACTATGAGCCTATTGATTCCCCTCCTTACCACTCCCCTCTTGGGGGTTGTGGGTATGGGGGAATGTACCACTACTCTCACAAATGAAGGTGTCAAAGTTGAATGAGATTCTCTACTCTCTCTTTTTAGAAATCTCCTCCTTGAGGATTTGATAGAGGAAACAAAGATAATAGAGGTGGGGGTTAGAGACCCCCTTTATAAGATAAATTCCTATGGTTGGTATTGGCCATCTCTCCTTCTTAATAACCAACAAGTTGATCGATGCGACCCCCTCTCGATTGATGAAGATCTCCCAACCCAAGATGGTTGGTGAGGGGAGCCTCAAGACCTTTTACCTCCACCTCCTCTACCAACCATTGCGTTCACAATTATTTCTTAGTTGTTTCATTGTTGTTTGTGTTATTCACTCCCTTTTTTTATTGATGTGAACTTGAGTTAGTTTAACTATGATTATTGGTCAGATTGTTGCCTTTTTTCCACCTATTTTTTTATATGATTAGCATTGTACTATATTTTTTGTAAAATTAATAAAAGTGCACTTTTTAATCAAAAATATATATGTATGCATTTATTATTATTTTTTTATATTTAAATATTATATTTTTTAATATTTAAATAATATTATATAAACAATAAAATAAATCTTTATAACCAAAAAAAGTTATTTTATTTATATTTAAACATTATATAAAATAATACTATATATTTATTATATAATAATAAGTGTTACAATTCTGTAAACAATAAAATTTATGTATTAATTTATTTTATTTTTCATATCTAAACATTATATTACATAACCCATATGTTTTTCATATAGTAATATATGTCTCAATTCCTCAAATAATAAAATCAATATGTATGGAAAAAATATTATATTAGATAACACCATGTAATTTTTGCATATTAATATATGCTTTAATTCTTCAAACAATAAAAACTATCTTTATAGCTAAGATTACATAGTCACTTTAAAAACTTCCCATTCTAGATATATTCAATTGATTAGATTGAGAAATATTGGAATGGAAGAGGTGATCCCAGATCTGTTATGGACTTCAAAATATTAATGATCAACTTTTTCATATGAAGAGAAGGTGGAGAAGTTTTGGTTTTAAATCTTTTTCACTTGTATTCTAATTAAAGGTTATAGGCTCTAGAACTCCTCTTTTTCTTAAAACATTTCTTGTATGATTTTTTTTGTGGATATTAAATATATAAGCTTCAACTTCAATGACTTTAATTTGTGATTAAACTAATATTTTACTATTAAAACATGCCAGTATTTATTATTAATAAAAAATAAAAATATATAATGATTATAGAAAAAAGGTGGTCAGTACATAGTCATGACCTATTTCCATGCCAATCAAAAGGGACCAACTTAAATCATTAAAAATGTTGGATAAGGTACGATAGTAATAGAACTAAACAACTATAAACAACATAAAAAAATAAGGAACTAAGCACATGTTAATACCTTAGAAGGAGGAGGTGGTAGATCATCTTTAGGTGACTGAGCACTTCAAGAGGAAGGCTCAACAAAATGTGGATTTGGTGCCACCTAGCCATCCTAAATATTATTAGGTAAATTCAAAGATACAAAAATACCCTAAAAACGTGGTGGTTGAGAAACATTATCAATTGGACCACTCCCCTACATAGGGGAACTCCACTGAGATAGACCAAAAATAAATTTTCCATGTGGTGGTGATAGACTCCACCACATTTGATAAGGAAGAGTGGAGAAGCTACCATGGATACGTGAATGGCATCATTGATTATGGGGATCTATGGGAGGATATCCATGAGTTAGATGGTCTAAGGTGATGCACCTCATGGTGCAAGGATCACTCCCCTAATGGTTGAGAAACTCTTACAAGTGTTGGAATTCTAGATCCACCTTGTCTACTTCTGCTCATATCTATTAGTATCATTTTTTATTCAATTTAATGGTTTTTCTCTACACATGTTATTTAGATTGCTTAGGTGTTAATTTAGGTCAATGGGGAAGATAATCCTACATTCATGAGGATGTGTGATCATGTCTATATTCTAACTATATATGTAAATTTTGTAAATTTATTTTGGTTAATGATTAAATTAGGAATTATTAATTATTTTCCTGGCTCATGTTTGATTTCACTTTTAAAATAGTCATTTATTCAACATAATTATGTTTTCATATTATATATATTTATGCTTTGTGTTTACTTAGACCTTGATCCTCAATTGTGGCCTAATTTGACATGGTATTAGAGCATGGTTTTTGGTAAACAAAAACTAGAATTTTTATTTTGAAATCTTAAGTTTTAGCTTACATGTCACATATATGTCATTCATTGACCTAACACATTGAAAATCACCCTATCTCATATTTTTCTCTTCTTTTATGGTCCTCTTTGATCCAAATTTAGAAAAAGAATAAGGGAAAGGTGTCTCTTGATGGTCATCTATCATCCAATAAGTTTTCATGCAAAAGGGCTTGCACTATTAGATTGAGAAGGTGTCAAAACTCTATGATCAGTTGTAAATGTGATTTAGTTTCATGACAGTGGATTTCAACTTTTTGGGGAGGGTTTGGAGGCATTTTTATTGATTCTACACAAATTTGTACTATATGGGTCTCCAAAAAAAAAATCTAAGTTTTTTTGGGTTTATTGAGAAATTTGGCAGGTATTTCATGGATTTTATAGATCCATACCAAATCTAAAGATTTTATACTTGGTAAAAATTTCATGCATGCTTACATCCCTTCGATAAAAATTCTAGCTACTCAAGTAACCATCAGACTTGAGAGATAATCAAGTAGTCATCAAATGTGAGAGTTATTATTATAGTCATTAATTTCAATAACTACTTTCACCTTGACTACCCCCAATCCTAATGTGCTATAATTTTAGGTTCTCCTAGTACCTGATAGAACTTCTAACATCTATGGCACTATCAAAACTCTAGACATCTTTGGCACCTATAGTGACTACTCTTATCTCCATTGTAATAACTATCAAAATCTTTGGGACTATTAGAACTCCAAAAATATTCAACACATGTTGAAGTATGACCTACCTTTGATGCTAAAATTTATAATGCCAGAACTATCTAAACTATTGACACCCTCCAAAATTTTGATGACTATGCGAGGGGACTACATCTATGATGGGAAAATTTGATGATTATAGAAGGGGAATGTAAGTCCAATGACTACAAGAAGGGATCATGTTTTTACCTAGATGGGAGCACTCATCCTAAGCCTTAACCCCTTAGTTATATGGAAGTTTAGCCATTGGTCACAACCAAGTGAAGGGGGTTTAAATGTTCTATGGAAAATTGAGTCAAAATTTTTTGCCCACCCAAAATTTATGCAAGGTGCATATTTATTTTTCAAGAAAGAACTTCAAACTCTCATAATTTTTAGTCTACAACTCCTTTTCAGGTTGTATATTTTCTAAAGTGTGAGTTATTTCAATATCTATGCATTGGTGTTATTCTCGAGTCTTATAAAATTGAAATTTTATAGTTTCAAATGGGTTACATATTCTCATATTTAAAGCATGAATTAGATTCAACACAACCTACTACCATGTATCAGAGTCAAGTTTTACTTCTTACACATTCAACTATTTCTATTGGAGAGTTAAAATATAAATCTTCTTGAGAAGTAAAGGCTTACCCCCAAATCATTATGGGTATAGAAATAAAACCAACAACTGATGTAGAGAAGGTGAAGTGGTTTAATAAAATTGATGAAGCTTGTGGTCTATTATGTCTATTTATGTCTTCTTACTTGCTCTTTCATATTGAATCTACAATTACTCCTAATGAGGTTTGGACCACATTAAAAGAAATCTTTGGGAAGCAATACATAATGAGAGGTCATGAGTTAGAGAATGAATTCACTAGCTTTAGTCCAGACAACTTTGACATGATAAAAGACTTATTCACAAATTCAAATTACTCAATTTATAATTGAAACTATGTGGCATAGACAAAAATGATGATCAATTGATCATTTCTGTCTTTTCCTTATTGGGTTCAAACTATTATGTCTTTGCTTCTACATTACATGTAACCAAGCATGCCTTAGAGCTACATGGACCATGTCATCCATATATATTTTACTACTGACTTAACTTGAGAGTAAGATAATCCTATTCAAATGGATACACTAAATTCCTTAAAATCATATGCCTTAATTATGAGTCATGACAAATAGAAAAATTATAGTAATAAGGAGAAGAAACAAAACAAGAAGGATCCAAAGAAAATAAAGGGTTAGAAATATGATGCTAAGTCCAAAGCATCAATTGAGTCCTCATTTTTATGTGGGAAACCAAAGAAATAATTACATGTGCCTACTAAAATAAAACTAGGCATCATGAAAACAAGTATATGAAGAAGTAGATTAACCAATTGATAAATATGTTTGAGAAGCTCAATATCATTGTCCCTGATTATTCTAATCAAATATCATTAATGAAAAAGTCTTCTAAGGCTAGAGACAATATTCAAGGGAAAGGTAAGGGCAAATCACTTATTATAGTTGCATCCCAACCTTCCACATAGGTAATTTATTTTGGTGTCTTACACCACATGGATTCATCACAATATGTTTTATCATCTTTGGAGTCTTGTTTTATGCCTTCCAGTATGTTGGGTGATAATACTTTCATTGAAGTTAGTGTGAAATGATCTATTAAAATTAATAATAGGACTTTTCAATATATTCCATGTGTTTCAATATATTCCATGTGTTCCCTCATTATCCATCAATCTTTTATATATTTATCAGATCACTCACATTGGTTCAAGCAAGAGACTTGAGTTCACACCTAATTATATGGTTATTTGGGAAGCAAAAAGTGACTCCATAGTTTCATTTGGGAAAGTAGATCACCATTCATGATTGTATATCTTTTCACATTTTTCTCCTGATCAACCCTTTACTACAATGCTTACTTATTTGGATGGGGTGATTAAATTATGACATGAGTAATTCAGCTATCTTAACTATCACTTCCTAAAGCCATTCAATTGTAATGACATGGTTTTAGGGTTGGCACATGTTTTTTTTTTTTATAGTGTTTGTGAAGGTTTCATACTTAGTAAGCATTAATAAGATAAGTATGATAAAGGAAACTCATGGAGATCTACATAGATATTGGAGCTAGTTCGGAATGACATTATTGGTCAATTTCTAGCCCCTTAATTTAACAAGACTAAATACATGCTTATCTTCATTGATGAATTTTCAAGGTATGCTTGGGTGTACTTTATTAAGTATAAATATGAGGTATTTGATCATTTTTAGGACTTTAAGGCACTTTTATAAAAATAGCTAGGTAAATCCATCAAGATTTTACACATCGATAATGGTGGTGAGTATGTCGATAATCATTTAAAGCAATTATATACTTCAAAGGGGATTGAACTATAACATATAGTTCCATATAATACTTATAATAATAATGTTTTAGAGCACAAAAATAAGTCCTTGAAGGCAATGCCCAATTATATGCTAAACTCCAAGTCTTTTGCAATATTGGCCTAAGGCCATCAACTGTGTTTTTTATATGTAGAATCAAGTTCTTCATAAAGAATTAAATGGAGTCACTCCTTTTGAATCTTGGAGTAGTCAAAAACCCATAGTGAATCAATTTGGAGTGTTTAGATATCCTTTTATGGCCCATATTCCTAAGAAGAAATTTAAGGTAATGGAACCTTAGAGTCAGACTTACATCTTCATTGGATATCCTGAGGTTGTTAAGGGATACATGATTTTCCATCCCACCACTTATGAGTTGTTCACTAAGAGAAGTGTTTATTTTTAAGAGGGTCCTTTAGATTCCACATTTAAAACTTCTCACTCTTCCTTGTATACATTAGGATTTGATGATAATTTTATTAATTTAGATCCATCTGAGTAGTTTCTTGATGATTTATATTCTTATTCTAGTTAAAATGATGAAAGTGGTGATGGAGACTCGCCTCTTACTTCTCCCAAAATATATTTAGAGGATGAGAAATCTCCTCCTGACTCTCTAACATATGGTCCTATTTGGGATAGACAAACACTACAAAGTGTTGGCCATTGGGTTGGAGATCCATTAGACACCAGGTAAACACATTCACCATTCCAAAATGTTCCACATGCATTCATTACATTTTCTTCAAATCCATAATTATTTCATGAGGCATCAAACACTCTAAAGTGGGATAATAATATGGAAGAGGAGTATGATTTCTTATTGAGGAACAACACTTGGGAATTAGTCCATCTTCATAAGGGAAGAAACTTGTTTGATGTAGATGGATCTATCAAACAAATTTTATAGCAGATGGTTTTGTAGACAAGTTCAAAGCATGTTTGGTAGCAAAGGGTTTTTCTTAGGTACCTATCATTGACTATACCAAGATATTTTCCCTAGTTTCCAAAATGAACTCAATCTAACTCACTCTTGCCATTACCATAACACATCACTCATATTTCATCAGATGGATGTGAATATTGTTTTTCTTCATGGTGACCTCAAATAGGAAATATATATGGAACAACCATAAATATTTTTTAAAGATTCATCCTTAGTTTTCAAACTTCATAAATCTATTTATGGATTTAAATAAACTTCTCAATCTTGGCATGCCAAGATGGACTCCATTCTTATTTCAGTTGGGTTCATTATATACCATTCTAATCCAAATGTCTATATTTTATGATAGGGTGATTCATTTTTTATTATAATTCTTTATGTGGATGACCTATTGATCACATAGAGTTATTCATCCACCATTGTAGCAGTGAAAATTACTTTGTCTAATAGGTTCTCAATGACTTACTTGGGCTTATTGTATTACTTCCTTGGGATTGAAATTTATCAGTCTAACACCAAGAAAACTATTGTATAATCCAAGTATGCTCTTAATTTTTTTGCATGATTTAACATGACTAACTTTAAGCTAAATCCAACTCAATTTCTATTTGGTATGAAGTTCACAACTAATTATCCTTCTCCTTTAGTTGATGCTACCTTGTATCGACAACTTGTTGGTAGTCTCATCTAATTTACACACACTAAAAATGATATTTCTTACGTATTATGCATGGTATCTAAAATAATGTAGTAATCACATGAGTTGCACTAGAAATTAGATAAGTGGATTCTACACTACATTCATGGTATTTATAGTTTCAGGATTCACTATGGAGTAGTAATTGACATTGACTTGATTAGGTATATAAATTCATATTGAGATGGTGAAATTTAGAATCACAAGTCTACTTTAGGCTATAATTTTTCCCTTGGTTTAAGACTAATTAGTTCATTAAGTAAAAATAAGAATGTTATTGCTTTATCTTCTATAAAGGCAAAATATAAAGAAGTTGTTGATATTACCACTAAGGCTATTTAGATTCAAGTAATTCTCACTGAGTTCGATATCTAGTTTTGATGACTAAAAGTCATCTTTTATGACAACCAAAGCACAATCCTTATTTACAATAATTTCTTCCCCCATTAATGGACCAATCATATTGATATTCACATGCATTTCATTAAGGAGCTTATCCATGAGTAAGTCATTGATCTCTACTAAATCCAAACTATAGAGAAAATTATAGATATGTTAGGTGAATATATTTTTACCAAAAAAATAGTATAAAAATGGTTATTTTAACCACAGTGTGATGAGATAAAATCTCTCCTCAAGACAAGGGGGCTCCCTTTTAATGTTAACTAACACAACACTTAATTATTTACACTTATTTACAATAACTTTATCATAGTGGGTGTTGTCATATCATCTAATTCTCTTTTTTTAGAATTGATGTTCAATCATAAACTTCTTTCCATTCTTTGTGATATACTTTGAAAATCTAACATCACTTAATAAACCAAAAATATAATTGATATTCAGATTTGTTAGCCAAAAGATTAACAAGAATAATACCAGCAGAGTAAAGTTAAAAGATAGAATAAAGTGCAGCCCAAACTCATCACCTTATTTCCACCAAAGATCAAAATTATCAAAGAAGAATAACTGGCATCCCAAAGTCTCCTCATTAATTCACTTACAATGTGAACATAAACCCAGTAACTAAAAAGTATCTCAAAGACTCCAAAATTAGCTTCCTGGCAACTTTCATTTTATAGAAAATTTTCACCAAAATTCACTCAAAGTAGAATAAAATGTAATGAAAAAGACAAAATAACATTCCCAATACACCACAAGCATATTTCAATGCAAAGTTTAAAATATCACTTGATTTTCTATTATTGAATGAATTTTTTATTTACAATATGAACACAAAGTTTCAAAATTGTTTCTCAATTCAACAGCATTTCCCCTCTATAGAAATTGGTGATCCCCTTTACAAAGAGCATCCTCTTATTTATATAGAGGATATAAGAACAAAAATAGGAAAAACATAAATAGATTGACTTATTCATTGACAGAGTCCTATTTGACTTAGGATTGTGTACTTTTCCTACATGTCAATTACACTGAATAAAATTACATATGAAAAATTAAAAAAGTAAACTAAGTGTCCTTAGACACAGGAATTTCTTCCTTTTTATTCTTCTCTAAAAATTCCTCATATCTCTTCAATATAGCTTGGATCTCACTGTTATCTGGGCCAGATGTACTTTTGGAGATGACAAGTATCCTTGTGATTGAATCTTCTAAGTTAATAGGCAAATATTTTCTTTTGTCCATGATTCTTTATAATTTATTCAAAATAACCTAAAATTCAATCAATTTTTTGATGGAGTCCAATGTGAAAGTACCTATTTCAATATTTTTTTGGAGAAAAGATGTAAATTCTTAAATAATAGTCTCCACATGAAGAATTTCTTGAGAATCATTTTTAACTTGGTAGAAAAGCTCTCTAATTTTCTCTACAAGATAGAACATCTTATTGTCACTCATATCTTTAGCTTATTCGATATCTTTAACTAGATTATTTAGAACTTCTTATTTATTCTTCACAGCTTCCCTGTATTTAATGAACATTTTCCTGTTTAGAATGATGTTTTGCTCAACCAAAATCTCTAGTTTGAATTTACGTAGTTGAGTCCATGTATTAATATCATTTTTAGTCAATTCCAAATTTTGAGTGATTGTTTTAATTATTTTCTAAATTTATATTTTCACTTCACTCAGGTTCTTCAAAAATCTAATGGTAGAATGCAATCATTGAGTGCCCTGTGTTGTTAATCTCTCAATCCAAGCATTGATCGCATGACCTTGAGATCCAATTTTCTCTACATGTTGAATGGTTTTTTTAGTATTTTCATGCACAATAGGATCAACAGACTCAGAAGGTTGGGTGATTTTTAATAAATCAAAGGTCAATTGTTCTACTTGTACTTTTATTTTATCCTTGATCTTCTTATCCTTATCATATGTCTCAATCAAGGAGGCCATTGTTGCTTACAAATATTCCTTCATACTTTCATGGATTTTTTTCCCAAGATCTATTCATCCTATTATATATTCAGACACTTGAATATATTCAATGTTTTTATCTTCAGGAGAAACTAAAACATTGGAATACATGTGCCTAGATTCAAATATTACCCTTGACATAGTTTTGGTCTTCTTTATTATTTTGGGCTTTATTGGCACAAGCTGAACAAAATAAAAATATTTTGGTACCACTACTCACTTCTTATTTTTAGGTGTTTATGATTCCATCTAAGGAGGAAGAGAAGATGGATCTCCTTAGGTAGAGGATGTCAAAGCTTAGGATGCTTGGGGAGGGACAATGGATTATGAAGTGTAATAGAAGGCAATGTGGTGGAGGTATCTGGTAATGGGGTTGACACCAATGGGATTATAGTAATAATAGGTGGGTTTTGGGTTAGAGTAAACATCACTTTAGTTCTTATTGACATTTTGGACACTGGGGTAATAGGAACCTAAGTTGTTGTCTTTGAAGAAGGTATAGACATAAATTTGTCCATATCTTGTTGGGTGAAATAAAAATTAGTTAGGGATCCCAATGACATTGAAGGATTGGGTAGATTTGACAATAAATCAAAAACTTAGTCTAGTATACCTTGTGAAGGAACTTGAAAAAATGTGGCACTAGGAGGTGAAGGTGAAGGTGAAAGAACAACTTGAGAAGGAATAGGATCAATTTGTATAATGGTACTTATGAGAGGAACTATGGAAAATGTTACCTATGAAATCATGGCTTGAGAAGCTTTAGTTAAAGGAACCTTTGATTGAGTATTCTTTGTTTTTATAGTCTATTAAAACACTAGTTGAGATACTTGTGACATTATTGATTGAGGTGGTGCCTCAGTTGTGACTGGGATTTCTTTCTTCTCCACTTGATCACTTTATTTGACACTTGCTTATTTGTCTTTCCTCTTTTATTTACTGACAAATACAAATTTTGGATTTTGTTTGGAAGTAGAGGGTTGTTTTTTGTTCTTGTTTCTCAGCTCCTTTCACTTCTTAACAGTCTCTTCATCATACTCTTCCTCAAAACTAGTTTTAAAATGTTTCAACTTAATTCCTTTAGATTCTAACCAAGCATTAGCTCTTACAATAATAGGTTAAAATATGTCTCTAATAGAAGTGAATTCTTTAAATGACCATTGGATGGGAGGGAGAGGAGTTGAAGCCACTTTATTTTCCTCATATGAAGAATCCAATATATTCCCATCATTTATCAAATCCCTAATAATATTTACCAATTTTAAATTGACAATCTGATCAGTAGTAAGGAGACTATAATCAAGTCTCCTTATATCTTCATCAGTTCTTCATTCTACCCAAATATCTTCAATTTTGTGCATATGGGTGATATTATGTTTGAGATTCTCCTTCATCATTATGTAATCAAAGTTTTCTCTACTCTTAAATTTCTTAAGTGTAATCCACTACAACTCAGTTTCCATAGTCTTAGCCTTTGGAATAGTGTAAATTATGTACCAACCAATACTAATTATAAATTTGAAATTTTTCTTGTGAGTATCAGATTATTTTTATGCACATTCATCATTGGTCTACACATCTCCATTAATATTAGTTTATCACTTGGGTATATGGGTAGCATGTAAGGTTATTCATCAAATCCGCCTACCCTAATGTAGGTGAAAGTTGGGAATTGTAACAAAATGTATCCAACCTTATTGACTTGTGCCCATGACTAATCTAAAACTCTCTTCTTTTCAAGTTCTTTCTCAAAACTTCAAATAAATTTATAGAAGAAAGTGTCATTAACTCTTCTATAATGCTTGATGTTTGCTTTTAGAGTCAGCTGTGGATAATGCTCATATACAAGAATATTTTTTATTTCATCGATAGAATTTAAACTAAAGAAAGACTTCATACTAGTTGTAGCATACACAAGATATGAAGTCATGTAAAACTTGAGTGAAGAAGCCACCTTAGAGAGTTGATGACAAATAACATCACTGATTTGTTTACCCCAAAATATCCTTTGCTTGTTTCTTTTGATAACCAGAATGTATCGATATATCCATTCTTGAAAAATGTTTGAAGTAGACAACCTTTTCACTCTATTGAGGAGAGTAATCAAATCTCTTATCTCTTCTAGAAAGTCACTATGATACAGATACTTAAGTCATTTAGCAATGGTGGGTCAAGGAGTTTTGAGCCATTTGGATTTAATATGCTTCTTGCACTTCTCAAGATCTCTATCATAGTATTCTTGAGCTGATTCCATAGTTAAATCTAACTATTATTCAATCTCAGAGAGGTGAAAAATTTTATCAAAATATTCCTCATCAAGGTGAATGATCACCTTACCCTCTAAATCCTTGACCAATCTACTTTCCTTATCAAAATGTGCTACCATGGTCAAAATGAATTCAGAATCTTATGTTGATATAGGAAATATAGTAGCTAAATGGATTTCATTGTTAAGTATTGGTTGCATATAAGGTTCAATGGGTTCTCTTACCAATATTTGTAAAAGCTCATCCATGTCCACATGACCAATCTCTGTATCCCCAAGTTGATCCACATTTGAATCAAGTATAGACAATGGGAACACACCCTGATACTTGTACTTCATTGTCTTCTTATTTGGAGACATGTCTAACATTAATCAGATAGCTGTAAGTAAGAAAATTTGATTATCTAAAATTAGCATTTTTTATTCTTTTTTGAAAAAATGTAGGATCAAAAAAAATAGTGCTTTTACATGAGGTATGGTGAAGGTTGTGTAGTTCAGAGAATTTTCTCTGAACTACACAAGAGTTTGGATGGTTGAGATGTAAGTCAGAGAAAATTCTCTAACTTGCATCCAACTTGGGAAATGAATCATCTTTCATGCAAGTCAAAGAATTTTCTCCAATTTGCATAACTTGGTTTTTACCTTGTTAAGTGTAGGTTAGAGAAAATTCTTTGACTTGCATTCAACTTGATTATTTTTTGCATGTTGGATAACTTTCTCCAACCTAAAATTGATGTTGAATATTTGATGTACATCAAAGAATTTTCATTGATCTACACAAATAATAATGTGCACTCTGGAGAAAATTCTTTGATGTGCACATTAAGGTAAAAAAGGAAAGTGTTAACTAGAGAATTTTTCTGAAAATCACATGGGTAAAAAAGGTAGAGGTGCATCTCAAAGAAATTTATTTGATTAGCACTTGAAGAAGATAAAACTAGAAAAGGGTGAAAAATAAAAAACCCTAGGTGAAAAAATCAACCAAAAATGAATAAAAAATAAGACAAAAAAAAGGAGGAAAGAAAATCCTACTTGTAATGTGTGCAAGGAAGACATCATGCAAATGAAAACAATTACAAAAATGGCATCAGGAAATTTTTGACAATTTTGAAAATGGTGAGGAGAAGTGCAAACACTCTCAAAAAAGGTGAGGAGGGAAAAAATAAAAATTAAAAATGAAAAGTTATGAGTCATTCTATATATAAAATGTGGTAATTAATGCCCATTAATTACCATAGGTGGTGGGTCCCATATGCAAGATCGAATAAAAATCTTGGCATTACATATGCAAAGTTATAAAAAATCTCTGATATTACATATGTAAAGTCACAAAAAAATCTTTGATATTGCATATGCAAAGTCAGAAAAAATCTTTGATTTTGCACAAACCATATGCAAAGCTAGAAAAATTCTCTGACACAACATAAAAAGAAACAAAGTGTAGTTCAGAGAAAATTATTCGAACTACATGGGATAAAAAAATTCCCTCAAAAGATCTTCTTAGGAAAATAAAACACAAGGAGATAGATATTAGCCTCATTTTGTATGCTTAGAGATAATGGGATATGAAATGGACAAGTTTCATATGGGTTATCCCATGAATTGAGCCTATTAAATTTAAGTATAATAGTTGGCTCTGAGTGGGGAATTTCCTTTAGGCATTCTTTGAAATGCTTGAAGGATAAACCCATAACTCTAAGTGCCTTCCTCTATTGGGCCATGGAGTCAAGCAAGAGACTAGACTAAAACAAAAATAAAGAATATATAGATATTTACAAAATGTATAAACTTATCTCAAACTTTATTGAGTGAAAAGCTTCAGATATTACCCATTGTAGGTCAGTGGTAATGGTGTTCCATCTAGGTATGCTAAGAAGAAATTGCGTTCTCCATTGAGTTGATGAATGAGAAAAGGACCCCTCCATAGAGAATCAAATTTTCCATGCATTCCTTTTAGCTATCTTCTTTTTTCTCACAAGAGGACTAGATCCCCAACTCTAAATTCTCATGATTTAGCTTTCTTGTCAAAAAGTTCCTTGAGGTGACTCTGATGTTTAATAATACGGTCCACTACCTTTGTACGTTATTCTTCTATCTCGGTAAGGTACATAATACACTTGTCTAAATAAATTTTGAACATTTCACCTTTAATTTCCCTAGCTAATTTGAGAGCTGACAACTCTAATGTCATAGGTATTTTTGCATTTAATCCATACAAAAGTTGAAAAGGTGACATATCAATCACTCACTTAGGAGTAATACGATCAGCCCATAATGCATCATGCAATGCTTTATTCTATGTTCTCTAACTATCTTCTACCAACTTCCTGATGATAGTTACCAAATTCTTATTACTCGACTCAACTTGATGAAGTAGTCCAAAGTGTGAGAAAAAATAATCCCATATTCAAAAAAAAATTGATTCATCTCTTAGGATGTGAAACAGGCAGCATTATTAGTTACAAATTTATTTGACACACCAAAACTTCTGATGATATTCTCTTTGAAGAAATTGTAAACAACCTTTGAAGTTGTATGTTTGGTCAGAATTGCTTCCACCCACTTGGTGAAGTAATCGATAACCATGAGAACATAACCATGACCTACACTAGACAATGGGTTCACTGCACCAATGAAATCAATACCCCACTACTAAAAATGTTCTTTAATGATTAATAGCTTCAGAGGCAAAGTTGTTAACTTAGGTTTTCCCACAAAATATTGGCACTTCTCACATTTATGCACCTAAGTATATGCATCCTAAAAAAGTGTTGGCCAATAATATCTAGCCCACAAAATCTTTTGAGCCATGACAGGAGCTAAAAAATGTCCTCTACAAGCCAAATCATGACAATATTCCAATAACTTACCTTGTTGTTCCTTGTCTATCCATCTTATAAAAATTCCATCAATGTTTCACTTATACAAACCATTATCCCAAAGGATGAAATTTTTAGCCTTAAGCTTAATTATCATTTTCTCTTTGTGAGACAAATGTTTTGGACATTCTCCATATGTGAGGAAATGAGTAATGTCTGAATACCATTCATTCATTGTGCTTATGAGCAAGACTATGGGAAGATCTTCCTCTATGTCTTCTTCATTTTTGGGTGCTTCTTCTGAATTGGTCTCTGCCATGAGTTGACACGAACTTTTTCCATGCACAAGTTTTTTAGGCTTGATCTCCATATCATATTCTTGGATTTTAGTGATCCAATTATCTCCTTTTCCTCCAAACTCTTGTTTATTCAAAATGGAATTAACAGTAGAATCTGGTACTAGTGTAATGGTGTGATAATTAAAGATGTAATATCTAAAATACTTAACTGCTTTCACCACAACATACGTATGTTTTTCCATAGATGAGTACTTTATTTCATGAGCCTTTATGGGATATCTCATGAATGTTATAGGAGATTAAATCCCCTCTTCATTTGGTTTTACCAAGATTGTGGATAAGATATACTTGAAAGCATAACTATACTTAATGAAGTTCTTAGTATAGTTAGGGCAGACTACAACTAGAGCAAGTGCAATTGCTTCTTTAATTTCATGAAAATCAATTATTCCATCCATGTTCCAATGGAAATTTGGTTTTCCTTTCATCATATTGACAATGTGGCGTGTCTTCTCAGCAAAATTAGGAACAAATCTCTACAAGAAATTAACCTTAGCGAAGAAAGAATACACTCCTTTCTTACTTGATGGTAGAGTAAGATTTTGAATTGACTTGACCCATTCAAGATCAATTTTGATTCCTTTCTTAGGTATAATATGTCTAAGGAGCTTACCTTTTATAACCCCAAAAATGGATTTCTTAGGATTAATGGATATCCCATGTTCATGGCATCTTTCAAGCACTTGATGTAAATGATCACAATGATCATGGTGTTTTTTTGATAAAATGGTTAGATCATCTAGATAGACTATAATAAACTTATTGATTATATCTTTAAAATTCAAGTTCATATCCCTTTGAAAGGTAGCACTAGCATTGATCAATCTGAAAGGCATTCTATGATAGGCAAAAGTGCCCCATGGAGTATTAAAGGTTGTCTTGTGTTGATCTTCATTATGGACCTCCACTTGATTGTATCCTAAGAAGCCATCTAACATAGATAACATCTATGAACTAGTCACTATTTGTAATACTTGATCCATTACCGACAATGGGTAATTATCCTTAAGTGATGATTGATTCAAATTTTAGAAGTCAACATAAATGTGAATCTCTCCATTCTTTTTTCTCATAGGAAAAATATTTTCTATCCATGTGGAGTGATGTATAGGAAAGATAATTCTATCATTCAACATCTTTTATATTTTAGTAAGGATGGTACCTGAGATTTTAGGATTATATTGCCATTGTTTCTGCTTATGAGGCTAAGACCTAGGTTTGAGAGGAATATCATGTTGCACCTCCTTTGGTTAGAAAGACTTAAGATCAGCATATGAATATGCTAATACATCAATTTATTGATGTAAAATTCTCACCAACTTCTCTTTTTCCTCCAATGAGCAACATTTCCCAATATTTATCACCTTGGGGCCATTCTTTGTTCCTATATTAACTTTCTGAATTTCTATAGATTAATCTGATTTTGATTATTGATGTTTAATAAATTGATCATGTTTATCAAAAATTATCTATAAATATACCACACCTTTAGGAATATTATTCTTTTTTAGTTGAAATATTTCCTCACCAGTTTCCTCATTAACTTCAGAGATAGACTCTTGAGGGGTGGAGTCATTTGATTCAAAATATAACTCACTCAAATTTTCCACCTTCTCCAAGAATGAGATGAATTTCTCATCATTATTGAAAACCTATCAATGATTAACATTATTAGGAACACTGAACCAAAAAACCAAGTCAATGGTATACTTATTTCCTTAGAAATCTTTGTGAGGAATCAAGAGAGTGGCTAAAATAGCCAATGAATTAGCTCTATCATTATATTCTCTTGGAAATTCTGATATATTGAAAGCATCAAAACTTTCCATGCAATCCCAAACATGATTGTGGTAATGCCTTAGTCTTTCATTATTTATTTGATATAGATTCTTGGCTTGAGAAATGACTAGCTCAACATCACCCTGAGCATGAAGGTTTTTAATTCCTTTCTTTTGTGCAACCTCCATTCCTAACAACAAATCTTCATACTCAGTAGTATTGTTAGTGTTATCAAACAACAACTTGAAATAGAAAGCGAAGATTTTTCCTTTTGGGGATATGAGAACTATTCCAGCTCCAAATCTAATTGAAGAACAATTATCATCAAATTCTAAAGTCCAAACATCATTTGAACTTTCAACTATGATAATTTCAAAATATGAAACTTCTTCATCCTTATCTTTTTCTAAAATGTCATTTAAAGATATTGAATCTTCATATGTGGTCAAAAAATACGTACCCATTCTAGAATTTTCAAAAAGGATCTGGGCTTTTAGATCCTTAGTCTTTGTCATAGTATACTTTGTTTATTTCTCTAGATGAATTTTTTGCATAACACCCTTAATAGGTATCCTATCCTTAGACCAATCCATGTTAATCTCACCATTGACATCTTTACAAAAGTTACATCCTAACAGAACTCCATATGAGGCTGAAACATTAGCCACTAGAACTATCATCTTAATCTTTTTCTCTGAAAAAGTAAAAAATGCAAATTGTGCATCCTTGATTTGGCCTATGAGAGGTACTTGTTTAGTTTCCATTGAGAATCAATAGCCAAAAGTCTTTGTCAAGTTTAAGCCCAAGGCAATAGCCACCTTAGTAGGCATCACATTATTAGAAGCACCTGAATCAATAACATAATTACTAAGATTATAACCATTGATATATAGGGAAATATAGAAAGGTTCTATTTTTATAGAGTTATATGTAGGAGTTATAACCAAGTTATTTTTCTTTGGTCTTGGCTTAGGGTCAATTGGTATACTCTTAGCTAAAGTCTGATCAGAATTAATCCCTTTATTTTTTACAATCTTTCAAATTGGTCAAGATTTGATTGGAGATACTAAGCCTCTAACATTTGGATTTTAGTCTTCTTGGCATGATAAATGATATCAAAAGCTAGATATGGGGTAGCCAAGGAAGACAAGACATTTTCATTTTCAGGTGTCAAGTTTTGGGCATTGTGTTTAGACATTGAAGGAGAGAAGGTAGAATTATGAGTACTTACTTTTTTATCTACCACCATATCCTTTGGTTGAACTAGCAAAGGAGTTCCTCTTTTGGAAATTTTAACCTCCTTTCATGGTTCATCCTTGGATTTTATTTTATCAACCTTTTATTTTATATTTGATTGACTTTGAAAATGGGCAAAAATGGCACAAGATTCAACATGTGTGTCTCCCTCTTGTTCAGCTTCTTCTTCTTTAAAGTTTATAAACCTGATATTGAAGTCACTAGCATCTCATTCTTCATCTTTGACAAAAGGAGTTGCATCTTATTCTGGAACATATTCCAATTTTGGAACATCATATAATTTCAGGTTCTAACTAATTAATTATTGCATTATCTATAGGTACCTCTAATGCAAGCCTTGCTTGTGGTGGAGGAAGCTTATTTTGATTTTGATTTCTTGTAGCATTGTTGGAATAATTAGAATCATTTGGGTATGTCCTCCTTGGAACATCTTTGTATGGATAAAATGACATACCTTGAGACCTTTGTTTCTTGAGTACTAACAATTCATTTTCTAGCTTTTGAACCATATGATCCATAGTGCTAGTAGGAGATGAAATTGTTGAAGGTTTCCCTCTAGGCTTAATAGAATTATTTCTCACCTTCTCTAACATAATCAAATCATCTTCTACTTTAGTGGCCAAACTTTGAACAGCATCAAGATTAGTTGGGGCTATTCTTCACAAAAGAAAAATCACTTCCAATAGTTGAGAATTGATGAAGAAGCACTTTAGATTCTCAGGTGTAGGTCAATAAATTACTAGAATCCTATTCCTCAACTTATTAAACTTTACCATGAACTCACACATGGGTTCATGTGGTTCTTTATTCATTTATGTAAGTGAGCCAACAAGGCATGAGCATCTTCTGTAGGATTGAACCTTGCTTCAAACTTAGCCTTGAGTGTTTCCCAATTGGTGATAGTTTTAGTTGCAAGATGATAAAACCAATCAGTAGCAATACCTTAAAATGTTTTTACAAATAATATTATAGAAACATCTTCATATTATACTCTAAGAACTCTACATGCAATGTAGAAAGTGGTAATATGTTCATCCAGATGTTGCTTGCCATTACCATAGAACTTTAGGAAAAAAATTCATGAACCACAAGGAAGTTCATGAGATGGAGGAGTCAAGTTAAATAGACAAAAAGTAGTCCCCCATGGACCTTGAGTAGCCATTTTTTTTTGGATTGTATGGAGGTATGACTAATCTTTGCAAAGGCAAAATAGGCAAAACTCTACAAATTTTAGAAGCTTCTCTTGGTATAGGATATCTTATATTTATAGGTGGAAAACTTCTTGTATGATGAAGAGGTGATCTTACATAGGCTAGCAAAATATTGAAGTTGTGTTCTTGCAATAACTCAAATGTTAGATCAATGTGTCCCATTACCATCCAACCATGAGTGTACCTTTATTCTACTAGATCATGAAACTACTTAGAAAGAAAAAAGGTAAACTATAATAAAATAATAATAAATAACAAGGTATTATGTCAATTGAATGAGTGTAGAGCTCAGTTGCTTGTTTGTATTCCCTAGTGGAGTTGCCAAAAAATATTGGGTGAATATTTTGTTACCAAAAAAATGGTATAAAAATGGTTATTTTAGCCACAGTATGATGAGATAAAATCTCTCCTAAAGACAAGGGGAGGCTCCCTTTTATTTTTAACTAACACAACACTTAATTGTTTACACTTATTTACAATAACTTTATCATAGTAGGGTTTTTCATATCATTTTTTTTTTTTTCAAAATTGATGTTCAATCACAAACTTCCTTCCATTCTTTGTGATATACTTTTAAAAATCTAAGATCACTTAATAAACCAAAAATATAACCAATATTCAGATTTGTTAGCTAAAAGATTAATAAGAATATTACCAGTAAATCAAACTTAAAACATAAAATAAAGTGCAGCCCAAAGTCTTCACCTTATTTCTAACAAAGAATAAAATTATCAAATAAGAATAATCGGTATCCCAAAGTCTCCTTAGTAATTCACTTTCAATGTGAACATAAACCTAGTAACTAAAAAGTAGCTCAAAAACTCCAAAATCAGCTTCCTTACACCTTCCATTTTATAGAAATTTTGCACCACAATTCACTAAAAGGAGAAGAAAATGTAATGAAAAATAAAAAAGAACATTCCCAATACACCACAATTATATTTCAATTCAAATTTTGAAACATCACTTGATTTTATATTGAATGAATTTTTGATTTACAATATGAACACAAAGTTTCAAAATTATTTCTCAATTCAGTAGCATTTCCCCTCTATAGCGATTGGTGATCCTTTTTATAAAGAGCATCCTCCTATTTATAGAGAGGAGCTAAGAACAAAATAGGAAAAACATAAATACATTGACTTATTCATTGACAGAGTCCTATTTGACTTAGGACTGTGTACTTTTCCTATGTAAATAAACCAAAAAAATTACATATGAAAAATTACAAAAGTAAACTAAGTGTCCTTAGACACAATAATTCCTTCCTTTATATTCTTCTCTAAAAATTCCTCATATATATTCAATATAGCTTGGACCTCACTGTTATTTGGGCCAGATGTACTTTTGGAGATGACAAGTACCCTTGTGATTGAATCTTCTAAGTTAATCGATAAATATTTGCTTTTGTCCATGATTCTTTGTAATTTATTCAAAATAACCTGAAATTAAATCAATTTGTCAATGGATTCCAATGTGAAATTACATGTTTCAATATTTTTTTGTAGTAAAGATGTAAATTCTTAAATAATAGTCTCCAAAAGAAGAATCTCCTAAGAATTACTTTTAACTTAGCAAGGAATCTCTCCAATTTTCTTTGCAAGATCTAACATCTTATTATCACACATATCTTCAACTTATTTGAGATCTTTAACTAGATTCTTGAGAACTTCTCTTTTATTCTTCATAGCTTCTATGTATTCAATGAACATTTTCCTATTTGGAATGACCTTCTACTCAACCAAAAGCTCTAGTTTGAATTTGTGTAGTTGAGTCCATGTATTAATATCCTTTTCAGTCAATTCTAATTTTGAGTGAGTGTTTTAATTGCTTTCTAAATTTATATTTTCACTTCACTTAAGTTTTTTAAAAATCCAATGGTAGAATGCAACCATTGAGTACCCCATGTTGTTAATCTCTCAATCCAGGCATTGACCGCATGACCCTGAGATCCAATGTTCTCTATGTGTTGAATGGATTTTTTAATATTTTCATGCATAATAGGATCAATAGACTCAAAATGGTGGGTTATTTTTACTAAAGAAGAGGTCAATTATTATACTTGTACTTTGAGTTGATCCTTGATCTTCTTGTCCTTATCATATCTCTCGATCAAGGAGGCCATTACTACTTGTAAATATTCCTTCACACTTTCATGGGTTTGTTTCCCAAGATCTATTTGTCTTACTGTATATTAAGACACTTGAATATCTTCAATGTTTCTATCTTCAGGAGGAACTACAACTTTAGCATACTTGTGCCTAGATTCAAATATTACCCTTAACATAGTTTTGGCCTTCTTTGTTATTTTGAGATTTATTGGCACAAGATGACCAAAATCAAAACCTTTTGGTGCCACTTCTCTCTTCTTCTTGGTGTTTATGATGCCAGCCAAGGAGGAAGAGAAGATGGATCTCCTTGGGTAGAGGATGTGAAAGCTTGGGATGTTTGGGGAAGGACAATGGATTATGAAGTGGAATGGAAGGCAGTGTAGTGGAGGTATCTGGTAATGGGGTTAACACCAATGGGATTATAGTAATAATAGGTGGGGTTTGGGTTGGATTAACCATCACTTTAGTTTCTATTGATGTTTTGGACATTGGGGTGATAGGAACCTGAGTTAGTGTCTTTGAAGAAGGTATAGACATAAATTTGTCCATATCTTGTTGGGTGAAATACAAATTAGTTGGGGATCCAAATGAATTTAAATGACTAGGTAGATTTGACAATGAATAAAAAAATTGTTCTAGTGTACCTTGTAAAAGAACTTGAAAAAATGTGGCACTAAGAGGTGAAGGTGGAGGTGAAAGAACAACTTGAGAAGGAACATGATCAACTTGTATAGTGGTAATTATGAGAGGAAATATGGAAGATGTTACCTATGAAACTATGGCTTAAGAAGCTCTAGTCAAAAGAACCTCTGATTGAGTAGTCTCTAGTTGTATAGTTTGTTGAAACACTGGCTGAGACACTTGTGACATTGTTGATTGAGGTGGTGCCTCACTTGTGACTGGGATTTCTTTCTTCTCCACTTGAGCACTTTCCTTGACACTTGCTTCTTTGTCTTTCCTCTTTCCTTTACTGACAAATACAAATTTTTTCTTCTATTTGGAATTATAAGGATCCTCTTTGTTCTTGGTTCTCTGCTCCTCTCACTTCTTAGCAGTCTCTTCATCATACTCTTCCTTAGAACTAGTTTTAAAATGTTTCAACTTAATTCCTTTATATTCCAGCCAAGCATTAGTTCTTTCAAGAATAGGTCAATTTTTTTCTCTAATAGAAGTGGATTCTTTAATTGACCATTGGATGGGATGGAGAGGAGTTGAATCCACTTGATTTTCCTCATATGAAGAATCCAATATATTCCCATCATTTATCAAGTCCCCAGGAATATTTTCTAATTATAAATTGACAATTTGATCAGTAGTAAGGTGACTATAATCAAGTCTCCTTATATCTTCATTAGTTCTACATTCTACCCAAATAACTTTAATTCTATGCATATGGGTGATATTATGTTTGAGCTTCTCTTTCATCATTTTGTAATCAAAGTTTTCTCTACTCTTGAATTTCCTAAGCGTAATCCACTGCAACTCAATTTTCATAGTCTTAGCCTTTGGAGTAGTGGAAATTATGTACCAACCAATACTAATTAGAAATTTGAAACCTTTTTTATGAGCATCTAATTATGTTGTATGCACATTCATCACTTTTCTACACATCTCCATTAGTATTAGTTTATCACTTGGGTATATGGGTAACATGTAAGGTTGTTCATCAAATCCTCCTACCCTGATGTAGGTGAAAGTTGGGAATTATAAGAAAATGTATCCAACCTTATTGACTTGTGCCCATGCCTAATCTGAAACTCTCTTCTTTTCAATTTCTTTCTCAAAAATGAAAATAAATTTATAGAAGAAGCCCAATCACAATTGGAAATCAAATTATTAAATTTATGAATACCTTTTCTAAAGAGACTTAAATCTTTCATACTTGGAAATTTTAGGAAGAAAAGAGTAAAATTGGTCATAATTGGAGACCACCACATGTTTTGGTAATCAAAATACAAGCCATATTGGAAACCTTCACCCACCAATCTGAGATAAGGTTTGAAATTTTCAAAATATTTCCAAACGTTTTAGCCATGAAATATCCCACAATTTTGACAAGAGCATTGGTAATAATTAAGGTGTGAAACCTAACATTTTTCTAACTAACATCACCATATGGTGAGGTAGATGTAATGTGGTACTGCAAGAGAATTTTCTAGGCCTCCTTACCTTTGGTACTTGAACCCCCCATTTTACATATAGAAAAATGTTTTATCTATAAATGTAAATAATCATGTACCACCTTTCTCATGAGGAAGACAACAAATATCGCAAGAAACTATGTGGTAACCATGAGTCTATTTAGTATTGACCCATAAAAATCACTAAGAACTTTAACCAACTTGTTATATGAGGATTTATAAGGGGGCCCAAAAAGATGAATAGTAGACATGAGTGGCCATAGATCATAAGGATAAATCTCAAAATAAAGCGAATGCCAATAAATTTAATTTTTTCACATTTTTATTTCTACTTCAAATTATATTGCGTGATCTAACCTGACATATGTATCATTCTCTATCTGATGCATTGGGTTTTATCCCACTATAGATTAGAGTCAAAGGCTTTGAAGAAAATATTAATGTAGTTCAATATCACTTTAATAGAGTCTTCTTACTCATCGAGGGTGATAAAAGTATCATCTATGAAGTGTACATTGATGAGCTAAGAAGAGTGGTCTGGAAAATAAATTCCCCTGATGAGCAAAAATATAACCTAAAGCTTCAATAGACAAAACATATAGAGTCAGAGCCAAAGGGAAGCCTTATCTAAAGGATCAGAATAAGATAAAACTATATGATTTGAACTCATTGATAATTATGCATGTCAATACTTATAAAAACAAAGTCTGAACTACTAATATGAAGTATTGAAAAAATATTAGGGCTTGGAGGATGGCTAGTATGAATGACAATTCAATTCAATCATAGGCCTTCTCAAAGTCTAATTTAAGAAATATGGTGCACTAGAGAGATGTTTGCACCCATTATATTCCCTCATATAAAATATTATTGATATTACATGTACTATTTCTAATTAATTTCCATTTAATAATTAATTAATCTAATTTCCAATTATAGGAGAATAAGGGAAAGGAAATTGGAAAAATATTTAATTATTTATTTAGTGGGAATTGGAAAGTTGAAATTCTAAAAGGAAACTTAAAAATTGGGATGTGGATTTATAGGAGGAGATAATTATGAGATTCTAAGTAAACTTGATAATTTTTTCTTGCTTTTTTATCCTCAAGATAAGTGGATCAAATTTGGGAAAGTTTGGGAAATGGAAATAAAGGAAGAAAAAAAAGTAGGATCTAAATGTTTTATGGGAAAGAGGATAAAGATAGAATTATTTTCCTTTTTTAACTCATTTAATAGTTTAAAATCAAATATATTGGGATTTTGGCACCAACCTTGGGGCCTCTTGTGTATTTATATGCCAAGATTTCCTTTTAGGATAGCTTTTGCACATATAACAATTTCTACATGTTTGATGCACTTGTGATTTAACTACAAGATTAGAGGATGAAATCCCTTGAGTTATTGAATATCATAGGTTAAAACCCCTTTTATTTATATAGGGTAATCTCATACATATATTACATTATAGATTCACATATTTACAGATTCTCGTATTCATTTTGGTGTATATGTTTATATGTTTTAGAGTGTGTAGTTGGAGTAGATTCTAATGTGGTGATTCCAGATTGGTTTTCATTGTTTATTGATATTTTTTTAATATATAACATCCTCTTTTTATTTAATTTCATTTTATATATCATTAATATAATTTGGAGCTCATAATTTATCATTTTTATGACTTTCACTGATATCGAGTAAAGTGAAATTGCTAGTTTTATATGCAGATCTATGTTTGTGATTAAATTTATAAAATTTATATTATATAATAGAATTATGCCATAACCCTATTGATATTTTTTTTATTTATTAATATTTTAATTTTAAGTAAGTTTCCCATTATAATTGTGTTAAAATTGCATTTCCCAAGATCAATCGGTATAGGGAAAATGCAAGTGTTTTAATAGTTGAATTAATATATATTTTCAGATTGAATATTATTTGCAAATAATTTTGGGAGATTTATTATAGTAGTATCATAGCTTGTATCTTTCTAGCCTATTTTGAGAGTTCACATCTTGATGTAATATCAAATGTATGTAAGTGGTATTAGTGAAAGAAAATTAAGATACCATCAAAGAAAAAAAAGAAAAGTTTAGCCACTAGTGATCGAAGAAGAAAATATGGGTGACAAAGAAAAGAGGATTCATTCTAATGAAATTATTTTTTTACATGAGATAATCAATCAAGGTTAAAATAATCTGAAGAAGACAATCCAAAGAACCTTAAAATAATCCATGTCTTAACTAATCTGAGTTATTCAGGGTATCAACCTGAATAAAACAAATGAGGTAGGAGGAAGACCATCAAAAAATGAGTGGGTTTAAATCACCCCATATTCTAAAAAATTTCATTTCAAATTACTATATAATTAAGGGGATCATCTTGAATATATAGAGTATCAATAACTACATACAAATAATGAGTTTACAATATATCATGCAGAATATGAGAAACTTAACCTTGCAATGCAATGAGCCCTCACTTTCAGAGAATTCTATGATCTAAAAATGAAGAAAAACAAAGTTCATAGAAGAAACCTATTGAGCCATATTTATTAAAGAGTAAATATTTATCTCAACCCAAAATAACCAGATTTGGTCAGCATAAATAACCTTGGAATACAAGTCAAAGATGTTGGAGTAAAGAAGAGGTAAAGCTTTAAAATTAATCAAAAGACTCAGAAATTAATACCACAAAACTAAAAGAGGTATTAGATACATCAAAACCACAAAAGTTCAAGGAATAAATTTTGAAAGTGAAACATAAAGGAAAAGCATATTTGCAAGAAATTAGAAAGCAATCAAATTTAGAGCTAAAAGAAGTTAGTGATAAGCCCCAAAATGAATCCACCATGCAAGTGAAAAGTTAAGGATATTCAATAAAAATATTCAAAGATAATGTTTTAGTGTATGCCACTAATTTTTAAACTCTAAATTACAAAGATGGTTGTGTCAAGGCAAATCTCTCAAAAGATCCCACTTATAAATCAGAGAAGGGAGGTAAACAATTTGATTATAGCCCAAAGTATGAGAAGGAAAGTTGTATTTTAGATTTTTTTTTCATATTATTCCATTAGATATGTTTTCATCATGTAAAACACTCTAGGAATAGAGAGAGGGTGAAAGACACAACTGGCAGGAAAAGATACAAGGATCCTTTTAGTTTAGTTCAAAATGGTCCATAAATAAGAGTATGGGATCCAGGTAATAGGTGGAGGCACATTAAGGGAAACTATTTTGATAAATTCAATATTTATGGGTTCATTATTCCATACACCAAAATAATCCAACAACTCAACATAGCCATGGGTGATTAGAAGGTATGTGTGATTAGAAGGTATGTGATAATTTACTTGTTGTGGGATTAGGAGAACCTAAAATTGTTTCTAGTATACATTATTTGCACTTCAATGGTTATTATTCATAGAATTATCATTTTATGGATTCAAGTTTAAATTTGAATAAAAATACATGGTTTTTAAGGGAAGTTCTAATGGATCACTATGAGTGGTTATAACTAAAATAAGGGAAAGGTCTTCTCTCAAGGGGTGAGTGGTTTGGGAAAGAAGTTGTTTGTTGATGCCTAATAATTTATCCATGGGATTACCACCTGATAGAAGATTCAAACACATGGGAATTAGGATATAAGCTTATCATGATCATTCCTTCCCACCACCTAAGAATTCATAGAGAGGAGATCAAGAAGACCATCAAATATAGATATCCCATTCCCATGATCGATGAGCTCATGGATGAGTTGCATGGGGTCATGTACTTTTCAAAGACTAATTTGACGTCAGGTTACCATCATATCCATGTAAAAGATGATGAGGTACATAATATAGCATTCAGATGTCATTGGGGACATTTTGAGTTCTTAGTCATGCACTTTGGTTTGACAAATACATCATCTACCTTAAAATCATGTATGAATTAGGTAGATAAATAAAAGATCTAAGCTATCTTGGATTGGCTTTCTCCTACCACACTAGCATACTTGAGATGATTCTTTAACCTTTATAATTATTATAGGATATTCATTAAGGTAACTTCATGTCTAGTAACAACCTTGATTGATATGACAAAGGAAATATATTCTGCATGGACACAAATAGGGAAATAAGATTTTGACAAGTTTAAAGAGGTAATGAGTTCCTACCCTATACTTATTATTATATATTTTTCACTTATTTTTGTTGTAGAATGTGATGCTTCATGTGTTGGAGTTGGGGATGTCTTATCTCCAAGAGGAAATCCCATAGATTTTGAAAGTAGAAAGCTAAAAGGTTATGACAGAGGACTACCTATCTATGATAAATAAATGTTGGTGATAATACATGTTCGAGATAAATTCAAACAATATTTAGTATATGGGAAGGTTGTTTTTAAAATGGATCATAATAATTTGAAATTCTTCCTAAGCTAACAAGGTTTGAATTATAGACAACCAAAGTGGAAAGATGATAGGTACACAGTGGTAGATGGGCTGATTTTATTCAAGTACAGAGTGTTCATTATTCTAAATCAAAGATGAAAAGGAAAATACTAGAAGCATTTCATGATGCACCATTATTAAGACATCCAGGTTTCTTCAAAACATAAAGACATATTAGAGAAACATTATCATGGAAGTAAATAAATAAGGGCATACTCAAAAATATTAGATAATGTATCACCTATCAATAGAACAAGTCAGAGTATGTCTTTCCAATACGATTGCTACAACCATTGCCTATTCCAAATCAGAAGTGGGAAAGTATATCCATGGATTTCATTATAGGTCTTCCTAAGGTAATTGGTAAAGATTGTATTTATGTTATTGCGTATAGACTAAGTGTGCACATTTTTTTTTGACCTTATAAATTTAAAGTAGATCAAATAGTAGATTTAGTCTTCAAAGAAGTGTTCAAGCTACATGGGTTGCCTATAAATATTGTTAGTGATAGAGATTGCATATTTCTTAGCTCTTTTTGGTAGGAATTGTTTCATTTAACTGGAAAAAAACTCACCCCTATCACAAGCTATCACCCAAAAATATATGATCAAATATAAATTGTGATTAAGTGGGTTGAATGATATTTGGGGAATTATGTTTTCAATCAACAAGCAGTGTGGGTTAAGTGGATGCACTTGGGAGAATACTGCTATAATACCACCCACCATATGTCCATTGGTATGTCTCCATTTATGGCTTTGTATGGATATGATGCATTGACATTTTTTGACTTGGTATCTATAAATAATAGAGTTCCAATAACTAGTGATTTAGTACAATAGAGTCAAGACATACTCATATCCCTCAAAGATCACATCCAACAAGCCCAAAACTAACATAAGTTTTATGTAGATCAGAAATAGATTGAGAGGTAATTTGAATTTGGGGATATGGTATTCCTAATATTTAAGATTTATATCAACCATCAATCAAAATAAGTTGTGTTGATAAGCTTAAACCACTATTCTATAGGCCCTAGAAAATCATCAAGAGGGTTGGTGAAGTGAACTATGAACTAGAATTACTAGAGAATAGCAGGATCCATAATGTTTTCCATATGTCTCACTTAAAATGGGAACTTGGAAAAAGTGTGACACCCTAAATGGACTTTACACCCTTGGATGATGAAGGAAATCTGATATGGGAACTAGATGTTATTATTGACACTAAGGAGAATGGATTGAGAAACAGGAGCATTAAAAAATACTTGATTCATTGGAAGAATCTACCCATAGAAGATGCCACTTGGGAAGGAGCAAATATTTTGGAACACCTAAACTTGAATTGATTGAGGGAAATAAATTTTTATGGAGGAATTGTCATGTCCCCTTTCAAATTAATTTCCATTTAATAATGAATTAATCCTATTTTTAATTATAAGAGAATAAGGGAAAGCAAATTGGAAAAATGTTTAATTAATTATTTAATGGGAATTAGAAATTTGAAAGTCTACAAGGAAAATTACCAATTTGGATGTGAATATAGAGAAGAATATAATTATTGGATTACAATGAAATTTGATAATATATTCTTGCTTTCTTATCCTCAAGAAAAGTGGGGCAAATTCAGGAAAGTTTGGGAAATGGAAACAACGGAGGAAAAAAAAAAGTAGGATCTAAAAGTTTTATGGGAAAGAGGATAAAGATAAAAATAATTACCTTGTATTAATCATTTCATCTTCTCAAATCAATTATATTTTGATTTTGGTGCCAACCTTGGGGCCTCTTCTATATTTATATGGCAGGATTTCTTTTTGGGCTATCTTTTAGTGATTCAAAAATTTCTACATGTTTGATGCACTTGTGCTTAAACTATAGGATTTGAGGATGAAACCCCTTGGTTTATTTTATATCATAGGATTAAATCCATTTTATTAATATAATTTAATCACACACACACACACACACACACACACACACACACACACACACATATATTGCATTGGAGCTTCACATATTTGCAAATTCTTATATTCAGTTTGGTGAATATGTTTCCATGTTTTATAGTGTGTAGTTTGAGTAGATTCCAATGTGATTACTATAAATTGGTTTCAATCATTTATTGTTCATTTTTTTAATTTATAACATACCATTTTTATTTAATTTCATAATATATATCATTAATATAAGTGGGATCTCATAATTTGTCATTTCTATGACTTTTGATGAAATCAAGTAAAGTGAAATTGCTAGCTTTGTATGCAGATTTGTGTTTGTGATTATATCTAGAAAATATATGTTATATAAAATCATGAGGCCATAACCATACTAATATTTTATATTATTTATAAATATTTTAATTTTAATTAATTTTACCATTACAATTATGTTAAAATTGCCTTTCCTAGGATCAATCGGTGTAGGGAAAATGCAAGTGTTTTAATAGTTTAATTAAAATATATTTTCAGATTGAATATTGTTTGAAAATAATTTTGGAAGGGTTATTACAAAATAATGTATATATCATTAATTAATCCAATATGGTATGGTCTGATGATGGTAGGTAGGATGAAATGAATATGATTTTTAAGGGCTTTGACAAGGATTTTATATGGCATGTTCAGGAGGGTGATGGGATGCTAATTGGTGATGAGATCTAAGTTTTTGGCCTTATGAATGAACTTACTATTACCCATGTTGATGAGATAACATAGATAATTTTTTTGTATAGATTTTTTATAAAATTTTAACTTGTAGAATCCTACAAAGTGCCAAGTAGCCTTGTAAAATTCATAATGAAAACCATTGATACTCAGGGATTTGTCATTAGCCATGCATTGCACTATTTTAAAGAGTTCCTTCAGAGTTATAGGGGCATCACAAATATTTTTATTAGCATTTTTAATCTTTTAAGGCACAACATTAAGGAATTATCATATATTGTATACACTTCCTACTCTCTCTACTTGGGCTTGGAACACTAGCTTGTAGTGATCAACAAAGGCCGAGAAGATTTTAGATAGGGTAGTAAGACAATTTTGAACAAACTTGATAGATCTGATTTGATATTTATCCTTCTTTGCCTAAATGTATTTTAATTACTCTTTAGAGGCCCAATTTCCCACTTTAATCCAATGTAGTTGAGCATAGATATGATCCCCTTTGGTTGCATGGTTATCTATAATTTTTAACTTATGATTTATAGAGGTAGCCATGGATTAAAACTAAAAACAAAAGAGGTTGTGCTAAAGAAGAGAATAAATACTTTGAAATTAATTGATCACAACACCATCAAATCATTTCTACATTCATGAAAATTAATTTCCATAGTGATAAAGGAAGGTGACGGTGTGAATGTTCACCTTGTTATACCATTTTATCTAGTTGGCATCACAAGATAGACGTGGTGGAAGGTTTCAAACCCTTTCAATGAGACAAATGGTGAATTCATATAAAATGAGGGAAGTGTTGAGAAAAAAAATATTATATGGCACCTTGAAGTTACCATCATTCTACTCCATTATAAGTGATGGGGTTATGGTCTAACAAGATAAATTTTGGATGGACAATGAAAGTTTTCCCATTAGAGACGTAAAGGAGAACACATGTTGCTAAGAGAACAAGAAAAAATATAACCACTTGAGGACCCAATCAACATTGGGATAATTATTGGACCAAGTGAATAAAGGTTAAATATTCAATTCATGTCACCAGATAAGTGGTTTGACCAAACCCCAATGATTTTTTAAATAAAACCAAACTTCACGTTCTTTCACACCCCATTGCATAGGAAGGGCATTAATTTTGTCCTCAGGCCTTTCAATTATATTAAATTTGTCATAAATTATCCAAGTGGAGAAAGGAATATTATTAACAAGCCATCACCATAATGCTAACCTGTTAGGGTCATCATTAGGGGTGTATATGTTGAAAAATCCTAGGGACTGAACATTAATGTCAAACATAGCCCAAATAGCATGATGTGACAGATCTTCACCCAAGGCAACAACCATGGGAGAAGTTTTCTTGGAAACTAATATATTGGTGTTACCACATCCATATTTGTACTAAGTGGAAACATCATATGCTTAACTTGAAATACATTTCAAAGTAGTCTATAGAAGAAACCATGAAATCTTAACTTATTATAGACAAATAAAATTTAATTCTCTAAACTATTGATAAATAACACATAAATATAATTTACAAGAGGAATTTATGAGACCTTGAACATTTCATGACATTAAATTCAATGGGGGAGTATTCCTACCTGACCATCCTTTGTCTTCTCTAGAATCAAGCATTGCAAATTATTTTCCCACCAAAGTGTGTTGGTTTGGAAAAAAATCCCTAAGCAAGATGGAGTGATTTTTATCCCTGTTATCCTCTCTAGGAGAGTCAATGCTACCATGATGTGGATTGCATGACTGTTAAGGGGTGTGATTGTTTGTAGATGGTGTCCTAATGAGAGGAACATTAACTTGTGATCAATAATATTGAGAAATTTAGCTCTAAGAAGCCATAAGAGACTGAGGACAGTTAACAAGGGGGACTACATTTTCCTTTCACTCCTCAAGGGAGAATTTTAAACTAGGGAGTCATTTAGTATGGTTCCTTTATTAATAACAATGGATTTTTTTTCCATTATTATCTAGCCATCACCATTTTCTTCCACCTTCTTCTTTTTTGGTGGCACCCTATCGACATAGGTTTTTGGATGACCCATGAGAGGACAGTCACAGATCTTATGGTCGGGTGACTAACATCAAAATTAGGTATTTGTAAAATTAAAATAAGTGACATTTTTTGCCTTTAGACACTATTTTATAATGATATAGCACCTCAATCTTATACACTTAGCAAATACATATCATGGATGTACCTTCAACTTCTAGATCCTTCCCACTGCCAAAAGGATCTCATACATTATCTCTTTATGCCAAATTGCTTATGTATTAGTCTGACCAATGTTATTCTAATGACTCAAACCTTATATCATGATAAAAAATTTATATTAATGCTTATTTTCTATTTATACATGTGCTTATTTTTTAACTACCCAAACACTTGCATCTAATCAAACCCCTACATCAACGCAAGTTTCCTATCCAAAAATCAAGTGTCTAGTACCCTAAAAGTCATCAATTTATAAATAAAACAATATATATGGTTTGCCTAAGTGATTTAATGTGATATATTCTCTAAAATTATTAGTATATATGCATGATCAATCCTCATTAGTTACTCACCTAACACATACCAAACAACTCACGAGGTAACTTACTAAAAGCATTATATCAATCATTCAAGTGAGAAAAGTTGCCTTATTTTCCCCTATTTTCATATCAATCATAGGTAAAACTCATGTACAAGTTTTAAGTACTAAAGGAGCATCCCATCAGTCATATTTTCTAAGTTACAATCTAGGTCACTATATGTACTTACTTATCACACATTACATCCTTATGCACACACAAGCCCACACATAGGGTATAACTACATGATTATGAGGCCTATTCAAAGTAGTGGATATGTAAACAACCCCCACTAATAAATGGGTCTTTTGTGTAAACTTGACACCATGATGCCACTAACCCATCTTTCCCATAGCCATTATGAAGATGAAAAATTAGGGTTTTGTTATTTGACAAGGAGCAACAACCCATGATCCAAACTTGAGCACACTAGAGAGAAGGTGACATATAACCCACAATATACTAGGTGGTCACATCTAGAACCTACAAGTATTCCAAATTGGACACCTACATCCATGTTAGATAGAATTTTCAATGCAACCATATGAGGCCATAGAGGTATAATTTAAAGAATTAAATGATTGATCTAAAATCTAGATCCAATGTATTTCTTTCTTGTTATAGATCTATCTTTGTAATATCCATCATAGTTATATTTTTTATTTTTATCATATCTCATTATATAAATATAGAATATTATTTATCTAAGTTTTCAAATTAATTGGTCCATTATATAAATAGTTTACCACCATTGTAAACTAAGTTATATTTATCCCTTTTAACCCCATATTCCCTAATCTATATTTTAGGGTTAAACATTGCCCAAATATCTATCCTTACTTGAATGTTAATAGACTCTTTCAAGACCTTGGTCAAGTTGACTTCGACAAAAACTCACTTGTTGGGCCAAGAATATTAGAATTTATTTTGTTCATGGAAAATAACCCACCCTATGGGCTTAACAATATCCTCAAGGAAAGACCATAGTAGAATTGGAAGGCTAGGAAGTTCAATCTAGACCAACACTTTAAAAGAGGCTTGGTTAAAAACTTTAAAATTACAAGTCCAAGGGGACATAATAATAAGGGTATTCCTTAAGAACCAATAACTCAACTTGTAAAGGATGGCTTGGACTTGAGATGGATCCTTAAAGGAGAAAAAGAAACATCCCTTGGTGATATTCATAACCCTAGTGACCTAAAAACCCAAGGGTTCTTTGTGAATATGGATCTAGGCATTGAGCTAAATCTCTAAGGGGACACAATCGACATAATAATCTATTAAATTTTTATTCTCATACCATTTACATATATTGTTAAGAAAATCATATTGCAAGCATACATTAGGTTGTGAGGGAATATTACAAGTTATACCTCATTGTATACCTTCAAATGAAATTTTTGGCTCTCTTTGGTGTCATCCTTTATGTTATCCACAATAATTATTGTGATATCATGGTTGAGTAACATTAAAAATGGGTCAACCCACCCAAAGGGTAGATATTAATGCACAATAAATGTGTTCTTAACCTATAAAATCCTACAAAGTGGTATGATAATATTGGGAAATGAGGAAACAGGGAAAACAAAAACAACATTAAACCCTAACAAAGCACATTGGTCAAGTTCTCTAACCTTTAACCCTAAAAAATCAAAAAAAAAATATCAATAAATTTTTGAAAAATGGTCATAATTAATTCTATTTTAACCAATCAATACTTTACATATATTTCAAGACAATATATTTATAATGTTGAAATGTTTAAACTTACTCATTTCTTAACAAATTTTATTTAAAATATCATTTATCTATATGTTGATTGGTTAATAGGTTTGCAGTGTTATTCCCTAGTTTAAAATAATGAACATCATCAAGCACTTTGTGATAAATGGGTGTAGCTTAGAATTTGGGTTTACCATTGACTTTGTCCATGTTGGAAGTGTCATTTCATTGTTAAATATCAAAAAAACAACACATAAAACACATCAACTACAAGGGTACTATTGATTTAGATCAATTCATATCCCATTTAGTAACTCCTTACAATCAACCATTTAATCATTTGTACAAGGTTAAATTGAGCTAAAACAAACCTATAGGCCCTCTATATGTATAAAAATATCAAATAATAATTAATTTATTCACACCAAGCTCCCAGTCTCCAGAGTTCATCATGGTTATGGTCTTTCATCATGTTTTTCTAGAACTGATGAGGCATTCTTCTCTACTTATTCCTATAATTTTATGTATTCTACCCTGCAGGCATTTCACCAGTGTTTTTAGCCTAGTCTCTTGCTCTTATTTTCACATTTTGTTTGTCTTGGAGAGGATTCTCCAATAGAATAGTTGGATCCACATTCGCATATAATTGTATCATAATACCTTTGTCTTGAGGGGCAAATCCCCTACTTTGGATGCATTCACCAAATTTTAACAAGTAAGCTTACAACACCTTTCTATATTTGCATTGTAAGCTTAATTTCCACTCATTATAATCAAATAATTATATTATACAGGTTTATTCAAATGGAAGTAACATTCTATAAATAGATTAATATAATATCATCTTCCTTATTTATCTAAAATGGAAAGGTTTGGAGATAAATTGGGTCTTCAATCATGTAGGGGATTAAGGATTGGAGCCTTCATAGAGGTCTATCAGTTGCACCTTATGGGTTTGAATCTACATGGCTTTGGGGGTGTTATATGTAAGGCATAAGAGATTATTGTTACATGTATGTTGGCAATTGATTACAATTTTTAATTATTTTTTTGCCCAATTTTTCACATATTTTATGCACCCCTCCCTAATGAGATGGCCATATTGTAATGAGTTAATGAATTTAAAGTGACCATACCAAGTTATGAATCTTCATAAATGCAATGTTCGAGGTGAGTTCTATTTGTTTATTTAATTTTTTGTGTTGAAAAATGGGGATTTGGATTAAAATCCACCATTTCTTGGTGCAAATTTAAATTTTCAATGATTATTTGAACTAGTATCTACAACATCTTTCTTTGTCATATGATATCACCTAGTGAAAATTTTAAAACACTAACATTTACCTATGTAGTTGTGGCATATATTAATTGGAATGTCAAAAAAAATCTAGAGTACATTACCTAGAAGATCTAATTTCATTTTTTCATTATTTTCTCATTATGAAAGAGTTGCTTTATTATTTTTATAAAATTACTTATTGTTAGAATGCCCTCATCTTTTGTGACATCCCCTTCAAGGTATAGTTAAAATAGCGAAAAAAAATTAGATTAACTATCTAATTGAAGGTTATATCATGTAATCTTAAACCATACATACATTTGTAATTCTATTGAGTATTGGAGGGATAACTCATAGTGATTGGTTTAGCTTAAAAATCTACTTCCTAAACATTTTACCATAACTATTAATTATATGCTATTAAAATCAAGGATAAATAACTTGCATAAATAAAAAGTGTGTTATAATTTTTTTTTGCATCCATTACTCACATGTCATACACTTAACAAAAACTAAATGTAATTTACATCATAATATCAACATCTCAAACATAAGTGGTCAAGATAAAATCTTATTTAAATAATTTATTCTATTAATTACACTCATTCATTATCATAGTGAATAACAATATTAAAATAACATAATACATGTATTACTTAACTTGAATACCCAATTATCATTTCAAATTAAAAATATTATAAAGCATGCACATATGATCTGAATTTGTTTACAACTACTATACATTTAGGACTGATCAAATGTCCTTATTAATTTACAATTTTTGCAATCATACTTCAATAGTGTACATCAGTAATTACCATAATCATCTTTGTTTAAAATTTGATCCGTTGCTAAGTAAGTAAGTATAGGAGTTATCATAGATCCATAGTCGACCAAATTGATGTAGATAGGGAGAATATCATAGAAGATTATTCCTCCAACCACAGAGCCTTTTGGATCCCCTACACACTGCTCATCCACTGAGAGTGGCCCTACCCTTCATGAATAGGATATATAAGAGATCAAAAACTAAGAAAGAGATCATTTTCCAACACCATGGCTACTCCACATAACTTATTATGAGTGTGACTATGAACCAAGACTAGAATTAAAATATTCCCAATGTATACTACCTATATACACTACTTACAATCATAAGTTTTTTTTAGATTCACCAAGTACCCCTTGTTGATTATTAACTCATTAGGTAATTGAGTTACTATGTGTGTCTAGCTAGGATACCCTCCCATCTCTTAGACCACACATCTTGCATCCACTACTCTTATCCCAAGGTCTCCCCGATCTAGGCATCTCATAGTTACTAGGTCTAGATAATCCTTATTACCAGTTGTTTATTTTATTAAAAATTTACTTACGAGATGATTATTTATATGAATGTCACATACCACCCATGTAAACCATTGACTTATCCATATGTTGATTAATAATTAGTTTACTAAGATAAGAAGCTTATTTTAACCTACTTTATTACCTTTGATTCTATGTTTTAATGCTCAGTAGGGTCATTCTCGCCTTCAAGTAAAACTTTCACCCTACCTCTTATTTACTCATTAAGGAAAACTTGATGATAGTTAAGCTAGGTATAAACTTAGTATAGGCCTAATGATGATTATTCATCTCTATCCATTTCTACATGATGCTACCATGGTTATATAACCCCATTTAAAATGTTGTTGTTGGTTTACTATAAAAAGTAGGTAAAATATCGTAATATTTCATTCCTAAAACCATATCATTTTCAAAGATCTTCATAAATTTCAATAATTTTTAATGGTAACCCAAGAAATCCATTCAAAGAATTCATAGCACAGCCAATCATTTAGTTATCAAACTAGCTCCTACATTACTTGTGATGCTCATCAAGGATTACAATTTTTAGGTTTCTTTTAAAAATTGACTAGAGGTAACTTCATCTCCTATGTGGGGATATTACTCCTATATTTTTTCTTTATTTCTACATATAAATAGGTTATTATTGAAAGGGATGCCTTAAGTTGATAAGATTTGTATTCATAATGCTCTTGTCCAAAATCATATTTAATAACATTTTAACGGTATAATATGATTATACTAGCTTGGATATAATGAGAATCATAATTATTAATCTATTATCCTTTGTTTCCATTCCATAATATAAAATTCATGTTTATGGAGAATATTACATTTTATTTTATTTTTATTAAGTGCCCCTTTATTTTTATAATTGTATTCAAACTCATTATTATTTTCACACATTACTCCTGATAAACTGGTTTAAAGTTATCAAAGAATACAAATTTTTATGACCAATAATAATAAATTTAAAAATTAGCCAAAATATTAAATTTAGGAAAGATTGTATATGCATTTTATTTTTCTTCATAAAGGGATGACTCGATAAAGGTAAACCATGGCATAATAATAAAAAGGGATTAAAGGTAATGTTTAATGATTCCAAAATAGGGGGTTCATTGTATATGGAAGTTTTGGACTACTACCAAAAATACCATACTTACTATTGTTAGTTCAAAATAACTAAATCTTAATAGAGCACCATCACAAAAGACTATTGGGAGAACTAAAGTGCCACTCAACAAAAGCTTTGGGTGGACATTTGTCTTTAAATAGTACAACAAATTGGTGTTGAAAATATCATTTTTTTAACAGTTATAAGAACATGATGACTCCCTATAGCTTGGTGACCAACTATATAGTTTGCCCAAGATGAAATACATCACAGTCATTTTGCTTATGTTCACAGATCAAGCCT
The DNA here is from genome assembly GCA_037957365.1 of Torreya grandis. Taxonomy (NCBI): domain Eukaryota; kingdom Viridiplantae; phylum Streptophyta; class Pinopsida; order Cupressales; family Taxaceae; genus Torreya; species Torreya grandis. The sequence continues at coordinate 839,560 of JARHVA010000773.1, read as the reverse complement.
CTCTTACAAGGCATCTCTCTTTGATAGGTAAGATTTATTTTCTAAATTTCTTATTTGTCATTTTGAATTTACTAAATTTTTCCTAGTGGGAAAAAAGGTGCCATATTGAATTATTGATCCATGGATTTGGTCCTTCCTAAAAGCTACATTCTAATCTATTGATACATGAATGATCTTGCAGGTTTATATAGAGACAAAAGTTATCATAAATTATTAAAATCTACAAATTTATACGAGGATTGATTTGGTTTAAACATTGACTCTAAAGGAAAGAGAAACACATTTGAAAATAACAAAAGAGCAGTTCCATGAGAGGTTGATTATATAATGAAAACAAGATTTATTTGTGAAAAAAGAATATTATTTGGATTACAAATTTTGAGCTCCTATAGGAATAGATAAAGGCCAAAAAAATAGGTTTAACATTGGTCTCAAAATATCCTAAGCAAATAAATATATCCACATACTATAGTTTATTCTTAAGGGAAAAATAAATACTCCACTCCTCAAACACATTAAAATCTACGTCCCAAAGTTAGCTCCTAAAATTTGTAATGAAGTACAAGTATCTCAGATGACTTTCTTTATTAGATTGATCATTTTAAATTGAATAAAAATTATATGTTAATGAACAAAAAATTCCCAAAGGTAAACCCGATGCCTAAATTCATTTTATGTAACATTATGTTAGGCATTACCACTGGTCATTGCAAAAGGACAAACAAGATTAAAAATTCTTGACTTCAAGGAAAATGATTGTCAGCAACCTCTCTCTTTTCCAGAGCATCCTCTTTCGTCCTTTGCTATGCTTTCCTCCTTTCCTCTATTAACCCCCTCCTTTTTTTCCCTTGCCTAGTCAACATTCCCTAGGCCAATAAATAGATTAAAGCATTTAATTTTTTTCACCCAACTTCACTATTTACTTCATCTAATTCACTATTCCCCCATGTGGCACAATGGATGAGGGGGGGATTGCAGCAAGATAAAATATTCATTTTAGTCAATGTTGAATTTAATACCAACTTTATTTTTATCCCCTAAGGGTGGCGTATTGGTTGAAAATTGAAGATTTGATTTTAAATAGAATTAAATGTTTAAAATACTTTTCATAATATTTATTTTTCTACCATACAATAAAATATTTTTTACTAAAATCATTTAATGCATCCTAACTGATCGTGCATAGCCCAAGATAAGTTAGAGTCTTTTAATTTATAGCTAACCCATCTATGGAATCCCTATGGCATGCTTAGATCACTTGATTGACACATCATCTTTATTATTTTTTGACACCTTATCTATTCCAACTCTCCTCGATGATACCCTCCCTCTCTGTAGGGTTAAAGTAACCTATGCTGCAAACACATACTAAGATGAGACCCATTAATAGTTAATAAATTTAAATGTATATATTAACTATCAATTAAGGTAATGTTAAGGCATTAATGCATCCTTTCATCACTTGTAAATATGTTTATTTTCCCTACATAACTCAATGTCAAATTTTACATTAGGTTTGTGTACACATAATTAATCATTCTAAGTCTCACAATAGTATAATGCATAATAATAATCACCTTAAAAATATAGTCGTTTAGTTTCACAATGATACCATCATTCAATAGTAAATAAATGTCAAAAGTTTATCCATCTAATTTTACATGGCACGCCACATTGACATGCATAAGTAAATTATTACGTGCATATAAAAATGGGATATAACATCCTCCACCCCTTGGAAGAGAAATTAGACCAATGACTACTAAAATATAAGAAACTAAGTAAAAAGATGTGGGAAATATTTATAGACTTCATCATAATCTTCCCATATCACACTCTCCTCAAAATATTGGTCCCATTGGACCTTACATTAGGATACTTCCCTATTCTGCAAAGTCAATTTGTAAGTATCAATAATCCACAAAGGCTCTACTAGAACCACTTTTGGATCCTATACCTATAAGGTTTTCCAATCAATAACATGAGACACATTTGCATGATAACATTTTATTAAACAAACATGAAAAACATTATGAAGTCAAGAAAATGTTAGTGGTAGTGTAAGTCTATAGGCAATCAAGTTAAACCTTAAGGAAATCAAAGGGTCCTACATCTCTTGGTGCTAGTTCAGAAGACTTTCCAAACTTGATAGAAATTTTATGTAGTTTTATCCTTGAAAAAACTTTATCTCCTACTTTGAAAAGTATAGGAGTCCTCTTCTTATCAGTGTACATCTTCTTCCTATCTACAATCTTGAAAAGTATTTTCTAAATGAGCTTGACCTATTCCTCCATATCCTATAGCATTTCTAGGATAATTACAAATCTATCACCTAGATTATCCCAACTAAGGGGTGTAAGACACTTCCTACCATAAAGTTCCTCAAAGGGGACCATGTCAAGAGTTAAATGATGTGAATTATTATACGTGAAATCTACTAAAGGCAAGTACTCCTCCCACTTATATTGTTGATCCATATATTACATATGCAACATATCTTCTAAAACTTGATTCACCCTTTCTATTTATCCATCAGTCTCAAGGTGATAGGCAAAATTGAAATTTAATTTTATTCTTAGAGCTATGTCTAAGGTCTACCAAAACCTTGAAGTCATATGATTATCCTAATCCAAAATGATCTTCTCAGGTACTCCATGTAATCTAAAAATTTCTTGTTAACACTGGAGATCCATCTATGAGATTTCATAGAATAAAATGTGTAACCTTGGTGAGTTTTTCCACTACAACCAAGATTACATCATGCTTGTTCTTTGATAAGGGAAGTCCTTGAATAAAATCCATACTAATAACCTACTATTTCCATTCAAGAGGCTCATGGGGATATAACAAACCTGTTGGATGCATGTGCTCAGCCTTGACTCACTAGCACTCCAAACATCTTATCACAAAATTAATAGCATCTCTCTTGAAACTTGGCCAAAAATATAACTTTTTGAGATCAACTAACATCTTAGTCACCCCTAGGTGACCTAAGTAAGGAACAATATGTGCCTCATCTAATACCATGATTCATAAACCACCAAGATCTAGTACATAAATCCTACCCTTAAATCTAAGAAGTCTCCCTCTTTTTATCTGATAGCCCTCATATCTATGATCCTAACTATCAGTATCTAAAACAGTCTTGACCTAGTTATAAAACTCATTTGATGGTAACTGACTCAAAAAAATTCTCATGAAATGTGATCCTCATTATTTCCATGGTAGATATATATATATATCCTCTGACTAAGGGCATCTTCTACTCTATTTTCCTTGCCATTAATATATTCTATATCAAAATCATACTCACATAAAAAATTTAACCAATGCCTTTATCTTGCATTAAGGTTAGGTTGAGTAAAAATATATTTCAAACCCAAATTATTTATTCTGAGCTCAAATGGTTTTCCTAACATAAAATGTCACCACGTAAGTAGCACATGAACAATAGTTACTAGCTCTAATTCATGGGATTTGTAATTTAACTCATATAGCTTGAGTTTTATGGATTCATAGGCCACTACATGGCCATCATGCATCAACACACCCATAAATCCTTCTTTAGATGCATCTATAATCACTGTAAAATTACCATTTGCATTTGGAACATTTAACATAGGTACATATGTTAAATTATATTTCAAAATCTAAAAATCTTGCTCACACTTGTCTATCTAGATGAAATTTTAGTTCTTATTCTATAAAGAAGTGATTGGGTTTCCTACCTTGGAAAATCCTTCCATAATTTTTTTTTAATATTCAAATAAGCCCATGAAATTTTAGACTTTGTGAACATTGTCTATAGACCTCCATTCCTGATGGCTCAAATATTTGTAGGGCTGAAATACCTTCAGTTGAAATGATGTGTCCTAAGTAATGTACTCTCTTCTAGAAGAACATGAACTTATACATATTTCCATAAATCTTATGCTCTCTTAATCGTTGTGTCACTAACTATAAATGTTGAACATGTTCCTCTTCATATTTTGAATAAATCAAAATGTCATCCAAAAATACCAAAACAAAGTTGTCTAAATAGTCATTGAATATGTTATTTATTAGGTTCATGAATGTCACTGGAGCATCTTTAAGTCCAAAAACAAGAACTATGAACTCATAATGCCCATAACAATTCTTGAAAGTAGTTTTTGGATTGCATTCTTCCTGAATCCTTAATTGATGATAACCTGATCTCAAATCTATTTTGGAAAATATTGTTGCCCCTCACATTTGATCAAAGAGATGATCAATGTGTGGCAAATGATATCTATTCTTCATTGTTACTTTATTGATTATCTTGTAGTCAATGAAAATCCTAAGGGTGCCATCCTTCTTTTTAACAAAAACTACTAAAGCACCCCAAGGAAATAGACTTAAACATATAAGACCTTTGGATAATAGTTCCTATAATTGAGCCTTTAATTTGAACAAATTATTTTTCAACATTTGGTAAGGGGATTTTGACTTGGCTCTAAACCAGGGATGATATTGATTGAGAAATTAAATTCTCTCTTAGGTGGAAGCCCTAGTAGTTCATCAGGAAAAACATCACTAAAGTCATTTATAAAAGGATAATCTTCTACCATGGGTTCCTTTCCCTCTTCCACTTTATCAAGTTGTACTTCAAAAAAAATACACCCTTTTCATTTGGCTTTTTTCAACTACATTGTAGAAATTTGCTTAGAGTAACATCAGATTTAACTCCTTGCACAAATCTAGAATATCTTTCATCCTCTAGCCATGATATTGTTTTAGAAAAGCAATCAACTTTAGATCAATGCTTCCATAACCATTTTACTCCAAGTATCACATCATACAATCCTAAGGGGGCCATATATAGGTCTATTTTAGTAGTGAATCTTGAAATCTCTAACTCAAATTTAAATAGACATTACTCTACCTTTTTCACTACTTGATTTCCATATTATACTGACCAAGAATTAGACATAAAACCAACATTTTTATTGATCTAATAATTTTAGGACCTATAAAACACTCGGATGCTCCTGTATCAATAGGCACAGTAATGGGATAACTAAAAAGTTTACCTACTACCTCTACTAGTGTCACTTAAAAATCTTCTTGGTGGTTATCTACCATTGCATGAATCCTTTGATAAAACACTTGTTATTGGATTGGAAGGGGTGCCTTAGATTGAACATCATTATATTGATGAGGACATTGGTTATGATAATGATCACCTTCACAATTAAAGCAACAACCCACTGGGCCTTTCTTCTCTTGGGATTTTCCGTCACCACTAAACTTCCCATTATTAAAGTTATTATTGTTATTATTGCTATTACCATTTCATCCCTTATATCAATTATTGAATTTTATTGAATTCCCAAACTTGGAACTATTCCCAAAACCTGTGTTTTTGTTCCCACCATTTATATTGCCTTTTTAAAACTTTTTTTCTAAAGGAAGGGGAGTTTTTATGCTAAAATTGCTTCCCTTTGTTATAGAATTCATTTTTATTTGATGCAAAGGTCTTCAATTTTTTCTCCTATTTTATAGCTTTCTCAAAAACTTCATCCATAGTAGTGGGTCCATGGAGGTCGACATCAATGTTGATCTAAGGGTTCAAACCCAAAATAAATTTTCTAATCCTAAACCTCTCATCACCTTGATACTATGATATATATTTTAGGAGTCAGGTGAACTTATCCCAATAAGTAGTGACTAAAATATCTCCTTGTTGGATATTATAAAACTCTATCATCTTTCTATCTAATTATACCTATGGCAAACATCTATTTTCTAAAATAGGACACAATTGTTCCCAAGTGGTGGTTTCTACAGATAATTTTATTTCATTCTTCAAGTTTTCCCACCAAACTGATACTTCACCTGAGAGCTGGTAGGCTCCCCAAACATCTTTCATTTCCTCCAAAATGTTTTGAAGTTCAAAATAATTCTCCATTTTAATAAGCTAATTTTCAGCTCCATCTCCATTTACTACCCCATTATACTTAGGTGGGGTTATCCACTTCAGGTCTCTTACCAACTTAGTATCAAATTAAGCTCACTTTGGTGGGGGCTCATTATGAATATTACCATTAGGATTTTCTTGATTTTACTCAACTATGTTCTGGTCATCTTTGTCATTGATTTGATTTCCTAGGTTTTACTCATGACCTTCTCCATGTGTAAGGTCATGTACTTGTTGTTCCAGGATACCCATCCTCTTTTGAGTAATGGTTACTATTGTCTCTAAATCTTGCAACCTAGAAGAGAGTGTTCAATCCTCTTCCAAATTTAAGCAATGTTGGAACATTTCTAAGCATGTGGGTAGACCTATATAGGAAATGAACGTCTAGATTCAAAGGGCTAGCTCTCTAAATGTATCTCTACAAAACAACCTCTATCTAAACCAGTTTGATTTAAAGGAAAAGAGTTAGAAATTTATCAAAAAGAAACCTACTCTAGGATTGGTGATGTAGTAAGATTATCACTCATGTGAATATCATATTCTAATGCATAATATAGCAAAACCCATAGACCATTTTCAAGCTCTAAGGGGTTTTAACACAAGGATTTCAGTATAGAGGTGAGATGTGTAAAATGACTCAAGGAAAATGAACTAAAAGGAAAACTTTGCACATTTTAAAAATAGTTATACACTTACAATAATTAGCACACTTGAACACACTCTATATGAGTTGTTAGACTAAGAACGTTTACTTAGGCATGAAGGATAAAGGATAGAAGGATGGAAAATCATCACTTATTATCACTATACATCTCTTACACACCCAAAAAAATATTCAAAATCTTGAAATAAATAGAGTTGTACTTAATGCTTAAAGGTAGAATATAAAATCAGTCTAGTAAGGATTTTCCATACACTGTGTGGTTATTTTTACACTAACCCAAGTTGTATTTATAGTAGAAAGGAAATTAGAGGAGGAGGCTTTTAGCTCTAAAAAGAGGAATCAATATGTTAGGAGTCTCCATCTTCAATTGCAACCATCTTTATAAATGATGTTCATTCAATCCATTTGATTGATCCATGTCACCTCAAGTGGTTACACAGCTAGCTTGCTCTCTCAAAGATGCTTCCCCAATGGTTTCACTAGTAAAAATAAGATATTTTTGATCTAAGTAATGGCATTAATGTGGTTATACAAATGATTACACTTGTCAATTTGTTTTGATGCTAACAGCTTCTCACCATCTTACTGAGGTGTGAAATGATGTAGGGAAGAGTTATTTTCATTCTATTGGCCCTGGAGAAGCATCTACGCGTATGCTTTCATGGCATTTTTTAGAATGATAGCTCTATGTGTGTGTTCCCACAAACATCCTTTGAAAACTCATTCCAATTTGACCAAGTTAAATTTTTGAACCCTGTAAAGCTCCTCAGCTTTTCTTCCTTTAATCTACTCAATGGTGATATGAGCCCCTCTTATCTACTTGGGACCCACTATTGAAACACTAATGGCTAGCTCATCACCTTGAAGCTAACCTCTATATAACCATCACTCTACTAGGACCATTCCTTTGGGGCATCTTTCTAGATAATTTTCCCATAGACCCTTTTCCTCTTACCCTTAAGAAAGCTTGAACATGCCCTTTGGCAAAATTGCAAGTGTCCCTTCAAGAATTTTGAACTGGACACTTTGCAAGAGAAAATACCTTTCGAAATTTTTGTAGTATTCCCTTAGGCTTTTGCAAAGGACATTTTGCAAGAGAAAAGACCCTTCAGAAATATTGAAAATGTCCCTTCAGAAGAGAAAGAAGCGTCCCTTTTCTTGATAAATGATCATTTGGAATTTTTTTAAATGTCCCTTCAAACTTTTTGAAAGTGTCCCTTTGGACCTTTTGAAAGTGTCTTTTAGAGAATTTGAATTGTACCTTTCAAAAATCTTATTTATAGAAAAAGGTCCTTCATATTTTTTGAAAGTGTCCCTTCAGGATTTTTGCAAAGGACCTTTCAAACTTTTTGAAGGGCACTTACATGAGAAATATTTCCTTTGTAAAACCCTTAAGAGCCAATTCTTTCAAAAAGATTGTTTCAGATAAAATGTCTGAAACAATTCCTTCATAAAAATGCAAAGGACCAATTCCTGAGAAAAAGCCCTTCAAAAATATAAAAAATGTCCCTTCTCAAGATAAATAAGTGTCTTTTTAGACTTTTTGAAAATTTCCCTTCACAAGAGAAAGACCCTTCGGAAAAATTGAAAATGTCCCTTCGAAAATATTGCAAAGGACACTTACATGAGAAAAAGACCCTTCAAAAAGATTATTTTAGACAAAATGTCTAAAACAAGTCCTTTGGAAAATTTGAAAGAGCCAATTCCTTTAGAAAAGTTTAAAGAGCCAATTCCTAAGAAAAATACCCTTCATAATTTTTAAAGTGACCCTTTGAAAAAATTGAAATGGACCAATTCCTTCAAACTTTTTGTTTTAGAAAAAACTTTCAAAATAATTCTTTTGAGCCTTAAACAAAAAACTCAAAGCAAAACCTTGCCAAAAGAAATAACACTTGACACTTTGTTGTGGGGATAAACAAATTAAGAATGATGCACTTAGCCAAAAGGAAAGATGCAAAACTTAGGTGTGAAAATTGGCTAACATTTTTGGTGAGTCCTAGGGGTGGCATGCTTGTTATGCCTAAGACTAGTTGCCTAAATCCTTCTATTGGGCATGGAGTCATGCATATGGGCACTCAAAAAATGAAAAAATACACAAGTTAGTCGATAACACACACAAAGGCAAAGACACACACCAAACAAAAGGGAGGAAACACACTTGTGCTACAAGTCACTTAGGGAACACAATAATAGACCAAAACAAACTATACTAAACACACACTTAAGCTACTATTTACAAAACATGACCTACAAGGATTAATAAAAATACTTTAGATGTATCCCATTTACAAGAATAGGCAATTCTTCTCCATTCATCTTGGTCAGTTGAAATGAGTTGCTTTGTTTACATTTGTTAATGATGTAAGGGTCACTCCATAAAGTGTCAAACTTTGTATGTTTGTCTGATTTTGCTCTATCTTCATCCTATTTTAGGACCAAGTCACCTTCCTTGAACACTCTTGCACTTGATATTTTTTTAAAGGACTTATTCATGAGTACTTGGTGGTGTTCCATGGCCTTGTGTGCATTGTCTCTTACTTCTTGTAGCTGCATTAGTTCTATCAATATGACTTCCATTGGAATATTTTTAAGTAGTTCTTGCTGCTATGCAAGTTCTAGAGTAGGGATTTCTTGAGATATGGATAACCTAGCCTCTCTCCCATAAACATGCACAAAGGGAGAATTACCAATCAATCTCTTGGGAGTAATCCTGTCAGCCCATAAGGTTGTCTTTAGCTTGTTGTGCCATGCACTTTGATTATTCTCCAATGTCCTCTTGATGATCTTGATGAGATTCTTGTTAGTAAATTCAGCCAATCCATTACTTTGAGGGTAATATTTGGATGAGGTACAACTTCATTCCTATTTACCCAATCAAAAGTTTTATCACTTATGTAAGCAAGTGAATTATCAAAAATGATAACATGGGGAACTCCAAACCTTGTTATAATGTTCTCATAGAACTCCAAGATATCATTTTCACTTGCCTCTTTCAATGCAATAGCCTCTACCCACTTTTTGAAGTAGTTAGTATCATTCAATATCCATTTTTGTCTATCACTTGATGGAGGGTTGATCATACCAATGAAATCAAGGCCCCATTGCATGAAAAGTTGGTCTACTTAGATAAGATTCAATGGAAAGGTTACAAGTTTCTATTTGCCTACAAAGAAGGCACATTGAGGACACATCTTAGCTCAATGGTAACAGTCCTTAAAAATACTAGGCCAATAGTAACCAACCCTCATTATCTTTACAACTATCATCCTAAGAAAGAAATGACCTCCATCTACACCATTTTGAAACTTTTCTAGTAGCATATCAAACTGATCACTATTAACACACCTCAATATCACACCATTCATGTCCTTCCTAAAGATAACACCATCTACAAGATAGTATGGAATGGTCTATAGTATAAAATATCTCCTTTGAGACTTGTTCAAGCCATTGGGACACCCACCATTTTGAAGAAAACTAAAGATGTCTTGTGTCCAACTTTGAACTTGTATGTGATCAACTAGTTGGGGGTGAACTTGGTTGATCAAGACATCCTCTTTTAGATCTTTAAAATATGAAGCTAAATTCTCACATAACCCTTTTCCTCTTACCAAGTTTGTCACCTTAATATCCACATCGTACTCCATTACTTTGGTAATCCACTTATCTCTCTTTTCATTAAGGTCTTTGCTTAGGAAAAACTCCTTAGTGCTAGGATGAGAAACCATGATATGTATCTTATTATTTGAAACAATGTATCTAAACTTCTTCAATCCTCTTATCATAACTAGAGCTTGTTTCTCAACAAATGTATAACTAACCTCATAATATTGCAATCCTTAGCTAAAGAATACAACTAATTGCTCTACCTCTTCATCATTCTTTTACATAAGCATATATGAGATTGTATCAAGGTTATAAAAGGTATATATTATGAAATATTTGGCAAAGTTTGAGTTCAAGAGAGTAGGATATTTTTCAATTACTTTGTTGATTGCCTTAAAACTACTCTTACCTTCCTTTGTCCAAGCAAAAGCTTAGTTCTTCTTGAACATGGTTATGATAGGCTTTACCATAGTTTCAAAGCCTAGAATAAACCTTCTTACAAATTTTATTTTCCACAAGAAGCTTTGAAGTCCTTTCTTGTGTTGAGGCAAATACAAGCCTAGAATAGCCTCAATCCTCTTAAGGTCAATACAAAAGCCTTCTTTTGAAATAATATAGCCCAATAACTTACCTTCATGGACAACAAAGATGCCCTTTTTCGGATTAAGGGATATTCTATACTCCCTACATTTCTCAAAAACCTTCCTTAGATGTTTCATATGATCAGTATCATCCTTTAAAAAAATAGTTATATCATCAAGGTACACAAGTAGAAACTTATTGATCAAACCTTTAAAAGCCATGTCCATTGCCCTTTGAAATGTAGCTTTAGCATTAGATAAACCAAAAGGCATCTTCCTATAGGCAAAGTTCCCTAATTTTGTAGTTAAGGTTGTCTTGAATTGATCCTCTTCATTCACCAGTATTTGATTGTAACCTGAATAACCATCAACAAGTGAGAAGTGTTGAGAACCTAAAATAACTTGCAGAATTTGTTCCATGTAAGGTAGTGGATAATGATCTTTGAGAGACACTTTATTAAGGTCTTGAAAATCAACACAAATTTTGATCTCTCCATTCTTATTTTAGATAGGTACAATATTAGCCACCCAAATTGAGTTTTTGATAGGAAAGATAATCCTAGACTCAATCAACTTGGTCAACTCTTTCTTCATGAGTTCCTCTATCTTGGGATTGATAGGCCTTTATTTATGCCTAACTGGTTTTTCTCTAGGTTCTAACTCAATGGTGTGATGAGATAAAATTGGATAAAACCCTTTAAAATATTTATATTCCCATGAAAATATGTCATGGAACTCTTTTCATAATTTAATAAAGGCCTTCCTCTCAGACAGGGAGCATATCTTACTAATTTTCAAAAGCTTGTCCTTATAAATCATGACTCTCTCATAGTTCTCTTATTTTGTGGGCATACTCACTCTTTATTTATTCTTTTGATCATATTAATTGAAAACACTCTCCAAATTAATCATCCATTTAGGTATCTTGTTTGTCTTTAGTTGAATAACTTTCTCTTCATATTGATCATACAGTCTCTTTTGGTTCCTCAAGAAGAATCATACCTCATTTTGTAAGAAGTGTGCAATGTGTTCATCACTTTCAAACACCTATCATGACACTTAATTATATATAATATAATGCCTCATAATTACCTTGATATGATACTGATCTTTCTCCTTTCCTACATCAGCAACTGCATCAAATTGTGTTCCTATGACAGCTAATCTATCGGCATGTTTACTTGAATCCCTTGGTACGGGTTGTATGTTAAAGGCATAAAAGTCTTTAAGTAGGTCCCATACCCTATGATTTTAGGATTTAAGCAAGGTATTATTTGTTTTATCTTGATTTCTCACTTGGTGGATGACTAACTCACTATCCCCATAAACCCTCAAATTCTTGATCCCTCTCTTTTTTCCCATTGGAGGTCATGAACTAGGCCTTCATATTCTGCCACATTGTAGGTGCAACTAAAGTGGAATCTATATGAGGAGTAGTATTGATTATTTTATGGAGAAAATAACATAACACTAGATCATACACCTATTTTTCTTCTTGAGTCATCAAAAAACATTTCCCATATCCCTTCAAGTTTATGATCTTCATTAGTGAGTGAAGGAATTGAAACATCCTTTTCATGCATACAATAATCTCCAAAATCAATTTATTATATGAATTAATACGGGTCAATTCCATGTGTTTTGGTGATATATTTATCAAGGAAAATATTAGAAATACCTTCAAGGGGGGATGATGCTTCACCATCCATGACACCTCCTTCCTTACCAATTAGATAATTCTAACTTGAATTTGTCTCCATGTATGGCTCAATATGAAACCTTACTAAGGCATATGTCCTTATAGTAACCTTGGTTACATATCTTGTTTTAAAATCTATAAAATACCAATCATCAAAAATGTACCCTCCTATTTTAGCGGTGAAGTCCTTTTACAAGTAGATAGCAAAATAAGTTGGAAGGTCTACCACCACAACATCTTGTATAATGGGGAAACTTGGGAAATCATGTAGAAAGAATTTTAGACCTATAACCAATCCCACTATCTTGGTTGGAGTCCCATCAATCTAAAACACACTTTACTATGTGTTTCATACTTCAATCCTAATTTATCAGCTACCACCTTAGGCATGACAATGGTACTAGCTCCACTATCTACAATACAATTGTGAACCAACTTGTCTCCCATAATAAGTGTGAGGTAAAAGGGTGGAGGATTTTTATATTTGATGAATGGATATAAGACATGACTTGGATTATTGGTAAGGGCTAGACTATTGTGTTTTAAAGTTTGGGGGGCTACATGAATGCTCCTGAGTTGTTCTTGTAAGAGCTTCTTTTGAGTAGGCATATGCAAGACTTCCTAAAGAGATATCCTTGTCTTGGTATTCTTCAAATAATCAACAATATTTAGAGGGGAATTATTCACCTTTTCCTTCATTCTTAAAGGTATTCAGGGAGTCTAAACCTGCTACATTTTAGGATTGACAACCTTACTCGCAATCTGACTCTACTGAGGAGCATGACTGGTAGTAGGTATTGCATTAGGATTCACAATTTGTGGCCTTAGAGAGGCATCACTTAGAGTCACATGTATTCCTAAAAAATCTCTTAGATCTCTCTTCTTGTCTCTTATGTTGGATACAATTTATGTGCTTTGATTTAACACAATCATCCTTCATTTGAAAGTTCATCATACCTACACTTTGGCTGCTACCTTATCTAGAATATCCATTTGCATGAGATTCACTTCTTATGATGTCATGTAAGGAGTAGATTCTTCTTGTGCCACCAAAGCTTGGCCATCTCCTCCACCATCATACATAAATTAACCCTTAGGTTATCCCCATTGGTCTAAATGATCCTCCCCTTAGACTAGATTAGCATGCACTAGAACAACATCCTTTGTGGAAGGAGTGGAATTAGGATTATAGGCATTGGGCTGCTTGTTGAAAATTTATTGACCTTATCCTCTTCCTTGGTAATTGTATTGGGGTAGAGATCTGTAGCCTTATTGAGGATAATATTTAGGGTTAGGTGAAGCACTTGCCTAGAACTAAGCTTGTTTGAGTTGAGTGCATAATGACCATATTTCCTCATCTTTGTCCATAGCATTATCCACCTTCTTAGGAAAGGCTCTTGGCTTGACATTGGCATTGGGAACTTGTGTTATGCTTGGAGATTCAATCTAACTATCAAACAAAAAAGACATGGAAAATCTTATAGGTATCTTTCTAGTTTGTATCAAGATATTCTTAGCTTCAATAGCTATCTCATATGCGTCTAGAAAAGTAGATCCCCCCATTGACTGTAACAATATTGCCACATCAATACTGATAGCCTTAAGATAAGTGGGAAACATAAATCTAGGAGGAGGTCTCATGATAGATGACAACCTATGTCATGTCCTTTGAAATATTTCATTTAAATCTCTCATAAATTTGTTAGGACCTCTCTTTATCACATTCATTTAGTATATTAGCAAAGTATGGTCACTCTTATTCTTAAATCTAGTTACCAACAATTCCCCAAAGCCATCCCAACTTGTAATGCAACCACCTTCCAAAGTCCTATACCAATCAAGTGCTTTGCCTTTTAGAGACATAGAAAGCAATCTAATGGCTACATTGACTCAGGTGATATTATGGAAGTTACAAAAATTTGAAATGTCCCTTGTATGCTTAGATGGGGTAATAGAACCCTCTCCATTGAAACTAGGGAGATTCTTGGTAGCATTGGGAGGAATAGGGTCATATGCAAGAAGGTCAATTAAATTTTGGGTGTTAAAGGCCGAGAAAGTTTGTTGTCTATCCATTTCAACTCTTTCCTCTTGATCTCCTATCTATTCAACTTCCTTAACTTCTTCTCTAAAACCTCCTTGTCCAGGATCTCTAAGCATTAGGAATGGTTTAGGGCATTGTTCTTCAATAAGGGATTCAGTTAGAGGGGCTTAATCAAAAATCCTAGATGACCTAGTGAGGACCATGATGTATAATGTGGGAAACTTGATAGAAAACTAGAGATTCTCACCTTTTAGAATCACCAAATGCTGGATTAAGAATATTTCTACAACCTTAGGCTTGTCAAGACTAGCATTCACCTTGACATGTAAATAATTAGAACTTGTTATCCCACCAGGCATGCCAGAACTATTGTCTCCAAATATTATACCCTAGAAGAGAGTGTTCAATCATCTTCTAGATTTGGGAAATGTTGGAACATTTCTAGGCATGTGGGTATACCTATACAGGAAATGGTCCTCTAGATTTAAAGGGTTAGCTCCATTAATGTATCTCTACAAAAAACATCTTTCTAAACTAGTTTGATTTAAAGGGAAAGAGTTAAAATTTTCTCAAAAAGAAACCTACTATAGGATTGGTGATGCACCGATATTATCTTCCATGTGAATATCATATTCTAATGCACAATACAGCAAAACACATAGACAATTTTCAAGCTCTAAGGGGTTCTAACACAAGTATTTCAGTATAGAGGCAAGATGTGTAAAATGACACAAAGCAAATGAATTTAAAGGCAAACTTTATACATTTTTAAAATAGTTATACATTTACAACAATTTAACACACTTGAACACACTCTATATGACCTATTAGACTAAGAAATTTTGCTCGTGCATGAAGGATAAAGGATAGAAGGATGGAAAATCATCACTTATTGTGACTATATGTCTCTTACACACCCAAAAAACTATTCAAAAACTTGAAAGAAACAAACTTGTACTTAATGCTTAAAGGTAGAATATAACATCAATCTAGTAGGGCTTCACCATACACTATGTGGTTGTTTTTACACTAACCTAAGGGCTACATTTATATCAAAAAGGAAATGAGAAGAGGAGGCATTTAATGCTAGAAATATGAATCAATCTGTTAAGAGTCTCCATCTTAGGCTACAACCATCTTTGCAAATGATGCTCATTTAGGCCATTCAATTAATCCATGTCACCTCAAGTGGTTACATAGCTAGCTTGCTCTCTCAAAGATGATTCCCCAATGGTTGCACTAGTAGAAACAAGATATTTTAGATTTGATTAATAGCATCAATGTAGTAATGAATGAGTCCACTTGTCAATTTATCTTGATGTTAACATCTTCTTATCAGCTTGTTGAGGTGTGAAATGATGTAGAAAAGAGTCACTTTCATTCTATTAGCCTTGGAGAATCATTACTTGGAGTCTATGTGTATGCCTTTATAGCATTTGTCATAATGTTGGATCCATGTGTGTGTACCCATAAATATCCTTTGAAACTTCATTCCAGCTTGACGAAGCTAAATGTTCAAACCTTGAAAAGCTTTTTAGCCTTTCTTCCTTTGATTGGCCATCAAAAATGACTCAAATCATGATCTTCTCAATGGTGATATGAGCCCCTTTGATCTTGCACCCTAGAAGAGGGTTGTTCAGGCCTCCTCCAAATTTGGGAAATGTTGGGACATTTCTAGGCATGTGGGTATGCCTATAAGTGGAAATGAACCTCTAGGTTGAAAGGGCTAGCTCCTTGTATTAGATTTTTTATGCAATAAAATTGTTGAACCAGATTATATGAGTGAAAAGTGTCAAAAGTTTTCATAAATGAAAAGCCTATTCTAAAATGGTGATACACTAAGAATTAGTATCCACATATATGCCCTGTACTTATGCACAATATAGTAAAATATAGTCTATAACTCAAGCTCTAGAAGATTCCAACATAAGTATTTTGATGTAGTGACAAAATGAATCAGATCACACAAGGTAAATAACTAGAAAAGACAACCTGTATAGTCCAAAAAAGGGTGACACATGTGCAAAATCTCATACAGCTAGAATGCACTCTACATGACCTGTTGGATCAACTCTTCGATCAAAAGCATGAAGGATAGAGAACAAAAGGATAAAACATCACTTGCTATCACTTTGTGTCTCTTACATGCCCAAGGAAATTCCTAGAGCTTAGAAAGAAAATAAACTTATGCTTTTTTGCTCGAAGGCAATAAAATGGCAAAACATTCCAACAGGGCTTCATCGTACTATCAATGGATGATAAAATAAGATCCCAAGGGTCCTATTTATAGAAAAAGAGGGAGAGAAGAGAGAGATCTTGGGCTCTAAAATATAAGCCTCCAAAATGGTTTGTCATTGCCATCTTGATAAAATTGATTCCAATTGTTCTCTCATTTAGTTTGTCCTTCTCTTTGATTTTTCCTCTTGAAATGACCAAGATCACTGTAAAACCAATGGTGAGATGACCCTCCATAATAAATGGCTTGTATCGCTATTGTGAACCTTAGATTCTTCTTGAAATCTTTCATGTTTTGCACTACAAACCCATTCGGGACTTGTAAATGGCTTTACTTATAAAACCTATAAGTTAAGCATGTTGGGAAACTTGATTTTGCTTTATCCTTCCTCTTTTTGGGTTTTTCAATTAATTCTACTTATAAAATTCATAAGAAAATCTCTTTTGAAAACCTAATTTTACTTTACTTAAGACCTATATAGGTTTTTTGAATGGATTTACTCCTTGTTTGCTCCTTCAGGTTCTTTGATTGCTTCTACTTATAAAATTATTAAGTCAAGCATGTTGGGAAACCTGATTTTCACTACAAAGTCATTTGAGTTTTCCCAGTGACTTTACTTCTTATTTGAAGACTTTGGGCATGAATTTTCCTCTTGGGCTAGTTGGTTGTATCAAATTTGATGTCCTGTAGCACATCATGGAGATCTATTTAGGTCAAGCTTATTATTTTAGGCAATTTTCTCAAAGTAATTCCTTCAAACAATTTATTTGAAAGAATTCCTTCAAGAATTTTGCTCAAAAGGCAATAGCTAGTTCCTTCAGGGATTTTTATTGAAGGACACTTGGGAAAGTGTCCTTCAAAAAAATTTTGAAAGACACTTGGGAAAAGCATAAGGTCCCTTCAAAAAATTCTGAAGGGCATTTTCAAAGACAAAGTGCCCTTTGGAAAAGTCCTAAGGGACACTTGGGTGAAAAAGTGCCCTTCAAAACTTTTTTGAAGGGTCACTTAGACAACAAAGTGCCCTTCAAAAAATTTCAAAGGGACATTTGGGCGAAAAAGTGCCCTTCAAAAAAATTTCGAAGGGTCACTTGGACAACAAAGTGCCCTTCAAAAAAGTTTGAAGGGACACTTGGGGGAAAAAGGGCCCTTCAAAACTTTTTCGAAGGGTCACTTGGACAATAAAGTGCCCTCCAAAAAAGTCCGAAGGGACACTTGGGAGGAAGGCAAGGCAAGAAAGGCCCTTCAAAAAAGTTTTGAAGGGAACTTAAGAGGGAAGTGGCCCTTCAGAACCTCTTTTGAAGAGAACTTCAGGGCAAAACAAAGCAAGAAAGGCTAAGGCAAATAAGGCAAAGGGAAAAAATAAATAACAAGGGAGAAGAGCCCAAACCAGGAGAGGCTAAAGGGAAAAGACAAGAAACAAGTCAAGTGACCAAACATAAAAAATGAGTGACGGAGAAATGAAAAGAGCCAAAGGGAAAACACAAACTAATCATGCATAAAATGGTCAACATTCTGACAATTTATAGGGGAGACATGCCCATTATGTCATAAGACCAATCGCCTAAATCCTTCCATTGGGCATGGAGTCACATAAGCCAAACAAGAGTTGAAATAACAAGCCATGATTGAACACACAAGTTGGAGAGACACACACATAGCCAATAAAAGGAAATAAAACACCTGAAATGGAAAAACTATATTCCAAAGCACTTAGAGAAAATAAACACAACAAAGGAAACACATAAAAATAAGGTATATACAAGACATGGCTAGAAAGGGTTAAAATCAAGGCTTCAAATGGATTCCATTACTAGAATAGGTAGCTCTTCTCTATCCATTTTGGACAACTAAAAGGAGTTCATTTCCTTGCACTTGTTGATGATGTAAGGACCACTCCATAAACTATCAAACTTTGTATGTTTGCCTAATTTTGCTCTATCTACATATTATTTTAAGACCCAATCACCTTCTTTAAACACTCTTGCCCTTGCCCTTTTGTTAAAGGATTTCTTCATGAGAACTTGATGGTGTTCTAAATCTTTGTGTGCATCATCTCTTGCCTCCTACATCTACATTAATTATATCAATCTGACCTCCATGAGAGTGTTTTTAATTAATTCCAATTGTTTTGAAAGTTCCAAGTCAAGGAGCTCTTGTGATATGGATAGCTTAGCTTCTCTCCCATAGACAAGTACAAGGAGAATTACCAATTGAATTCTTGGGAGTGATTATGTTTTCCCATAAGGTTGTATTTAGCTTGTTATGCCATGCTTTTTGATTAGTTTCCAATGATCTCTTGATGATCTTGATGAGGTTTTTATTGGTAGACTTAGCCAATCCATTACCTTAAGGGTAGTAGTTAGATGAGGTACTCAAATGAACTCCACTCTTTACTGCCCAATCAAAAGTTTTATCACTTATGAAAGTAAGTGCATTATCTAAGATGATGACATGAGGAACTCCAAACCTTGTTATAATGTTTTCATAGAACTCCAAGATGGCATTTTCATTTGCTTCCTTCAAAGCAACAGCCTCTACCCATCTTTTGAAGTATTCTATAACATTTAATATCCACTTGTGTCTAGCACTTGATGGAGGGTTGATCATGCTAATGAAGTCAAGGCCCCATTGCATGAAAGGTTGGTCCACCTAGATAGGATTCAGTGGAAGAGCAACAAGCTTTTTTTTCCAAAAAATAAAGCACATTGAGGACAAACCTTAGCCTAATGATAATAGTCCTTAAAAATACTAGGCCAATAGTGACCAACTCTCATTATTTTTGTAGCTATTATTCTAGAAGAGAAGTAACCACCATCTGCACCATTATGGAACTTTTCTAGTAGCATAAAAAATTGGTCATTGTTAATGCATCTTAGCAACACATTACTCACATCTTTCTTAAAGATAATGCCATCCACAAGACAATAATTAATAGCTTTTAGCCTAAAATACCCTCTTTGAGATTTGTTCAAGCCATTGGGACACTCACCATTTTGAAGAAAACCAATGATGTCTTGTGTCTAACTTTGATTTTGCATTTGATCAGTTGGCTAGTCTTGAACTTGATTTACCAAGGCTTGCTCTTTTGGCTCTTGAAATTTGGATGCTAAGTGCTCACATAAACCTCTTCCTCTTACCAAGATGGTTACCTTGATGTTAATGTCAGATTCCATCACCTTTGTGATCCATCTAGCTCTCTTCTCATTAAGATCCCTACTTAGGAGAAACTCCTTGGTGCTAGGATGGGAGACCATGATGTGGATCTTATTTTTGGAAACCATATGCCTAAACTTTTTCAATCTTATAATGATGGTTAAAGCTTACTTCTCAAAAAAATAATATCTCACTTTGTATTCTTCTAAACCTTGGCTGAAGAAAGTAATTAGTTGATCGGCATCTTCATCATTCTTTTGCATAAGCATAGCTGAGATTGTGTCAAGGTTATCAAAAGTATAAATAATGAAATCTTTAGAAAAATTAGATTTAAGAGAGTGGGAGATGTTACAATTGCTTACTTGATTGCCTCAAAGCTGTCTTTACCTTCCTTTATCCAAGTAAAAACTTAGTGTTTTTTTAGCATGGCTATGAGAGGCTTTACCATAGTTACAAAGTTTGGGATAAACCTCCTTAAAAAGTTTATTTTTCACAAGAAACTTTATATCCCTTTCTTGTGTTGAGGCAAAGGCAAACCTAGAATATCTTCAATCCTTTTAGGGTCAATAGATAAGCCTTCTTTTGAAACAACATGACCCAAAAGCTTACCTTCATGGACAATGAAGATGCACTTCTTTGGATTGAGGGATATGTCATACTCTCTACACTTCTCAAACACTTGCCTTAGATGTCCCATATGATTAGCAGCATCCTTTGAAAAAATGGTTATATCATCAAGGTAAACAAGCAAAAATTTATTGATCAAACCTTTGAAAGCCATGTCTATTTCCCTTTGAAATGTAGCTCTAGCATTAGATAAACTAAATGGCATCTTCTTGTAGGCAAAGGTCATCCACTTAGTGGTGAAGGTTGTCTTAAATTGATCCCCTTCATTTACCAATAATTGATTATAACCTGAATAACCATCAAAAAGTGAGAAATGTTGAGAACCTAAAACAACTTGCAAAATTTATTCCATAGAAGGGAGTGGGTAATGATCCTTGAGAGACACTTTGTTTAGATCATGAAAATATACACAGTCTGATTTCTCCATTCTTATTTTAAATTGGCACAAGGTTGGCTACCCAAGTTGAGTGCTTGTTAAGAAAGATAATCCTAGACTCAATTTATTTGGTCAGCTCTTTCTTCATGAGTTCTTCTACTTTGGGGTTGATAGGCCTTTGTTTTTGTCTTACCAATTTAGCTCCATGTTCCAACTAAATGGTGTGATGAGCTAGACTTGGGTCAAAGCCTTTCAAGTCCTTGTATTCTCAGGCAAAGATGTCATGACATTATTTGCATAATGCAATAAAATATTGCCTTTCCAATTGATAATAAGCCTTGCCAATCTTGAAAAGTTTATCCTTGAAAATCAAAACTCTCTCATAGTTCTCTTCTTTTATTGGCATGCTCATTCTTTGGTTTTTCTTTTGATCATCCTCATTGAAGACACTCTCCAAGGTAATCAGCCCCTTGGGTATTTTATTTATCTTTAGGTATATAATTTACTCTTCATAATGATCATGCAACTTCTTTTTATTTATAGAAGAGAATCCTACCTCATTTTGTAAGAAGTGTGTATTATGTTCATCAATTTCAAACACTTGCCATGACACTTGATTATCTAGAATGGAAGGTCTCATAATGATTTTGATATGGGATTGATCCTTCTCTTATTTAACATCAGTAGTTGAGTCAAATGTGCTCCTATTGTAGCCAATCTATCAATGTGCATATTCAAGTCTCTTGGTTTAGGTTGGATGTTGAAGGCATCAAAATATTCAAGTAGATCCCATACCCTATGCTTGTAGGACTTAAGCAAGGGGTTCTTGGTTTTATCTTGAATTCTCACTTGATGAATGACCAACTCACTATCTCCATAGGCTTTTAAAAGCTTGATTCCTATCTTCTTTGCCCATTAGAGACCATGAACTAAGCCTTCATATTTTGCCATGTTGCAAGTGTAGCTGAAGTGAAACCTATAAGAAGATTAGTAACGAATCTTTGATGGGGAAACCAACATGACACTATTTATTACACTTACTTTAATCCTTTAACCATTAAATAACATTTCCCACATGCCATCAAGCTCATGATCTTCATTGGTGAGTGAAGGAATTGGGACATTCTCCTCATGCATGTAGTAAACTCCCAAATCAGTTTCCCCAATGAAGTGTGAGGATCAAGGCCATGTGTTTCAATGTTGTACTTGTCAAGATAGAGGTCAAAAGTACCTTTAAGAGGAGAAGATGTTTCACTATTTAGGACTATTTCTTCCTCTTTGCTGATTAGACAATTTTGATTTGTCATTATCTCCAAGTATGGCTCAATGTGGAACCTTGCTAAGGGCTAAGTCCTTATGCTACCTTGGTTCTATACCTTGTTTTAAAATCTAGAAAGGACCAATCAATAGAAAGGTATCCTCCTATCTTGGCCGTAAAGTCCCATCTTGGTTGGAGTTCCATCCAGCTACAACATGCCTTTACTACGTGGCTCATAGTTCAAACCCAGCTTATCAACCACTACTTTAGATATAACAGTAGTGTTTGTTCCACTATCCACAATACAATTATGGACCAACTTATCTCCCACAATGAGTGTGAGGTATAAGGGTGGAGGATTTTTAGCTTTAGTGGAAGGCTCCAAAATATGGTTTGGAGAATTTGTGAGAGCCACACTATGATGCTTTGAAGATTGAGGAACCACATGCATGCTTGTTAACTACTCTTGCAAAAGCTCCTTTTGACCAGGTATATGTCAAAATTCCCAAAGGGATATGCTTATATTAGTGCTCTTTAATGATTCCAAAATATTTAGAGATGGATTATTCACTTTCTATTGCATTTTTATGGTAATAAAGGAGCTATGGCTTGCTATGTTGCAATCTTGGAAGTTGCATTTACATTTTGATTTTGTTGAGGAATATGGCTTGTAGAAGGTGCAACACTTTGATTAGCACTTTGTGGCCTTAGAGAGGCATCATTTGGAACTATTAATGGATCTTGGCCTTCTCCCAAGGCTATCTTATGTGACCTTGTATTAGCTGTAATTGGCATGTCTTGGGTCAACACAAAATCATCTTTTACTTGAAAATTCATCATTCCCACACTTGGGTTGTTGCCTTCTCTATGACTATCCCTTTGGCTGGGACATGATTCTTCTATTTTTGTGTAAGGAGTACCTTCCTCTTGTGTATTCAAAGTGTATATGGTTCCTCTATCATCATGTGTAAACTAACCTTGAGGTTTCCCCCATTGGTCCACATGATCTTCTCCTTACACTAGATTTTCATGAACTGGAATAATAACCTTTACGAGAGAAGTAGAATTTAGATTATATGCATTGGGTTGCCTACTATAACCTTGTTGATTTTGTCCTTTCCCTTGATAATTATATTAGGATGGAGCTCTATATCCTTATTGAGGATAGTGTTGTGCATTATGAGGAGCACTTGGTTGATATTGAGCTTGCTTGAGTTGAGCTCTCAACGATCTAATTTCTTTGTCCTTGTCCACAATGTTATCCACCTTCTTGGGAAAGGATCTTAGCTTCACATTGGCATTGGGAACTTGTGACATGCTTGGAGATTCAATTGAATTATAGGATAAAAAAGGCTTGAAAACTCTTGGAGGAAGTCTTCTAGTCTGAATTAAGCTATTCTCAGCCTCAATTGCTAGCTCATATGCACCTAGAAGAGTGAATCCTCCCATTAACTACAACATAATAGCAACATCAGTACCAATCCCTTTGAGGTATGTTGGGAAGATAAATCTAGGAAGAGGTCTCATGATTGGTGGTAGCCTATACCATGTTCCTTGAAATCTCTCATTGAAATCTCCTATGGATTCATTTGGACTTCTTATTATTACATTTAGTTGATGTATTAGGGAAGCATGATCACTCTTATTTTTGAATCTTGTCACTAATAGGTCTCCAAATATATCTCAACTTGTAATGCATCCCCCCTCCAATGTTCTATACTAGTCAAGTGTTTTGCCTTGTAAGGACATAGCAAGCAACCTAATGGCTATGTTGGCCCTAGTAACATTATGGAAATTGTAGAAATTAGAGGTGTCTCTAATATGTTCAGATGGGGTAATAGGGCCCTCCCCATTGAAACTAGAAATATTTTTAGTAGAATTGAGAGGGATGGGGTCATATTCAAGAAACTCTATTGGGTTTTGGGTATTAAAAACAAGAAAAGGTTGATGTCTATCTATCTCTCCCTTTTCCCCCATTTCTCTTCTTCTAATTTGATCCTCTATTTCTTCCTCTTCTTTAACTTCTTCCTCTCCTTGAACTTCTTCTATTTCTTCCTCTTCTTCCCCAAAACCTCTTTGATAAGGATTTAATAGGGCTAGGAGTGGTTTAGGGTGTTGTTCTTCAGGAAGAGTTTCAGTTAAAATGGCTTGGTTAGAAAATCTTAAGGACCTTGTGAAAACCATGTATGATAATTTATAAAACTTGGTCTAAAACTAGGGATTCACACCCTTTTAGATTCACCAAATGCTAGGTTAGGATTATTTCTACTACTTTAGGCCTATCAAGACTAGCATTCACCTTGACTTAACAATAATTTAGGTCCCACCAGGCATGCCAGAAATATTATCTCCAAATCTTGCACCCTAGAAGAGGGTTGTTCAGGCCTCCTCCATATTTGGGCAATGTTGGGACATTTTTAGGCCTGTGGGTATGCCTATAAGTGGAAATGAACCTCTAGGCTAAAAGGGTTAGCCCCTTGTATTAAATTTTTTGTGCAATAAAACTGATGAACTAGTTTGTATGGGTGAAAAGAGTTAGGCGTTTTCATAAATAAAAAGCCTAGTCTAAAATGGTGATACACCAAGAATTAGTATCCACATGTATGCCTTATACTTATGCACAATACAACAAAATATAGTCTATAACTCAAGCTCTATAAGATTCCAACATAAGTATTTCAATGTAGAGACAAAATGAATGAGATCACATAAGGTAAATAACTATAAAAGATAACATGTATAGTCCAAAAAAGGGTTACACATGTGCAAAATCTCATACAGCTAGAATGCACTCTATATGACCTGTTAGATCAACTCTTTATTCAAAAGCATGAAGGATAAAGAACAAAATGATAAAACATCACTTGTTGTCACTCTGTGTCTATTTCATGCCTAATCAAATGCCTAAAATTGAGAAAGAAAATAGACTTATGCTTCTTTGCTCAAAGGCAAGAAAATGGAAAAACATTCCAATAGGGATTCATTGTACTATTTGTGGATGATAAAACAAGATCCCAAGGGTCCTATCTATAGAGAAAGAGGGAGAGAAGAGAGAGCTCTTGGGTACCAAAATAAAAGCCTCCAAAATGGTTTACCATTGCCATCCTAGTGAAACTGATTTCAGTTGTTCTCTCATTCAGTTGGAGTTTATCCTTCTCCTTGATTTGCCCTCTTGAAATGACTAAGATCACTGTAAAACTAATGGTGAGATGACCCTCCATAATAAATGGCTTAGATCACTATTGTGAACCTTATATTCTTCTTGAAAGCTTTCACATTTTGCATTGTAGACCAATTCAGGCCTTTTGAATGGCTTTACTTATAAAACCTATAAGTCAAGCATGTTGGGAAATTTGATTTTGCTTTATCCTTGCTCTTTTAGGTTTTTTGATTGCTTCTAATTATAAAATTTATAAGCAAATCTCTTTTAAAAACTTGATTTTTCTTTGCTTAAGACCCTTTTAGGTTTTTTTAATGGATTTACTCCTTGTTTGCTCCTTCAAATTCTTTGATTGCTTCTACTTATAAAATTCATAAGTCAAGCATGTTAGGAAACCTAATTTGCCCTACAGAGTCATTCAAGTTTTCCTAGTGATTTTACTTTTTATTTGAAAACTTTGGGCATGACTTTGATGTCCTACGACATGTCATCAAGTTACACCCCAATGACTAGTTGGCCACCTTGAATTTGACATCCTACAACATTTCATGTCTTTGAATCTTAAAAACTAATTGGCCTCCCTAAATTTTATGCCCTGTGACATGTCATGTCTTTGAATCCCAATGACTAGTTGGTTGCCTCAAATTTGACATCCTATGGCACATCATGGGGATCCATTTGGGTCAGGCTTATTGTTTCAAAAAAAATCTTGAAGTAATTCCTTCAGATAATGTGTTCGAAAGAATTCCTTTGAGAATTTTTCCTGAAAGGCAATGGCTAGTTCCTTCAATAACTTTTATTGAAGGACACTTGGGAAAAGCACAAATTCCTTTCAAAAAAAATTAAAGGGCATTTCCAAAGGAAATGACCTAGAAATTTTCTAAAGGGCATTTCCATAGAAAAATGCCCTTCAAAAAAGTCCAAAGGGACACTTGGGTGAAAAAGTACCCTTTAGAAATTTTCTGAAGGGTCACTTGGACAATAAAGTGCCCTTTAAAAAAGTTTGAAGGGACACTTGGGGGAAATAGTACCCTTCAAAACATTTTTGAAGGGTCACTTGGGAAATAAAGTGCCCTTCAAAAAAGTCTAAAGGGACACTTGGGGGGAAGGCAAGGCAAGAAAGGGCCTTTAAAAAAGTTTTAAAGGGCACTTAGAAGGGAAGTGGCCCTTCAGAACCTTTTTTGAAGGGCACTTTGAGGCAAAACAAAGCAAGAAAGGCTAAGGCAAACAAGGCAAAGGGAAAAAACAAATAATAAGGGAGAAGAGCCTAAACCAAGAGAGGCTGAAGGGAAAAGACAAGAAACAATACAAGTGACCAAACATAGAAAATGAGTAAGGGAGAAACGAAAAGAGCTAAAAGAAAATACAAATTGGTCATGCAGAAAATGTTTAATAGCTAGCTCATCACCTTGAAGTTCACATCCATATAATTGTCACTCTACTAGGACCATTCTTTTGGGGCATCTTCTTGGATAATTTTCTCATGGACCCTTTTCCTCTTACCCTTAAAAAATCTTGAACATGCCCTTCGGCAAATTTGCAAGTGTCCGTTTGGACTTTTTAAACTAGATACTTTGCAAGAGAAAAGACCCTTCAAAGTTTTAGCAGTTATCCATTCAGGATTTTGTAAAGGACCTTTCGCAAGAGAAAATACCCTTCAAAAATATTAAAAATTTCCCTTTGAAAGAGAAAGAAGCATCCCTTTTCTTGATAAATTATCCTTCAAACTTTTTGAACTGGATACTTTCTTGAGAAAAGACCCTTCAAACTTTTTGAAAGTGCCCCTTTAGACCTTTTGAATGTATCTTTCAGATAATTCATACCTTTTAGAAAGCTTGTTTAGAGAAAAAGATTCTTCAAACTTTTTGAAAGTGCCCCTTCAGGCTTTTTTCAAAGGACCTTTCAAACTTTTTGAAGGTCACTTGCATGAGAAACAATTCCTTCATAAAACCCTTAAGAGCCAATTCTTTCAAAAAGATTGTTTTAGACAAAATGTTTGAAATAATTCCTTCTAAAAATGCAAAGGACCACTTCTTGAGAAAATACCCTTTGAAAATATTGAAATTATCCTTTCATAAGATAAAAAAGCATCCCTTTGGACTTTTTGAAAATGCCCCTTTGTAAGAGAAAGACCCTTTGTCAAAATTGAAAATGTCCCTTCGAAAATATTGCAAAGGACACTTCCATGTGAAAAAAGACCCTTTGGAAAGATTGTTTTGGATAAAATGTCCAAATCAATTCCTTCGAAAAATTTGAAAGAGCCAATTCCTTCAAAAATTTTGAAAAAGCCAGTTCCTTCAAAAAAGTTGAAAGAGTCAATTCCTGAGAAAAAAACCTTTCAAACTTTTGCAAGTGACCCTTCAAAAATCTTGAAATGGACCAATTCCTTCAGACTTTTTGTTTTGAACAAAAAATGCAAAATAATTCCTTTGAGCCTTGAACAAAAAACCTAAAGCAAAACCTTGCTGAAAGAAATAACACTTGACACTTTGTTGTGGGGATAAATAAATTAATAATGCTACACTTAGCCAAAAGAAAAGATGCAAAACTTGGGTGTGAAAATTGGCTAACAGTTACCATAACCAATATCTAGTCAAGCTTAGCTTGAATTTCTTATCCATTTTGATCACTTCCCTTATTTTTATGTGTTTTGGGCATAGTAACTTGGTAGGATCAAATAATTGTAACTTATAAATGTAGTAAACCCATTAGACTCAAGTGTTGAACCTGGGCTCTAATACCATGATGTGACATCCCCTTTGAGGTATAGTTAAACTAGCCATTTTATTAAGATTAACTATCTAACTAAAGGTTATATCATGTAATCTTAAACCATACATACATTTAGAATTTTATTGATCATTTAATGGACAACTCATAGTGATCGGTTTAGCTTATAAATCTACTTCCTAAACATTTTACCACAATTAATTGTATGCTCGTAAAATCAAGGATAAATAACTTGCATAAATAAAAAGTGTGCTACAATTTATTTTGCATCCATTAATCACATGTCATACACTTAATAGAAACTGAATCTAATTTACATCATAATATCAACATCTAAAACATAAATGGACAAGATAAAGTCTTATTTAAACTATCTATTCTATCAATTACACTCATTCACTATTGTAGTGAATTATAACATTAAAATGACATAATACATTTCTTAATTAACTTGAATACCCAATTATCATTTCAAATTAACAACATTATAAAGCATGCATATATGATCTGAATTTGTTTGTAACTATTGTACATCTTGTAGACACCTAAAATTGGCCACTGATAACCTCTAACTAGGGTTTTGACCAATTTCCACCTAAAATGCACAATTTGGCCTAAAAACACTAAATCACATTAAAAGCTTTAAACTTGACATATTCAAGTGTTGATTTTTGCTAGAGTATCATTAAATGGGGTAATATAATTTATGGGCTAGCTAACTTTGATCAGATCATTTCGATTCAAAATGCCAATTTTGCACCTGGGTGCTCTAGATTGCTCTTTCATATCAAATCTCTTACATAAGACATGTGCCTTTGTTATTTTATATTGGTAACATCCTAAATGGGATAATAGATCCAACACATTTGACATTGACTTCTAATTCTAATTTATTCAAATTTTAGACCAATAATAAGGCATTCTGATCAATTTGAGTAATTTGTGCACAAAGTGTTTAATCATGCTTAAGAAATAATTAAACCAAATTAGATCCTAATTAATATTTCCATGGAAACTTGTTTAATACTTATTTTTTATAAATGAATATTGAATATATGCATCATTAGGTGACCTCATTTCTTGGGAAGACATCCCTAGGCCATAAATGCCACAAATATCAGGATTCATGCCTCATCAAAGCCCTTCGTGCATCTTAATTGCTCCTCTATCCCAAATATATATGATCCTATTTATCAATTTTAATTGCATAATTGGATTAATCCCTAGCCACACATCTTTATCTTGAGATGGATGGTTCAGGTTGATTCTAGACATTTGTAAAAATTTATAAATAGGAGGCCTTACAACATGAATTTTAACACACGATTATGTAAAGTTATAATGTATAAATAATTACAAAGCTTCATGTAACTAGTGTCACCATTTAAAATTGATTCCAATCCAAGCCACAATCCAAAGGTGCCAAGGAGAGATGGAGGTAGCCAAACTTCTATTGCCAAGGACTTCATGAGCACAAAGCTGAGCAAGCCACTACTACAAAGGCATTTGGAGCATCCAAGGAAGGTAAAGGAATTCTTGTTGTTCTTTCTTAATTTTTAGTTGTGTTTGTAATTTGTTTTTGTTACTAATCTCACACTAGTAACTAGGCATGAATATTTTAGCTTAGTGTGTTTTTGATTTGGTTTCATTCACTAACACCATACTAATCTCCTCTTCTAACTCAAATTCCTTGTTCACACATCTAGGACTAATCAAATGTCCTTATTATTTTATGATTTTTGTAATCATACTTCAATAGTGTACATCAATAATTACCATAATCATCTTTTTTTAACATTTGATCATTTGGTAACTAAGTAGAGGAGTTATTGTAGATCTATAGTAGACTAAATTGATGCAGAGAGGGAGAATATCAGAGGGTTATTCCTCCAAACATAGAGCCTTTCAGATCCCTTACACACCTCTCATCCACTGAGAGTAGCCCTACCCTTCATGATTAGGATAAATAAGAATCTAAAAACTAAGAAAAATATCATTTTCTAATACTGTGGCTACTCCATATAGCTTATTGCGAGTGTGACTATAAATTGAGACTAGAATTAAAATATTCTTAATGTATACTACCCATGTAGACTACTTACGGTTGTAAGTTTTTTTTAGATTCACCAAGTACCCCTTATTGAATCTTAACTCATTATGTAACTGAGTTATTATGCATGTCTAACTAGGATACCCTCCCATATCTTAGACCACACATCTCACATCCACTACTCTTATCCCAAGGTCTCCCTAAACTATGCATCTTATAGTTACTAGGTCTAGATAATCCCTATTACCAGTTGTTTATTTTATTAAAAATGTACTTATGATATGATGTTTTATATTAATGTCCCATACCACCCATGTAAACCATTGACTTGTCTATATGTTGATGAATGATTAGTTTACTAAGATAGGAAGCTTGTTTTAACCTAATTTGTTACCTTTGATTTCTATGTTTTGATGCTCAGTAGGGTCATTTTCACCTTTAAGTAAAAATTTCACCCTAACTCTTATTTACTCATTAAGTAAAACTTTATGATGGTTAAGCTAGGTATAAAGTTAGTATAGTCCAAATGATGATTATTCATCTCTATTCATTTCTACATGATGCTACCATAGTTATATAGCCCCATTTAAAATGTCGTTATTGGTTTACTAGAAAAAGTAGGTAAAATATCTTAATATTCCATTTCTGAATCAATATCATTTTGAAATAGATTCATAAATAGCAACAAATTTTAATGGTAACCCAAAAACTCCATTCAAAGAATTCATAGCAAAACCAATCATTTAGTTATCAAACTAGCTCCTGCATTACTTGTGATATCCATAAAGGATTATGATTTTTAGGTTTCTTTCAAAAATCGATCAGGGGTAACTTCATCTCCTATGTGGGGCTATTACTCCTATATTTTTTCCTTATTTATACATAGTAATAGGTTATTACCAAAAGGGTTACCTTAAGATGATAAGATTTTTATTCATAATGCTCTTATCTAAAATCATATTTAATAACATTTTAATATGTTACAATATAGTTATATTAGCTCAGATATAATGAGAATCATAATTATTAATCTATTATCCTTTATTTCCATTCCCTAATATAAAATTCATGTTTACAAATAATATTACGTTTTCTTTTCTTTTATCAAGTGCACCTTTATTATTATAACTTTATTCAAACTCATTATTATTATCACACATTACTCCTTGTAAACTAGTTTAAAGTTGTTAGAGAATACAAATCTTTATGACCAATAATAATAAAGTTGAAAATTGGCCAAAATATTAAATTTAGGAAAGATTTTATATGCTTTTTATTTTTCCACATAAAGGGATGAGTCAGTAAACACAAACCATGGCACAATAATAAAAAGGGATTAAAGGTAATGTTTAATGATTCTGAAAAAGGGGGGGTTATTGTAAATGGAAAACTTGGACTGCTACCAAAAATACCATACTTACTATTATCAATTCAAAATAACAAAATAATAACTAAATCTTAATAGAGCACCATCACAAAAGACTATTGGGGGTGAACTAAAGCACCACTCAGCAAAAGCTTTGGGTGTACATTTGTCTTTAAATAATACAATAGGTGATAGGTGTTGAAAATATCATTTTTTTAACAGTTGTAAGAATATGGAGAGTCCTTATAGATTGGTGCCCAGTTAAATAGTTTGCACAAGATGAAATAAATCACAGTCATTTTGCTTATGTCCATAGATCAAGACTCTCTTCCAAGGTGTCTCTCTTTGATAGGTAAGATTTATTTTCAGAATTTCTTATTTGTCATTTTCAATTTATTAAATTTTTCCTAGTGGGAAAAAATTCACCATACTAAATTATTGATCCCTGGATTTGGTCCTTCCTAAAAGATGCATTATATTATGTTAATACATGAATGATCTTGCAAGTTTATACAAATACAAAAATTATCACAAATTAGTAAAATATATAAAGCCAAAAGGGGATCAATTTGGTCTAAACATTGAATCTAAAGGAAAGAGTAGCACATCTAAAAATAACAAAAGAGCAGTTTCATGAGAGGTCTACTATATAAGGAAAAGAAAAATTATTTGGAAAAAAAGAATATTATTTGGATTAAAAGCTTTGAGCTCCTATATGAACATATAAAGGCCACCAAAAATGAGTTTAACATTGGTCTCAAAATATCCTAAGCAAATAAATATATCCACATAATATTGTTTCTTCTTGAGGGCAAAACAAATATTCCACTACTCAGACACATTAAAATCTATGTCCCAAAGTTAGCTCCTAAAATTTTCAATGAAGTACAGGTATCTTATATGACTTTATTTACTAGATTGATCATTTTAAATTGAATAAAAAATATTTGTTAATCAACAAAAAAATCTCAAATGTAAACCTAATGCCTAGATTCATTCTATGTAACATTATGTTGGGCATTAACACTGGTAATTACACAAGGATAAACAAGATTAAATTTATTTGCCTTCAAGAAAAATGATTGTCGATAACCTCTCTATCTTCTTCAGAACATCCTCTATCCTCTTTTGATATGCTTTCCTCCTTTCCTCTATTAACCCCCTCCTCTTTTCCCTTGCCTGTTAGACATTCCCTGAGCCAATAAATAGATTCAATCATTTAAATTTTTTCACCCAACTTCACTATTTACTTCATCTAATTCACTATTTCCCCATGTGGTGCAATGGGTGAGGGGGGATTGCATTAGGATAAAATATTCATTCTAGTCAGTGTTGAATTTAATACCAACTTTATTTTTGTCACCTAAGGGTGGCATATTGGTTGAAAATTGAATATTTGATTTGAAAGAGAATTAAATGTTTAAAATCCTTTTTATAATATTTCTTTTTCTACCATGTGGTAAAATATTTTTAACTAAAACCATTTAATGCCTCCTAACTGGCCATGCATGTCCCAAGCTAAGTTGGAGTCTTTTAATTTATATATAAAGGGTAATCATATTTAATTTAGCTTAATAAGTTAGTGTACCATAAGAGGGTCAGTCAAGAAGTAAGCACTACAGCTAACCCATATATGGAATCCATATGACATGATTGGTTCACTTGATCGACACATCATATTTCTTGTTTTTTGACACCTTATATATTCCAACTCTCCTTGATGATACCCTCCATCTCTATAGGGATGAAGTAACCTTTGTTGCAAACACACACTAAGATGAGACCCATTAATAGTTAATAAATTTAAATATAGACATTAACTAGCAAGTAATGTAATGTTAAGGCATTAATGCATCCATGTGTCACTTGCAAATATGTTTGTTTTCCCTATACAACTCAATGTCAAATTTTATGTTAGATCCGTGTGCACATCATTAATAATTCTAAGTCTCATAACAATATAATGCATAATAATAATCATCTTAAAAATGTAATCATTTAATTTCATAATGATACCAACATTCAATAGTAAATAAATGTCAAGTTTATCCAGCTAAGTTTACATGGCACACCACGTTGACATGCATATAAAAATGGGATATGACATATTTGAGAAATGGCCCAATTGGGTATGAAAAATCCTCTTGTCATATATATAGAGGTGATACTAATGGTCTTTTATTATTTATAAGTTAGGGTGATTATTCATGTGAGTAGGAACAATCCCCTGGTTGTTGGTATCATATGCATTTTCAGATATTTTATTTAGCATCTAAGTTTATAACTTAGGTAGTTAATAAGTGTAGGCTTGTGTTTGAGCCTTAGCCTTTACTGACTCAAAATCAAATCAAATGTTATAATAAATGGGCTGGCTAGGATAACCTCGTATGAGTGAGATGAAATCTCTTAAACATTTTAATATAAAAAGATAATAATTGATAGTGTGTTTATATCTAACAACTATATGTGAAATCATAAGTAAAGTTTTTAAGAACCCAACTCTATCAACTCTATCATAGGATTGACCCATCATTTTTAGAGAATAAATTGTACAAACTAGTACTAAGTTTATTTTGTGAGATTATTATTTACACCCTAGAAAATGTACTCATTTGAAATGTGGGGGCTTTTACTCCACCTATCATTAGATCTTCGTTGGGGTTTATGGTGAGGATATATAATGATTTGTATGGTAGAACAAGACTCCATGTTCTTTTTGATTTATGATCGACGTGCTTTAGTTCTAAGATCCCTTGGGTTTTAAAAGGGGTGAGGCATAAAGGCCACCATCTCCATCAAATTATTTTAGTATGGCTCTTAATATTTATCTACATAATGTAATCTACAAATATAATCCTCCAAAATCTATTGTAATGAATCCAATGTGAATGTTTAAATAGAATTTCAATGACATGAAAAAAACAACAAAACATTGAATTTTCCACACTTACTGTAAAGTAAACATGGAATAAAATCTTTCAGTAGGATTCAAACATGAATAAATGCAAATGTTTTGACCCAAAGCTATGATGATTTATTTTAAGGATATGCTACCAAAAGATAAAATACAACCTATTCTTTCTTACATGAAAAACAAAGAGCACATGAGATGTGTCATCTTTATTCTTTGTAACTTAACTTTCAATGGAAAATCCATGCAAATATACAAATTAAAATGCCAGTGTGTTGAAAACCTTGACTAGGTCCTTTTCAATTATCCCATTACACATCCCTCTTGATTTATTCAACATACTTAACCCTAAATTAAAATGGTATTAATATGGTATAGGGTTAATAATATATAAATTAATAAGCACAAGGTGATAAACAAGTCTATAGTAGGTTAATTAATTTACAAACTCAAATAAATAATATTCTAAATTTAAATGTTGAGATATGCTAAAAATGAAAAGTAAAATTATTGATTGATATTATAATTAGCTAGTTTATTATGCACATGTAAATCTGATATGGAATAGGTTAGAATTATATTGGATATAGATTCTAGATCAATCATTAGATTATATAAAATTACATTTTTTGGCTTTGGATGTTTGTGTTGATCTAGAAGGTTGCATTGATGCTACTATTTGACTTGGTTACAAGTGTCCAAATAGAATATCAACCATATCTA
Source organism: Torreya grandis (assembly GCA_037957365.1). Lineage (NCBI taxonomy): Eukaryota > Viridiplantae > Streptophyta > Pinopsida > Cupressales > Taxaceae > Torreya > Torreya grandis. The sequence continues at coordinate 804,441 of JARHVA010000773.1, read as the reverse complement.
GGAGTGATCACCTAGAACCTTATAGGTTTTTTATTTCCTTTACTCTGGTGTGTTCATATATCATTCACATGTTTTTGTTCTTTATCAAATGATCAAACCCTAGTTTTCACCCTTGAAGTGATTGTGGGAAAAATGGGTTAGTGGGTACATGGTGTTGAGCTACCCCAAGGACACCTCTATCAATGGACATTACCTACATATCCAATATTATGAAGAAGGCCTCAAACTTATGTAATTCTTCCATACATATTGGATTGTGTGTGTATTGAGATGTAATGCGCAATAAGCAAGTACATAGAGTGACTAAGTTTGTAACTTAGAAAATATGGCTCATATAGTGCTCCTTTAGTACTTTAGACTTGTATATGGGCTATCGTTATGATTGATATTGAAATTAGAAAGAAAAGGAAAGCTTTTCTCACTTTAATTATTGATTGAGTGTTTTTGGTAAGTTGCCTTATGATTTGCTAGGTTTGTGCTAAGTGATGAATGAAATAGGGTTGATCTTGTATATATACCAATCTATTTTGTAAATATATCACATTAAATCACTTAGGCCAACCATAAGGATATATTTCATTTGAAAATTTGATGAATTTAGGGCATTGGACACTTAGTTTGGCATAAGACACTAGCGTCCACCTAAGATGCAAGTGTCTAGGAAGTTAAAAATAGGTACAGTTCTAAAATTTTTAGAGAATGATAATAATTAGGTTTATAACATTGTGAGTAGTATATAAGGCCTGGTCATCAGATAACATATGGTTGGACTAAGAGATAAGAAATAGGTACAAGAGATAGCAGAGGTGAGCCTTTTAGCAACATAAAGGTCTTAAAACTAAAGGGTATAGCCATGTAAATTACTTGCCATGTATACAAGACTAAGGTGATATATAATTTAAATTTAGTGTCTACACCTCCCCTTAATATAGTAATGAAATTTCTAGTTTAAAGGAAAAGGAATGCACATCTATGTGTGTATAACACACCTTGTCTTTGCATGAGTCCCATTTAAGTGCTTTGTTGGTGACTGACCTGTAACCAAGAGGATGTTACACTATATAATCAATGCATATAATTTGGTATTAAAATAATTTGAAATGCTTGAAAGTGAAAAGAGCAAAGTTAGGATTACACATGTGTACCTGTGCAACCATTGTACTTTTTAGCAATTTTATTTGAAGAGATGTTTTATTGTGAATATTTGGAGCTAATATTATGACAATTATAAAACCTTCAAGTGCAAATATATATAAATATTGGATGGAAACTTGCCCCCAACCTTCGATAAAAGGTGAGTTTCCACATAGTAATTGAGATTAGCTCAAATGTGCAACCCAATAATACTTATAACCAAGTGAGCATGGTGATCCAATTCAATTCACACTATAAATATGGTTTAGGTGGATGATTTGATTACTACATCCTATAATATTGGTAATATTGAGTGATGTAATCACCTTAACCTTGTCAAAAGTGTACCAACTACTATAGTAAATTAGCTCAATAACAATCCATCCTGATGTAGGCTAAAGTCTGTAGAAGTACTTGAGATCTAAAATCTAATTTGATCTTACAATTTAAGGTGATCTTTGACATGGTATATCTACCTCATATATGTCTCAAGTTGAAACCTAGGCATAATAATGGTACCAATGTATAGAATGTTACCACAAGTGTGTATATGATTTATATAACTATGTAATGTGGCCAATTTTATAATTTTTTCAAGTGTGAAAGACATGTTCCCATGACATTCCCCAATTTAAATATAAAACTAATAAATGGTATAATTATGGAGAACATGTTTTCATCGCATGCCCCCACTATAATCTTAAAATACTGAGTACTGAATAAGTGTGGAAGTCATGTTTTTTTAACATACCCCCACTAAAGTTTGAAACTATGGAAATGTGAAACCCATGCCTCTATGACATGCCCCCATTGATATGTTCCCATTTTAAAGTGAGGGGAAGTATAAACTGATAGATATTCTTCTATTGTATAGTGGTACTCAATTATTGGGAGACAAAAACTATGAATAATGTTTTTGGAAATTCTAGATGAATAGTGTTCTAGATTAATATTGTTATTTTCCCCTAATTAAATTTTACATCCATACACACATCATGATAATTATTATAGGTCCATCTTATGTATCATGAATTTTCTAGAGTCATCTTACTATTTTTGGAAATTCTAGATGAATAGTGTTCTAGATTAATATTATTATTTTCCCCTAATTAAATTTTACATCCATACGCACATCATGATAATTATTATAGGTCCATCTTATGTATCATGAATTTTCTAGAGTCATCTTACTGGAAACTTCCTAAGTAATCTTCTAAACTCTTCTTATGTTTCTTTAAAGGGAAAATAAACCTTTGCATTTGGGGAAAGAGAGTAAGAGATCCAAGCCAAGGAAAGAAAGCATTATAAGAATATATGCTGAGTAATAAAAGTTTGAAACTACCATTTCCCTATGGTTTTAATTGCACACAACATGTTTCCACGTAAATCTCATGTTCTTCTATTATTGATTATTTACTTGTTTTCATTTTTTATTATATTCTTCCAACACCACTAAAGTTTAAAACTATGAAAGTGTGAAATCCAAGCCTCTATGACATGCCCCCGCTAATATTCCCCGCTTTTGAGGTAAAGGGAATAGAAATTGGTAGTCACCTTACCTCAAAAAGATAAGATATTTGTATAATATGTGAATGTATCATTAAACATGTAGGGGTAGCATGCCTAGGTAGATTTATCAACAAGGTAAATAATATATATCACATTAAATTCATAAAATGCATGATGTGAATCATGGAAACATCTAAATAGTATTAATACAAATTCAAAAAATAATTAAGCACACACATAAGAGCACTCAAAAACAAATCAAAAGGCAATGGTCTAAGGACAGCTCAAACAAGGAACATATTCAATTATCACACAATCGAAGGGATTTGACTTAGTCAAATGTCCATAAATTAAAAAATTACCTATTTAAATGGTAATATATAACAAACTATGACATTTACAAATGTCATAATAGGCAAACATAGGCAAGGGGGCACAATCAATGGAGCATATTCAAATGCTCAAACAAGTAATATAATTCATGGCAATAACAAACAAGAAGCACACTCAATGGAGTAAAAAAGGGAAAGCATGAAAAATAATCAAATAACATAAATGTATCATATTTGTCCCTAGATATATGTGTTAGCAAAAAATGTTAATTACATAGCATATCAAGCACACTTTGAAAGATATATCATGGATAAAGGCATGTGTGAGTATGTAAGCTCAAATATGATAATGAAAAATGATCATAAAATGATATAATTTGGGTGTATTGTGATCAAATAATCAAATACCCCTAATGTGCAAATGACATGAGTAGAAGGAATGCCTGACATCTAAAAGTGCATAGATCATGTGCCTAGGTTTGCTTGTATCACACTACAAAAATATACATGAAACACGTGTATATAGAAATATATGATATGCTATCCACCAACATGAAACTAAAAACATAGATGCCAAAAAGCTAATATAACATGTAAAATCTAAAATTATTTTTAGATTTTTTAATTTTTATTTTTTGGTATTTTTGGAATATTTAAAAGGATTAATCATCCTCATCATCAAAAGGTGTAGGATCACCTGATACATTTTTCAACCTTTGTTTATAGTGACACATGGTCACCTCCTCTATGTTTTTATGTAATTAATGTTTGGAAGTTTTCTATGAGGAGGGGTGTCCATATCCATCATGGTGTAGGCAAATCTCCCCATCCCTAACAATAAAGGTGATACACATATCTGTAATATTCAATGTTGCATTCCAATTGGTGAACCAATGTTTCCCAAAATTTAATTTCAAATGTGTCCCAATATAATATCCATATGATCATGGGGACTGCACATGGTCCACATGCTATTGGTAGGTGGATGCAACCATTAGATTCTGGCATCAACAAGGAGTATATTAATTCATTTGTATTATGTCCTAATTTTTGATAAATGTGGTGTTATAAATTGTATCCCAATTATTCATATATAAATTGAGATGTTGAAAATAAACCCCTTCAATATTAGTAGTAATAGTTAGATCATCATGCCTTGGTCATTTTTAAGGATGGTTTTCTTGTGAACCTTTAGAATTATTTTATATTTTTCTCTTCTTGGTATGATTTGTATATTACCCTCATTCTTATGTTTATAAATCTAGTTTTGTAATGCTCACATTAATTTTTAAGATGACCAATGATTCGATAATAGTTACAATATGGTAATCCTTGTTTAGGAAAAAGTCTACTACTTGATTTGTGCATGTTAGGAGGTAAAGATATCATCCTATGTTCAAGTAATATAGAAAGTATTGTATCCTTAGTATCTTGTTTTGTTGTGATTTTTATAATTTGTTATGGATATTTATGTGAGACCTCCACATTATTTACAATATGTATCTGTATTTGGCCCTTGTAAGGTTGACTTAATGTGTGAATCCAAGAGGGATATATGGAATAACAAGCATTTACATGTTCATTTATTATTTTTTGTACCTTTATCTTGATTTATTTTATATTATGTATAGGTGAATTTATCTTATATGTACCAAGACTTATAGGTGTGAATAGGTTATGTGAAATGTGTGTTATCAATCTGGATTGCACCCTTTGAAGCAAGGGATTCTAGTTATACCTCATCTAGCTGATATAATGGGATCACCTCTAGGTATGGGTGGCCTAGTTGATGAGGTGAACATCTAGTTTATGGGGCTATCTCCCATGGTGCATCAATTATGGCTCAAATACTAAACCTACTTTCTTTGATAGTGGAAAGAGATAAAAGTAAAACATGAAATGAAACCTATGATACTAGAGGTGAAGCACCAATATGTTATGTTCCACTCTATTTGACCTTTCAACAACACTAATGAACAAGACAAGTAACTAGACCACTCTCTTTAAAGGCTTATAAACATAATTTTTCACATATAGGTTGTGTTATATGATCATAACTTGAGGGTTATTAATAGAAGGTCTGATTCAACACATTTACCAATCAAATTCCACTCCAAGCTCAACCACTGACACCTTCACACACTATGTGACCTACATAGAACAATGTACTAGTTTCTAGGTGAGGTAAGGACCTAAAAAGGGAGATAAAAATGCCACTTATGTAAATAAAACAAGCATGAAACACACTAAAATAGTATATAGAAATTGAAGCAATCCTTATATTAGTTTAAGAGGTTTACTAGATAGAAACTTAGGCAGAGTTTCCTCATACCCATCTAAGGGATCAATACAATGGCCTTAGAGCCTCAATTTATAAAACATGATAAAGATGGAGAAGATAATTTGGTTTGGACAATTCATGGAGAGGTCATGAATGACCATAATTCACTTAATGATCAGTTACAACCAACCCCCATAACTCCCTTCTTGTGTTGCCTTGGTTACATAATGGGCTTCAAATGGGAATATGGCATAGATATGGAGTGGTGGAGGCTAATTAAGTCTTGTTTAACTTCATCCAAGGAATTTTCATGCCAAATTTTTCAACCATACCTCCTAATGATATTTACAAAGACATAAATGTGTTCTAATTAGGCCTTCATGAATCATTTAGTAGCCTACCTTCCCTTTGTGCATGTTGACTAGGCCTAAAACTACCTAATCCTCCATAATGACCATGATTTGATCCTGATTTATTCAATGTATAAATTAAAAAGGTGTTTATGGCTCTCTATTTACTCACTCATTGTCCTTTCATGCTAAAAAACATCTTATCTTGTTACCAAAATAGGCTTACTAAGCAATTAGGCCTAGTCATTTAGCGCTACATGTTTGAATGACCATGATGTTTACATATAACCTTAGAGGATGGATGAGTGATAATTTTTAAATTTTGGACAAACATATTACATCATAATTTATTCCTTCCAAATAATATACACTTGTAATTCTTGCTTATTTAGGTAACTAGGTCACCTCTCAATAGCATTTCTGGACTGGCTCTTTGGCTTAGACCTATAAGACCATTTATAGGATGAAATAAGAGTGTTTTTTGATTTTAAAAGGTTAAATATGATTCAAAATACCATATTTAATGATCTTCAACTATTTATCTATCTCTACACCTTGGATTCATCCCTAAATCTTGCCAAAATAGTGTTTCTGGTGGGTTCATACAACTATCCATACAAACTAATGTTAGGGTTGGGACCCTCTTAGAGTGCACAATGTGATTAAATTGTAATCACTCAAGAAAAATTTAATGTATTTTTATGCACTTCCTTCCATTTTTCCTCCATCAGGTTCTTATCTAGGTTTATGCAGGGTTTAAGAGCTCTTCAGGTCTTAATGATGAATCATAAAGTTAGGAGGCCTAACCCATAAACCAATGCCAAGAAAACTTAGTATACAACCCCATAAATTATCTTCAAATTCCATTAAATCCCATTTAATTTATTCTACAATTACCAAGAAAAATAATGTCCTCTTCGAGTTTTAAAATAGTGTAAAACATTATTTTTGGGGTGGTTGGATGCTTAACAATGATTCATAGAGAAGGGGGGTTTAATGAGAGAAAAATTCTCAAGAATATAAATTTTACAAGTCTATCCATATTTTTAAAACTCCTTTGGATCCCATGAAAATCATTATTGATGTAAACTCCATGAGTGTGAGAAAGTAGTTCTTCGAGCTCTTCACAGTGCATATCAGGGCTTTGAGCTAATTCTTATCTTAAAGGATCATTCATGGAACTTAGTGTCTTTATAATCATAATAATTTCATGGGTTATAGGTAAAATACATTACCCAATTTCTTAAATATCCATATCCAACCATGCACACTCTCCATGGAGTTATGAATCTCTTAAGATAGCTTTCAAGTATGATAGGACTATATGTGTAGGCAGGGAAGTATCTTGAGTAAATAGGCCACTCAATGGTTTTTTATTTCTTTTAAATGACTAAATTATGTGTGATACATATCTCATCATATCTTTATATTCCTTTTTGTCCATTTTCCCCCTTCAATAGTATTGATACTTGCTCTAACCCATGTATAGGGTTTGTGAGCAATTAAACCTATGTAGCCCATTTAAGAGGTAAGTTTCTCTTTTATTAATGTTTAATTATTTAATTTAGTTAAATCATCATGTTTATGACCTTAAATTTCTCCTTTTGACCCTATGAACTTCCTTATTCTCATCACACCATTAGTGTTCCTCCAACTCTACAGTCACAGTCATGTTTACATTAAAGCTTTGACTGAGTTTGTCTTCTTGGGATGAGTTGATGATGTTGGTCTTGTTTGACCCTATTCTCTCCATATCCCATTATTATTAATAGGCTCATATGACTCCTCAATATCTTATACACCCCATACCAATATCCAACATGTCATTTTCTTAGTTTACATAATAGGCCTATAGGTGCCTAAATGAGAGTTTGTCTCTCTAGGGCTCAGGGATGAGAATGGGTTTTGTGAGTATAATGCAGTGAATATCATGAGGGAAACACTAAATATAATTAATTATAGGTTAATTTAATGTATTATTTAAAATAACCTAATGGTTCTCTATAGCTATGCTGCTCACACTTGTAAAGGAGATTACACAATATGCATGGTAGACACCTTTGAACAGGACTTTGAAGGAGTTATTTGGTTTTATGACTTAGTTATGTGTTTTATGGAATATAAGGTTTTAATTAACTCAAATAAACCCACCATACACTTAAAACCATTAATCACTTCCATATCTATGCATTCAAGGCTCTACAATATGAAGAAACATTGCCTACAACCTGTAAATGTGATAACATGGAGGTTTTCTTGCTCTCTAGGGATCACACATGTGAAATAGTAGTGGATAATAATGTATATAGAATTTTAATACCCATTAATACACATAAAATCCTTACTTTTATTAACTAAGTTGTGAAATGTTCTGAAACCATTGTAAAGTTGACCCTGTGTAGATGAAGAAGACCAACTTGACTGCCTAGGTTCTTAACCATTGTTCATAAAACATGGGATACTAATCTAGAAACCAATGAAAAATATTGTAAGGACATTAAAACCCCTTAATTTGGCCAATATTTTGAGTCACCATCTTCTCTCTTCTAGTCATACTAAGCAAGAACCTGATTAGTTGTTCAAAGCTGCAAAGGAGAATGATGGATAAGAGGGACTAATTTTTGCCATGTTTGACCTTAAAACTCATGAATTTTATTTCATAATTCCTAATCTAATTTCTTATAAATATTATTGACTTTTTATGACCATAACTGTATTGCATGGATCCATACAAGCCTGAAAGCACTTGCAGCCTACAACTTTCCAACATTTTCTCAAGTTTTAGATCTTGAAATGTGATTGGTGGATAGGAGGGAAAATAAGAGAAAATTAAAATTTTAAAACCAAGTGGTACGGATTTAGGGAAGTTTAAAGGTTAATTTCAATCATGTGGGGCCCTTTTATGATGAATAAATGGCATTTGACCCCTAACAACCCACCTTATCATGACTTGTAATGGTTATGAGACCTTTTAAGATACCTAATTTCAATGTTACACCTAAAAATATCTTACTTAAAGGCTTAAAATGTGGATTTTAACTTGTATGTGATTTTTTAAGGGGTATTTGATGACTTGGAGGGCTAATTAAAACTTGAAATAGCCTTGACGAAGTAGACCATTGAAAATAGCATTGGATACATCATTAATTACTATGTCAAGGCTTAAACATGACATGGAAACTTTACCCATCTTGTTGACAAGGCCTCTCCCATAAGAAATGGATAAAATAGGCATAAATACTATGAGAAATAGAAACCTTAACTTTCCCAAATACCTTAATTTATGCCAAAAAACCTTAACTTTGTCAAACAGGGTTTAGGCCATTCTCTAGGTTTCAAAAGGCATTTGACACCCCTCCACTGACCCAAGCACCACCATGACAACTTAGCACATCATCCAAAGACTCAAAACATGCTATCATATGATGATCCATCAAGTAGTGTCTAACACATATAATGACACCTTAAACAATGTTAAAAGGCTTAAAATGAGACCAAAAAATGACATCACAAGACTTGTAGACCACCATGTATAGGCTTGGAGGGGTCTTATGGATAATTTTTAGACTATTGGGGTTGAAATTTTTCCTAAGAGGACAAATTATTAACATATTTGGTGACTCATAGGGGTTAACCAACCTATTGGTTAGGAGAACTAGCTACCTAACTCTTTTAGGCACAAGACTCATACGTAACAACATGACCTGTATGACAACTCTACTTGGACTGTCAATCATATTTAACACCTTATAAAACCTTAAAGGGACTTTAAAAACCTACCACACACACAAAGACACCAAAATAAATCAACACTTAAATATATAAGAAAGCAATAATATAGGAAAACAAAGCAACTAAGGAAGCTAACACAACACACTTATGTTGACAACACTTATTGGAACCAAGACAACAACCTACTACAAACATCTAACCTAAACATAACTTATTTCTCCTCCAGGATCAAATGGGAAGATTATTTAATCACCATGGCACTATGAGATCATATTTTCATGTGTTAATTGAAGTCTAATCAGGTATTGCTCATGGAATGAGAACCTCCACTGGAATGTGGAGATGTTGGCATGTTCATAACCTCTTAAAATAGTAATTGGACCTTCTTTCTCCTTTCTCAAGTGCATATTTTGGGTATGTGAATCAAGTACCCAATCATATTTATTCTAAACATGTCTACTTTGCATGAACAATCTCATTTCTTCATCATCTATAGGTTGATCTTGATCAAGCTGAACAGTTTGAGATAGATCTTGTGGCATGTTTATAGAGTTGACTTCAAGGAGAGATGAATATTGCTTCATGAAATCTTGAGACGAATGAAGTTATATTTCATTCCCCAAGAATTAAAAGACACCTAAAAACGGAATGAGAGGTTTATATCCTTGTCTAAAGACCTCAAATAAGTCACCTTCAAATGAAATAGCCTCTTGGAATGGCATATTTGGAGAGTTGCCTTCCTTTTATTTGGTGAAACTACCTTCTTCAATATGAACTAGATCATGGCATGCCTCTATAATAAATTAACTTAATCTTATGATCTCAAACAAATCCTTTGATTGATCCTCACATAGTTATAGTTTGCTTGGACTTTCTTCAAGCTTGGTAGACGTTGATGTAGAAGTAGGCATGACATAACTTGAGAAGGATTTGGAAACTATACCTCCTTGGCCGTGTTCATGTAAATCTAATAAAATTTATGCCACCTCTAATAAATAATTAAAATCTCCCTCATCCACCATAACAACTTGATCAACTTGCATGACATCAAGGTTACCTTCTTTTTCAACCTCATAGGCTAGTTTGCATCTTTCTTGACCAACTAAAACCTTTTGAGGGTTTCCCCTTTGTTCTAAAACTATTATAAGTTGGATAAATACCCAATTTCCATATTATTTAGTATTGTCATGAAAGAGAGCAGTTTCCATGTCATCAAGGAGTTCCTAAAAGTCACCTTCTTCTTGGTCAATAGATATGTTTTCCTCTTGTGACTCACCTTGCTCTTGAATTCCATCTTATTATGCATTCTTGAAGGCTGATCTATACTTATCTTCACCAAGAGGTGTCCCAATGGAAATATCTTCTTCTAACTCACCTGAATCACCTTGCTCAAATATTTCTACAACTTGATTTTATTCACTCACCTCCCATAGGATAGGTTCCTTCTTAAAGAGGTTGAGGGTGGGAAGGTGATGGATGTAATCATGAGTTAGATTGGGAGTCAAGGTGAAACCCTCCTTATTTTGAAAACATTCTTGGATAGACCTCCAAGATGGGAAATATTTGGGTTCTTGGGGAAGAGGGAATGTGGTTTGACTAGGCTCAAGGTTCCTTTTGACTTAATTTCTTAGTGTTGGCTCCTTCCTCTTATTTTTTCTAATACTTCACTACTTGGTTCCAAGTTAGAATTTTAAAATTAGGAGCATGTGTTGCATCTTGAGTAATGAGTGAAGTATTGGGTAAACTCTCCATAATCTTCTCTTGATATTTCATTGCTCTTATTGTTTTCATTGATTGAGATAAATGTTCATTTGCAAGTTTAATTTCTCTATCTTGGTGAGCTTTAAAATAAAGTCTCATCTGAACACAAATCTCCTCAAGATGATTGAGAAGGGAAAGGATCTACCAATTCTAATTTGAACCATGACACTTAGTCCTCTCAATAAGAACTTATTCCCTCTTTTGCATAGTCTCTTGAATAGACTTCCAAGTAGGGAAGGCTTAAGGAGCTTGTGGGTAACTTAGAAGGTTTTGAAACTTGTCTAACTCATTCTTTTGAGGAAGGATGGGTTGATCAAAGGAGGACTAATATGGAATGGGGGAGGGTACATGAAGCTGATGACACTAGATTTATTTTCCTTCATGAACCACTAGCTTCTCCTCTATTCTTGAAATCAGACCACCCATGTCTACATATCACTAGTGGGCATTGAATGATTATCCTTCATAATAGATGCCCATTATCTCTTTATTTATTGTAATGAGTCCCTCAAATTCATAATGAGATGAATAGGGACCTCTTGACCATAACCCCTTTGTGTATCAGTCTTAACAATATATCTCTCATAATGTAAGAGAGTTTGCTTAAGGCTTGAGATAGACTAATTTGGGACATGGTTATGTTGACTAGGAGCATCATGATCTTTCTAAGATTGATCAGGAGGATAGGTCAACTACCAAGGAGGTGGACTTAGGGAGGGAAGTGTCTTGACCATATCCCCTTTATGTATTAGTCTTAACAATATATCTCTCATAATGTAAGAGAGTTTGCTTGAGGCTTGAAATGGACTAATTTGGGACATGGTAATGTTGACTAGAGCATCATCATATTTCTAAGATTGATCAGGAGGATAGGTCAATTGTGAAGGAGGTGGACTTAGGGAGGGAAGTGGCATGTAGGACCAATAACCAGGTTGAGGAAGTTCAACATAAGACTGGTAAGGGTCAAAAAATTATCAATGATAAGCAACATAGGGCTAGTATGGGTCATGATGATGAATACAGACCTCCAACACACAGGCTAAACTAAATGTGTTTAGCAAACTTTTAAACTATGAGCAGAAAACCTCAAATGGCAGGCATAAAACATATGTCTTAACAAATTGTTTCTTCCATACACAGAATATCATCTTGAAATTTCCTCCTTTTTAGACAGTTTACACATGATGCATAAAATTTAACAGCCCATAATTTCTTGAACAAGACAAATTTTGGATTTAGAGCTATAATGCGTTGTTCTGGCAGATTCTGTATGTCTTAATTTGGATTGAAAGAATAAAACTTCAATTAAGACTCACTTTTCATATTGAAGCCCCCGGCATTAGATATGCGTTTCAAGACTAAAATTCACCTTTCCACGCAGACCCATCATTGTTTGACTTCCAATTCTTTAAAATACCCAGCATAACTTCTTGTTTTCATCACAAACAGGACAATTTCTTTTGCTTTCTAATAGTCCAAGACCTCCATCTGAGCATCGAACCATCGCTTATCATTTAACACATTTAAAGTGTCCAGCATAACATTTGAAATGGCTGAAGTTGTAATTAATTCATTGGGGTGGCCCAGCCAACATGGAAACACCCAAAATTATAATAAACCAGAATTACAATCAATGTATTTAATACAAAATACGGCCCAGCAATAATATATTTGGCGAATGATGAAACAGGAGTATTGTTTGGCTCAAATCATTGAGCGCCCAACACCATATCTCATGTATTGAAATGGTCAGAATTCCAAATAAAACATTGAAGCGGCCCAGAATTGTTTTAAATTCAATGCATTAAAAATGGCCAAAAGTCATACGACCAATAGATAACTACGCCCAGCAACTTATAACAATGCCCTTTCATATATTTGGTCTCAAAAAAACAAATCTCTTCAAAAAGAACTCACATTCATTAATATATCAAAACAAATACACACTTGTATTAATATTTACCAGAAGTTATATGCATTGTGTCTAGTATGTGCTGCCAGTCTCCTTTCTACGCCCCTGCTCTTCTTTTTACCAAAACATATTCCCCTATTTTTACCACAAACACACCAATCCTCATACCAAGCGTATGTTCTCAATATAGCTAATTAGTTCTAACCAGGGCTGGGCGCAACAATCTTCCCAAAATGCATAAAACAGTCTTCTAACATAAGAAGATTTAAAATGGCTTAACAACTCGCCCAACAGACTATTTTGCCAAATTTTAAAAAAAAATAGAAAAACTAAGAATTGGAGGGAAAAACAACTTAACAAACTAAAACATGCTAAAACTAAACAAGTATGCTCCTAGTGTGAGGATGCTCCTGCATCACATGATATGACTGATAAGGATCATTATAGGGCTAATAAGGAGAGATAAAATAGAAAATATCTTCATATAAAACCATTAGAAATTATAATACAAATCAAGAACAATGTGAACTATCAACAATAAATTATTCTTACCCTTAGACAAAGACCTTATGATCACTTTTGACATGAAATTTAATTGCTAATCTACCACTAGAGTGCTTGAAGCTACATGAGATCATCAAAATTTTAAAGTGAGTGCTCCAATTTTTTGAATCTTGATCCCATCAAGTGTACCATAAACTTTTATCAATCTGGATCGCACCCTTTGAGGTAAGGAGTTTCAGGCATGCCTCATCTAGTTGATATAAAGGGATCACCTATAGGTGTGGGTGGCCTAGTTGATGAGGTGAACCTCTAATTTATGGGGCTAGCTCCCCTGGTGCATCAATTATGGCTCGAATCCTAAACCTACCTGATTTAATAGTGAAAATAGATAGAAGTAAAACATGAAATGAAACCTATGCTATTAGAGGTGATGCACCAATATGTTGTGTCCACTCTATTTGACCTTTAAATAACACTAATGAATAATAAAAGTAACTGGACCACTCTCTCTAAGGGATTTTAAGCATCAATGTTTCACATAGAGGCTATGTCATATGATTATAACTTGAGGGTTATGAATAAAAGGTTTGATTTAAGACACTTACCAATCAAATTCCACTCCAAGCTCAACCATTGACACCTTCACACACTATGTGACCTGTATAGAACAATGTATTAGTATATAGGCGAGGCAAAGACCCACAAAGGGAAATAAACTTGCCACTTATGCAAATCAAACAAGAATTAAACACACTAAATCAATATAGAGTAGCTAAAATAGTCTTTAAATTAGTTTAAGAGGTTTACCAGATATAAACTTAGGTAGATTTTCCTCATACCTAGCCAAGGGATCAGTACAATGGCCTTAGAACCTAAATTTATAAAACATGAGAAATAGGGGGAAGATAATATGGTGTGGAGAAGGCATGGAAAGGTTATGAATGACCATACTTCACTTAATGAATAGTTACAACTAGCCCCCATAACTCCCTTCTTATGTTGTCTTGGCTATATAATGGCCTTAAAATGAGAGTATGGCTTAGATATGGAGTGGTGGAGGCTAATCCAGTCTTGGTTGACCTCATCGAAGGAATTTTCATGATAAATTAGTCAACCATCCCTCCTTGTGACAGTTACAAAGGGATAAATGTGGTCCAATTAGGCCTTTGTAAAGCATTTAGTAGCCTACCTTCCCTTTATGCATGTTGACTAGGCCTAAAACTACCTAGTCCTCCATAATCTCCATGAAGTGTGACTAATTTCTTTAATGTATTAGTTACAAATGTGTTTATGGCTCTCTATTTACTCATTCAGCAGACTCTCATGCCAAAAAACATCTTCTCTTGTTGCCAAAATAGGCCTACTAGGCAATTAGGCCTAGTTATTTAGTGCTACTTGTTTGGATGACCACAAGGTTTGAATAAAACCTTAAAGGATGGATGAGCGAGCATGTTTCAGGTCTATATAAACATATTATATCATGAGTTATACCTTCCAAATAGTATACACTTGCAATTCTTGCTCATTTAGGTGACTAGGTCACCTCTCATTAGCATTTTTGGATTAGCTCTTTGGTTCAAACATATAGGAGAATTTATAAGATTAAATAAGAGTTATTTGTGATTTAAAAATGTTAAATATTCTTCACACTACCCTCATTAATGATCTACAACTATTTATCTAGCTTTATACCTTGGATTCATCCCTAAATCTTGCCAAAATAGTGTTTATAGTGGGTATGTAGAACTTTTTATACAAAATAATGCCAAGGATGGGATGATATTAGATTACACAATGGAATTCATGTGTCCTCAAGACCAATTCAATACATTTGTATGCACTTCCTTCTATTTTTCCTCCATCATGTTCGTATCTAGGTTTATGAAGGGTTTAAGAGCTCTTTTGGTCTTAACGATGATTCATAGAGTTAGGAGGCCTCACCCAAAAATAAATTATAATAACACTCAGTAGAAAACCCCATCCACCATCTCCAAACACCATTTAGTCCCATGTAACTTTTCCTATAAATACCAAGCAAAACAATGTCCTCTTTGAGCTCTAAAATAATGTAAAATAACATTTTTGGGGTGGTTGGGTTCTTAACAATGATTCATAGATATGGGAGGGTTAATGAGAGAAAAAAATCCAATAATAGGAATTTTAAAACCCTCTCCATATTTTTAAAACTTCTTATGATCCCATGAAAATCCTTGTTGATGTTCTGAGTGTGAGAAAGTAACTCCTCAGGCTCTTCACAGTGCATATCAGGGCTTTGAGCTAATTCTTCTCCTAAAGGATCATTCATAGAACTTAGTGTCTTGATCATTAGAATAGTTCCATGGTTTAGAGGTAAAATACCTTCCCCAAATTCTCAAATATCCACCTCATACCATGCACACTCCTCATGGAGTTCTGAGTCTCTTAAGATAACTTCTCGGGTATGATAGGACTGTGTGTGTAGGCAGGGAGGTATCTTTAGAAAATAGGAAAATCAATGGATATTTATTACTTATAAATTACTAAATTTTGTGTGATAAATATCTCACCATATTTTTATATGACTTTTGACTCATCCCCCCCCCTCAAGAGTATTGATACTTGTTTTAACCCATCTCTAGGGTTTGTGAATAATGAAACATGTGTAACCCATTTAAGAGGCAAGTTTATATTTTCTTGATGCTTCATTATTTCCTTGAATTAAATCACAATTTTTATGACATTAAATTTATCCTTATAACCCTTTTGACCTTATTATTCTCATCACACCATTAGTGTTCCTCCAACTCTATAGTCACAGTCTTATTTGCTTTGAAGCTTTGACTTTGTCTTCTTAAGATGAGTTGATGATGTTGGTCTTATTTTGAACCTATTATCTCCATATATAATTATTATTCATATTTTCATATGAATCCTCAATACATTATACACCCCATCCCAAAAACCCACACTTCATTTGCTTAATTTGCATAATAGGCATGTAGGTGCCTAAATGAGAACTTGTATCTTCAAGGCTCAAGGATGAGAATGGGTTTTGTGAGTATAATGTAGTGAGGATAATGAGGTAAACACTATATATTATGACTAATATATTAATCTCATATACACATTAAAATACCTTGATGTTTCTCTACAACTACCCTGCTCCCACTTGCAAAGGAGATTACACAATATGCATGGCAATCACCTTGGAACAGGGCTTTGAAGGAGTTGTTTGGTCTGATGACTTAGCTATGTGTTTTATGGAATAAAAATATTTAATGGAATATAATAAACCCACCATCCACTTAAAACCATTACTCACTTCCATATCTATGTATTGAAGGCTATGCAACATGAAAAAACACCAGTTACAACCTACAAGTGTGACAACATGGAGATTTTCTTGCTCTCTAGGGCTCACACATATGAAAAAGTAGTGGATAATTATGTATATATAGTTTTAAAACCATGTAAGACACATATAATCCTTAATATTATCAACTAAGTTGGTAAATGTTCCTAAAACATTGCAAAGTTAACCCTGTGTAGATGAAGAAGACCAACTTGACTGCCTAGGTTCTTAACCATTGTTCATAAATCTAGGATATAAATTTAGAAACCATTTCCAATTATTAGAAGTCCATTAAACCCCCTTGAGTTATCCAAGATCTCAAGTCACCACCTTTTCTCTATTATTTGGACTAAGCAATAACCTGATTGGTTGTTCAAAGTTGCCAAGAAGAATGATGGAGATGAGGGGCCAATTTTTTCCATGTTTGACCTTGAAACTCATGGATTTTCTTTCCTAATGCTTTATTTGAGTTTCCATAAATATTCCTAACTCTTTTTTATCATAACCACACTATACGGATATATACAATCTTGAAAGCACCTGCAACCTATAACTTTCCTACATTTTTTCAAGTTTTAGATCTTGAAATGTTATTGGTGGGTAGGAGGGAAAAAAGGGGGAAAATAACATTTTAAAACCAAGTGGTATGAATGAAGGGAATTAAAAAGGTTAATTTAAATCATGTGGGGCTCTTTTATGATGAATAAATGACATTTGACCCCTAAAAACCCACCTTGTCATGACTTGGAACGGTTATGAGACCTTTTAAGACACCCCATTTCAATGTTACACCTAAACATATCTTCTTCAAAGGTTTAAAATGTGGATTTTGAATCGTATGAGATGTTGGAAGGGAATTTGATAACTTGGAGGGATGATTAAATCTTGAAATATCCTTGACCAAGTAGACCATTGAAAATAACCTTGGATACATCATTAATTATTATGTCAAGGCTTAAACACGACTTTGACACTTTCCCCATCTTTTTGACAAAGCCTTCCCACAAGAAATGGCTAAAATAAGCACAAATACTATGAGAACTAAAAACCTTAACTTCCCCAAATACCTTAATTTATGCTAAAGAGCCTTAACTTTGTCAAATAGGTTTTAGGCCATTCTCTAGGATTCAAAAGGCATTTGACGCCCCTCCACTCCTCCAAGGACCACCATGACAACTTAGAACATCATCCAAAGTCTAAAAGCAGACTATCATACGATGATCCCTCAAGAAATGTCTATCACATATAATGACACCTTAAACAATGCTCAAAGGCTTAAAATGAGACCAAAAGAGGACAACACAAGGCATGTAGACCACCATGTATAGGCTTGGAGGGGCCTCACAAAGATGTTTTGAACTATAGGCATTGAAATTTGGCCTAGGATTTCAAATTATCAAAAATATGTTTAAGTGGATCAAAATTAAATTTTTTCAATGCCTCGTCATCATATTATGGGATATATCATCATCATTTTCTTATTAATATGAAACACGATGATCTTGTTGCTCAATATTGACCAATAAAAGAAGCTCAATTGTTTGATTTTCTTTTGGCTTTGGTATCATTGATTCCTTTGGCAAATTTTATTGCTCTTGATGGGCATCTATGTGTATCTCGGTGTGCAGTGCTTTATTTGTAAATGGGGATAAAGGAGTTATTGTACTTGACTCACCTATTTCAAAATTGTGTATATTCTCAACTAGAATATATTGTTTAGGTGGCACTATTGTAGGGATGCCTTTTGTATCATAATGTATCATTTTGAAAGGTTCCTCATCAATAGGCATTGAAAATAATGTTGCATTATGTATAACTTTTATATATCAATGTAATGTAGATGGGACAACCTCCATTGTGTGTATCCAAGGTCCACCCAAAAGCAAATTATAATGTAATGACTAAGATATTACCTGTAAAGTAGTTGGAATTTTTTTTGGTCCCACTATCATATCCAATGTTATTTGGCCAACCAGAGGGCTATGTGAATTATCAAATCCCTTGATATGCATATTTGATTTTTGAAGAAGATTGGTGTTAATACCTAAGGTGGTTAAGAGATTTATGCTACAAATGTTTATGCCTGATCCATTATCAATGAGCATAATTTTGATTACTTTATTATGAATAATCCTTTGTATGAAAAAAGGAAAATTTTGGTCAAGAGTATCTTTGAATGGTAAATACATTAGATCAAAGTTAATGAGTTTTGCATTATTTTTGAGATCTTCCATGATATCTGCAAAGTAAGATAGTTAAATATCACTTATAACTTGGGTATCACACAATGCTTCATATAGGATATCCTTATAGATAGTGGATTGATTTATAAGTTTGAGGATTGAGATCTTTGCATGTATGTTGCTTAGTTGGTCAACAAGTTCATATCCCTTAGATTTAATCACTATTTTTAGCTTAGAAGGCACCTGTTGTATACTAATAGGTGGAAAATTAGTTTGGACACCTTTACCTTTTTTAGTAGTGACAACATGGACTGTGAAATCTAATATAAGTGATGGGAGAATAATGGTTATGGGATGGTGACTGTCACTCAAATAATATCTAGGTGGAGAAAATGGTTGAGAGCATGCTAACATCTAGATATTGGCTCTATAGTGTTACAAAAGGAATTATGAGGAGAGATTAAGAGTTGTTTCCATTTTAAAACCCTCTCATTATATTGACAAACTTTCCTATTTTGATGAATGATAGGTTTTGTTGAGAAATTAATAACAAACCGCAATGATAATTAAAAATTAGAGCCCAAAATGAGTTATAGATGCATCCATATTATACATATTTGTAATAAATTAAAATCTAAGTTTTAACTTGAAAAATCTTTTTAAATCAGAAATTAGAAATCAAAAATAGAGAATCAAGATAATCTTAGATTAATATCTAGCATTTTGGGGACCAAAGGTCAGGTTTACCAAATGTTTAACCCTGAAATGAGATGGTGTCAATGTAGTATAGGATTAAGGATATAGAAATGAATAAGCATGAGGGTGATAAATAGATCTATAGCATGATAATTAATTTACAAACTCAAATAAATAATATTCTAAAAATAAAATGTTAATATATGCTAAAAATATAAACTATAATTATAGATTGATATTGTAATGAATTACAAACAAGAGTACTTAATTAGTTTATTATGCACATGTAAATCTAATATGGAACAAACTAGAAGTATACTAGATCTTGATTATGGATCAATTTTCATATTATAAAAAATAACATTATGTGGCCTTAGATGCTTGCATCAGATCTGAACGGTTATGTCGATGCTACTATCTAACTTGAATGTACATATCTAGAACATAATATCAATTATATATAGGTGTGAACACCTAGCACCTTTTGGGTTTTCTATCACCTTTACTTTGGTTTGTTCAATTCTTGTGCATATGTTGTCGCTCTTTGTCAAATGATTAGACCTTAACTTTTCCATGCTTGGAGTGACTGTGGGAAAAATGGGTTCATTGGCACATGATGTCTAGCTACCCAAAAGACCCCTCTATTAATGGGTATTACTTACATATCCAATACTCTAAAAAAGGCCTTATGTGTTGGCTTGTGCATGTATCGAGATGTAATGTGTGATAAATAAGTACATAGACTGATCGATCTTGTAACTTGGCAAATATGGCTCATTGAGTCCTCCTTCAATACTTCAGACCAATATATGGGTCATCCCTACGACTAATATTGAAATAAGAAAGAATATGGAAGCTTTTCTCATTTGAATACTTGATTGAGTGAATTTGGTAAGTTGTCTTATGAGTTATTAGGTTTGTGTTAGGTAAGGAATGAATGATGGTTAATCTTGTGTATATACTAATCCATTTTGGAAATATTTCATGATAAATCACTTAGGCCAACCATAGGGATACATTTCATTTACAAATTAAATGACTTTAGGGTGTTAGACACTTAGTTTAGCACAAGACACTAACATCGACATAGGTGTTTGGTTGGGACGTAAGTGTCGAGGATGTTGGAAAATAGGTACAGGTCCAAAACTTACAGAGGGTGATAATAAACTAGTTTATAGAATTTTGAGCAATATAAAAGGCCTAGTTATTAGAGTAACATATGGTCAGACTAAGAGATAAGTAATAAGCATAAGAGATAGCGGATGCGAGCCTTTCAACATCAGGAAGGTCTTAGAACTAAAGGGTAAATCCATGAGAAGTACTTGAGAAAAATACAATACTAAGGTGATATATAATTAAAATTTAGTGTCTACACAACCATAATTGTAAGACAAGTCTGACAATATTTTGTCATTGAAACATTTAATTTTGTTAGGTAGATTAAATTTTTTTCATCTCTTTTCTAACATTCCACTCATGAAATTAAAATAATAAATTATATTTTTAATTGGGTTTTTTCTCAATGTTTTAATGTATGATTTGTTTGTTTAGTTTTGTGTTATACTTGATGATAATATTTTATTACAAGTAATGAAAATTTTCATGGCACCTCCTCTTACAACTGAATTCCTTGTTGAAAAAAGATTTATCCTTATTATAATTAGAGTTGATCCTTAATAGTTGAAAAAAAATAAAAGATAAATAATTTAATAATATTATATTTCTTACAAGGGTTTTTCTTGCACAATTTTTGCCATAAATTTATATAAGAAAAGAAACCCTAAATAGTTCTCTAACTAAAAAGAATGTACTAAATATTTCACATTTAAATGGATGTTTTATTAAGGTTATTAATAAGTTATAAGGCCATGATGCAAAATAGAGTGCTACAAGGATTGTCATCTATAAATGGAGTTTTGTATTTATAATATTTTTGCTAATTGTAAAATAATTGTCATCACATCCCAAGTTTTAGTTGGATGGTTATCTAGTCAATTAATCCCTGAATAGTTCTTTGATTGAAAAGAATTTACAAAACATTACATGTTGAAATGATTTTTTTAAGGTCATTGATAACATATAAGGCCATGAAGCAAAATAAAATACTACAATAATTTATTTATTTTTATAAATGGAGGTTTGTCTTTGAATTTTTTTTGTTAATTATAGACTAAATTTTAGTAGGATGGTTATCTACTCAATTAATTCCTAAATTGTTCTCTGACTAAAAATAATGTATATAATGTTTCACATTGAAATGATTTTTTTAAAGGTTATTGATAACATATAATAACATGAAGAAAACTAGAATGTTATGAGGATTTATTATCTATAAATGAAGGTTTGTCTTTGCAATCTTTCCACTCACTGTACAATAATTGTCATCACACCCCAAGTTGTAGTTGGATGGTTATCTAGTCAATCAAAGATACTATTGACCAATTTTCCTCTATTTGCTTGGTAGTGGGCCAATAAGGCAATCAAATTGAGACTCACTTAATTCAAATGTTCTCTCTATGATAACTATATTTAAACTCAATACAAATAAAAGTTTGTATAATATTTAGAAAAAGGTTTCTATTCTACTCTTAACACCCATAGAGACTTAGCACATGGCACCCTTATTTAGTTCATGGGACACTTGAGAAATGATTTTCATTTTTTTTTATGTCATGAAAGGTATGCATCACATTAATCATTTCAGCGTTTAGAATAGTAAGTAGATAAGTAATCTAAGTTGAAATAGAAGAATTTTAAAAATGTAAAAGATTGTCAATATTTAAAGATAATAAAGAAATGTTGCAAACAAACATTTATTAAGGAATACAAATAATATTAGAAAAAAACAATGGAATCACATGAATATTAACAACAAAAACATGTCAAAAAAGGAATAATATGTTAAAAATGAATAGAAGTATGTTGATAAATAATAATAGAAGTACATTGTAACCAAAGAGATGTATATGAGTTGGTAAGTAGGTTGGTTGTGCCCAATTCCACCCAAGTTTGAATCTCATTGGGTGTTTTTTTTAATTTGAAAAGCACATTTTCATTAATATAACAATATATAATACATTGATAATCATAAAAAAACCACGAGTGGAAAAGTCATGCCCCAAATAAACCAAATCGAGCTAAAGAAGCCTGGGGAAAAGTAAAGTCCAAACCAGGCCACCAAACGGCCAACCAACCAAAGTTAAGTTAACTCAAGTGCACATCAATCAAAAAAGTGAAAGATGATAGCCCAAATAACAAGTAACACATTAAGCATCAATAGTGAACATGGTAGTAAGCAAAGGCAAAGGATCTTGAGGGTTCCCCCCCAATTGCCTGAGCTGGGGCATTTTCATCAACCAGGATGGGGTCCCAACCATCAACCTACAAGTTAATTTCAGTATCATTCTATTCTTGGGGATCCTATCTAGAAGGATAAATGGCCAACACCAACAATGAGAACTTATCCTATGGAGGGGGCCTCCAACCCCCCCCCCCCCACCAACACTATCTTTGTTGACACTACCAGATCCTTAGAGAGGAGATGGCCAACAAGAGTGAGGAGAGGTGATCTTCTAGCTTTGAGACCATTGGCTACGAGATTGGTGATGTCACCTTCCAACCATGCCCACAAGGGGAATGGTGGGAAGGTGGATCAAGAAGATCATGACTGACCACACAAGGAACATTCCCCTAATGGTCCAAGAGGAGATGTAGATAGTAGAGCTCGAGATGAACCTTATCAATTTGACTATGAATCTGGAGGGTAACTTTAGCAATCACAATAATTTTATTAGTTGCAAAAAAACTTTTTTCATAACTTCGTTATTAAAACATTATTTATTTATATATTTCCAAATCTAAAAAAGAATATCAATACAAAAAATATACCAAAAAATATTATATCTTGCAAGAAGTATGGAGGAGTCCCCTAAGAAAACCATTTTCCAAGTAGACATTTTAGGCTTGAAGGGTTTGAAAAGGGTATGCATCAATCTCTAGGCAGTCTGGACATGAGGGCAAAACCAAAAGAGATGGTTAATAGATTCTAGGTGGTGTCAGACTAGGCAAGTGGGATTCAAAACCCCTATGTGTTTAAGTTGATCCCCCATAGGCAAACCTTAGTAAATAATACACCAAAGGAAGTGGGATTTTTTAGGTTCAATACAAGCTGCCCATATATTTTCAAACCTCTAAGCCCAGACATGATGGAGAGATTTGAGAGACCATCGATGATTGAGGGATTTAGTTTCAATATGTTAAGGGGACAAAAGATTATAATCCAACTTAGGGGAGTAGCAATAGAATGACATAGTCGTTGGCCAGGACCAACCCTTCTGCAATGGTATAAGAGAGGAAACTCCAATTTTGTGTGAATACTCTTTAGGTATAAAACTCTACAATTTATAAATGGATTCAACATCTTCCTTATTTAGATTGAACTTAGATTTAACCATATTCCAAGGAATCCAATCTTGAGTAGCCTTACAAAAGAGGTCTCCAATCATGTGAATACCTTTTTTATATAGCCTCAGGATTTTGACCCAAGGGACCATAGCAAATGGGACACTATGAAAATTCAACATGGGAGACCACCATATGGATTGAGAATTAAGAGAAAGACTATTTATAAACCCTTTCCCTACCCATATTAGGTGAGGTTTGAGTTTCTCTTAGGCCCTCTAGATGTTTTGCATGACAAAGTGCCCCTACCTTAACGATCATAGGATTAATGAAAACATTGTGCAAACCAATCCTTTGTTAGGCCTTTCTGCCAAGTAGGCAACCTTGAGCGATGCAGTGTCTCAATAAGATCTTCTAGGCATCATCCCCTTCCAATATTTTGATGATCTACTTAACACCAAGAGCAAGTTCTTAAAGCTTAATATCAATGAGCCCAAGCCCACCAACTTCTTTAGGGTGACAAAAAATAACCCAAGAGACTTGATGAAAAATGTGGTGCCTTTTAGAATTGGCCCATAGAAAGTCTCTAAGGAGATTTTCTAGCTTTGCATAAGAGTCATTGGAAGGTGCCCAACAATATGAGTAGTAAACATGAGTAGCATTGAACACTTTAGAACAAATATGGAATTTCCTAGCTAGGGTCAATGGTTTGGTGATCTAAAAAAATATTTTTTTCTCTACCCTTTAAACTGCATATGACCACAACTCTATAGGTGGGGCCATGAAAGCAAATGGAATGCATAGGGATTTAAATTGGACCCCAATAAGGATCCATTGCCATTGATTTCCCTCCAACCAAAGAGGTTTGGGTGAAAGGGACTAGTGATAACATTGAGTTTTTTGCCAATGAATGGAAGACCTAGAAGCAAGGCAGAAAAATGTCAAGACATTCCATATCATACTTAATATAGTCCTCATCCTCTTGGAGAGTGAGGAAGGAGTCATCAACAAAGTGCCCATTGATAAATTGACGGTCTGAGTTAGGGAGAGAAATACCCTTCACCAAACCCCTAAAAACATGGCTAGCCAAAAGATAATTGAAGCCCTCAACAACCAAAACATAAAGGGAAGGTATAAGGACACACCCCTATTTGATAGATCTGTGAAGCTAAAATTGATAAGATGTAGAACCATTAATAGTAATGCAATCACCCACATCCTGAAACAATATATTAACAATGTGAACAAACTTGGGGCCAAACCTAAGAGCTTGAAGCATAAATATGATAAAAGGCCATTCAATCCAATCATAAGCTTTCTCAAAGTCAATCTTGATGAATAATACCTTCCGACTAGATATCCTAGCCCATTCCATACCTTCCCAGATAAAAATAACATTATCCAATACATATCTATGTTGAATGAACCTTGTTTGTTCACTTCTCACAATTAAGGGGAACAAATGCTTGATTTTGAGGGATAAAGCTTTGGCTATGATTTTGTAAGAAACATTGAGCAAGGTGACAAGCCTCCAGTTAGTAATGACCTTAGGGTCATTGACCTTAGGAATGAACTTGATATTACCTTGATTAATGAGATGCCCCAAAGAGTTGGACAAAATAACCTCAAAACAGAATTTGTGGAGATCAGGTCCAACCATATCCCATAGGGTTTGATAGAGTTCATAAGGAAACTCATCCACTCATGGGGACTTGTTAGTGATCATCTACATGACAACTTATTTAAGGTCATTGAGTTTTAGGGGCCTATCATAAGCAATTATTTGAGCTTTTGATAGCTTACAAGGGACCACTTCAAGGCATTGAGAAAGAGTAGCTTCATGAGCAAGGGAGGAGAGCTGCACAACAAACACTCCATGAGAGTGATGTCAAAAACTTATAAGATATCAAGTAATTTGGTGAATCTATCTGAAGCAATGTATCTAATAGTTTTTATTTTATCTGCAACTTGTCTTGAACAAAGAAGAGAAAAAAATATTTAGTCACTTTATCTCCAACTTTCAACCAATGCATTTGTGTTCTAAGCTGAGCTCCTCTAACCTTGTAAGCCTCAACCAATTGAAACTTATGTCTCCACATGGTAGCCTAAGTCTGTAAATACAGGCTTAGAATCATAACTTCCAATTCTTATGAAACCCTAATATATTCATAGTTTGAAGCATTATGAATACATTGCCTAAAAAGAGCCACTTATTTTCTATAAATCCAAAGAAAAGAGGTGGTGTCGGCTATTGCATCAACCCACCACTCAATCCAGCCAGTGTCCCCTACCAGTATGGGAGCTAGGTTCCAAATTATAATGATATGCCCCACAGTCTGCTTATGTTTGAGATGGACATTATTGAGGTTTACATTGAGAATTATGGGATTTAACCTGAGGGGTAGTCCATTCAACACAAAAGAAATTAAGATGATGGTCAGACAAGAAAGTGTTTGGGATCACAAAAATAGGCTGATCATGTACCAAAGTGAAGAAAAGCCTAGGTACAATCAAGATACTTAAGAACTCGATCTTCTCCTTGCCAAAAATTAGACCAGGTGAACTAGGGAGAATTTGATTCTCACCTCTTGCGATCATTGGGATAAAAAAACCCTAGGTTTATTTCACATATAAAACCATGCCTCCCATTCTCCAACACACCATCTCACGAGGAGACATCCTTCTTTGTCTTTAATAGAATCAATCATGTTAAAGTCCCCACAAAGAATCCAATGCACATTTGAAAGAGAGTCTACCAGCCATCTCCAGAGCAAGGTGCGTTCCACAACATCATTGAGGCATATAAGTTGACCAAACCAATGATGGAATTACCAAAGTCAAAAAGAGTCCAGACCACCTGATGCGTGGGGTCAAAACCCTAGGAAATAATATTTTGAGATAAATCAAGTGCCAAAAGGGTGACCACTACCCTATGGTCAGACTCATGGTAGGTGGTCTAACAAAGGGCTCTAGGCAAGATGGTGCAAACAACATAATGAAGTAGAAAATTAAAAAAATTGATTTCTTGCATGTAAAAAAAATCATTTTGGAAAAAATGATGACAACTATTCCTGATCGTATACTCATGTGTCAGATCAATGAGTCCTCTAACATTCCAAGAATAAATTATCATTGGGAATCATCAAGGTTCATATCATTTCCCTTTATAAGACTTGAGAGGTGATGAAAAGTGTCCTTAAATAGTCCTTAAACTGTTCTTAAACCAAAATGATGCGTTGGTCTCAGATACGCTGCAAACAGGGTAAATTTATTTACCTCTTTATCAAGTCTTGGTCTGTGGCACATTTGCTAGGGGCAACTTCAATGTTATCATAAACATACTTCCCACTGATTCATTTGAAATCATACAAACAATGACCCAACAGAGTCCATAGCTTTTCCTCCTTCCTGCACAGTCCATAGCTTTAAGCCTGCGGAGTTCGTAGATTCTACCCTGTAGAGTCCATAGATTCTAGCCTGCAGAGTCCATAGATTTCTAGCCTACAAAGTCCATAGATTCTTAAAAGCTTTGAGAAATCATGCCAACTGCCAATATCCACATATATCATACCTTCGTAGCTCCAGTTTTCACATCCTTCAATATTTGCTTTAATATTTAAGCCACACGTTCAAAAATCGTCAAACCTTTAGATCCCGTGATACAAATTTTGCCTAAAAACGTGTCAAGATATCAACGTGGCCATTCTCCAGCTTCTCTCTCTTTTGACAATCAAACGGCTCTGGATCTTGTAGCACATTTCTAACCCGAGAAAGAAGTCGAGTAGATGAGAATTCGGCTGCCAAAATTACATACATCAGCATCGACTCAACTTGAATGACGAAAATTCTCTATCGTGTTGGATCCTAAAATGGATCAAAGAGTCTTTGGTGACTAGTGGTCGATACACTCCTCGGCCACCACCCCGCTCTGATGTGCAATAATTATTTCCACAACCTTCAAGCACCCATGTCTTTGTGGTGCAGAATACGCAACAGCAATCATCCGTCAAATTATAAGCACTCCCACCAAGTGTAGCGGCTAGATGTGATTCCTCTATCTCAGCCTGTGGTAGCTATGGAGCAGCCTCTAACATCTCAAGCCCAATAGTGTGGCTACCATAATATTCACCCTCATCAAGAATGACAGCTGCCTTGCGTCTCAAGGAAAATGCAGTCCCTTCAAATTAAACTGACTGAAGGTAAAAACCAAATCTTTTGATACTATTAATTCATCTTTCTCTGCCTCGGCACTTGAAACTCCTGCCTTTACAAAATTCTAGATTTCAGGCAATTCTTTTCTTCAATCACTGCTCTGCATTCATCTTCCTTCTTTTTCTATTTCTTCATCCAGCCTTTCATACAACAACTTCCCTTTGGATGAGAGGTCCTTCCTCTCTATCTTCTCTACGTCTCTCTCATCCTTATCCTCTTGAATGAGAGGTCTCTTCCTCTCTTTTCTTCTTCGGGATGGAGAACTAACAGGAAGATTTGTAGTGATCTCCTTTTAAAGATTCTTCACAAATTTGGCCTGGCCAAACCTTTGAACAGTCCTACCACCTAATGAATTTTCTTTTCTATTCTCTTCTCTAACCTCTACGCCTAACTTGGGCTCTAAAACCAACATACATGATTTCCTCAAACAACCCACTAATTGAGAAAGATTATCTAACCTATACTTGGGGGATTTCAACTATTTCCTTGATCCTCTCCACAAGCCAATATTGTCTTCCAACGTAGGATATTAAAACTAACTTCCATTTTTGACTTTTTCACCTTTTACATTTAAATTTACAATTACTCCTCTAAGACAACATTTTGGAGGTAAAAGACAACAATATGAATTCAAATACAAAACAAGACATGACTTGAGCTTGCATGCCTAATAACCACACCTTGCCTGAAGTTGTACGTAGATGCTCCTGCATCATACTCTCCGTCTAGAAAAGATTTGAACCTTAGTTCAAATGAACTACTTCCTCCATGCATGAGTCTCCACTATATTCCTGGATCCCAAGGTCTTGTTGCCAATACCAATGCTTGTCTTTGGTAGTCTTTGTTCGTCATTTTGCTTTTCTTCCTCTTCTGGTATGTTCTTCTCCTCATCTCTTTCTCAGCTGCCATCTCCCATGTCCATGCTTCTTCATCTTCATGCATGTCTTCAAGATCTTCTTGACCTTTTTGATTCAAAATTTTGTCCATTGAACTATGGACTTCATTCATCTCCACAACTTTAACACCTGCATTCAAAACATCAAAGGCAATGTTAGAAGTAAGAACTTGAGACCATAAAGTCTCTTGGCTGCCTCCACTCTTCTGTTCTTTGGCCAAAACTGCCTTTGCCTCTTTAGTGTGCTCTTTTCTTGCTGCACTTTCACCAATGGTGTCTTCACCATGGCTTGTACCTGTATGTAGCTCTCTTGAAGAACTAAAGATCTCTTTCAACATTCTCATTTCTTCCTTTAGTGAGTTCTCATCTATATCACTATCTTCATCAAACTTGGGCTTATCACTCACAAGGATTACTTGCCCTTTACCTCTTATCTCATATTTTCTTAGCTTGTCTTCACATAAACCAACATCTTCATTAGTACACTTATCAAAAGAAATTGAAAGACCATTACCTTGTGTCTTCTTACTCTCTTCAACTTTTCTTTGAAGCCATCTTGTTTGTTTCTTGCATTCAATGAGGCATTGCTTTGCTGCATACTCTCCCATTTCCTCATCATCCATCCATTTGGAATTCTCTTCTTGCTGCATATTAGTCCACACAGCCACTTTCCATTCTTCATTTTCCATGAAAATATCATTAAATGATTCAAAACAATCATTATTCCATTCATTGCAAGCAATTGACTTACCTTTCATCTTTGTATCCTCATGCTCTACCTCATTATTCTTTGAGAAGTTTTCTTTCTCATCTTCATTCTCTTGGCTGCTGGAATTACCTTCAATCCTCTTCCATTGAATTCTTGGTGTTTTTGTCTCAAAACTCACATCCTCTCTCCTTGCCTTCTTAGGCACCCATACTTGTTTCTCCTTCTTATCATTTGTCTTCACAAGCCATTTAGGCATCCTGCATCCTTGCTTTTGTACCAGCACTTCCTCTTGCTTGGGAGTTTGCTTCTTCCACCATTTAGGCATCACATATCCATGGTTAATTGGAAACTTTACCTTTCTCTTTGCTTCTCTAACATGCATATCAACAGTTTCATGCTTATAAGAATAAGAAAAATCACTTTTGGAATTCACCTTTACCTCCTTAATGGGCTGCTCCATTAGTTCTTTGACTTGCATAGCTTCTTAATTATCTGTCCTTTCTTCTTCCTTTATGCTTGGCTGTTCTCTTTCCTCTTCTTGGCATTCAATGGCATCATGAAATTCAGCTTCATCTTCTACCTCTCCTCTCTCATGCATTAACCAATGCATCTCTTCTTCTTCCTTATCAACAACAACAAACTTACTTCTCTTTCTTGCACATTCACTTGTGCATTTGGTGTCTTCTCTTGCACCAATCTCTTCATTCTTCAAGGCCTTTCTCTTGACCTTCATAAGGTTGCTCATACCTGCATTTACCCATGCAAAAACAACATTAGATACAAAAACAAGAGACCATAATGTCTCCATGAGTGTCCTCTTAATGGACATTCTCATATTTCCAAGTGCTCTTCCTGGCACTTTATCTTTTCTTTCTTCTCTTCTCTTGTTCTCCTCAATGAGAACCTTCTTCACAATCTCTTCCTCTTTTTGTTGCTCTCTTGGCAACCTTCTTATCTTCTTGCCTCTATGGGCTTCTCTCTTCATGGCAATCTTCTTTTGCCTTCTTCTCCTTTTCACTAGGAGATCTATTGGCCACTTCAACCTCCTCCTCACTGGCCATACCCATGCTTTCCTATTCAACTGCATCCAAGACTCATATTCATCTTTAATCTTAGCTAATTCTTTCTTCAAACTAGCAATTTATTTACCAATTACAAAACTGTCCATACCTTTCTTCTTTTGGATGCTTGCTTTCTTCTTGGTGCCCTCATACACCTAGCTGCTCTGCTCTTTTCTCAGCAATATCTCCATTTCTGAGATCTTCACCCAAGTCTTTTCCACCTCGGTCTTTTGATCCCTTCAGGTCCTCACCTAGGTCTTTTGCACCCTAGTCTTTTGGTCCACTTGTCTCACCCAAGCCTTTCTCCTTGACTGGTCTTTTGACAATCTCCTTGATCTCACCTAGGCCTTTTGCATCCTAGTCTTTTGATCCTCCTTAATAGTTTTATTAAGCTTTACACTGAGTCATTGGTCTGCAATATGACACTACTTTAATCAAATATCAATAACTTCACAAATCCAAGCCTACCTTGCTTTGGATCTTCCTCTTGAGCATTCACTTGCTCCTTTACTTTTGAGCTTCTCTAAGCTTCTCTTCTCGATTCTTCAAACTTCATCATTTACCTCACCTAAGTCTATTTCACCTTAGTCTTTTGGCAAACTATCCAAGCTTCTTCTTAGACCTTCTTCTTCTTCTCGAGCAATTCACTATGCTCTTCTTCTAGAGCTTCTCTTGGCTCTTTACTAAGCCTTCCTTGGCTTCTTCTTCTCTTAAGCCTCAATGGCTTTAAGACTTTCTCTTTACCTATTTGCTTCTCAACACAATAAACTTAAATCAAATATCAAAGGTTATACATACCTTTTCTCAACAAATCCCAAGAGCTTCAAGCTGTGATACCAAATGATGAAAAGTGTCCTCAAATATTCCTTAAACTGATCTCAAACCAAAATGATGCGTTGGTCTCAGATACGCTGCAAACAGGGTAAATTTATTTACCTCTTTATCAAGTCTTGGTCTGTGGCACATTTGCTAGGGGCAACTTCATTGTTATCATAAACATACTTCCCACTGATTCATTCGAAATCATACAAACAATGACCCAACAGAGTCTGTAGCTTTTCCTCCTTCATGCACAGTCCGTAGCTTTAAGCCTACAGAGTTCGTATATTCTAGCCTGCAGAGTCCATAGATTCTAGCCTGCAGAGTCCATAGATTTATAGCCTACAGAGTCCGTAGATTCTTGAAAGCTTTGAGAAATCATGTCGGCTGCCAATATCCACATATATCATACCTTCGTAGCTCTAGTTTTCACATCCTTCAATATTTGCTTTAATATTTAAGCCGCATGTTCAAAACTCATCAAACCTTTAGATCCCGTGATACAAATTTTGCCTAAAAACGTGTCAAGCTATCAGTGCGGCCGTTCTCTAGCTTCTCTCTCTTTTGACAATCAGACGGCTCTAGATCTTGTAGCACATTTCTAACCCGAGAAAGAAGTCGAGCAGATGAGAAGTCGACTGCCGAAATTACATACATCAGCACCGACTCAATTTGAATGACGGAAATTCTTTGTCGTGTTGGATCATAAAATGGATCAAAGAGTCTTTGGTGACTAGTGGTCGATACACTCCTCGGCCACCACCCTGCTCTGATGCACAATAATTATTTCCACAACCTTTAAGCACCCATGTCTTCGTGGTGCAGAATACGCAACAACAATCGTCCGTCAAATTATAAGCACTCCCGCCAAGTGTAGCGGCTGGATGCGATTCCTCTATCTCAGCCTGTGGTAGCTGTGGAGCAGCCTCTAACTTCTCAAGCCCAACAGTGTGGCTACCATAATATTCACCCTCATCAAGAATGACAGCTGCCTTGCGTCTCAAGGAAAATGCAGTCCCTTCAAATTAAACTGACTGAAGGTAAAAACCAAATCTTTTGATACTATTAATTCATCTTTCTCTGCCTCGGCACCTGAAACTCCTGCCTTTACAAAATTCTAGATTACAGGCAATTCTTTTCTTCAATCACTGCTCTGCATTCATCTTCCTTCTTTTTCTATTTCTTCATCCAGCCTTTCGTACAACAACTTCCCTTTGGATGAGAGGTCCTTCGTCTTTATCTTCTCTACGTCTCTCTCATCCTTATCCTCTTGAATGAGAGGTCTCTTCCTCTCTTTTCTTCTTCAGGATGGAGAACTAACAGGAAGATCTGTAGTGATCTCCTTTTAAAGATTCTTCACAAATTCGGCCTGGCCAAACCTTCGAACAGTTCTACCACCTAATGAATTTTCTTTTCTATTCTCTTCTCTAACCTCTATGCCCAACATGGGCTCTAAAACCAACATACATGGTTTCCTCAAACAACCCACTAATTGAGAAAGATTATCTAACCTATACTTGGGGGATTTCAACTATTTCCTTGATCCTCTCCACAAGCCAATATTGTCTTCCAACGTAGGATATTCAAACTAACTTCCATTTTTGACTTTTTCACCTTTTACATTTACATTTACAATTACTCCTCTAAGACAACATTTTGGAGGTAAAAGACAACAATATGAATTCAAATACAAAACAAGACATGACTTGAGCTTGCATGCCTAATAACCACACCTTGCCTGAAGCTGTACGTAGATGCTCCTGCATCAAGAAGGTTACAAATCGATTGCAAGTTGAGCCAGGAATGGAAAAGTATCCAAGTGAAAAAGGTTGCCTTCTGTTTGACACTTAATCCTCCTCTACAGAGGATGAGGGACTACATGATTGTTGCATAATAGCCTTTCGATTGAGGGTCACAAAAACATGCTTTGAATCTGAATCATTCACCCCTGAAAGGCGTTGTGAGGGAGTCGTAGGAGTGGAGACAGGGAAGAGATAAAATGGGTGACCACTTGAGGAGAGCAGGAGATGGGAGGTGAGGGTTTAACTTGTGTGGGCATAGGAGATTTACTAGTGAAGACTAATGAACTTGGCCCCCCTATGGGCTGATACACAGTTGGCTAAGGTTTGGCATTTCTGCAAATTGCATTATTCTTCCTATTAGAGATTATTGTCCACCCATCAGAGGTTTGGGGTTTTAAATCAAATCCACTTTTGGCTTGAGGAGCAAAGAGAGTGGGACCATTAAGGGCATTCTCTAATCATATGGTCTGAAGCTTGGCACAAAAAATAAAGTGTTCGGGAGGTTAATGTAAAGCACACGCTATGTGAATTGATTATTACCTACTTGAATCTCAATGGACTCTTTGAGGTCTTTGGCAAGATCTATTTCTACATAGACTCTTCTTTGGGGAAGTGTTGCATAGAACTTTTGTTGTTCATGGTGTATAAAACAACTCAGAGGCTTGATGAGCTAGTCAACAAAGTTCCACAGAGGAAGAAGTAAGCCGGGAAATTATACCTGCATTGAGATTTTAAGTTTACCTTGTTCTGAGACTTAAAAGTCTAAAGTCCAATGAGAAAAACAACCAACATGTTGCATATAAATCAACAATAGCTTTATAGTGTTCCGGGTTTGTGAAACGAAACATGAAGAAACCCTTGGTAAGGTTTTGGATTCCTTTCAGTTTCACCCCATGGCCTTGCCAATGGTTGTGAACCTACTGCTTTAACAGGCTCTCCGAAGGGACTCGACCAACAAAATAAGCAACTAATGTAAAAATTTCAAAATAATTACATGCTTCATCAAACTTTGGTAATCCCAGAACTACATATGGTAGAGGAGTATTAGGGTCAAAGTCAATACCTTGTAATAAACATATGGGACAACATTTCAAGCTTGTTTCAGTGCCATTGCTTCTTAGACTCCCACCAGTGATCCCTACATCAAATGATGTAGAAATGGTGGCACTGGGCATTTAATAAAGAGAAGGCAGCACCGCCTAAAGGGCAAAAGGTTACCCTGACTCATCGCAATAAATGCATTGTCAAAATGAAATAAATGCTACCTAGATCGATTGACAGATTAACAATGTGGAGGATGGAGGAAACCCTCAAAACCTGCATACATCTAATGCTTCGTATGACTCTTCCTTACTCGTCAAGCGATCTTCTCATTGCATATTTGAATCTCACTGGTTTAATAAATTTTAGGAACTAAGTCCCTTATCATATCTCAAATCTAATTCGTAAATCCAAAGAAAAGTAATTATCAATCTAAAAAATAATAATTGAAAAAACATATTGTAAAATATCATCAATTAACTACTTGTATGAAAACTATTGTTTTGTGCAAATTTTTCATCAAACTCATCATATTTATAAATCTAAAACAATATGAGGTAGAATATTAAAAACATGCCATCTATGGCATTTGAACACGGATCGACTTGGATGTAAATCCGCACCAAAAGCCCATGACGGAGGGCTTGGATAGCAATGATAATTAATTATAACAAAATTTCTATAAAAGAAAAGTCCTTTCCTCGTACCGCAACGTGGAGATTCAGGATCATTGATCCACGACAAGCCGACGGCAATGATTGAAACAAAGTCCTTGATCCGCGGGAAAACAAATGAACCAATAGGAAAACAGATTGAATATCTATATAACCATAACACGGAAAATTCTATAACCATAATTTCGCAACACCATTATTCCCGTCGAGCGCCTGTGAGTTGTTTCTGTTTGCGTTTCCGTTTCTGTTTCCTGTGCACAACAATGGCTCCCAGGGCTGAGAAGAAGCCTGTCGCCTTGAAGAAGCCGGTGCCCGAGAAATCACCTGTGGCGGAAAAATCCCCTGTTGCCGAGAAGAAGGCAGGCAAGGCCGAAAAGAAGCTGCCCAAGGAAGGAGGGACGAAAAAGGACAAAAAGAAGCATAAGAGCATCGAGACTTACAAGATCTACCTGTTTAAGGTTCTGAAGCAGGTTCACCCTGATATCGGCATCTCCAGCAAGGCCATGGGAATTATGAACAGTTTTATCAATGACATCTTTGAAAAATTGGCGAGCGAATCCGCCAGATTGGCCAGGTATAACAAGAAGCCCACGATCACATCGCGTGAGATTCAGACGGCTGTGAAACTGGTTCTTCCCGGGGAGCTTGCAAAGCATGCCGTTTCTGAGGGTACAAAGGCTGTCACTAAATTTACCAGTGCTTAAAGTTTTGAAAGGGGGAAATATTTTTTGATTTGTGTGGAAATGGTAGTTTATGTTTAGGTTGAATCGGGGATGGGGTTTTGATTACTTAGGGTTTTATCGGCACATTGAGATTTCATATTCGATATCATGATGTTTTAAGAAATGTGGGCGTTTCCATATTAAATTTGATTACAATTTGAAAATGAAAACCCTAGCGTGGGAAGAACCATTTGAATGCATTTTTTTTCGGTTTTTTTTATCAGTTCATATCTGGAATTCGATGCATGTTTGAACTTTATTATGCAATTTTTGATTTTATAAATTGGGTACTTGCATGGAAATGCCATGTCATATTAAAGCCGAATCATGGTGGGATTCTGATTTCTTACAGTTGTATCGGCACAGTGATTTTTCATTCAATTTCATGATATTTAAAGAATTGCGGATGCTACCATATTAAATTTGACGAAAATTTTATTCGGAAAATTTCTGTACTTATCTCTAATTTGATGCAAGTTAGAACTTCATTATGTCAGGTTATTGCCACTTGGTGTTCATGTTTTCCTCGAGGAAATGTGATATTTAAGATATTTTTTAAATATTTGATTGGAGTTCATGTTTTCCTTGAGGAATTGTGATATTTAAGATTTTTTTAAAAATATTTGATTGTTATAGGGTAGTTTTTATTTTAAATTTGATATCTATTTAATTATTGATTACAAATTATAATATTTTAGGTTTATATTCAATTAAATTTATTTATTTTAAATTTAATGATTATTTATTTATTATAAGTAATATTTATTTTAAATTTGATATTTATTTAATTGTGGACTATAAATTGTAATATTTTAAGTTTATATTTAAATTAAATTTATTTATTTATTTTGGAAATGTTTTTTAAATTTAATATATCAATATAATTAAATTAAAGTCATCATTTTTGGGATAAAATAATAAAATTGTTAATTGAAGCTATTTATTATCATTCACTTTTGATGTTAATGAAATTATTGTTATCATATTTAACAAAGTATTAGTTATTTTTAATTTTTGTCTTTACACTTATAGGAATTACATGATATTTTAGAGGTATTATAGGGATCATTTGAGATTTGATCAATAAATTAATTAAAATAAAGTATTTTTTAATTTATGTTGGAAGTTTTGAATGTTTATATTTAATTTTATTAATTTTTTAATTATTTAAAAAATTAAATTAATTTATTCAACATTTTATTATTTAAAATGTTGATATGACAATTTTTTTGCATTTTTGTAATAATTTTTTTAAGAAAATAAAATAATATATATGATATGAATACAATTTTTAGTATTGAAAAGAACTTTAAAAATATGATATTAAATATAAACTTGATATAATTAAATAATTTAAATCTAATTTGAAATTAAAAGGTAATATTTACCAATTTTAATATTTTTAAATGTGCTTAATAGTGATCAAATATTATATGTTATACAAAGCATTAATAAAGGGGTTGTGTTTGGGGCTCTTATTGCTTTGTATAACATATAATATTGCTGTGTATGGAAAATGTTAAAAAAATATTTAAATTTTGAAAGGAATAACAATTATTCATGAATAAGTTTTTGTAGTTGGAAGTAATAAGGTTTTATTTATTATTAATTATAAGTTTGAATCCAATCAAATATTTATTATTTATTTTTTCTATTATTTTTTAATTAAAATATTTCACTCAAAGAAATATATATTTGTAATTTCTTAATAATATATATTTTTAAATTATTAGTTAACTCTTAGTAAGGGATCTTATGTATTGATTGTTTGTCATTATAAGTATTGATTATTCATCATGATGTGGGTTTGTTTTGTTATTATTGTGCTACTATAAATTTTTATAATACATTTGATTATAATATAATAATAAGTTGAATGATATTAGATTATCTTGTGAATTTTATTATTATTATTTTATTGTTATAGTCCCAAAGATCTATGGGTTAAAGGGTTAGTTCTTTTAATTTATCTTTTAGGCTCACACACTATGTCAGGGTTCGGAAGCACACAATTGATTACCAAGCAACTTAAATGCGAAATTTACCCAGAATGCACAAGTAATTAGAATTTAGAAATAACACAAAATATGAGAGACAATATTCAATTGTATTAATACTCTTCCAAGAAAAAAATACAAATGAAGAGACGCCACACTCTTCCACATCTTATCAGGTTCCCACACTAAGTGTACAGTAATTTACCTTCAAGAGCTCACTCTCTCTCTTACGGTCCCAACACACAACTCAAACACAGAGTTGGGGTTCACCTCCAACCAGTCAATATCACTATTGCCAGTATCATCAGTCAGTATCACTACTGCCAGTACACAAGTGCTCCACGCACTCCAAATCCGAGTACTCCACGCACTCCAAGTACACAACGTACTCCAAGTAGATCTCCCTTGATCTTGCTCTCTGTTGTGTTGCTGTCACCTTTGATCTTGCTACTTCGCAGACCTCCTTTGACCTCGCACACACACACCTGCAAATCAATGATCTTACTTACCATGTAGATTTCTCTACACCCTGAAGAACCCTTGTCCTTGCCTCACCAAGTCCTTATGATTCTCCAACCCAGTACCCCGGTGGATCTTCTCCCAGAGCTTGCAACAACTTGCAGATCATCTTGATCATACACACTCGGCACCCCTGTGGAACTAGGAGGAGCTACCCTTGCTCTCTTCACTCTCAGAAGGAGCTAACTAAGCTCAACTCAAACTAGAACAAATTATAATACAGCGCATGAGTCTATTATATAGATCTCATGCAAACAATAATTAGACATCTAATTACAATAATTAGATCTGCAGCTCCAAGGCTAAAATTAGCCTTTAACATGCAAACAACCGATTCGTTAACAAAATGTCTGTAACACTCGCAGTTTCGAACTGCACAGGCGATCGACGTCGGTCCCTGTCTGGCTGGAGATGACCGACGTCGGTCGATACCTAATCGATGTCGGTTTGCTCTGCACCGACATCAGTTGATCAGACCGACGCCGGTTGCTCTGCAACTCAACAACCTCTCAACAACCTCCTCCATGTCTGCATCAGTGAAGCTTTTAGCTCCATAACCTAACAATCTCTCACTTGGAGATAAATAGCTGCACTGTACCTGTCCCTGTACCCCGTCTAATCTGTTTTCTGGATTGTATCCCTCTTCAATCTCAATTTTGAAGACCAACCACCACACACCCTGTGGTGCACCCCCTGTCATTCAAATAACCTGCCACATCTGATCCTACAAACCCATGTAGTGAAGTCCTGACTCTGCATAGCATGTATACCTGCTGCTGGTCCCTCTCAAATACCTGATAACCCACTTTCTCGAATTGGCTTCTAACTCTCTGACAGCTCTCACTACTGTGGAAAACTCAGGTCTATATCAGATCTCATGTGATTTCAGACACTAAACTGTCCAACCCTTGGTGTGCTCTAGTTCTGCATCCTGCGTATTGAACCTCGCCAACCCCTGATTCACATCAGCTCCCACTGGAGACAAAATCAACCTGTGATCTTCCATGTCTCTCATGCCAAAAAATTTTGCTGCTCCCAAATCTTTCATGGCAAACCACTGAACTAACCTTACCTTTAGCTCAGCAAAACCCTGTATGTCTAAACTTGCAACAAGCTCATCCTCCACATACAATAACATGATAATGTCGCGACCATCATCCACTTGGTAAGACAAACACAATGGTTACAATGACACTGACTAAAGCCATGCTTTGTCATCCACTTATCAAATCTGTAACACTGTCATGCAGCTCCCCGAAGACCATATGCCCTGGCCTTTCGTCTCACGTGTCCATTCTCTCTATTCTTTAACCAAGGAATTCATTCGTCTCTCAGTGCTTTTATCCCGGCTGACAACTCTATCAAATCTCTCGTTTGGTTCTTCTCCAAAGAAATCATGCCATGCTCCCACTGTTTCTTGGATTCTCCCTGCTCTACAGTGAGCAACAAGTATAAAGAAGAGAAACAATGAATTTGAGGCTTACTTACCCTTTCAGTCCTCCACGTAGGCGTTTGAGACTCCTTGACAACTTGCTGTCCGCTCAAAATTTGTTTCAATGACCGACCTCGGTCACCACACAGTCTGCATCCGAACGACGTCGATTTCATGCGACTGTCCATGTCGTCGACGCCGATTATCCTATCGACGTCGGTCTCCACCTGCCCGACACCACCGACTTTGCCTGTCTGCACATGACCGACGTCGGTACCTGTCTGTTCGATGCCAGTTTTCTCTGACCGATGTTGGTACTTGTGTTCACCTGTGAGTGATGACTTTTTATCCGTGAGCTCTCTTTAGATCAAAACTCTGTCCAAACTGCCCTACTCAGAGTTACTCAGTCCTCTCCACTGATCTCTATCCATCATCTCCTCCATGAACACCAAGGCTTTCCAGTTCTTAAGTTTGTCAAACACATCTGACTTTTTTTTAAAAACATGAATCTCTTTCTTGCTCATTTGATCAAGCCTACAAAGCCACGTCCTTACAACAGAAGAAGAATTAGTAATACAATCAAGTAGATAAAGAGTACCTACTTTTTTACCATCTGTTAATTCAAGTGCATCCGCTGTGAGAGTTTCTGTGCATCTCTCATCACCCAACTTTTCTGAAGTAATTAGCCGCATCTTCAAGACTGGGACCTGCATGACCTTCTTCAACACCCATGTGTTGGCTGCCTACAATTTCGGCAACACTTCCTCTTTGCCAATATTTTGACAAGGCTCACCAACCCCTCTATTTGGGGCTGAATGGAAAGAGGCAACAAAATCTATAAACCAAAATTCTATTTTATCCAAAAAATATCTCAGAGCATCTTGTGCAACAGCACCTGCAACATCTGCTTCTTTAGTTCCTTCATGCTGATCTTCTACCAACCAACAATTTTTCTTTCCCTTCTCTTTCTTTCCATAACACCGTAATTGACCATTCGTGCTTTTCAATTCCTCCATTTTTAGTGTACTTTCTTCTGCCATTGCTATACTCTCACTCAATCAGAAACCCCTGAGAGTGACATGTAATCAAACACAAATCTACTCCCTACAACCTTAGCTCTGATACCAACTGTTAGTGGTATCAAGCTATGAACCAGCACCCTGGCTCTGATACCACTTTGTCAGGATTCAGAAGCACACAATTGATTACCAAGCAACTTAAATACAAAATTTAACCAGAATGCACAAGTAACTAAAATTCAGAAATAACATAGAGTATGAGAGACAATACCCAATTGTATTAATATTCTTCCAAAAAAAAATTACAAATGAAGAGATGCCACACTCTTCTACACCTTACAGACTTCTCACACCAAGTGTACAGTAATTCACTTTCAAGAGTTCACTCTCTCTCTTACGGTCCCAACACACAACTCAAACACAGAGTTGGTGTTCACCTCCAACCAGTCAGTATCACTACTGCTAATACCACCAGTCAGTATCACTACTGTCAGTACACAAGTGCTCCACGCACTCCAAATTCGAGTACTCCATGCACTCCAAGTATACAACATACTCCAAGTAGATCTCCCCTGATCTTGCTCCCTGTTGTGTTGCTGTCACCTTTGATCTTGCTACCCCGCAGACCTCCTTTGACCTCGCACACACACACATGCAAATCAATGATCTTACTTACCATGTAGATCTCTCTACACCCTGAAGAACCCTTGTCCTTGCCTCACCAAGTCCTTATGATTCTCCAAACCAATACTCCGGTGGATCTTCTCCCAGACCTTGCAACAACTTGCACATCTCCCTGATCATACACACTTGGCATCTCTGTGGAACTAGGAGGAGCTACCCTTGCTCTCTTCACTCTCAGAAGGAGCTAACTAAGCTCAACTCAAACTAGAACAAATTACAATATAGATCTCATGCAAACAATAATTAGACATCTAATTAGAATAATTAGATCTACAGCTCCAAGGCTAAAATTAGCCTTTAACATGCAAACAACCGATTCGTTAACAAACTGTCTGTAACATTCACAGTTTCAAATTGCACAGGCAACCGACGTCGGTCCCTGTCTGGCTGAAAATGATCGACGTCGATCAATACCTGATCGATGTCAGTTTGCTCTGCATTGTATATGACCAACGTCGATTGATCAGACCAACACCGGTTGCTCTGCAACTCAACAACCTCCTCCATGTCTGCATCAGTGAAGATTTTAGCTCCACAACCTAACACACTACATTAGACTAATCACTATTGAGAGTAAAAAAAAAGAAATACGATTTCTAAAATTGATCTTAACTCAATGTTTTTCTAGCATATAAGTGTTTTTTACATGAAGGTAGATTGCTATGCATATGCAAATGTGCGTAACTAGGAGGTTTGATATTAAACATTATTAATCTCTTTCACATTTTAAAACATACCTAACAAACACTTACATTTCATAAGACTTGTTAGAATACATGCCACTCACACAATGCATACAATAGCATAATGAAATTAAGGAGAAAACATTCATTATTTGTCATCCAAATAGACTATTGATATACTTACGCAAGAATTGTAAAGACAATCAATTTCAAAATTTTATTCAAAGGGAAAACAAGTGTCAAAACCAACAAGGCTTTGCCATACCAATTGTGGATTGTTTACAATGCCAAAACGGCTTGAATATATAAAGCATAGGAGAAGAGAGAAAAAGAGTGACGTTGAATAGACACAATGCCAACTGTCAATGCTTGAAAGCTAGTTACTGTAGATACCAAAATTGTGTCGACTCCCCTTAGTCCCTTACACACTTATTAATTTAAAATAAATTATTTATTTTAAATTAATCATCCCCTCACCTCGACACCTCATCTAGGACACCTCACCTTGGACACCTCACCCTAAGACCATTTCCTACCACATGAGTCACCTAAGACTAGGTCATCTACATCTTAACCACCTAATACCTATTCTCACTCCATTTCAACCGGCTAACTAATTCTCATGCCTAATAACCCCGTCCTTCGACCGTTCTCCAATGGCAAATGCACTTGGCAAATGGAGAACGGGCGAAGGGCTAAAAATAGCCCTTTTACCCATTCTCTATCCGTCGACGTCGGTCAATTATCGGCTAACGCCGACGGGATCGCTGACGTTGATTTCTTAAACTGAGTTCTAACTCTGCTCTCGGTCGAATCTCTCTCTCGGCTAATCTCTATCTTCTAATCTCTTCCCGAATCAAAAATCTCTCTCTTCTGAATTCTTCCTCTCAGACTCTGAGACATCGATGCACACACTCTGAGACCAAGCATCAGACTTCGACTAATGCTCTCTTGGCTACGAAAACTCTACGCAAGTCACTCTAGATTGGATTAGAACATTGCACGAAGGCTTCGACATCAGCGACAAGCAGAGCTAAGTATTTTTCTGTCTTATTTCAGT
The DNA here is from genome assembly GCA_037957365.1 of Torreya grandis. Classification (NCBI taxonomy): domain Eukaryota; kingdom Viridiplantae; phylum Streptophyta; class Pinopsida; order Cupressales; family Taxaceae; genus Torreya; species Torreya grandis. The sequence goes on along the minus strand of JARHVA010000773.1, from coordinate 760,986 downwards.
ATTTAGAATACATTAGTAATTAGTTTCTATTTACTATTTCTAAATACTATCGATCCGACCCGACCTTCTTCTTGGAGAGGCTGAAAAGCCTTCCTTATATTCTTATCCTCTTATCACACCTAACCTCTACCTTTGCTTCTCCTCGAACCTTATACATCTCCCTGCAACCCCGCACAAACATTTATACTCCCGGACTCCTCTGTCGACCAGAGACATAAACCTGAAACCCGTCCAAGGCCCATTGCCCCTACCGACATCGACAGCATAATCGATGTCGACATCATTGACCAATCGACGTTGGTAGGACTACCGACATCGGTGACTGTGACAAACTGATTGCAGAGAACATGTATGCGTTATCTCTATTTCTCTTTCTTAGTCTTTTACCATTTCTTTTATACAACACTCTTTTTCATAAATAGTGGACTGTCATCCCCCATGGAGCTTTACGCTTCTGGGACCGAGCGTTGCTTGGCAGTTCACCATATCTTTATCTAACACTCTCTTTGTTTAAGTCTTATTTTTATCTACAGGTGTCTTCCTCCACAGCCAAAAAAGAGCTCCTACAACGTCTGGATACGGTACGCAACTTAACTGGGTAACGTACAAACCCCTGACCCTTAATTTTTAGTTTCTTTTTCTTCTGAATATAAAAAACCAAAACGTAGAGAAACATTCTGACAAACTATTAAGTCATGGACTTGCCTATAGTCATTCTCAGGGTCGCCTATAAAAGGGGCAAAATTATCCTTGCTAAAAAAGGTTACCCTATCCTCACATATCATAATCACACTTATTACCCCAACATACTCAAGGGATTTTGAGCTCACTTAATGTCAAGTGATTCGAATACTTCTCTAACACAAACCAATGGTCAACGACGTAATGCATGAACGAAGCTTTTGTTTTCAAAAACCCTATCTATGCTATCATTATGGTCCTTGTCAATGAAAGAGCAACGCGCCTTTCACTTCTTATACATCTTCGTCACATACAACCAAACTAAACCAAACTTTTTTATAAAAACTAATACAACCTCATGATTTGTTTAATACAAATACCAATTTGTGTTATATGAATTATCATAGCCCATTCACACTAGTTTCTATGGAAAATAATACACAAGGAAACTACCAACCCAACACAATTTATGTCAAGCACATACCATCAACAATATGGAAACCTGCTAAAGCATAAATAATCTCATTTCATTTTTGGCATACACCATCACCAATATGAAAAATTGCTAGGGATGAAAAACCACATAACTAATGTTATAAAATACACCATCACACAATATGGAAAAGACTATAACATCATTATTCATTTCATTTTTAGCATACATCCATCACTAATATGAAAAATTGCTAGGAATGAAAAACCACATAACCAATGTTACAGAATACACCATCACATAATATGAAAAACGCTGTAACATCATCATACACTCACATAACCAATGCTATAACATACACCATCACACAATATGGAAAAGGCTATAACATCATCACTCATTTCATTTTTAGCATACACCATTACTAATATGAAAATTGCTAGGGATGAAAAGCCACATCACCAATGTTACAGAATACACCATCACATAATATAGAAAACGTTGTAACATCATCATACATTCATCATTTTAAGCATGTACCATCATACATATGGGAAATGCTAACAACACTAACCTGACCAAAACAACCTATCAACCTCTTTGACTCTTCTTTCCTTTTGGGGAGAACTACATTGGCTTGAGGCCCTCACATGGGCTATGTAGGCAACACTCAATTGACACAGAGTCTTCTGGGGTTAGCTCGGCCATTCGTCTGCTCGTCTCCCTAATAACGTCAGCCATTCATTCGTTCATCTACTTAATGGACGAACTATCTATACCAACCCAAAATCATGACCACACAACTAGCCCTGACATTGTAGAAGTCACCTTCGACTTCTCATGGGGCACATTAGAGATCACATACATCTCCCTGACCACAACAAACAAACACTTGAGATCACTTATATCTCAACCCGACCCGACCAACGACCTTGGAGATCGCGACTATCTCTTCAGACCACGACCACTTTTGAGACAACTTTGCCTTGGTTATTTTGATTGCATATATGCTATCTCACGAATAGTTAGCAAATTGTACACACTCCACATTATGACCCTCACACGTATTGACGAAACACGCTCAAGTTGATCCCCAATATTTGTGACATTTTCATGTTTTTCAGGAGCACTTCCTGAGCCTGAAATACTTGGAACACGATGACCATTGGAGCTACAGCTTTGATCAATCTAACTCAATCAACTACGACCAAAAAGTTGGGGACTGATTAGTTTGATTTTAGCACTCCTCGACCTTGCTTGTGATAATTTGACCTACCTAACACGTGAAGTGGTATACGTGCAATCTCAATTATTGCAGTGTTCACACTCTAATTTCACCATACCCATCCACTACCTATCAAATCGGCACTCGATTTCGGGTTCCCATCTCTCGACTCCCACTTTGAGGGGAATACCTTATCCCATACCTGGAACAACTTACACCTTATCCCATATCTGGAGAAACTAACTAACATCTTATTTTTGTCTTGCAATTCATCAAAGAATAACCAACAAGACAAAAATGAGCAAATGTAGATACCAAAATTGTGTCAACTCCCCTTGGTCCCTTACACACTTATTAATTTAAAATAAATTATTTATTTTAATTAATCATCCCCTCACCTCGACACCTCATCTAGGACACCTCACCTTGGACACCTCATCCTAAGACCATTTCCTACCCCATGAGTCACCTAAGACTAGGTCATCTACATCTTAACCACCTAAGACCTATTCTCACTCCATTCCAATCACCTTACTAATTCTCATGCCTAATAACCCCGTCCTTCGACCGTTCTCCAACGGCAAATGCACTTGGCGGATGGAAAATGGATGAAGGGCTAAAAATAGCCCTTTTACCCATTCTCTATCTGTCGACGTCGATCAACTGTCAGCTGACGTCGATGAGATCACTGACGTCAATTTCTTAAACCGAGTTCTAACTCTGCTCTCGGTCTGATCTCTCTCTCGGCTAATCTCTATCTTCCAATCTCTTCCCGAATCAAAAATATCTCTTCTGAATTCTTCCTCCCAGACTCTGAGATATCGACGCGCACACTCTGAGACCAAGCATCAGACTTCGACTAACACTCTCTTGGCTACGAAAACTCTACGCAAGTCACTCCAGATTAGATTAGAACATTACACGAAGGCTTCGACATCAGCCACAAACAGAGCTAAGTATTCTTCTGTCTTATTTCAGTATTTAGAATACATTAGTAATTAGTTTCTATTTACGATTTCTAAATACTATCGACCCGATCTGACCTTCTTTCTGGAGAGGCTAAAAAGCCTTCATCATATTCTTATCCTCTTATCACATCTAACTTCTACCTTTGCTTCTCCTCGAACCTTATACATCTCCTTGCAACCCTGCACAAACATTTAAACTCTCAGACTCCTCTGTCGACCAGAGACAAACCCGAAACCCATCCAAGGCCCATTGCCCCTACCGATATTGGCAGCATAATTGATGTTGGCATCATTGACCAACCGACACCGACATGACTATCGACGTCGGTGACTGTGACAAACTGATTGCAGAGAATAGGTACGCGTTATCTCTATTTCTCTTTCTTAGTCTTTCACCATTTCTTTTATACAACACTCTTTTTCATAAATAGTGCACTGTCATCCCCCACGGAGCTTTACGCTTCTGGGACCGAGCATTGCTTGGCAGTCCACCATATCTTTATCTAACACTCTCTTTGTTTAAGTCTTATTTTTATCTACAGGTGTCTTCCTCCACAGCCAAAGAGGAGCTCCTACAACATCTGGATACGGTGTGCAACTTAATCCGGGTAACGTACAAACCCCTGACCCTTAATTTTTAGTTTCTTCTTTTTCTGAATATAAAAATAAAAAATGTAAAGAAACATTCTGAATTTTAAAAACAATTTAGAATTTCTCCTTTATTCCAAAAACTTTCAATTTTCTGAGTTTTTAGAAATACACAGACACCGACATCGATTTTTCCACTGATGTCGGCAACTATCTTCACCGACATCAATTTTTCGACTGACGTCGGTGACATTTCATAACCGACATCGATTAGTAAACTGATGTCGGTTACTGTCAACAAATTTTCTTTCCAAATAGCAAGCTTAAAACCCAATTTTTTTGCTGTTAAACACACATTCTAATTTTTTGAAACTAAAATACACAGTTTTTAAAACCTGAATCCATTTCATCTTGGATGGTTTTGACACGCAGTCAAGCCAAAACTCTTGTTGACCACGCGAGTCAACAACCACTTCCACCTTCGCCCTTCATATCAAGTCCCCTAATGGAGTATACTTTAAAACCCCCAATCAACCTCTAATTGTTCCCGAAAGAGATCAAAATTTTGAGAGATTCTTTGACCTCAACGTCAAGGCTCTCCAACATTATCTCGCAAGAAGCCAAACGTGAGATCCTTTAGATAATCTTATTTATGGGATGCCAACTTTATTGATTGAAGCGGCAATGATATCGACAGCATCCGCTACTCAACCAATAGTCATTCAGGCCATTACCTCAACTAGTAACCCAACCATGGCCAATGTTTAAAATTTGACCTCCTTTTTTTTTTTTAGACCTACCTCCATTGGGGTTTCTGTACCCCCTCAACCAAAAATAATGCAACCAAGTTCTATACCTTTTCAAAACTTGCTTGTTTCTATCCCACCCACTCTTGCACCCATAAATACAAGAGTGACTACCTATCCTTTTACTAGTGTCATCACCACTCAACCACCATTGGCCGCATTTAGTCAAGTTGTGCCCTCCAACTTCATGGCACAAGCCCCCTTGGCCTCAACATCAGTCCCTATGATGAACTACCAATATGTTGCGCCTATACAAACGTAATCTAGTACGTCATACGCCCCTCCCAATGCCTTCCAGGAGCCTTACAACCTAGGGGTGCCTCTCATGCCAATCCATCAGCTGATCTAATTAAGATGCTGATGGATAAGATGTCTAGCCTTGAGACATCTATTTTCAATTCATGCAATGTATTAGGACCCGAAAGCATAATTGATTACCATGTACAAGCAACTAAATGCAAAATTTAACCAAAAGTAACAAGTAACTAGAATTCAGAAATAACACAGAATATGAGAGACAATACCCAATTGTATTAATACTCTTCCAGAAAGAAATTACAATAAAGAGATACCACACTCTTCCACACCTTACAGGCTTCCCACACCAAGTGTACAGTAATTCACTTTCAAGAGTTCACTCTCTCAATTACGGTCTCAACACACGACTCAAACACAGTGTTGGTGTTCACCTCCAACCAGTCACTATCACTACTACCAGTACCACCAGTCAGTATCACTACTGTCAGTACACAAGTACTCCATGTACTCCATGACTGAGTACACACCGTACTCCAAGTAGATCTCCCCTTATCTTGCTACCTATTGTGTTGTTAATTTTTTGATCTTGCTGCCACCTACAAATCAATTTAGTTTTGTAACACCTGTAAACCTAGACCACACACACACACACCTGCAAATTAATGATCTTACTTACACATGTAGATCTCTCTACACCCTGAAGAACCCTTGTCCTTATCTCACCAAGTCCTTATGATTCTCTAAATCAGTACCCCGGTGGATCTTCTACCAGATCTTGCTATCTCGCAGATCTATCTGATCATACACACTCGGCACTCCTGTGGAACTAGGAGGAGCTACCCTTTCTCTCTTCACACTGAAGGAGCTAACCAAGCTCAACTCTAACTAGTACACTTTATAATACAATCTATGAGTCTATTATATAGATCTCATGCAAATAATAATTAGACATCCAATTACAATAATTAGATCCGTAGCTCCAAGACTAAAATTAGCTTTTAACATACAAACAATCAATTTGTTAACAAACTATTTATGAAACTCGTAGTTCTGGAACCGCATAGGTGACCGACATCGGTCCTTGTCTATCTGGGGATGACCGACATCGGTCGATCTCTGACCGATGTTGGCAGCTTCTTGTGTACACCTGACCGATGTCGATTGGCCTGATCGACGTCGATGACTGTGACACTCAGCAACCTCCTCCAATGTCTGCATCAGTGAAGCTTTTAGCTCCACAACCTAACACAATGTTCTTTCATACGAACAAATCTGTAATGAACTTATCCATCATTCGGTCCCTATTCGACCATATCTTAGCCAGTGGAAACTCTTAAAATTTACTCATTTTTAGAGTAAAGAGGACCCACAACAACATCTATGAGCGTTTAGATACGCTTGCTACCTTATAGCACACGATGATGCGTTATTACTTCGCACATTCCCATGTCACTTTCTGGTGCCGCCCTTGATTGGTATAGTTCTATTATCAATCACTCTCTCTTTACCTTCACTCAACTCGCTCAACTATTTCTTGACCACTTTTCAATCAACATCACCAAGATGTCTCCATCACATATCTTTATTTTATCAGACAATTCGATGATGAGTCGACAGTTGACTTCGTTGCCCGTTGGAGAGATTTAATCAACCAACTCTCCTTTTCCTTACCTCAACTTGAGCTCATCGAGCTCTTTTCACGAGCATGTGCCAAACACATCTCATCTACTTTGCGGGTCCAAACATTCCACATATTTGACGAAGCTTTCACCATGGCGAAAAAGATTGAACTCCACGCTGTCGAAGAAGATAAAGTCAAATTGTGTAGTAAAAATACTAACGCAAAATCCAATGACCCTTCTTCCAAACCTTCTTCTTCCCATTCCAAGTCCAACGGATCGGCAAATGTTGTGGTACTTAGATCATCTTCTACCACAACTAACCACTCTGACCCCTTCACATCACAAAGCATCACAAGACAATTCCAACAATGGTATATACAACGTCAATACACTCCAATAGGAGAATTATACGCTTCTGTATTGGATAAACTAGTAAAGTAGGGGGTCCTCAATCTCCCTCAAATTTGACCACCGCAATTTGACCCCTCAAAAGCCATCCCTGCATGGTATAGGGAAAATGACTTTTGTAACTATCACCATGTCAAGGGTCATGACACAGATAATTGCAAAACCTTCAAAAACATTATTCAGGACATGTTAGACAAAGGGGATCTTGTTTTAGATAACCCAAATGCTCAGGCTACCAAAAACATAGACATCTTTAGGCAACCATTCCCTAATCATCCCCCTATTCAAAATAATGTTCAGACCATGGCCGATGACCTCCAAGAGCACAACATACGCACGGTCAACACGGTCTCTCCTTTTATTCCTAACCAACCTCTCCCACAGTCTGAAGAGGTTAGTCAACCCATTCCTCCACCACGAGTAAAAAAGCCTATTTTACCCATATCACCCCCACAACATCAAACACCTGCTCTACCCATTTTTTTACCTCATGAAGAACCTGTATTACCTGTTACTCTTGCCCCCACCTTTTCTCTTCTTCTACCATTAGAAGAGCATACCCAAATCCCTCATGCAGAAAGGGCCATCATCCCTCTACTTCACCCTTTAGAAGAGCATTCTTCTCCAATTTGTCCTCCACTGATGGAAGATAGTCCTCCATCTACCCCTCTTTCACACATAGGAGAGTCTACTTCGAACTCTCTCATATTGGAGGATGGTTTGACGGTACCAACATCGTCAACCCCGCCCTCATCCTTTCTATTACCAATGGAGGATCATACTTTCCATGCCCCTAGACCACACACAGAAGCCATGATCACCCCTGTGCTCTATCTTCTCAAAGAGCCACATTCTCCAATCCCTTCTCCATCGAGAGAACTTGTCCCTTCACCTACTTCGGTCGAGAAAGATTTAGTGATAGTTTTCTCTCGCCTTTGGCCTGAGATCGCTGCGTCTAACACGTTTCCACTCTCGCGATCACCCAAGTCCTCCAAAATACCGATTGTAAGACCTCGCATGACGTCACCTAAACCATTTTTTTGATTGGCAAAAAACTTAGGGTTTCTCCATTCTAAGAACCTAAAACATGAGGCATTATGGGAGCGACTTAAGGCTCCTTATCTTACACATCCTGCTTCGACTGCCAACCCTTTCGCGACAAATCACCCCAAAGTCTCTAACAAAAATTAGGCTTCCACTTCTAAATCGTCAGAAGCTCAGCCATCCACATATAAACCCAAAACCTCACAGGGATCCACCATGCCAAAACAGATTAAATCTCTTGGTGTTCACCCTATATTAAACCTCACTCACCCACAAGTGAAGGTAGATTTGAACCTTGCCCCACACAATAGTGATCTTCGCACCAAACTAAAGAAGGCTACTAAACCACATCGGAGAACTCCTCCCCCACCATCACCATTGCTCTCTATTTGGGCCCACACCCTTCCAATTTAATAGGAGTGCTTCCTACTCCAACAACCACTAAAAACAAATTGCCTCCATTACTCTCTCTACCCATCAAACATATACTTCCTCCAAAAAATTTGACACCTCTCACCATGAAAGTGCCACCTACGTGAGTAGCCACACCACCAAACAAAAAGATGGTACAAAAAACTACTCCTATAACTCCTAAAAAGAAGTTTTCAACCCCTACAATGACAAAGTGTGCAGACCCATTAGCAGGTTCCTATGCTTTACTGTTATGCCAATTTTTGCAGTCTTCTAGCATCAGACTCCCACCTCTTAAACCATTCCAACCTCTTGGACCAAAACCATCTTGGTTCGACGACACTCAAATCTGTGCATATCATCGCACACTTAGGCATGACACTGAGCATTGCTACGCTCTTAAAGTTGTCATTCACCAACATTTAAAAAAAGACACCCTTTTCATTAAGGATCTTCTTGACCACCCTTTCAACAAACCATCGACACCATCCCATGCTTCTCAAACATCCTCACCTAATTAGGATCTCAATGCAAGACTATGGTCCCTCTACCACCTTCACCCCCTTTGTTTAAAATCAACACCATTAATGTGGCCACCAGGTCACAAACTTTAAAATATATAAGAAAAGAGAAGGTTTCTATTCCTTAGACATATCCATTCGTTAAGCCCTCTCTACCACCAAAACTCAAGATTTCTATCTTGGGCACATCTCAACCAACATCTTCTAGGGAAATTCACGGCTCCATGGTGAAATAACTTCACCAAACCCCTGTGAAGGTATCTTTGTATGATCTAATACAAAGCTCTCCACAACATCGCCAAGCCTTGATTAAAGCTTTACAAGCAGTGAAGGTCCAACTTGAAGACCCCCAACCACTGGTTTCTCTAATCAAATCATTACCTATCATTGCCTCCATCACTTTCAGTGATTCTGAGATTCCTGCCTTCAACCTGAAAGATCAAAATCTCGTCCTTTCAAACTAAGCCTATCAGGCAAAAAGCTTTGCAAGATGCATTCTCGTGTCGCACTTCTTGTCAAAGAGAAGCTTCATCGTCTTCTCTCCATCTCATTTATCCAACTCATTGATTATCCACAATGGGTGTCAAATATTGTCCCTATCACAAAAGCAACTGGGGGGAATTTGACTTTATACTAACTATCACGACCTCAACCAAGCATCAACCAACTTCATGTCCAACATCGACCACACCATGCTTATAACAAACATCTGCAAGAGCAAAATTTCAAAATTAGAGATCTCATCCTTAAAGAAAACCAACACGTGATTACTATGAAAAAAAGTAAACGAGACAAGTTTGCTCCTAATTGGCTCAGACCTTATATCATAACGCACGGGTATGGATCAGGGACTTATCATCTGTCAGCCAGAACCTGACCCCTTTAATGCCTTACATCTATGACCATTTTATTGTTAATCAAGTAATCATTCACTTGACATTTAACTTGAGCTCATCCCTTGAACAACCTCCATCATCCTCATTCCTATTCCTTCAACCCTTTTTCCCTACAAACATTAGTTAACTTTTTTTGCATTAATGATTTGTCCTAATAAAATGGAAACCTCTAAACCTCTATAGTCTAGTCCATGACTAAAAGTCCAGTCAACAAAAAAGACATAAAACTGGGATGCCTAACCAAAGGTCATAAACTATAAATGTAGACTGCTCCCTCGAAGGACAACTGCATAATTGCTGTAATTGATAGACTGCTCCCTTGAAGTATAACTATTCAAAGACATTCAACCATACAAAGTAGAATATAGACCATTCTCTCGAAGGATGGCTATGCCCAAAATTTTGCTACAAAGACAGCACCCGATTAGAAGCTTCTCACATCGATCAGCTTCAACATGACCACAAAACAAGACATCCCTAAGTAGACTTCCCACATTGATCAGTCTACCAAAAAAAAATTGACTGACAAACTATTAAGTCATGGACTTGCCTATAGTCGTTCTCAGGGTTGCCTATAAAAGGGGCAAAATTATCCTTGCTAAAAAAGGTTACCCTATCCTCACATATCATAATCACACTTATTACCCCAACATACTCAAGGGATTTTGAGCTCACTTAATGTCAAGTGATTCAAATACTTCTCTAACACAAATCAATGGTCAACGACGTAACGCATGAACGGGGTTTTTGTTTCCAAAAACCCTATCTATGCTATCATTATGGTCCTTGTCAATGAAAGAGCAATGCGCATTTCACTTCTTATACATCTTCGTCACATACAACCAAACTAAACCAAACTTTTTTATAACCACTAATACAACCTCATGATTTGTTTAATACAAATACCAATTTGTGTTATATGAATTATCATAGCCCATTCACACTAGTTTTTATGGAAAATAATACACATGGAATCTACCAACCCAACACAATTTATGTCAAGCACATACCATCAACAATATGGAAACCTGCTAAAGCATAAATAATCTCATTTCATTTTTGGCATACACCATCACCAATATAGAAAATTGCTAGGGATGAAAAACTATATAACCAATGTTATAGAATACACCATCACACAATATGGAAAAGGCTATAACATCATTATTTATTTCATTTTTAACATACATCGATCACTAATATAGAAAATTTTTAGGGATGAAAAACCACATAACCAATGTTACAGAATACACTATCACATAATATGGAAAAGGCTGTAACATCATCATACACTCACATAACCAATGCTATAGCATACACCATCACACAATATGGAAAAGGCTATAACATCATCACTCATTTTATTTTTAGCATACACCATCACTAATATTAAAATTTCTAGGGATGAAAAGCCACATCACCAATGTTACAGAATACACCATCACATAATATGGAAAAGGTTGTAACATCATCATATATTCATCATTTCAAGCATGTACCATCATACATATGGGAAATGCTAACAACACTAACCTGACCAAAACAACCTATCAACCTCTTTGACTCTTCTTCTCTTTTGGGGAGAACTACATTGGCTTGAGGCCCTCACATGGGTTATGTAGGCAGCACTCAGTTGACACGGAGTCTTCTGGAGTTAGCTCGGCCATTCGCTCGCTCGTCTCCCTAATGACGTCAGGCATTCATTCGTTCATCTACCTAATGGACGAACTATCTATACCAACCCAAAATCATGACCACACAACTAGCCCTGACATTGTAGAAGTCACCTTCGACTTCTCATGGGGCACATTGGAGATCACATACATCTCCCTGACCACAATAAACAAACACTTGAGATCACTTATATTTCAACCCGACCCGACCAATGACCTTGAAGATCGCGACTATCTCTTCAGACCACGACCACTTTTGAGATAACTCTGCCTTGGTTATTTTGATTGCATATATGATACCTCATGAATACTTAGCAAATTGTACGCACCCCACATTATGACCCTCACACGTATTGATGGATCATGCCCAAGTTGATCCCCAATATTTGTGACATTTTCATGTTTTTCAAGAGCACTTCCTGATCCCAAGATATTTAGAACATGATGACTATTGGAGCTACAACTTTGATCAATCTAACCCAATCAGTTACGACCAAAAAGCTAGGGACCGGTTAGTTTGATTTTAGCACTCCTCGACCTTGCCTACGATAGTTTGACCTACCTAACATGTGAAGTGGTATACGTGCAATCTCAACTATTTCAGCATTCACACTCTAACTTCACCATACCCTTCCACTACCTATCAAATCGACACTCGATTTCAGGTTCCCATCTCTCGACTCTCACTTTGAGGGGAATACCTTATCCCATACCTGGGACAACTTACACCTTATCCCATATCTGGGGCAACCAACTAACATCTTATTTTTGTCTTGCAATTTGTCAAAGAACAACCAACAAGACAGAAAGGGGCAAATGTAGATACCAAAATTGTGTCGACTCCCCTTGGTCCCTTACACACTTATTAATTTAAAATAAATTATTTATTTTAAATTAATCATCCCCTCACCTCGACACCTCATCTAAGACACCTCACCTTGGACACCTCACCCTAAGACCATTTCCTACCCCATGAGTCACCTAAGACTAGGTCATCTACATCTTAACCACCTAAGACCTATTCTCACTCCATTCCAACCGCTTAACTAATTCTCATGCCTAATAACCCCATCCTTCGATTGTTCTCCAACGACAAATGCACTTGGCAGATGGAGAATGGGTGAAGGGCTAAAAATAGCCCTTTTACCCATTCTCTATCCATCGACGTCGGTCAACTGTCGACTAACGTTGGTGGGATCACCAACGTCAATTTCTTAAACTGAGTTCTAACTCTGCTCTCAGTCTGATCTCTCTCTTGGCTAATATCTATCTTCTAATCTCTTCTCAAATCAAAAATCTTTCTCTTTCAAATTCTTCCTCCCAAACTCTGAGACATCGACGTGCACACTTTGAGACCAAGCATCAGACTTCGACTAACGCTCTCCTGGCTATGAAAACTCTATGCAAGTCACTCCAAATTGGATTAGAATATTGCACGAAGGCTTCGACATCAGCCACAAGCAGAGCTAAGTATTCTTCTGTCTTATTTCAGTATTTAGAATACATTATTAATTAGTTTCTATTTACTATTTCTAAATACTATCGACCTGACCTGACCTTCTTCTTGGAGATGCTGAAAAGCCTTCTTCATATTCTTATCCTCTTATCAAATCTAACCTCTACCTTTGCTTCTCCTCGGACCTTATACATCTCCCTGTAACCCTGCACAAACATTTAAACTCTCGAAATCCTCTGTCGACTAGAGACATAAACCCAAAACCTGTCCAAGGCCCATTGCCTCTACCGACATCGACAACATAATCGACGTCAGCATCATTGACCAACCGACGCTGGTAGGACTACCGACGTCGGTGACTGTGATAGACTGATTGTAGAGAACAGGTACACATTATCTCTATTTCTCTTTTTTAGTCTTTTACCATTTCTTTTATACAACACTCTTTTTCATAAATAGTGGACTGTCATCCCCCACAGAGTTTTACACTTTCGGGACCGAGCGTTGCTTGGCAGTCCACCATATCTTTATCTAACACTCTCTTTGTTTAAGTCTTATTTTTATCTTCAGGTGTCTTCCTCCACAGCTAAAGAGGAGCTCATACAATGTCTGGATACGGTGCACAACTTAATCTGGGTAACAGACAAACTCCTGACTCTTAATTTTTAGTTTCTTCTTCTTCTGAATATAAAAAGCAAAAATGTAGAGAAACAGTTAAAATGAAAGAAAAAAGAGTTGGAAAACAATTCATGAAGTCCTCTTGAATGTCTATCAATTTGAAACATATCATCTTCTTAAGGTTGGCGTAAAGACATTTCATGTCCTTGAAATTGTGTTGTTGATGAGTAGTCCACTTAATTGCTTGAAACTGCCTTAGAAGTTTGTTGACACATGTGCCTTGCCTTGAGAAGATGGAAACATGATTTGTGACAATAGAGATACCTACATCCTTTGTGTACTTAATCATGATAGCCTTAACCTAGTTTACAAATCTGTCTATAACTTGGTACAAGTCAACAAATTGGATAGCCTCTATGGATCTCTTATAGTTGATAGAAGCCTTGAACCTTCTAGCCTTTTAGTTATTTATTTAAGTACCTTATGTACCCCCTACAAAACACTATTGGTTCCATTCATATTCTTGGAGCTACATTCTGGCATGCCTAGTGGGACCTCACATATGATCTCACACTAGTTTTATCCCATTTAGATCCATCTTAGCCAATTCCCCTCTATTAGTTGTTAGGATTTATTTTTAGTTGTGTTTCGGCTCTTGCCTTGGTTGTTTTCTCTTACTTTGGTTCTGTGTCATTCTCCTTATTGGCTCTCCATCCATTTGCCTTTTCTATTATCTTTCATGTTTTTCTTACTTCATTACATCCATGGACAACCTCCCATCCTTGGGATGCCAACCCCAATAGAATTAGGGCTTCATCCTTGAGCTCACTCATGAGCAAGCCGTGGTTGTAATGGAATGCCATTGACACCATAAAATCTAGGAAGTTCTATTGACCCAAAATGGTGACATAAACCCTCTCTCATTCCAAATGGAACAAGATTAGTAGGTCTATAACCAATGGAATCGGTCCCTTTTTCACCAATCTGAGCTTCATTCATTTGAATATGTTTCCCCTTGACCTCATGTCATGACTCATTCACCCATTTGAGGTGATGAGGATCCCCTTGTGTGACTGAGACCTGATGAGATATGTGTGATTATTGATGATTCCCATAGATGCCTTTAGGTAAATGAAGTACATCCTTCTCCCCCTAAGAGTCTACAACATGCTTCCTCTAGAGACAGCTTGCACCCATTCAATTTTGAGTGCCTCAACTAGTTCTCACATGAGTTACCTACCTCTTTCTCATCAAAAAACTCTATAGTAAGAACCCCCTCATGTCTATGTTGTGAGTCATAAGTATTCCAACTCAATGAGGTATATTCATCATGAGGAGTGCTCCCATCCTCCTAGTCCTTATTTTAGAGTTTTAGATGAATGTGCTGATTTTGATCACCACCTGCAAACTAGAGATTTGTGGGATGCCTATATCGAGCATCAGTGCCCTCAAGTTGGCCCTTGTCTAATGGCACATGACTAACATCCTGAAGACCTAGGTTATCATTAATATTTCCATGAGTATGCCATGTCATACCATCATCCCCATGGGTAACATTATCTTTCCCGTGGTCATTCCCCACCCTATGGTAGAGATGATTTTTAACATGAACATCTCCCATATCAAGAGCTGCCTCAACATCATCCTCTCCATGATCATGGTTATGATTATGTCTATTGGCATAGGCAATGCCATCACCATCATGATCCCCATATTGAAGCTCATCACCAACTTGTTATCAACTGTGCTTATGAGGATCTCCATAGGAACCCTCTAGCCCCTTAGGCATGTGTTATTCCCCTTCCTACTCCTATCCCTAAATTACCTAAGTTCAATGGGACTCAGGACTCCAATCCCATAGATCATATTATGGCATTCATGATGGCATGTATGTATTGGGAATAGGATGAAGGAATGATGTTGACTATCTTCACTCATTATCTATGAGTTGAAGCTCTTATTTAGTTTCAAAATTTGCGTCCAGATTCTCTTTAGTTTTCAACTCCTTTTAGATGAATTTTTATAGTACTCTGATATCTATAGACCTTTCAACCTTAACATCGAATAACTCACCTCCATGGCATAGGCCAAGGGTGAGTTAAACTTTGATTTTGTATGTAGGTAGAGTTTAGACGTCCATACATGCAGAATAAAGTTCTCGAGTGATCATATTTATGACATATTCATATTAGCATTGAGGTAGGAGGTTCACCTTGATGTCCTCAAGTGTTAGCCCACCTTGTATGATGAAGTTGTTAATGAGTGTTTGAAGATTTAAGTATTTGATGTATGTATGGGCATGTGGCTCGTACCAACCCAAAAAATCATCCTCTTCATGTGATGATAACATAATATGACCAATGATGGTGTCACTAATTCTCCTCCTAAAAAGAATGATAGTCACAAAGTGAATACTTTGAGCAATAAGCCAACTAGAAAGAAGGATTCTGAATCAAGGATAGTGAAATAATGGATGGTGTTTCCTTATAACCCTGCCAAGTTTTATAATTTCCATTGCATGAAGGTGCATGATAATGCCAATTATGTGATAGGACCTAAGTTCCCCAAAGCTCTGACACAACTTGTTAGAATTAAGAGCACACATGATTACCATTGTATAAGCAACTTAAGATTGCAGAAATAACCAGAAGAACAAATAACTATCAATGAGAAATAACACAGAATATGAGAGGCAACACACAATTGTATTCAACTCATTACAAAAGAAATTACAATAAAGAGATCACACTCTTCTTCCACCTCTGTGAGGCTTCCTCCTCAAGGGCTCCAAGTAATCTTCCCACCTGAGTAATCTTCTCTCATAGGTCACAACTAACAACTTACATAAGCTGTTGTTTACCTCATTGTACGTCCAGTACAACAGAGTACGAACTGGTACTCCAAGTAGATCTCACCATGATCCTGCTCTTGATGTATTACTGTCACCTTGATCTTGCTCCCCCACCGATCTTATTCTGACCCTCGCATACACACATCCCTGCAGACCAACCTGATCTTACTTATCACATGTAGATCTCCTCCATGATCCTGCAACACCCTGCATATCAAACCTAATCTTACATACATGGGGAATCCTACTTGATTCCACCATGGGAAGAACTCTCCAAGTTCCACACTTGGGTTCTACAAGTTCAACACTTAACAATACAGCCCATGAGTCTATTATATAGATCTCATGCATACACTAAATTAGACAAGCGGCTCAAAGACTCGAACTAGTCTTTATCATGCAAAATCTGCATTCACTTAACTGATTGCTTGTCAATAAAAGTTCTGACCGCCATAGGCGACCGACGTCGGTCCCTACCTGACTGGAGGTGACCGACTCTGATCGATCTCCCGCCGATGCCGGTTTCCCTTGCACTGTCCCCTGACTGATGTCAGTTGTGGCCTGTCGACGCTGGTGACTGTCATGCACAGAAAACCTCCCTGTTTGCCTTAGGTGAAGCTTTTAGCTCCACACCCTAACAATCTCCCACTTAGAGATAAAGAGCTACACCTGTACCCATACCAGTACTCTGTCTCATCTGCATCCTGGCTTGTATTCCTCTTCAAGCTCCCACTTGAAGACTACCCACCACACTCCTTATGGTGTTAATCCTGTGCCTAAATTTCTTCATCCTCAGCTTACCTTCTTCTGCCATTGCTATACTCCCACTCAATCAGAAACTCTGTGAATGACCTGTAATCAACACACACTAACCAGATTTGGGCCATCTGTTAGTCAAACTCGCTCTGAGAACGTCCAACCTCGCTCTGATACCATTTGATAGGACCTAAGTTCCCCAAAGCTCTGACACAACTTGTCAGAATTAAGAGCACACATGATTACAATTGTATAAGCAACTTAAGATTGTGGAAATAACCAGAAGAACAAATAACTATCAATGAGAAATAACACAGAATATGAGAGGCAACACACAATTGTATTCAACTCATTACAAAGGAAATTACAATAAAGAGATCACACTCTTCTTCCACCTCTGTGAGGCTTCCTCCTCAAGGGCTCCAAGTAATCTTCCCACCTGAGTAATCTTCTCTCATAGGTCACAACTGACAACTTACACAATCTATTGTTTACCTCATTGTACGTCCAGTACAACCGAGTACGAACCGGTACTCCAAGTAGATCTCACCATGATCTTGCTCGTGATGTATTACTATCACCTTGATCTTGCTCCCCCACCGATCCTATTCTGAACCTCGCATACACACATCCCTGCAGACCAACCTGATCTTACTCATCACATATAGATCTCCTCCATGATCCTGCAACACCCTGCATATCAAACCTGATCTTACATACATGGGGAATCCTACTTGATTCCACCATGGGAAGAATTCTGCAAGTTCTACACTTGGGTTCTACAAGTTCAACACTTAACAATACAGTCCATGACTCTATTATATAGATCTCATGCATACACTAAATTAGACAAGCGGCTCAAAGACTCAAACTGGTCTTTCTCATGCAAACTCCACATTCACTTAACTGACTGTTTGTCAACAGCAGTTCTGACTGCCATAGGCAACCGACGTTGGTCCCTGCCTGACTGGAGGTGACTGACGCCAGCCGATCTCTCGCCGATGTCGGTTTCCCTTGCACTGTCCCCTGACCGACATCGGTTGTGACCTACCGATGCTGGTGACTGTCATGCGCAGAAAACCTCCCTGTTTGCCTTAGGTGAAGCTTTTAGCTCCACACCCTAACATTATGCTACTCAAAAGTCTAGTGTATAAGCCTCACCCCCATCTCAGAGTTTTCCACTTATGAAACCCAACCACAAATTGAATGTGTTCAAGGAGCCTCTACCTGACCATAAAAAGGAAAAAAAGAAGAAGAAAATTAATAAATCAAAGGCTAAGGTCCCTCATTCCCCTTCTTGATCTTCTACCTCTTTTGAATCTTCTTCTCAGGCTGACTTGAGAGGGAAAGCCAAGTATGAGAGTAATAAGGTCATTGTTGCTATTAACATAGCCTCTAATGGGTATGAGTTCTTTGTCAACACACACTCAGGTTGGGTCTGTTTCTATGCTAGATTTGCTTTCACATTCAAAGAAGGAAAATGAGAAACTAAAAGAAATGGTCAAGGCTTGATGTACCTGGATGAAGTCATGCGCACCGTAATCCAGACGAAGTGAGAACTCTTCTTTGGCTGTGGAGGAATGACACTTGCAAAAGAAAGACACTAATATAAAGAAGGCGTTAGATAAGGAGATGGTGGGCTGCTAAGCGAAAGCCTGATCCTAAAAGCAAAAGCTTGAGGGATGTCAACCCACTGATTAATGAAAAGATGTCTGATAAAGGATAGAAAGATAAAAGACTAAAAATGATAAAGATAGAATGAAAAGTGGAAGCAAATGCTTACCTGAATGTGCTGTCGGCCAAGTTACAGTCACCGGCATCGGTGGTCCTACCGACATCAGTTGTCAAGGATGCCGACGTCGGTTAGTCTGTCGACGTCGATTGGGGAAGTGATCAGCATCGGTCGGGGCAGTAGTCTGTGGATGAGGTCTGGATGAGTTTTGGTCTGTGGATGGGTCTGAGACAGAGTTTTGGTCTTGGTTGAATGGTCTGGGGGTCTGGGTCTGAGAGCTTGGTTTGGTTAAATGGTCTGGGGCTCTTGGTCTGTGCAGGGGTCTAAAATTTGGGACAATGGATAGAATGTATGGTCAAACAAAGGATAGAGGCAGAGAAATGAGGATTCAGGTCTAGTCTGGTCTGGGGATAGGGAGTGTTGAATCTAGTTCATAACTTAGAAGCAGATAACTAGAAAACACAATGAAAGCACAAACAAGATACTTATCTGTGACTGGCTTGAAGGAGTGTTGCAGACTGGTGTCCCTGTTGTTGGTGTTGTTGACGAAGGCAGAGTCCCTGTGGTTGATGTAGAAAACTGACGCAGAGTCCCTGGAGAGTGATTCTTGATGTATACCTACAACCAAAGAGTTAGCAGTGGAAGAGAAAGGAGCCTAAGATTGACGAATTGAAGGATTCAGGGTCTGGATGCGAGAGAGAGGTGAAGGAGAGATAACGGATGTGAAAAACCATTATGAAGGATGTCGATGCTGGCAATATCACCGACGTCGGTTGATAGTTGACCGACGTCGGTGGCTGGAAGGCAAGAAAAAGGCTAAAAATAGCCTTCCATCCATTTCCCAACTACCGGGTCAGCGAGTCCGAGGCAGAAATGGTCAAAGGTGGCTAAATGGACGTGAGAGGTTAAAGGGGAGAAGTTGGAATGGGAGTCTAAGCATTAAAATTGGCCATGTGGGGAATGAAGGAATCCAAGAAGGGTATCCAAGGGTGGTGAGGTGGCAAGGGAGAGAGGAAAAAGGGATTTTGTTAATTTAAAATAGCTAATTATTTCAAATTAATAAGACATGGGTTAGGAGTGGTTAAGTGGACCAAAGGGGACCGAGAGGGGGAGAAAGGACCAAGGGGTAGACACGATTTTGGTGTCTACATTTGCCCCTTTTTGTCTTGTTGGTTGTTCTGGATGAACTGCAAGACAAAAACAGGAGTTGATTGCCCCAGGTGTGGGATAAGGTTAATTTCATCTTGTTGGTTGTTCAAGTAAATTGCAAGACAAAAATAGGAGGGTTGATTGCCCCGATTAGGGATAAGGTATTCCCCCTCAAAGCAAGAGTCGAGAGAAGGGAACCTGAAATCAGGTGCTGATTTGACAAAGAGTAGATGAAGAAGGGGTGAGGGTGAACGCTGCAAAAGTCGTGATTGCGCGCATACCACTTCACGAGATGGTCGAGTCAAAGTGTTGCAGGTCAAGGGTCGAGGAGTGCCAAAATTGAAATAACTGGGCCCCAACATTTAGTCGTCTGCTGATTGGGTTATTCAATCTAAGCTGAAGCTCCAAATGGTCATCGTGTTCCAGGTATCCCGGGCTCAGGAAGTGCTCCTAGAAACACGAAAAAGTCACAAGTAGTGCAGATCAACCAACTTGCGATCCTATACTTGTGAGGGTCAAAAATAGTCTGTGCATAATTTTGCTAACCAATCATGAGGTAGCATATAGGAAAAAACAACCAAGGCAACATTGTCCTAGAAGTGGTCGAAGTCGGAGGAGATAGGCGTGATCTCCATGGTCTGGTGGGCGAGGTGAATGGATGGACGAAAGGATGTGGCTGAGCTAACCCTAGATGATGTCGTATCATCTGAGTGCTACCTACATAGCCCTTGTCCTAAGGGCATCAGACCAATGTAGTTCAGACAAAGGGTCCAAGTGGTAGACAAGTGGTCAAAGTGGTCGATAGATTGGTCTTGGTCATGATGAATGATGAGGGGAAGATGATGTTGTAGCCTTTTCCATGTTGTGTGATGGTGTATTCTGCAACATTGGTCGAGGGGTCTTTCATCCCTAGCAATTTTCCATAGTCGTGATGGATGTATGCTAAAAATGAATGGAGGTCTATTTATGCTTCAGCAATTATTGGTTTATGCTTAACATAAATTGTGTCTGGTCGATAGTTTCCATGTGTATTGTTGTCCACAGAAACTATGTGAAATGGACTAGGTCATGTCGGTGGTCTGAAAATGTTTGATTGGTTTGGTTTGGGTTTGGGTTTGGTTGGATGTGACCAAGATGTGTCAAAAGTGAAAGGCAAATTGCTCTTTCATTGACAAGGACCAGAATGATGGCATAGGTAAGGGGTTGTTTAGAAACAAAAGACCTATTTATGCATCGCGTCGTTGACCATAGGTTGTGTTAGAGAAGAAATCAAATCACTTGACGTTAAGTGAGCTCAAAATCCCTTGAGTATGTAGGGGTGATAGGATTGATAATGAGATGAAAGGGAGAACCCTTTTTGGCAGGAACAACTTTGCCCCTTTTATAGGTGACCCCGAGAACGACTATAGACAAGTCCATGACTCTAAAGTTTTGTCAGTCAATTTTTTTTTTTTTTGAAGGCAGACTGATCGATGCGGGAAGCCTGCGATGGGATATTGTCTTGCTTTGTGGTCATGTCGTGAAGCTGATCGATGCGGGAAGCTTCAGAGATAGTGCTGTGTATGTAGCAAAATTTATGCATAGCCATCCTTCAAGGGAGTGGTCTATATTCTGCTTTTTATGTTTTTGATATGACTTTGGCCTAGCTATCCTTCAAGGGAGTAGTCTAGTGAATACAACAATGATGATGCAGCTATCCTTCAAGGGAGCAGTCTACATTTATAGTTTTATGACCTTGGAATATGCATCCCATTTTGATATTTATTTGATTGATTTGCTGACTGGACTTTTGGTCATGGACTTGACTATAGATGTTTAGAGGGTTTCCCTTTTATTAGGACAAAGCAGTCATGCTTGACAAAAGGGTTAGGATTGAGGGTTGAAGGAGATAGGAATGATGGTGACAGGGACTGCTCAAGGGATCGAGCTCAAGTTAAACGTCAAATGAATAATTATTTGACTAACAGTGGACTGGTCAAAGATGCAAGACATAAAAGGGGCTCAAGTTCTGACAAAATCCTGACCCATGCTTGTGTTGTGATGCGAGGTCCGAGTCAATTGGGAGCAAACCTGCCCCATTTGCTTCATTCCAAGATTGGTCACATGTTGATTGATGTTGAATGAGTTGGTCAATGTTTGGTCAAAGTTTGGGGTCGATGCTGAAGAAGTTGGTCGATATTTGATCAAGGTTCGATTGAGGTCGATTTAAACATTTGGTCGAAGATAAATTGAATGTTTGGTTGAGGTCGGGTCGACGGTCTGATTGAGGTTAGTTTGAATGTTTGGTTGAGGTCGGGTCGATGCTTGGTTGAGGTCTAGTCGAGGTTTAGGATTAAAAGAGTGATTGATATGTGGTCGAGACTGGGTTGAAAGGTTGGTCGAGGATTGGATGAAAGTTGAATTCCCCCAGTGGCTAAGGAGAATGTTTGATAGATTGGTCAAGGTTGGTTGAGGCTTGGTGGTCAGATTGACTGTGTTGATGTCGAATAAGGGGGTTAAAGGCAAAAAAGGGACCATAGTTGGGCGTGGAGATCCCGATTTAGGTGACGAGGTTTGAGAAGCTTGGGTTGGTGTTGATAATTTGTCTAAGGGGTGGTCAAGAGGATCCTTGATGAGAAGGGAATCTTTTCTCCATTGGTGATGAATGACAGCTTTAAGAGCGCAATAATGCTCAGTGTCATGTCCCGAAGTGTGATGATAATGATAGAATTTAGAGTTTTCGAACCAAGATGGTCTTGATCTGAGAGTTGATGAGTGGGGCGGTGTTGAAGGTTTATTGACGATGTGGTCGAGAAGAAGGGTGTCATTCCCCAGACATTGGCGAATGACAACCTTGAGGGCACAACAATGATCAGTATCGTGCCCAGGTGTGCGATGATACGCACAAATGCGAGTGTCGTATAACTAGGGGGGTTTTGGTTTGAGAGATTGATATGGTCTAAGCGGTGGGAGATTGATACGAGAAGACTGCAACAATTGCCGTAACAAAAAATCATAAAAACCTGCTAACGGGTCAGGATGTTTTGTTACAGTGAGGGTTGGTGACTTTGGTTTAGGAGGCGTTGGTCGATGGATTGGAAGAGATATATGTCTGATGGGTTGAGAGAGTAATGGAGGCGACTTGCCTCTATGAAGTATGGGAGTAGGAAGCACCCCTGTTAAAGTGGATGGATGCAGGCCCAAAATTGAAGGTAATGATGAAGGTGGGGGAGGAGTCCTCTGGTGTGGTTTAATGGCCTTCGTTGGTTTGGGGTGAGGGCCACTATTATGTGAGACGAGGTTAGATTCGGGCTTGAGTTCGGATGTGGACGAAGGTGAGTGAGATGTAGCAATCTCAGGCAAAAGAGAAGAGGAGACCGTGACTGGGTCGTCCTTGATCGAAATGGGTGAAGAGACTGGTTCTTCTCTTGGTGGAGAAGAAATAGGAGAGTGTGGATCTGTAGTTGGATAGAGCGTAGGAATGGTTGTGGTCTCGATTTGTGGTCTAGGCGTGGGGAATGTATGATCCCCCATTGATGACAAAAAGGATGAGGGTGAGGCATCCGGTGTGGGTGCCATCAAAGCATCCTCCAATATGAGAGAGGTTGATGGAGGATTAATAGGAGAAGAAAGTTCTTCATCCTGTGGAGGAGGTAGAGGGGAAGAAGAGTCTTCCACTTGTGAAGGAGGTTGGTCAGAAACAAGAGAAAAGACAGTGTCGATCGTGTGTATATCATGGTATTGAGGGTCATTGGTCATGGTCTGGACATTATTTTGAGTAGGCGGGTGATTAGGAAAAGGTTGTTTGAAGATGTCAAGGTTTTGGTTAGGCGAGGCATTTGAGTTGTCCAGGATGAGATCCCCCTTGTCTAGCATGTCCTGGACAATGTTTTTGAAAGTTTGACAGTGGTCTGTGTCATGGCCTTTGACACGGTGATAGTTGCAAAAGTGGTTCTCCCTGTACCATGTAGGGATAGGTGTTGAGGGGTCGAATTGATGTGGTCAGATTGAAGGGAGATTGAGGACCCCCTGCTTGACGAGTTTATCCAAGACAGAGGCATATGACTCTCCAATTGGAGTGAATTGACGTTGTATGGATCGACGTTGGAAGTGTTTATTGATGTAGTCTGATGTTGAAAATTGAGGTCGATTGGTTGAAGATGATGGTCTAAAGATGACAGTGTTTGCCGACCCTTTGGACTGGGAGTGGGCAGAAGAAGGTTTGGACGAAGAAGGGTCATTAGATTTTGCATTATTATTACGTAATTTTACCTTATTTTCGTCGATGGCACAGAGTTCAAGCTTTCTTGCCATGGTGAAAGCTTCATCGAAAGTGCAAAATGTCTGAATTTGCAAGGTAGAAGAGATGTGGCTAGCACATGCTCGAGAAAAGAGCTTGATGAGCTTAGGGTGAGGCAAGGAGAAGGAGAGCTGGTTGATCAGGCCTCTCCAACGGGCGACAAAATCGACTATTAATTCGTCATCAAATTGCCTGATGGAGTAGAGGTCTGTGATTGAGACTTGTTTGGTGATGTTGATAGAGAAATGGTCGAGAAATAATTGGGCGAGTTGGGTGAATGAAAAGATAGAATGTCTGGTAAGAGAGCTATACCAGTCAAGAGCAGGGCCAGAAAGAGACATGGGAAACGTGCGTAAAAGTAACGCATCGTCATGGGCAATGAGGTAGCAGGCATGTCTGAATGCCCGAATATGTTGTTGTGGGTCTTCCTTACTCTAAAAGCGAGTAAATTTAGGAAGCTCCCATTGACTGGGGTATGGTCGAATAGGGACAAAAGGATGGATGGGTTCATTGCAAATTTGCTCATATGACAGAGCATTGCTTGAACTAGAGATAGAGGTCTTGAGACTGGACATTTTATCCATCAGCATTTTGATGATGTCTGATGACGGATTGATAGGTGGGGCACCCCCTAAGTTGTAGGGTACCTAGAAGGTGGTCGAAGAGGCGTATGACATACTTGGTTGTGCTTGTATAGGCACAACATATGGGTAATACATCATAAGGATAGATGTCGTGGGCAAAGGGACTTGTGTCATGAAGTTGGAAGACACAAGTTGACTAGATACCACCATAGGTGGTTGAGTGGCGGCACTGGTAAAAGGATAGGTTGTCACTCCTGCGTGTATAGGTGCAAGAGTGGCCAAGGTTGAGATAACTAAGTTCTGGTATGGTGTAGAACTCGGTTGAAATGTGTGCAGTTGAGGGGGCAATGATACCCTGATGGAGGCAGGTTCAAAAATAGATGAGGAGACCAAACTTTGCGTATTGGCCATGGTCGAGTGATTGGTCGAGATAATAGGCTGAGTCATGATGGGTTGGGTAGCGGATGACGTCGATGTCATTGCTGCTGCACCTAAAAGGTCCCGCATTTGGTTTCTTGCGAGATAGTTTTGGAGGGCTTTAACGTTGAGGTCCAATAATCGTGCAAAATCTTGGTCCCCTTCTGGGACAATAAGAGTCTGGGGTAGGGTTGGCTGAGTTGGAGTTCTTTCAGTCTCCGAGTGGAACTCCATTATAGGACTGGTTATGGATGGTGAAAGTGGAAGAGGTTGTTGCCTAGCGTGGTCAAGAAGAGCCTTGGTTTGACTGCGTGTCAAAATCATTCAAGGCAAAGAGGGGGGACAGGTTTCAGAAAATGTGTTTTCTCAGTTTCAAAAACTCAAAATGTGGTTTTTGGTAGAAAAAGGGTCAAATTTTAAGATGCTGTTTTGAAGAAAAGGACTGTGACAGAGACCGATGTTGGTTGAAAAACTGATGTCGGTGATACCAGGTGGCCGACGTCGGTCAAATAACCGATGCCGGCAAGGAAGTGTGGCCGACGTCGGTGGTAAAGCCGATGCCGGTGACTGTGGTTTTCTAAAAACTCAGTAAATTTGAAGATTCTTGGAAAAAAGAAAGAAGAGCATCCTCGCTAGCTCAAACAAGCAGATAAGAATAGAGAAATAAAGATGAAGACAGGCAGACACTAAGCGTTAAATCCTAAGAAATAACTTTAGAATCTTGTGGCTTATACCTTAAAGTGATGTTTGGGGAGGTTGGCTGTTAGAAGGGTCCTAGAAGAGGTAGGCTATGGATAGTTTCAGGTATGTTTAGGTGCTCAAGAAGTCTGTATTAGGTTCGGTACATGGCCTGGTGCTAAGGAGCAAGCTCCCCTCACTTCACGAGGCCAGTGATAAGCTGGTCTCGCTTAGCCAAAATATACCTTGCCTAGAGATTATCCTCCGCCAGAGAATGGAGTGGGCTTTCCCCTTGGTGATGAAATCCAAGTGAGATTGCCAGGTAGGGGTAAGGTATCCGCTGGGGGATGAAATCCCAGTCGGGCCTTGTCTCAGGTAAGTTGGATGTTTGATTTAGTGCAAGTGGTTCGGTTGTGTAACATCAAGTGGACTACGATTAATTCAATATGTAGTTATTAATTACTAAGTGTGGTCTAAGAAATGCAAGCAAGCAGAAATGAATGCAAAGTGTTTTAAGCCCCAAGTTGAAATGTGAAGTTGGAATGAAAATAAGTTGAGAAAGGGTTTGAAGAATATGATTTTTGACTAGTCTAGAAGTGTAAGAAAACAAAGAAAAGTTCTTTTTATTCCTGCTTATGATGTCGTTTAGAAGAGAAGAAAGAGGTGAAAAGGGAGAAACCTAATGCACCTAAATGAAAAAAGAAGGAAAGGAACCCAAGGAAGGCCCTAAAGGTCCCACCGGGCGTGCCAGAATGTTTCTACGCTAGATTCGCTTTCACATTCAAAGAAGGAAAATGAGAAACTAAAAGAAATGGTCAAGGCTTGATGTACCTGGATGAAGTCGTGCGCACCGTAATCCAGATGAAGTGAGAACTCCTCTTTGGCTGTGGAGGAATGACACCTGTAAAAGAAAGACACTAAGACAAAGAAGGCGTTAGATAAGGAGATGGTGGGCTGCCAAGCGAAAGCTTAATCCCAAAAGCAAAAGCTTGAGGGATGTCAGCCCACTGATTAATGAAAAGATGTCTGATAAAGGACAGAAAGATAAAAGACTGAAAATGATAAAGATAGAATGAAAAGTGGAAGCAAATGCTTACCTGAATGTGCTGTCGGCCAAGTTACAGTCACCGGCGTCGGTGGTCCTACCGGCGTTGGTTGTCAAGGATGCCGACGTCAGTTAGTCTGCCGACGTCAGTTGGGGAAGTGATTGGCGTCAGTCGGGGCAGTAGTCTGTGGATGAGGTCTGGATGAGTTTTGGTCTGTGGACGGGTCTGAGACAGAGTTTTGGTCTTGGTTGAATGGTCTAGGGGTCTGGGTCTGAGAGTCTGGTTTGGTTAAATGGTCTGGGGCTCTTGGTCTGTGCAGGGGTCTAAAATCTGGGACAATGGATAGAATGTATGGTCAAACAAAGGATAGAGGCAGAGAAATGAGGATTCAGGTCTAGTCTGGTCTGGGGATAGGGAGTGTTGAATCTAGTTCATAACTTAGAAGCAGATAACTAGAAAACACAATGAAAGCACAAACAAGATACTTATCTGTGACTGGCTTGAAGGAGTGTTGCAGACTGGTGTCCCTATTTTTGGTGCTGTTGACGAAGGCAGAGTCCCTGTAATTGATGTAGAAAACTGACGCAGAGTCCCTGGAGAGTGATTCTTGATGTGTACCTGCAGCCAAAGAGTTAGCAATGGAAGAGAAAGGAGCCTAAGATTGACGGATTGAAGGATTCAGGGTCTAGATGCGAGAGAGAGGCAAAGGAGAGATAATGGATGTGAAAAACCGTTATGAAGGATGCCGATGCCGACAATATCACTGACGTCGGTCGATAGTTGACCGACGTCGGTGGCTGGAAGGCAGGAAAAAGGCTAAAAATAGCCTTCCATCCGTTTCCCAACTGCCAGGTCAGCGAGTCTGAGGAATAAATGGTCAAAGGTGGCTAAATGGATGTGAGAGGTTAAAGGGGAGAAGTTGGAATGGGAGTCTAAGCATTAAAATTAGCCATGTGGGGAATGAAGGAATCCAAGAAGGGTATCCAAGGGTGGTGAGGTGGCAAGGGAGAGAGGGAAAAGGGATTTTGTTAATTTAAAATAGCTAATTATTTCAAATTAATAAGACATGGATTAGGAGTGGTTAAGTGGACCAAAGGGGACCGAGAGGGGGAGAAAGGACCAAGGGGTAGACATGATTTTGGTGTCTACAGGGTCACCAACCTTGTTATAGAGATTAGTGGTGCTAGGCCTCCTGTCTAGCCCATGGGGGTAGGGAATCCCAAAGTTAGATTTGAATTTCATTATAACATCCCTCCCCAAGATAGATAGTGTCCTTACTCCATCATAGATGAGTTATTGGGCCTCTTGGCTAAGATCTCTATTTGGGACCTTTTTTGCCTTTACCCTGAGCAAAGGGGCCTCATTTTTGACAAGTTTGGTCTCTTTCATGAGGGTTCACTGTGGGATGATGTTGAAGTTTTGTTCAACTCCAATGCATTTGATTACCCTCACCCTCATGTCCTATCTTTCGACCCCACCTCTTTGGTAGATGCTTTAGTTCTTGTAAAGAGGGATTTGTTCCCTCTCTATATTGAGACCTTCATTGATGACTATCATGTTAAGAGATGTATCATTGATGAAGGATCTACATTGAATATCATACGCCTAAATGTGTTTAATGAGCTTGGGATCATTCATAAGAAACTCTTTGATTCTCACCACAACTATGTTAAGCATGAAATATACTGAGAGAGGGGGGGTGAATCAGTATATTATATATGTTGTACTTAATTTGGTTTCTTTTCTTTAACCATTTAATCACACATTAAAGATATGCAATAAAACTGAAACAATAATATGTACCACATGAGAGAGATGTTAGGTTGTGGAGCTAAAAGCTTCACCAAGATGCAAACAAGAGGAGTTAAGGAGGTTGCAGAGAGTTTGCTATTGTTACAATCACCAGCATCGGTCAGACTAACTGACGTCGGCAGGGTACAGACAGGAAGACAACTGACGTCGATCAGAGATCAGCCAGCATCGGCACCCCCAGACAGATAGGGATCGACGTCGATCACCTGTGTGGTTTGAGCTACGAGTGTTACGGGCAATTAAATTAATGAACCAAGTGTTTGCATGTCAAGAGCCAAATTTAGACTAGAAGCTGTGGATCTAATTATTGTAATTAGGTGTCTAATTATTGTTTACATGAGATCTATTTAAGAGACTCATTAGTTGTATTGTAAAGAGTGCTAGAGAGCAAGAGAGCAAAATAAGCTCCTTCAAAGAGAGGAAAGAAATGGTGTGTTCCTCCTAGTGCCACAGTACCAAGTGTGGGTGCTGGTTTAGAGAATCAGAAGTGTTCTTCGTATATGTATGATCTTGGTCAACAGGTGTGCATGGCTTCTTTTGGAGATCTACAATGGTGAGTAAGGTCTAGTGATTTGAAGGTAGTAGCAGAGAGCAGGAGATCTACTTGGAGTATGGTTGTGTACTTGGTGTACTGGCAGCGTTGTTTCTGACTGGTGGAGGTGAACAAAATTTTTGTATTTGAGTTGATTGTTGGGACCGTGAGAGAGAGGGAAGAAGGTCTTGAGGTGTGGCAAGCCTTTGAGGTGGAAGAAGAAGTGGCATCTTCTTTATTGTATTTTCTTCTGAGTGATTATTAATACAATTGTGTATTGTCTCTCATATTCCTGTGTTGTTTCATATTTCTAGTTACTTATCATTCTGGTTAAATTTCATGTTTAGTTGCTAATACAAGAGGTAATCATATGTGATCTAATTGGTGGAGCAATATCTTGACAGTTGGTATCAGAGCTTTTGGTTGGGTTACTAACAGGTGGTTTCAGATCTGATTAGTGTTTGTTGATTACAGGGTACTCACAGGGGTTTCTGATTGAGTGGGAGTATAGCAATGGCAGAAGAAAGTAAGCTACGAATGGAGAAATTGAATAGCATGAATGGTCTGATTGATGGAAAGAAAGAGCAAGTAAAGGGAGATTGTTGGTCGATAGAAGATCAGCATGTAGAAGTAGATGTTGCAGGTGATGTTGCACAGGTTGCTCTGGATAAAGTAGAATCTTTGTTTACAGATTCTTTTGCCTCTTTCCATGTAGCCCAAAATAGAGCATCTTTTCATGGGTACGTCTTTGGAGACTTTGGAGAGATTTATTTAGGGGTTGGTGAGCCTTGTCAGATTATTGATGAAGGGGAAGTGAAGCTAAAATTGCAGACAGATAGCACACAGGTGTTGAAGGAGGTCATGCAGGTACCAATCTTGGAGATGGGTCTAATTTCTTTAGGAAAGTTGGGTGATGGGAGATGCACAGTAACTCTCACCATAGATGCACTTGAATTAGATGGTGGTAAGATAGTAGGTATCCTTTATCTATCTACTTATATTACTGATTCACCTTTTGTTGTAGAGATGTGGCTTTGTAGGCTTGGTCACATATGTAGGAGGAGAATGTATGTTCTTAAGCAGAAGACAGATGTTTTTGACAAACTTAAGAATTGGAAAGCCTTGGTGTTCATGGAGGAGATACCAGACATAGATCAGCTGAGGGGACTGAATTATTCTGAGCAGGGCTGTGTTGATTTGAACAAGGTTTTGATCTATAGGGAGCTCATGGGTAAAAATTTATCACTCACAAGAGAACATAGGTACCAACATCAGTCATACAATAACCAATATCAGCAATAGGAAGATCGACGTCAGTCAGATAGAAACTAACGTCGGCAAAAGGGATACCATCATTGGCAAGGGAAATGACGTTGGCAGTCAGGGTCAGTGTAGGGAACTGGGATCGGTTGGATGTAGACTGAGAGATGGCCGAGATCGGTCACTGGAACAGATGTTGGGCGAACAACAAGCTGTCAAGGAGTCTCAAACGCCCATATGGAGGTCAAAAATGGTAAGTGAACCTCATATTCATTGTTCACCTTCTTTATATTGCTTACTGATGGTCAAGAACCAGGAAGATGTGAAGAGGCAATGCAGGTAGAATCCAGGAAACAGTGGGAGCTTGGCATGGATGAGGAGTGTGAGTCCTTGGAGAAGAACCAAATAGGTATTTATTGGTGGAGTTGTCAGCTGGAAGAAAGCACTGGATGAGGGATGGATTTCCAAGTTAGAGAAGAGAGTGGATGGATCCGTGAGACAGAAGGCCAGTGTATATGGTCTTGAGGAAGCTGTAAGACAGTGGTATAGGTTTTGACAGGTAGATAACAAAGCAAGGATTTAGTCAATGTCAGTGTAACTATTGTGTTTGTCTTACTAGGTGGATGATGAGTCGTGACATTATCTAGTTACTGTATGTGGGTGATTTGCTAGCAGGTTTGTACATACAGGGTTTTGCTGAGCTAAGGGTAAGGTTAGTTTAGAGGTATGTTAGGAAGAATTTGGAGTAGCAAAATTCTTTGGCATAAGAGACATGGAGATTTCATCTCCAGTGGGAGCTGATGTGAAGACGGTGTTGGTGAGGTTCAAGATGCAGGATGTAGAATCGGTAAGCACACCAAGGGCTGGACAGTTCAAGCTTAGCTTAAAACAGGGTTTGAAATCACATAAGGTCTGGGGTAGACCTGAATTATCCCAAGCAGTGGGAGTTGTCAGAAATTTTGGAGCCAATTCAGGGAAGGAGTATTGGAAGGCAGTTCAGTAGATTCTTAGGTATCTGAGAGGGACCAGCAGCAGGGATTCATGTTATGCAGGGTCAAGGTCTTCACTACATGGATATGTAAGTTCAGATGTGGCAGGTTACTTGGATGATAGGTGTAGCATCATAGGTTGTGTGGTGGTTGGTCTTTAGGGTTGAGCTTGAAGAGGGATACAAGCTAGGGAATAAATTAGATGGTGTACAGGTAAAGGTATAGGTACATGTGTAACTATTTATCTCCAAGTGGGATATTGTTAGGTTGTGAAGCTAAAATCTTCACCATGATGCAAATAGGAAGAGTTAAGGAGGTTGCAGAGAGTTTTCTATTGTCACAGTCATCGGCGTCGGTCAGGCTAACCAATGTCAGTAGGGTACAAATAGGAAGACAACCAATGTCAGTCAGAGATCGGCCAGCATTGGCACCCCCAGGCAGACAGGGATCGATGTTAGTCACCTGTGTGGTTCGAGCTGTGAGTGTTACGGGTAGTTAAGTTAACGAACCAAGTGTTTGCATGTCAAGAGCCAAATTTAGACTAGAAGCTGCGGATCTAATTATTGTAATTAGGTGTCTAATTATTGTTTGCATGAGATCTATTTAAGAGACTCATTGGTTGTATTGTAAAGAGTGCTAGAGAGTAAGAGAGAAAAATAAGCTCCTTCAGAGAGAGGAGAGAAATGGTGTGTTCCTCCTAGTGCCACAATACCAAGTGTGGGTGCTGGTTTGGAGAATCAGAAGGGTTCTTCGTATATGTATGATCTTGGTCAGCAGGTGTGCATGGCTTCTTTTGGAGATCTACAATGGTGAGTAAGGTCTAGTGATTTTTAGGTAGCAGCAGAGAGCAGGAGATCTACTTGGAGTACGGTTGTGTACTTGGTGTACTGGCAACATTGTTTCTGACTGGTAGAGGTGAACAACAATTCTATATTTGAGTTGATTGTTGGGACCGTGAGAGAGAGGGAAGAAGGTCTTGAGGTGTGGCAAGCTTTTGAGGTGGAAGAAGAAGTGGCATCTTCTTTATTGTATTTTCTTCTGAGTGATTATTAATACAATTGTGTATTGTCTCTCATATTCCTGTGTTGTTTCATATTTCTAGTTACTTATCATTCTGGTTAAATTCTGTGTTTAGTTGCTAATACAAGAGGTAATCACATGTGCTCTAATTGGTGGAGCAAGATCCTGACAAGAGAGAGAGAGAGAGAGAGAGAGAGAGAGAGAGAGGAGAGAGAGAGAGAGAGAGAGAGAGAGAGAGAGAGAGAGAGAGAGAGAGAGAGAGAGAGAGAGAGAGAGAGAGAGACCAAATTTTTACGTGAAAACCCAAAGTAGAAAAAAAATATGAAGAACAATCTCAAGTATATGAATGAGCACCAACTCAAATTATAAAGTTTACAAACATTAACTTGTAGGAGCACCAACCCCATTGCTGAGCACCAACACATCAACTATTTGTGAGCACCAATCAATAGGAGCACCAACCCCTCTTGTGTATAAAACACAACTATCTCTCAATATTGCTTACTCAATAAATGATATAACTCTACAATATCTCTTGCTTTTCTCTCTTTAAAAATAAATACAAATCATGTACTCTCTTGCATATTACAAATGACTTCTCAAGCCTTTATTTATAGCTTTCCAAATGACCTTTGGCATTCACCCTTTGTGACCCTTCAATCCTCATGGAAAATGGTGCCAAACTTATATGACCCTTCGTATCCTTACATTTGAAAAGTCATATGGTGACTCTTCATAAGCAAAAGCATTATTTCCTCTTTTGTCTTTTTCTTGGTGACTTTTCATATTCCTCAAAGTGTTCCTTCATGGAAAAATATGCCATACCCTCTTTTGTCTTCACATGGTGACTCTTGGAATTCTTCAAGATGACTCTTCATGAGAAAATGCATCACATTCCTCTTCTATCTTTTACTCCGTGACTCTTTGACTTCTCCATGGGCCCTCTTTTGACTTATATTCAACCAAAAATATATTCATTAATATTAAATAAATATTAACACACATTAGCCAAGATATGAATATTAAAAACACCATTAAATGTAATGGGGCCTTTATCACCAATAATGGTAGACCCTTGACATCAATGATAATATTTCCAATTATCTCTCCCTGTGTCATTGATGGCAACCTCAAACTTAAACTACCATATCTTGAAACCTACACATACTACCATCTAAAAAATATATAATAACTCCCCCTTACTGTAGCAACCTATACTTATTTTTGCACCTGTACCTATACCTATACCTATACCTATACCTATACCTATTTCTATTCTTCTCCCTTTTTGACATCAATGGCAAAGGGCCTACTTAGAGCTAACACTTAGCTCCCCCTTAACTAATGCTAAACCTCAATGGAAAAAAGTAGAAAAAATTACTCTTAAATTCTCTTGTAGATACTCAAATGTGTCTTTTGGTAGTGCCTTTATGAAAATATCTATAATCTGCTCAGTAGTCCTGATATATTCCATCTTACCCTGTTGATTTGCAACTTGCTCTCTCAAAAAGTGATATCTAATGGGAATATGTTTTATTCTTGAATGCATCACTATATTCTTCCAAATATTAATAATACTTGTGTTGTCACAAAAAAATAGAAATAGGTTCATCATATTTTACCTTGATATCTTCTAAAGTTTGCTTCATCCAAAACACTTGAGTACAACATAATACCGCTGAAATATATTCTATTTCATCTATATAAAGTGACACTAAATTTTTTTTTTGCTTAGCCATGATACTAAGCTATCACCAAGAAAAAAATTTCCTCCACTTGTACTCTTTCTGTCATTCAAGCAACTTGCCCAATTTGAATCTGTATAAACAACTAAAGTGAAATCTCTACCTGTGGGATACCACAATCCATAATCTAATGTCCCCTTGATATATCTAAATATTCTCTTCACGAACTGGACATGACTATCTTTTAAAGCTAACTAATATCTTGAAACCATACCTACTGCATGCATGATGTCTGGCCTTGATGATATCAAATATAAAAGACTACCAATCATAGATCTATACAAAGATTGATCTATAACAGGTGAATCTTCATCCTTGATCACCTTATTTCTTGTACACATTGGTGTTCCAACTGGTGCACAATCCTCAAAACCAATTTTTTTCAACATTTTCTTGGCATATTTATTTTGAGATATAAAAATTCTTTTATCTAATTGAAATATTTGCAATCTTAAAAAAGAGACAATTCTCCAAGCATAGACATCTCAAATTCTTTTTACATATTATCAAAAAAGTATTTTTTCATATTTTCAATGTTTCCTCCAAAAATTATGTCATCAACATATACCACAACAATCAATTGATGCTCACCTTCTATTTTGATGTAGAGATTACTGTTAGTAAATCTTCTCTTAAAACCTTGATCCTGCAGGTTATCAAGTCTTGCATACTAAGCTCTGGGAGCTTGTTTCAATTCATACAATGCTTTCTTCAATATGCATATATGGATACTAATATTTGAGAGAATAAATCTCTCAGATTACGTAATGTAGACCTCTTCTTCTAGATTCCTCTTTAGGAAGGTAGATTTGACATCCATCTAAAACATTTTGAAATTTTTAAACACTGCATATGAAAGAAACATTCTAATAGCCTCTAACCTTGCCACTGGTGCAAAAATTTCTTCAAAATCTATTTCTTCAATCTGAGCATATCCTTTACATACTAATCTTGCTTTATTCCTGGTCACTTCTCTATTTTCATTCAACTTATTTCTATAAACCCATTTTGTTCCTATCACATTATGATCTTTTGATCTAGACACTAATTCCCAAGTATCATTCTTTTTTATCTGATTTAATTCTTCATCCATAGCTTTAACCCAATGCTTATCATGTCTAGCTTCTAAAAAAAATTTAGGTTGAATTTTGGATAACAAAGAGAAATTAACTTATTCAGATTCACTTACCATCATTCTTCTAGAACGAATTTCTTCATTTATGTCTTTGATGATGTCACTTTCATTATGATTTATTTGAACATAGTTGGATGGAATTTTGGTGTCCTTTTTCTCCTTCTTCTCATCTTCATCTAATTCTTCAAAATCTTCCTCTTCAATGATTTTAAGAATGTCTACTAGATTACTGATTCTTTGTGTTCCATCTTATTCTATCCTGACACTTGCACTTTCAAAAAATTTCTTAAGTAATTTGTTATAACATTTATAAGATTTACTTTTTCAAGAATAACCAAGAAATATACCTTCATCTTCTCTAGATTCAAACTTCCCAAATTTTTCATTGGTTCTTTTTATGAAACATCTGCTACTGAAAACTCTAAAATAATCAACTATTGCTGATTTGTCTTTCCATAGCTCATAAGGAATAATGCTCTATTCTGAATATGCACTACTGTAGAAACTACCTCTCTCCAATATTTATTTGGTATCTTGGATTTATTTAGCATTGTGCTCACCATCTCCTGAACTATTCAACTGCTTCATTTTTCTATGGAGTTCTAGCTACTAAATAATGTCTCTTTATTCCATGATCTTCACAAAACTCAATAAACTAATCTGACATGAATTCTCCTCCTTGATTTGATCTTAGACACTTAATCTTCAAACTAGTTTCATTCTCAACTAATGCTTTGAATGCTTTGAAATATCTTAAAGCTTCTAATTTTTCTTTAAAGACATTACCTAAGTCATACGTAAAAAATTATTAATAAGCAACATGAAATATTTCTCACTTTGAGTACTTTCAGTTTTCATAGGTCCACATAGATCAGTGTGAACAAGCTCTAACATCTGAGTGGTCGAGTACTCTTTTGTTTTGAACCACCTTCTAGCCTGCTTCCCATGCTAATAAGGTTCACAAAGCATGTCAGATGGCTTTGTAATCTTTGGAATATTTATGACTGCTTGCTTTTTGATGATATTGACAAGAAATTTTAAAATTTACGTGTCCCATTCTCTTGTGCCATAGCTAACTTTCTTCAATCTAAATCAAACAACATCTTTGACTTTTGATGTCTGATAACATATATAAATTATTCCTTATTCTTTGAGCATCTACAATCAACACATCTGAATCTTTTCTCTTAATTTCACAACTTTATACATAAAACTTTAATGTGTGCTCTTGATTACACATTTGACTTACACTCAAAATATTATGCTTAAGACCTTCTACATACAAAACATTTTTAATTTTAGTTTTCCCATTATCCAAACTTAGTGTACTTTTTTTGACAATTCTAGTAGTAGTATTATCTCTAAATTTCACTATGCCACCATTGATCTTATTCAATATTATGAACTTGCTTTTGTCTCCTGTCATGTGCCTCAAATATCCACTATCAATGAACCATGGCTTTTCTTTATTTTTTACATGTAAAGCTGTCTGTACCAACAAAGATTTTTTAAGTTGTTTTTTCTAACATGAACATGTCTGAACTTTCTTCTTGATGAATAGAGCCATAAAACTTTAGTCCTTTTTGACTGACTCAAACACACTTCTACAGTACCAGGCTGTGTCTAAAGTTGTTAAACTTGTAACATATTATGGCCTCTTCATTAAAGCCTGATAGAGGAGCAAAAGAGTTGTGGCTTATGTTTGACTCTGCATGAATTTCCTTCTTATTTATGAAATTGTTAGCCCTTTTTAAATATTCTATTTTCTTATGACCATATCCATTACAATAAAAATAGTAACCATAAAAATAGGACTTGTTTGTGTATATCTGCCCTGATTACTTTTTTTACCTCTATTCCCTCTAGCCTTCTTTGTTTGATATTTCCTCTGTATTCTTAACTTTTTCCCTTTTTATTTCTTCTTTTGTAAGAGCTTCAACATAGCTCTTTCCTTTTTCCTTATTTGTGAAAGTAGTGGCCTCATCTTTCTCTTTTTCAAATCTAATACCTATCTTATCTGACATTGATATTTGATTTTATAATATCTTTTTCAACATATTAGTGATATTCTTAAATTTTGAATCATTGGATGCTTTATCATTTATTGCTTTATTTATTTTCTCAAGATCTGCTTTTAAATAAGCAATTTCAATAACATACCTTTCACATTATTTACTTATTATTTTCAACTATGCCATTTGATCTTCTTTATTCTTCTTGGCTTTTTCAAAGTTTACTTGTATATCTTCAATTATTTTTTGACTCCTTTTCATTTTTCTTGATCTAGAGCTTTAATCTTTGATTCTTCTT
The DNA here is from genome assembly GCA_037957365.1 of Torreya grandis. Taxonomy (NCBI): domain Eukaryota; kingdom Viridiplantae; phylum Streptophyta; class Pinopsida; order Cupressales; family Taxaceae; genus Torreya; species Torreya grandis. The sequence goes on along the minus strand of JARHVA010000773.1, from coordinate 723,083 downwards.
TTCAAGAGCTTTTCACTCTTCTAAGGCACAAATGAGTTCTTCTAGATTTACTTCAGCTTCATCCTGTTCTTCTTCTTGATTAACTGTACTTTTGATTGTAGAGGCATCTTCATGTATGGCCATAAATAGAATCTCTTCTTCTTTTTATTCTAAATCATTGACTCCACTATCTTCGACTGAGCTAAGATATTTAGAATACAAACTCTTCTTCTCAAATCCTTTCTTGAATTTTCTTTTGAAATTCTTCTTGTATGTAGACTTTCCTTCTTCATTTTCACCATTGCCCTTATTTGGGCACTTAGCTACAAAATGTCCAATATTTCCATAATTAAAACATTTAAAAGGTAATTTTCTTTGATATTTACTTGTGACTTTTTTTAGTTTATGAATGAATAGAGCTCCATTGTCATCTTCATCATCGCTAGAACTGTCACTTGATTCTTGAATCTTAGCCTTCTCTTTTTTGATGTCTTGAAAGCAAATTATTTTTTTGAGGGTTTCTCTTGTTTGGTCTGCATCTCATATTCCATAAGAATACCATGTAGCTCATCCATATTTAGCTTAGCTAAATTCTTCATCTCTTCAATTATCAAAATTTTTTCATCATATCTCAATGGTAGAGATCTCAAAACTTTTTGAACCATAATTGATTCTTCTAAATTTTCTCTAAGACCTTAAATCTAATTAACTATTTGATCAACCTACAAAAGATAACTTGCTATATTTTATTCCTCTTCCATCTTCAAACTCTTAAACTATGTTCTGAAAGTCTAAAGCTTAGCTCACTAAACCTTTCCATCACCTTTATAAATATTCTCAAGTTTTACCTAAGTTTCATAAGCAGATTTACATTGCATAACTTTAACAAATTTGATTCACATAAACCACATAAAATAACATTTAAAACTTTAGCATTAATTTCACTTGCCTTTTTTTCTACCAGAGTAGTTTCAATTGTCTGTGGCTCTTTATATTCTTCCACCATTGATTGCCAAATGTCGAATCCAAGGGCCATCAAATAAGTCTTCAACCTTATGCTCCAAAAATCATAATTTGTCCCATCAAACAAAGGTGCCTTATTTGTATAAAAACCTTCATGTGATCCAGTCATCGTGCTTTCTCGATCTACTTTCAAGCTGTAAAACTTTTTCAAAAGGAACCTGCTCTAATACCAATTGTTAAGCATGAAATATACTGAGAGAGGGGGGGTGAATTAGTATACTATATATCTTTTACTTAATCTGATTTCTTTTTTTTAACCACTTAATCACATATTCAAGATATACAATAACATTGAAACAATAATATGCACCACATGAGAGAGAGAGAGAGAGAGAGAGAGAGAGAGAGAGAGAGAGAGAGAGAGAGAGAGAGAGAGAGAGAGAGAGAGAGAGAGAGACCAAATTTTTACGTGGAAATCCAAAGTGGAAAAAACCATGGAAAATAATCTCAAGTATATTAATGAGCACCAACTTAAATTACAAAGTTTGCAAGCACCAACTTGCAGGAGCACCAACCCCTTTGCTAAGCACCAACACAGTAACCATTTCTGAGCACTGACCCATAGGAGCACCAACCACTCTTATGTATAAAACACAACTATCTCTCAATGTTGCTTACTCAACAAATGATAGAACTCTAAAATATCTCCTACTTTTATCTTTTCAAAAATAAAAACAAATCATGCACTCTCTTGCATATTACAAATGACTTGTCAAGCCTTTATTTATAGCTTTCTAAATGACCTTTGGCATTCACCCTTTGTGACCCTTCAATCCTCATAGATAATGGTGCCAAACTTGCATGACCCTTTGTATCCTTGTATTTGAAAAGTCATATGGTGACCCTTCATAAGCCAATGCATCCTTTCCTCTTTTGTCTTTATCTTGGTGACTTTTCGTATTCCTCAAAGTGTTCCTTCATGGAAAAATACACCATACCCTCTTTTGTCTTCACATGGTGACTCTTGGAATTTCTCAAGATGACTCTTCATGATAAAATGCATCTCATTCCTCTTTTGTCTTTTACCCTGTGACTCTTTGACTTCTCCATGAGCCCTCTTTTGACTTATATGCAACCAAAAATATATTCATTAATATTAAATAAATATTAACACATTAAGATATGAATATTAAAAATACCATTAAATGCAATGGGGCCTTTATCACCAATAGTGGTATACCTTTGACATCAATGATAATATTTTTAACAAACTATGCTGGTTTCAATAATGACATAGTTGTACCAGTGGAAAATGTGAAGCTTCAGGTCAAGTTTGGACCCAAGATAGTTAGGATTGAGTTTTATGTGTTATACTTGGATCTTTCATACAACATGATTCTTGGCCATCCTTGGATTACTACCATATAGGCCATCATGTCAGCCATATTTTACATGGTTCAATTCATGCATGAAGGTGTGTTTCATACCATGGAGGCTGACCTAGATCCCTTGGCATTACTTTATGCAAAGACAAATCCCTCAGGCAAGGTTTTAACTATCTCCTCATGGGGTTATGTGGACTCCCACATCCCCCCACTTCTAAGTATCCCTTTCTCAAGGATGAATGTTGTGATCCAACTAATTATTAATCAACATTCATTCCTTTAGAGTCTGGTATATGACATCCAGCTCCATCTTCCTCTTCATGATGTCAGGCCAACTCTTCTTTTCTTGGAGACCTCTTTCAATACATCTCCCTAGATGTTAAGCTTCCCATCACATCATGATTTTCATATTGGAATATAGGATCTCTCAATGCATCTCTTGTTGAGATTACATAAGTAGTTGAGTTTGATATTGAGTGCTATTTCATTCATGTTACAACATGTAACCTATTCAAGGAGAAAAAGGCATACATCAAGCTTATGTGGGCTTGATGTAATTACCATTATCCCCTTGATCATTTAGGTTTGGATATATCTCTCATTGATGGCCCAACCCCTGACATACCCTCAATGAATGTCTTGGTAGTTAAACTTGAGGTGTTAGTTTAATCACTTCCTCCCATGCCTGAGTGTTTCAAGGAAGGTAATGCTATGGATGTTAAAGGTTCCATAGATGTCAACCTTGGCACTTCAGCAAGGCCAAAGATCATCAAGATCAATGCTATCTTTGATCCAAAGGAATGAGATATTTTGGTCACCTTATTCCATAAATTTTTGGATGTGTTCACCTAGGAATATGCTGATATGAAGGACATGGATCCTGAAATCATTTTCCATAACCTTGTTATGGATAATGGGACCTAACCCATTCATCAAAAGTAATGACCAATGGTGGTTAAAGTCTCCTAGTTAGTCAAGATTGAGATTGAAAAGCTCATTAGAGTTGGTTTCATCCAAGCTATTGACGACCCTAATGGGTTTCCAGCATTGTTATTATTCTAAAAAAGAATGGAGTAGTTTAGATTTGTATCAAATTTAGAGATCTCAATATGGATTATCTAAAGGATAATTTTCCCACTCCTTTGATCGACTAGATTATAAACTCCACCACTAGATTTGAGATAATATACTTTATGGATGGTTTCTTTGGGCATAACCAAATATGTATTGCAACTAAAGACCATCACAAGATGACATTCACCACCCCATGGGATACCTTATATTATGCCATCATGCCTTTCAATTTGAAAAATGTTAGGGATATGTATTAGTGTGTCATGACCCACATTTTTCGTGACCTCATCCATAATATTATTGAGTGCTATGTCAATTACCTCCTTGATAAATCTTATAAGCAGGATGAGCATGTGCAAGAACTCAAGATCATATTTGAGCATCTAGAGAGTATCACATTAGCCTTAACCCTGAGAAGTGCATTATCAATGTTTTTACTGGAAAGATTATTAGCTTCCTCATTTTGTAAAGGGACATTGAGGTGGATCTTAAGAAGATTAAGGAAATCCTTGAGATGCATACCTTATGCAACCTCATTTAGTTATAGTCCTTCCTTGAAAGGATCAAATTATTTAAACATTTCCTTTAGGAGTATGCTCATAAATACATACCCCTCACACATCTCTTATGCAAGAACACTCCATTCTTATGGTCTACTAAAGTCCAAGTGTATTTTGATGAATTAAAGTGCATGTTTCATAATCTTCCCATAATAATGGCACCCATTGGGGGTCATGATTTTATCTTGTACACCTCTATCATTGATCTTTCCATCAGGGGCATGCTATGTCAAAAGGATGACACTAGTAGAGAGATTTATTTACTACATCTCTCGCACACTAATTGGACCTAAGATCAACTACTCTCTTATTGAGTGGTAGTGCCTCTCCCTCATATTTTATATAAAAAATTTGAGACATTACATGAAGGGGTAAACCACTAACATGATTTTCCAATCTGATCCAGTCCTCTACTGACTTGTTAAGACACACCTTGTTGGTAGGATTGTGAGGTAGATCATGCTTATTCAAGAGTTCAACCTCTACATTGTTAACCAAAAGTATAGAAATGGTTTGGATGTATCTGAGTAACTCATTGAGTAACCACTACCTAATCCTATCATATAATTGGTTGATGATGCCTTTCTTGATGAGATGGTCTACTCAATTGACCAAATTAAGGGATCTAAGTGTGAGATAGTCTACTCAGTTGATTGGATTGAGGTCTCAGATGAAGGGGCATGATGATGCCAATTATGTTACCCAAAGGTCTGATGTGCAAGCCTCACCCCCATATTAGAGTTCTCTACTTGCAAAACCCAACCAAAATTGAACATGTTCAAGGAACCTTAGCTTGACCATGACAAGGAAAAGAAGAAGAAAAAGAAGAAATCAAAGGCTAAGGCCCCTCGTAGATCCAAGAAACTAAATGGAACCACTAGTGTTTGGTATGGGGTACACAAGGTACTTAAACAAACCACTTGGAGGCTAAAAGGCTTCTATGGGCTATAAGAGATCTATAGAGGCTATCTAGTTTGTTAGATTGCACTAAGCTATAGATAGAATTTGAAACTAGGCTAGGGTTAGCATGATCAGGTGCGCAAAGAACATAGGTATCTATAACATGTATAACCATAGTAAAGCAAGTAGTTAAGACTAGAAAACTATTTGCATATAAATATATAAATAAGAATGTTGAATAAAGAGAGTTGACAAGTAATGCATAAATTTAAAAGTAAGTGAAATTTTAGGCCAACTGAAAGACATTTTAAGAATTAAATACATTTTAAAGCAAGGGTGCAAGAGCATGCCTAATCTAAGTTTGAGCTAACTCTTTACTTTCAAAACTATTTTTTCCTAATAATGCAATTTTATGGTTTAACAAAAGAGGAGATTGTTCATGCAACTTATATATACTATTTGGAGCATTTAGAATTCTACTATGCAATGAGAGATGTTTCCAAAGCAAGTATGAAATTTGAGGGAAGATATTTAAATAAATGAAAGATGTTCTTAACCACATACAAATGCATAAAACTTTATAAACTATCCTAGATAATGCCCTAAGCAAGTTAAATCACTAAAAAAATCAAAACCTAGCATATATACTACTAAAAACAAACACAAATTTCACTTTGCATAAAAAATTTCTCTCATATTAAACTCAAAAGAATTATTCAAAATTTCTACCCACAAATTATCCAAATTAGGAAGCAATGAAGGAGGAGGATCAGGTTGTGTGTGAGATGAGTCCAAACCAAGAGCCAAAAGCTATGGAAGATGTGAAGGAGAAGCTACCAATCTATGAGAGATCCAAAGCAAGGAGCACAATAACATGTCCAATGGATTCTTGAGGTAGCTAAGAGAAACCCACAAGCTTCACAAACACTATAGAGAGTAATGTGAATCACCAAGATAAGCTACAATATGGTATCGCATCCCTTGTCATAATGAAAGTTAAGTGTGTCAAGCAAGAACCAAGTGAAATTCAAGAAAGCAACCAAAATTTGAGTGTGATGGTCAAGTGGGAACATCATAGCAAATATGTAGGAGAGAGAGAATTGAGAGGCTCAAATGAATGAAAAAATGCATATATCTTAACCCTAATCTGCCAAAAGACCAAAAACTAGCCATTTTTAGCTGTTTGGGCCTAAATAGGGACTTTTTCATGCATTCTACCTAGGACATGACTTTTATGAAGGAAATATATAGCCTATTCCATGGATTTCCTCCCTAAGCTATGACCTAGGTCAAAAGGCCACTTATGGTGGTTAATAGGTTTCTAAAAGGGCCTCGAGATGTGCCTAGAGAGCCTGTCTAGTGCATAAAAGGTTCAAGATGTGCTAAGGATGTATAGGGAATGAGAGTATGATGTATTAAAGGTTTAAGTGGGTGGAAAATATCTCCAAGTGGGATAACCAAGGTTGGTAGTTTGCACATGATCCAATGTGTACTCATAGAGAGGAGTAGGGTAACATGAAGTATAATTACATATGCCCTCAAGGTAAAAGTAGTTAGTGCTTGAATGAACAAGGTGTGTTGTGTAGTACCTAAAATCCACATGTAAACAAAGGAAAATAAGAACTAAAAATAAAAAATAAAAAATTACTAGTACTTACTAGATAAGGATGACAGAGGAAGAAGTCAATGATGCAATCTATGGGTGAGAGTGCAAATGTTTCATAATCCAAATCCAATTCCAGCTCTAACTCCTATAAAGAAGGGACACAAGTGATATCAAATAAAATCATATAATCTAGAATGGTATTCACTAAGGCATCAACCCTAGTGTTATCCCTATGAGGGATATGGTTGAACTAGACATCCTCGAAGAAGGAGAGAAAACCGTGCATTACCTCAGAGAAGGGAAGCAACTCATATCTAAGGTAGACCCAAGCACTAGTGAGTTGAGACATGGATAAGAGTGAGTCAGAGAATAATTACATATAGCATGCCCCTAACTCATGGGTATCGATCAAGGTGCTAATGATTACATGATACTTGACATTTTTCATCTCATTGGTAAGTAAGAAACTAGCTAAAAAAAGCTCATGGCCCCATGGATCATTGATAACCCAAGCCATAGCCATAGGTCCTAGGTTGCCTTGACTGCTACCATCTATATGAATCACCACTGAGAGGTGCACCATGATGGGGGTCAAGGATGCAATATTAGTAACTGTGAAAAGACAATCTCAAAGCAATGTAGGACAAGTGAGTTACAAAAGGGAAATAAATAGAAAAACTAAGTCAAAAAATGGTTGACCAACATCAGCTACGATAAGAGGTAACAAGGGAAAGTGGGGGAAAGTTTGGAGAAGATGAAGACCAGTCGATAAGACCAAAGCAAGTCCTAAACTATTGTAACTAGATAAAAAACCTACCTATAACCATGATGAAAAAGAGAGAGAGAGGGAGATAGAATGGATCAACTTTAGAAAAGTAGAGAAATTACTAACTAAAAGAAGTACAATAAGTAACTTTTATCCCTGGGTGGCCATGAGATGGGGCACATGCCCAAGAGGTCAATAGGGATTCAAAATGGGTACTAGGGATAAAATTAGTGATAGAGTGGGCCTAAGGAAGCTTCAAATAAAAAATAGAGGCTACCAATGCACTTAGAACATGCCAAAACCCCCAAGATGGAGGTTTTGTGATCTAGAATGCAAAAAAAGGGTAAAACACCCAAAAAGGGCCTACAAAAAGTAAGAAAAAGGGCTAAAAAGAGGAAAAATGGAATCATTTTCACTCTGAGAGAGACAAAAGAGAGCCTACAAGTTACCAAATCCCAAGTAAAGCAAAGAAGGACATGAGAACATGCCACAGATACATAGGATGGTTTAAGTAAGTCCTCTGATCATAATTTTTGCAAATTTTGTTCATTTTTGGGGTTTGGGAGGCCCTAAACCCATTTTGATTGATTTTGAATGATTTGGTGGATGAATCAGATAGATTAAGTAGGAAAAAATATGGGGGAAGTAAGAGGAACATTATAAGACAAATGAAAACTCAAACTATGCCTTTAAGAGAGAGAAATGGGGAGCCCTAAGCCTCCCCAAGGGGTCATACCCTAGGCCACAACCTTGCTAGGCAAAGCCATGGCCCAGGGCACTACTAGGTCATGGAGGCCATGGCCTAACCCATTACTAGGCCACATTTTTTCATATAAATCCATGACCTGCGGTAGAAAGGACCCAGGACAAGCCTCAAGGAGCTTGAAAAAGCCTAGGAAGGCTAAGAAGGGGCCAAAATAAAAAAGAGGGAAGAAATAATAAAAATAGATTAAAATAGTTGTTTTTTACTTGATTTTGGTCATTTCATGGCTAGTACACTAATCTATTTGCCTATTTATCAATTATTCAAACATGTGGAAGAGTTATCATACTAGAGGAGGGGGAAGCTTCACAAGTGAGGGAATAACCAGCATAGGGAGATAGACCATAGGAGGTGACCAACTGGGAAAGTCCCATTATGGTTGGCTAAGGAGGTATATTCTCTACTTGTGGAGGACTAGGATCACCTATGAAGTGAAAAACTTTGAATATTGGTACATGTGCCTTTATTATGTTATTTAAAGGACCTAGTGAATGTGTTAGTGACCATATGGGTACCCAAGAGACATGTATTCCAATTGGGGCCCAAACTAGACATCATCCTAATCATTGAGGATGTTTACTATCTCTATGAGGTGGAGCCTATGGGGAGAGAGATAGAGATATTTTAGGTGTAGGATAAAACTACAACTGAGCCCTACCTAGTGGGACCCCATTGAGAGTATAACAATCATGGAGTACAGATCACACAGATATCACCATGAGTACCACCACTACAGATAGTGATTTTAGGCACTATGGTCAAGAAGCTCTATGCTAACTAGAGTATGGGAAGGCTAACACTATATTAGATAGGATTTGTCTAATGAGCAAAGGGAGGACAAAGATATGCATGGGGCCAATATATCCTAGGTATTTTATACTAGCAATTCGATCACATCTGGTGTACCGAGGTCAGAGGACTAACATAACCTAACCTACTCATGTATTGGGATTATGAGAGACTCCCATTAACATGACAGATGACACCATAGGGCAATAATGTATACCCTATACTAGAGGATGACACTACATGGGCTACACAATTCACTAACAGGGTTAGACCTATGTAAACCACCTTAGATATGGATGTAGTATGTAGCTATGTCCATGATCCATATAGATCTATGGTGTGTCTAAAGGATATAGGGGTAGATATGCATGTGGGACAGGAGGAGTTATGAGGTTTAGAAGAGCCATACCATCATCTAAGGAGATAGGTTCTCATGGTATGGGAGAGATGGGCACAATACAAGCCAACTAGGGCTGAGAACGATGGGTAACCAAGATAGAGCAAGGGGGTAGTAGTGGAGAGAGGAATCTATGATGAGGACTACCACCATTAGGAAGATCATGACCTATTAGAGGGACATAGAGGCCATCTGCATGACTAGATAAGATAAGTGTAGTTTCTATATAATACTTTATCTTTGTACTCATCATTAGTAAGAGTCGATATGTAACTAAAATATGTGATTTGTGTGTGTGTACGCAAGAGACCATATTAGCTAGATTGGACCCCAAGTGGACCTACTACTAAGGGAGATATTCTCTTATATGGTGATGACCTCACTCACAGAGTGAGTACCTCATCTACAAGTAGAGGTAGATCCACATAATTAATTCTAGAAGATGGGTACACAAGCCTCACTCAAGATGGTGAGGGCATAACCCAAATACAACATCTAGAGGTAGAGTCAACATGGTATGAGGTAGCCATGGCATGAATCAAAACAACTACAATATAGCATGAGACAACTACAACATGAGTTGAGGCACGACTAGTTAGAACAGAGGCCAAGATCAATCGATTATGGGTTGAGGTAGTCTAAGAGTAGACTAGAGGAGCTGAGGTACCTAAGGAGAAGGCAGACTAGATGGCTACCTTAGAGGAGACCGTGGCTTGACTAGTTGAGAGGCAGTGATCAAAATCTCCACCTAGAGCAGGGATATCATAGATAGAGCCTAATCATAGGTTGATTGGGATAGTATAGTAAATATAGGCATGTAGGTAGAATTTTTGGGGGCTGTAAGCCCATGCTTAGAGGAATCCATGTGATATACCTAGAGAAAAACATGTATTTTTATCTATATATATATTTATCTTTATTAGTACATGTGTGCATATGATTTTATGTGTTATGTGTATGCTTCATCTGATATAGACTACTAGATATATGTGATTTGATAGTAGGATCTGATAATAAATAATCCATGCACACACACATATACAAGCAACATAGAGGTTAGTTGTACTAGAAGAGAGGAAAGGTTCACCCTACCACCATAGGTGACTTTCTTGGAAGGCCACATAGGTCCTAGACATGAAATGTCTTGAGGTATAACCCATTGATTAGGTGTCACAAGGGATTGCTTTTGAGGGTCAAGAGATGATAAGCCCCATTCTATAGAGAGGAAATAATAAAAGATGGTCCAAACCAATTGTGTGCAAGTTTGTTCTTATTATGGTGCTCCTTATAAAAAATGAAGACCATATCACCTACCTTAAATAGATATGGGTGCACTAATTTCTTAAATTGGTGGTGTTGGCAGTGCTATTAAGCATGGTTATGCTCAAGGGTGTCAATGCATCGCTCATTTAACTACTCAAGCTCAAAGAGGTGAGTAGTGCATTCTTCCTTATTAGAGAAAGATATAAATGTATTAACCCATAACAAAGGGATTAAGACCTCTAAAGGAGGAATAACCTCAAACCCATACATAAGTAAGTATGGGGTTGCCCCTATGGCCATCTAGAAGCTAGTTTGATAGGCCCAAAGGGTAGGATAAAACATGAGATGCTAGTCCCACTTGGAATAGGCAATGGTATGGAGAAGCATCTTCTTCAAAGATTTATTTGAATATTTATCTGTCCCATTTCCCTAGGGGTGATAGGTGGAGGAAAAGTGGAGCTTGAACCCAAAGCATTTAGTGAACTCACACATCTCAAGGCTTTGAAAGCCCAGGCCATTATTGGCTGTGATCACAATGAAGACCCCAAACCTATAAATAAGCTAGTTTAGGAAAAACTTGGCAATGATCTTCCCACATAAGTCACTAAGAGGCATGGCCTTAATGTATTTCATGAAATAGTCAGTGGCAGTGATGAACTAATGATGGCCATTAGAAGAGGTGAGTTTGAACTCATCGATAAATTTGAGAGCCCAAATCGAGAAGGGCTAAGAGGCTGAAATGGAATGTAAGAGGCATATAGGGGCATGCAGGGGTATTGATGGCATCCTCAGAGACTTGACACACCTTACACTTTTTAGCATATTGGATGGTGTCCTTAACAAGAGTGGGATAATAATAACTCATCTTGATAATACGCTAAGCGATGGATTGCCCTCCTAGGTGGCCACCACAAACACTCCCATGAGACTCCTATAACATGAGAAGAGTATCCTTAGGGGTGAGGAATTGTATCAAAACACCATCTAGACCCTTATTGATCAAGATGCCACCTATTATAACATAGTGAATGGCAAGCTTATAGATTTTATAGAATTCCTATGAAGGAGCATTGATGGGATAAGATTGAGTCTCAAGGTAACAAATAATATCCTAATACCAGTCACACTCATAGACCTCAATTTGGTTGATTGAGTAGACCATCTCATTAGGAAAGGCATCATCAACTAATTATATGTTAGGATAGGGTAGTGGGTACTCAAGAAGTTACTCAGTTATATCTAGACCCTTAGTGGACTTTTTGTTAATAATACGAAGTTCAAACTCTTAAAGAAGTATGATCCACCTTGTAGTCCTACCAGCAAGGTGTGTCTTGGCAAGAAATTAGTGGAGTGGATTGGATTGGATAATCACATTGGTAGTTTGGCCCAACATTTAATGTCTCAACTTATTTGTAGTGAAGATGAGGGAGAGACACTTCCACTCAATAAGAGAGTAGTTAAGCTCAGGGCCAACTAGAATAAGAGAGATTTAGTAAACAAATCTCTCTTTATTAGTGTTGTCCTTTTAACACAACATGCCCTTGATGGAAATATCAATGATAGAGGTGTATAAGATGAAATCATGACCCTCAATAAGTGACATCAATATGGAAAGATTATGAATCATGCACTTCAATTCCTCAAAATCCATTTAAACTTCAACAAACCATAAGAACAAAGTGTTCTTGTATAAGAGACGTGTGAGGGGTATGGAATTATGAGCCTACTCTTCAAGTAAATGTCTAAGGAAGTTGAGCCTTCCAAGGAAGGAATGAAACTAAATGAGGTTATGTAAGGGATGCATCTCAAGGATCTCCTTGATCTTCTTGATATCCACCTCAGTTCCCCTTTGTAAAATGAAGAAGCCAAGAAGTTTTCTAGTAGAAATGCCAAAAATACACTTCTCATGGTTAAGGCTGATGTGATACTCTTTGAGATGCTCAAAGATGATACTGAGGTCTCACACATGCTCATCCTATTTATGAGATTTTTTGAGGAGATCATCGACATAACACTAAAAAATCTTATGGATGAGGTCATGAAAAATATGGGTCATGGCACATTGACACGTAGCCATATCATTATTTAGACTAAAAAGCATGATGGAATAATAGAAGGTACCCTATAGGGTAGTGAATAACATCTTGTGCTGGGCTTTAAGTGCAATCTAGATTTGGTTATACTCAAAGAAAACATCTATGAGGGATATGATCTTAAAGCCAATAGTAGAGTCTACAATCTAGTTGATCAAGTGGGAAAATTATCCTTTGGATAAGCCATATTTAGATCTTAAAAGTTGATGTAAATATGAACTAATCCATTCTTCTTGAGAAAAAAGATGATGTTGGAAACCCATCAGGGGTAGTCAACAAGTTGGATGAAAATAACTCAGATGAGCTTTTCAATCTCAACCTTGACTAACTGGGAGAATTTAACCACCATTGGTCATTAGTTTTATTAAATGAGCCAGGTCCCATTATCCATAACGAGGTTATGGAAAATGATGTCAAGATACATACCCTTCATATAAATGTATTCCCAAGTAAATATATCCAAAAATCTAGGGAAGAAGGTGACCAAAACATCTCAATACTCTGGAGCAAGGCTAATAATAATCTTGATGATCTTTGGCCTTGTTAAAGTGACAAAGTCAACATCTATAGATCTTTAAAAATACATAACATTTCCTTCCTTGAAACACTCAGGCTTGGGAGGAAGTGATTGATCTAAGACCTCAGGTTCAATCACCAAGACATTCACTAGGGGATGCTAGGGGTTGGGCCATCAATGAGATGGATCTCCAAACCTAAATGATCAAAGGGATAATGTTACTTATGATAAGCCCAAATGAGCTTGATGTATGCATTTATCTCCTTGAATAGGTTACATGCCATAACATGAATGAATTAACACTCAAGATTGGACTCAGCTACTCTAATGATCTTAGCAGGAGATACGTTAAAAGAGCCTATACTCTGATGGGAAAAATGTGACACGAGGGGAAACTCAACATCTAAGGAGATGTCTTGAAAGAGGTATTTAAGAAGAAAAGAGCTAGACTAACATTATCAAGTATAAAAAGGATTTGATTGTTGTAAACTAGACTTTGAAGGAATGAATGATGATTGATACTTAGTTGGATCATAATGTTCATCCTTGAAAAAGTGAGACTCAAAATCATGGGGTGTGTAAGAGTTCATAGAACCCCATGAGGAGATAGCCAAAGCCTCACCTAAGGGATTTGTCTTTACATAGTATAATGCCCAAGGATCTAGGTCAGCCTCCATATTATGAACCTCACCTTCATGAATAAACTACACCAAGCAAAATGTGGTTGATGTGATGGCTTGCATGGTACTAGTCTAAGGATGGAAAAGAATCATGTTGTATGAAATATCTAACACACAAAACTCAATCCTAACTATCTTGGGGATAAACTTGACTTGGAGCTTCACATTTACCACTGGCATAATTGTGTCATTATTGAAACCAACATGGTTGTGGTGAACATTAAGGAGCTTCTTTTGACTGATCCCAAGCTCTTTGAACACATGAAAAGGTATGATATTAAATATAGCTCCTTCATAAATGATGCATCTCTTAACATGATAGTCATCAAAAAAGGTCTCAATATAGAGAGGGAATCAAGTCCTCTTTGCAAGAACTGAAGCATCTAGAAAAGAGGCAAGGTTGAAAGATAAGACAAGAGTGCAAGGGTGCTTGTATGTATTGAAGTTAAATAAAACTTCAACATCATCTCATAGTGGACCCTCATGAGAGAGACAAAACTCATTAAAGACAAGGCCCCTTTGATCAAGGCAAAGGTGAAGAAGGTCCCAAATGGAGATCCCAATCGAGAAGCCCTGTAACTCCTCTATGAGGGAGTAAGGATGTTATCTAGCCTAGGGAGGGATATTATGTCAAAATTCAAATCTAAGTTTGGGATTCCCTACCCCCATGGACTAGACAAGAGGCCCAACACCATTAGTCTCTCCAAAAATGGTTGGTGTCCCAACTTGAGTGTGTGTTGACAAAGCACTCATACCTAGTAGAGGATATGTTAATAGCAACAATGACCTTTCTACTCTTGTACTTGGATTTCCCTCTCAGGTCAGCTTGGGAAGAAGAGTCAAAAGAAGTAGAAGAATAAGAAGGGGAATGAGGGTCCTTAGGCTTTGATTTCTTCTTTTTATTATTCTTCTTTTCCTTATCATGTTTAGGTAGATACTCCTTGAACACATTCAATTTGTGGTTGGGTTCTATAAGTGGAGAAATCTGAGATGAGGGTAAAGCTTGCACACTATAATTTTAGGAAGTATAATTAGAATCATTATGCCCCTTCATCTAATGGAAATTATAAAACTTGGTGGGGTCACAAGGAAACACCATCTATTGTTTCACTATGATTGATTTGGAAGCCTTATTTTCAAATGGATTCTTGCTCAAAGCATTCACCTCATGGTTCTTCTTATCCTTCTTCTCAGGAATAAAATCAATGACACCATCACTAGTTGTATTATTATGGTTAAGATCATGTGAAGAGGATGAATTTTGGGTTTTTATATGATACATGCTCACATGCACCTCAAATACTTCAATATTTAGACATTCATTAACAACTTCATCATACAATGTGGGCTCATGCTTGAGGACCTCAAGGTGAACTTCCTACCTTAATGCTAAAATGAACATGTCATAAAGATGATCATCTGAGAACCCTATTCTACATGTATGGTTGGTTGAATGCTACCTACACACAAAATCAAAGTTTAAATTTGATCCAAAACATATAAGTTTTGATTGAAATATATTTTAAGAACATGAAAATAACATAGTATCAATGATTTCTCTGAGAAGAGATGTTTTATTACTCAAGATTGCAATACAACCATATGATTATCTCTGGGAAGAGATGTCTGATTTCCATTTTGGGTTACATCTTAATTTATACACATTTTGAGGGTAGGAAGAGGATGTGGAAGGTCAATAATCTCGAGGGAGATTTAGTGGTTCAACTTCAAAGATTTACAATAATACAGAATTCAAGGAATTACTATTTTTAGAAACTTACTATTTTTAGACTGCACTACTAAAATTGAAATTTGGGGAAATTCCATTGGGTTTTGAAGGGTCAAAAACCACCAAGTAGAGATTCATTCCATCTCACCACATTCTACTCATTCTTATCTTTCAAATTGTTCAAATGGGGAGTCTATCAGAGCTATGGTGCAAAACTTATGGCTCCCAGAAGTTCTATCATTAATTGGGGTAGAACCGTCACCCGAATTGTCACCTAAATTGTTTCCCAAATCATTCCTCCCTCCTTGAGAAGCAATGGTACCCATTGCATCAATATTATTCATCAAGTTTGGTATTTGTGTCTTAATTTTATTCTCTATGAGCCACTCACCTTGGTGGCTAAGCTGGCCCCTTTTGACCACTCGATAAAGTGGAATAGAGTGTCCTCTTGTTGTCTTCATCTAGGTGTCCACAATCTAATCCTCCTCCACTAGAGAAAAAATTTATAGATCAAGATCATCAATGTCTAGTTGTTATTCTATGACTAAAGTGTCTAATAGAGGTGGATGATATGGTTTGAGGAGCTCCACATTGAAAATTGGATGTAGACCAAGGTAGGTTGTTAGGTTCAACTCAAAAGCATTTTCTCCAACTTTTCCAGTGATGGTGTAGGGACCATATCACTGAGGCCAAATTTTTTTGTGTGGGCATAAAAGTCATTCCTTTTTAAGCCATAACCAAACCTTATCACTCAAAAAAAAATGGTGTGCAATCTTATGTTTGTCATGGCATTGCTTATACTTTTGATTCATCTTCTCTAAGGTGTCATGAACCTGTTGTTGGATGTGTTGTATTTGTTCAATAAACTTTGTTACTTTTGCTACCTTAGATATCCCATGAGGTGTGTATTTCATGGTGGAGAATGGAATGGCTATATAAATTGGTGCCATGGTTTAGAACCCAAAGCATAATTGGAATAGACTGTGCCTGGTCGAGCTATGCAGGGCTCGATTGTATCCATGTTGTATGAAAAGAAGCCCCTTATCCCATGTGCATGGATGTTTGGAGTGATACATATGAATCATGTAAACAATTAAAAGGTTAAAAACTTTAGTCCTACCATCATTACATGGATTGAAGGATATGGAGTTCATCACCTTGGTATCCATCATCTTCCATAGAGTGGACCAGAAGATGCTCAGGAACCTGCTATCTCTATATGAGACAATGGACATGGGGAGACCAAAGTGGAGCCATACATGACTAAAATATATTTGATTAGTTTCTTCAGCATATATATTTTTATTACAAGTAATCATGATAGTCATTTTTGAAAAATAATCAACTACAATAAAAATATAGTCCTTGCCATGTTTTGAAGTGGAAAAACTTGATAGAAAATCCATTGAGACAGATTCCCAAGGCCTGGTTAGTTCTGGCAATGGCATGTACAATCTTTGATTCTTATTTGTTGGCTTGGATATCACATATGGGGTGTAATATTTGAGTTACTTTTCCACATATTTTTGCATATGGGACCATTAGAAGTGTTTTTGAAGAACTACCAATGTCTTCTCTACACTAAAGTGTCCAATTGTCCTACTAAAATGTGCTTCCCATATCATCTTATGTTACTCTACAATTGGAACATAGATGTGCCCCATGTGATAGAGTACATTATATTGTAAATAGAAATTAGAAACATGTTTACCTTCTTAAAGTACCTAATATGTATTAGCAAAGGTAGGATCTGCTTCATATAGAACACCCTAAGTGGTAGTCTCATGTCTGTATAATTCAAGAACTATTGTGAGTATAGTAATTGGTGGGTGGATTAGAAAATCTGCAATTGTATTTAAGCTCCCCTTTTTGTGTTTGATTATTAGATGAAATTACTACAAATACGTGTCCCACTTTTGGTGCCTCTCATTTTGTAGTTTGCTTTATGTCTGGATGAATTCCAATGGTCTATGGTCAGTGTGGATGACCATCTCTTTCCCCAAGATGTAGTGTTTCCATTATTTGCAAGATTATATAATGGCATAAAGATCCTTGTCATATGTCAGGTATTTCTTGACTGTATCAATGAAATTTTCACTGTGATATGTAATAGGATAGCCATGTTTCATGATGATAGTTCTCATTGCATATTCAGATGTATATGTCATCAACTCAAAAGGTTGATGCAAATCTAGCAAGGCAAGAATATGAGCTAAGTAAAGTCTATTCTTCAAATTCTCAAATACCCTTTATTATATTTTGCCCCACTAAAATGTAGTTATAGTTCCACCTTTAGTCACTTGGGTTAGTGGCCAAGCAACATGTGAGAATCCAAGACAAACCTATAATATAAAATTTGCAAGACCCAAGAAGCTGTGAAGTTCTATAAGGGTCCTTGGTGTAGGCCATTCTCAAATAACCTAAATCTTCTCTGGATCAACATAGACCCCTTCCTCATTCACAATGTACCCTAGGTACTGAATTGTTTTCATCTTGAATGTGCATTTGTCAAGATTTGCATAAAACTTGTGCTCCCAAAGAGTTTGAAGTACCTTATGAACATGTT
The DNA here is from genome assembly GCA_037957365.1 of Torreya grandis. Taxonomy (NCBI): domain Eukaryota; kingdom Viridiplantae; phylum Streptophyta; class Pinopsida; order Cupressales; family Taxaceae; genus Torreya; species Torreya grandis. The sequence continues at coordinate 705,053 of JARHVA010000773.1, read as the reverse complement.
GCAGATGTTCCTCCCATATTATACTATAGATGAGTATGTCATCTAGGTAGACAACCATGAATGAGTTGGTGAAGGGTTGTAGGATGTCATCCATCATCCTCATGAAGGTTTCAAATGCATTAGTCAAGCTAAAAGGCATAACCAACCATTCAAAGAGCCCCTCCTTAGATTTGAATGCAGTCTTCTAGACATCGATGGGATCGATGAGAATTTGGTGATACCCAGATTTGAGATCAATTTTGGTGAAGAACTTTGCACCACAGAGTTAGTCCAATAGGTCATCAATCCTAGGGAGGGGGTAGTGATTCTTCATAGTGATTTTATTTAGGGCTTAATAGTCAATGTAAAGCCTCCATGTTCCATCATTATTTGGTGCCAAGACAATTGAGCTACCATAGGGTGAAGAACATGGTCTGATGTGACCCTTTTGAGTCAATTTTTGAATGTATCTTTTTATCTCATCATTGTGCAAAACTAGTCTACCATACATAGGACTATTAGGCAAAGGTGATCCTAAGATCAAATCGATAGAATGTTTTACCTATAAGTGAAGTAAAAATCTCATGGGTGACTTGAATAAGTCATCATATTCTCCTATGATTTATCCCATCTATTTCTGATGTTGTGTTGATTCTGTAGTCAGGACTACAACATCAACATTCTTGGATTTCTATGGTTTGACCACCATAATAATGAATTGCTTTGTCTTCTCCACCAATATCTTACATTACTTGGCACTAAATAGGGAGACAAATGTGGGAGGTGGTACCTCTAGTAACCTATAATGCCACATTCCAAAAGTGAGGGTGATTCTTTGAGTTTATGATTCATAGATGCCATATCGATCATACATGATTGGATAACCAAGGATTACATCAAAAACATTTAGATTGACCACATCACACAAGAATTTATCTTTGAAAGTTTTTATTGCATATGAAAGAAGACACTGATGGGTGACACAGAGGTCTCTCTCTGGGCTCAACCATCAAATATTGTATGGATTTAGGTGAGGCTTCATGGATAGATTTAGAATTTTCACAACTTTAGCAGAGATTAAATTATTTTGACTCCCACTATCAAGAATGAAATGTAGAGGCTTACCTTTTACCCATAATTTGGAGTGAAACAACCTTTCCTTGTCATCTGGCCTTTTCTTCCAAGTTTGTGATGAAGCAATGATGGTATCAGGCTCAACATCTACAATCTCTTCTTCATCCTCTTCAACTGTAGGTTGTGTATAAGACAGAGCAGTAGATGTTGAGTATTGTGACTTAGAAAGTAATGACTTGGTGGAGTAACATTCTTCTTTAGAGTGAGTTCTAGTTTTGTGGTAATCACACCATTGCTTAGTCTTCCCCTTCTAGGGTTTCTTATCTTGAAACTCTTTTTACTTCCAATTTTGGCCTCATTTTTGAACTTTCTTATCACTTTTACATTTCAAAGGCTGACTCTTTGTATTTTTTCTTCCATGTTTTTGATCAATCTTCACTACGAACTAGTATGCCTCAACGAGGGTTTTCAAATTGAAGAGTTCTATTTTCCCTCATGTGTACCATTGTAGTCCACCATGATATTTTGGAGTCTTATGTTTCTCACTTTCTTGGATGCCAAATCTCATAAATAGAGAATGAAAAATGTCAATGTAATCTTAAACATATTGGTCCTTACCTTGGCAAAGTTATTGCCACTGTATGTACAGATCATCATATGCTCCAATGGGATAGTATTCTTCCTTTACCACTTTCATGAAATCATCCCAGGTAGGTTCCACCTCAAGGCCAATGTCATCTGTATTGAACCTCTTTTTTTACACTTCTCACCAATTTTTCATGGGCAATGATGCTTTCAAAAGAGTAAAAGTGATCTTTTCTCCATCAATGAATTTATTTATAAAAAAGTAGGAAGAGAATTGATCCAACCAATTTTATACTACATCAACATTGATTTTACCTTCAAATGTAGGGATATCAAAATTCATCTAAACCTTGAAGGGTGTTGGGGCACTGAAAGGACATTCCATAGACGAGGAGATAGGAAGTGGAGATGAGGAGCCATAATTTCCCATCAAGATTTGTTAGAGAATTTGGGTGAATTATTGTAGCATCTATGCTTATTGCCATTGGAGGGATTAATTAACCATGTCCTTGAAGGGATCAGATGACCTAGTTTCATCTACCATTTGAAGTCATTTGGAGTGAATAAATAGATAGTTTGGAAGCTCTATTGTTTTCCACCCAAGTTTCTTGTAGTTTGACCTCATCCTCAAGATCATACACTCTCAAGGCGAATTTATCTAATACCACTAATCCAAAACTCAAAATTTTTGATTGAAAAATATTTTAAGAACACAAAAATAACATAGTAACAATGATTTCTCTGAGAAGAGATGTTTTATTACTCAAGATTATAATATAACCATATGCTTATCTCTGGGAAGAGATGTCTAATTTACATTTTGTGTTACATCTTCATTTATATACATTTTGAGGGTAGGAGGAGGATCTGGAAGGTCACCAATCTCAATAAAAATTAAGTGGCTCAACTTCCATGATTTAAAACAATATAGAATTCAAGGAATTACTATTTTTATAAAGTTACTATTTTAGACTACACTACTAAAATTGAAATTTAGGGCACTTTCATTGGGTTTTTGATGGGTCAAAAACCATCGAGTAGAGATTAGTGAAATCTCATTGTATTCTCCTTGTTATTAGTTTTCCAATGGTTCAAATGGGGAGTCAATCAGAGCTATGGTTCAAAAGTTATGGTTCTCAAAAGTTTTATCATCAATTGGGGTAGAACCGTCACCCAAATTGTCACTTGAATTATTGCCTAGATCATTTATCCCTCCTTGAGAATTAATGGTACCCATTGCATCAATATTCCTCATCAAGTGTGGTAATTTTGTGTTAATTTGATTCTTTTTGGGCCACTCACCTTGGTGGCTAAGCTGGCCCCTTTTGACCACCTGATAAAGTAGAATAAAGCATCCTCTTGTTGTCTTCATCCAAGTGTCCACAATCTGATCATCCTCCATTGGAGTAACAATTTATAGATCAAGATCATCAATGTCTAATTATACTATAACTAAAGTTCCCAATAGAGGTGGATGATATGGTTTGAGGATTTTTACCTTGACTATTAGATGCAGACCAAGGTAGGCTGGTAGGTTCAACTCAAAAGTATTTTCTCCAACTTTTTAAGTGATGGTGTAGTGACCATATTGCAGAGGAAATTTTTTTATGTGTGGGCCTACAAGTAATTCCTTTTGAAGCCATAACCAAACCTTATCACCCACAACAAAATGGTGTGCAATCCTATGTTTGTCATGGCATTGCTTATACTTCTGATTCATCTTCTCCAAGATGTCATGAACCTACTGCTAGATATGTCGCATTTATTCAATGAAATTTGTTACTTTTGATGCCTTAGATCTCCCATGAGGTGTGTATTCCATGATGGAGAATGGAATGGCTATATCAATTGGTGCCATGAGTTATAACCTAAAGCCTACTTGGAATGGATTATGCTCGGTTGAGCTATGCAGGGCTTGATTGTATCTATGTTGTATGAAAATAAGCCCCTCATCCCATGTGTGTGGATGTTTGGAGTGATACATCTAAAATCATGTGAATAATCAAGTAGTTCACCACTTCTATCTGACCATTAGTCTATGGATGGAGACTATGGACTTCATTAGCTTGGTATCCATCATCTTCCATAGAGTGGATCTAAAGATGCTTGGGAACCTGCTATCTCTATATGAGACAATGGACTTGGGGAGACCAAAATGGAGCCATACATGACTAAAATATAGTTGAGCAGTTTCTTCAGTAGATATTTTTCTTACAAGCAATCATGATAGCCAATTTTGAAAAATGATCAACTACAACAAAAATAAAGTCCTTGCCATGTTTTGAATTGGGAAAACCTGAGAGAAAATCTATTGAGATAGATTCCCAAGGCTTGGTTGGTTCTGGAAATGGCATGTATAATCCTTGCTTCTTATTTGTTGGCTTGGATATCACACATGGGGTGTAAGATTTGAGGTACCTTTCCACATCCTTTCACATATAGGGCTCGTAGAAGTGTTTTTGAATAACTACCAATGTCTTCTCTACACCAAAGTGTCCAACTATCCTACTAAAATGTGCTTCCCATATGATCTTCTATTGCTCTACAACTGGAACATAGATGTGCCCCATGTGATAGAGGACATTATCTTGTAAATAGAAATTAGAAACATGTTTACCTTCTTGAAGCACTTGATATGTATCAGTAAATGTAGGATATTCTTCATATAGAGCACCCCAAGTGGTAGTCTCATGTCTGTGTAGGTCAAGAGCTATTGTGAGTGTAGGAAATGGTGGGTGGATTAGATAATCTATGACCATATTTGAGCTCCCCTTTTTGTGTTTGACTATCAGATGGAATTATTGCAGATATGTGGCCCACTTTTGGTGCCTCTCATTTCATAGTCTGCTCTACATCTAGATGAATTCCAATGGTCTATGGTCAGTGTGGATGACCATCTCTTTCCCCAAAATGTAGTGTTTCCATTGTTTGTAGGCTTGTATAATGGCATAGAGCTCCTTGTCATATGTCAGTTATTTCCTAACTATATCAGTGAAAGTTTCACTATGATATGTAATAGGATGGCGATGTTGCATGATGATATTTATCATGGCATATTCATATGCATCTATCATTAACTCAAAAGGTTGATGCAAATATGGCAAGGCAAGAATATGAGTTGAGTAAAGTCTGTTCTTCAAATTTTCAAATGCCCTTTGTTGTATTTATCCCCATTGAAATGCAGCTTTAGCTCCTCCTTTAGTCACTTGCGTTAGTGTCCAAGAAACATGTAAGAATCCAAGAACAAACTTGTGATAGAAATTTGCAAGACCCAAGAAGCTATGAAGTTCTGTGAGGGTCCTTGGTGTAGGCCATTCTCAAATAACTTGAATCTTCTCTGGATTGACATGGAACCCCTCCTCATTCACAACGTACCCCAAGTACTAAATTATTTTCATCCTGAATGTGCATTTATCAAGATGTGCATACAACTTATGCTCCCAAAGAGTTTGAAGTACCTTAAAAACATGTTATAGATATTCCTCCCATGTTCTACTATAGATGAGTATGTCATCTAGGTAGATAACCATGAATGAGTTGGTGAAGGGTTGTAGGAAGTCATCCATCATCCTCATGAAGGTTAAAGGTGCGTTAGTCAAGTAAAAAGGCATAACCAAACATTTGAAGAGCCCTTCCTTAGATTCAAATGCAATCTTCCAGACATCAGTGGGATCGATGGGAATTTAGTGATAGCCAGATTTGAGATCAATTTTGGTGAAAAAATTCACACCACAGAGTTGGTCCAATAGGTCATCAATCCTAAGGAGTGGGTAGAGATTCTTCATAGTGATTTTGTTCAGGGCTCGATAGTCAATACAAAACCTCCATGTTCCATCTTTCTTTGGTGCAAAGATAATCATGCTACAATAGGGTGAAGAGCTTGGCCTGATGTGACCCTTTTGAATCAATTCCTAAATTTGATTTTTTATCTCATCATTCTGTAAAACTAATTTGTAATACATAGGATTATTAGGCAAAGGTGATCCTGGGATCAAATCGATAGAATGTTTTACCTAACAGTGAAGTGGAACTATTGTGGGTGACTTGAATAAGTCATCATATTCTTCCATGATTTTTCCCATCTACTTTTTTTGTTATGTTGATTATGTAGTCAGGATTGCAACATCAGCCTTGTTGGATTTCAATGGTTTGACCACCATGAGAATGAATTGCTTTATCTTTTCCACCAATCTCTTATATTGCTTAGAACTAATCAGGGAGACAAATGTGGGAGGTGGTACCTCTGGTACCCTGTAGTGCCATGTTCTAAGAGTGAGGGTGATTCTTCAAGTTTGTGATTCATAGATGCCATGTCAATCATATATAAATGGCTGACCAAGGAGTACATCAAAAACATCTAAATTGACCACATCACACAAGACTTCATCTTGGAAAAGTTTTATTGCATATGAAAGAAGACACTGATGGGTGATACATAGGTCTCTCCCTAGGCTCAACCATCAAATAATGTATGGCTTTGGGTGAGGCTTCATGGATAGATTTAGAATTTTAACAAATTTATTAGAGATTAAATTCTTTTGACTCCCACTATCAAGAATGAAATGCAAAGGCTTAACTATTACCCATAATTTGGAGTGAAACAACCTTTCCTTATCATCTAGCCTTTCCTCATGGGTCTGTGATGAAGCAATGATGGTATCAAGATTAAAATCTATAATAAGTTCTTCATGCTCTTTGAATATAGGTTGTCTATGAGACAGAGCAATAAATGTCAAGTATTGTGACTAAAAAATTAGTGATTTGATAGCTTGACATTCTTATTTAGAGTGAGTTCTAGTTTTGTAGTAATCACACCATTTTTTAGTCTTCCCCTTCTGGGGTTTCTTATCTTTAAACTCCTTTTGCTTCCAATTTTGGCCTCGTGTTTGACCTTCCTTGTCACTTTTCCATTTCAAAGGCTGACTCTTCGTATTCTTTCTTCCATGCTTCTGCTCAATCTTCATTATGAACTTGTATGCCTCATCAAGGGTTTCCAAATTAAAGAGTTATATTTCCCCCGTATGTACCATTATAGTCCACCATGATATTTTAGAGTCTTATGTTTCTCACTTTCTTGGATTCCCAATCTCATAGATAAAGAACAAAAAATGTCAATGTAATCTTAAACATATTGGTCCTTACTTTGGCAAAGTTATTGCCACTATATGTACAAATCATCATATGCTCCAATGGGATAGTATTCTTCATTTACCACTTCTATGAAATCACCCCAGGTAAGTTCCATCTCAAGGCCAATGTCATCTATACTGAACCTTTTTTTTTACACTTCCCACCAATTTTTCATGGGCAATGATGCTTTCAAAAGAGCAAAAGTGATCTTTTCTCCATCGATGAATTTATTTATAAAAAAGTAGGAAGATAATTGATCCAACTAATTTTCTACTACATCAACATTGATTTTGCCTTTAAATATAGGGATATCAAAATTTACCTGAACCTTGAAGGGTGTTGGGGCACTAAAAAGATGTTTAATGGATGAGGAGCTAAGAAGTACAAATGATGAGCCAAAATTTCCCATCAAGATTTGTTGGAGAATTTGGGTGAATTGTTGTAGCATCTATGCTTATTTCTATTGGAGGTCTTCATTCACCATTTCCTTGAAGGGATTAAATGTCTCAGTGTTGTCTATCATTTGAATTCATTTGGAGTGAATAAGTGGATAGTTTGGAAGCTCTGTTATTTTCCACCCAAGCTTATTGTAGCTTGACCTCATCCTCAGGATCATACACTCTCAAGATAAACCGCTCTGATACCACTGATCCAAAACTTAGAATTTTTGATTGATAGATATTTCAAGAACATGAAAATAACATAGTAATAATGATTTTTCTGAGAAGAGATGTTTTATTACTCAAGATTGTAATACAACCATATGCTTATCTCTGGGAAGAGATGTATGATTTCCATTTTAAGTTACATCTTCATTTATACACATTTTGAGGGTAGGATGAGGATGTGGAAGGTCACAAATCTCGAGGGAGATTAAGTGGTTTGACTTTCATGATTTAAAATAATACAAAATTCAAGGAATTAATATTTTTAGAAACTTACTATTTTTAGACTGCACTACTAAAATGTAAATTTAGGGCACTTCCATTGGGTTTTAGGGGGTCAAAAACCATTAAGTGGAAATTAGTGCCATCTTAACACATTCTCCTCATTATTATATTTTCAATGGTTTAGACGGGGAGTCAATCGAAGCTATGATGTAAAAGTTATGGCTCCTTAAAGTTTCATCATCAATTGGGGTAGAATCATCACTTGAATTGTCACCTGAATTATAGCCTAGATCAAACTCACCCTTGGCCTATACCATGGCGGTGAGTGATTGGATACCAAGGTTGAAAGGTTTGGAGATATTAAATTATTTAAGGAAGTCATCCAAAAGGAGCTGGAAAGTAGATAGAGAATATGGAGGCAGATTTTGAAACCAAACAAGAGCTTCAACTCATAGAGAATGAGCAAAGAGCTGTAACATCATGCCTTAATTATATCACAATCCATACATGCCATCATGAATGCTCTAATATTATCTATGGGACTAGAGTCTTGAGTCCCATTGAACTTAGGTAGTTTAGGGATAGGAGTAGGAAGGGGAATAAAATGTACCCAAGGAGTTAGAGGGTTTCTATGGAGATCCTCATAGGCATGGTTGATAGTAGGTTGGAGTCAAGCTCTAGGATGGGGTTCATGATGGTAATGATGTTTTATATGCCAATAGACATCATCATAACCATGATCATAGATAAGATGATGTCAAGGTGACTCTTGATATGGGAGATGCTAATACTAAAAATAATCTCTACAATGGGGTGGGGAATGACAATGGGACGGATATCATTCCCTATGAAGATGATGGGATGATGTGGCATACTCATAGAAATGGTCATGATGACATAAATATCCATGATTTTAGTCATGTGCCATTAAATGAGGGTCAACCTGAGGGTGTTGATGCTCATGATAGGCATCCCAAAAATCTGTAGTCTATAAGTGGTGATCAAAATCAACATGCTCATTTGAAACTCTAAAGGAAGAACTAGGAGGATGGGAGGAATCCTCATGATGGAGATACCTTTCTAAGTTGGAATATCTATGACCCAAAACATGTAAATGAGGGATTTATTGATATAGATTCTCCTATTGAAAAAGAGGTGGGGAACTTATGATCCGGGCAACAATTTAGGCGACAATTCGGGTGACAGTTCCACCCCAATTGATGATAGAACTTTCGGGAGCCATAACTTTTGCACCGTAGCTCCAATTGACTCACCGTTTGAACCGTTAGAAAGCTAAGAATGAGGATAACGTCATGAAATGGCATGGATATTTTATTGATGAAGTTTTACCCATGAAAACCCAATGGAAGTGCCTCAGATTTCAATTTTAATAGTGCAGTCTAAAAATAGTAAGTTTATAAAAATAGTAATTCCTCAAATTCTGTATTGTTTTAAATCTTGTAAGTCAAACCAATTAATATACCTCAAGATTGGTGACCTTCCACATCCTCCCCATGCTTTCAAAATGTGTATAAATGAAGAGGTAACCTGAAATGTGAAGATAAACATCTCTTCCTAGAGATAAGCATATATTTATATTGCAATCTTGAGTAATACTACATCTCTTCTCAGAGAATTCATTGTTACTGTGTTATTTATATGCTATTGAGATATTTATCAACTAGAAATTTTGATTTTTGGATTAGTGGTATCAGAGCAGTTTGTCTTGAGAGTGTATGATCCCAAGGACGAGGTCAGGTTACAAGAAGCTTGGGTGGGAAACAATAGAGGTTCCCTATTTTCCATCTGTTCGCTCCAAATGACTTAAAATGGTGGACAACACTGAGACATCTGATCCTTTCAAGGAAATGGTGAATGAAGCCCTCCAATGGCAATAATCATATATGCTACAACAATTTTCTCAAATTCTTCAAACACTTCTGATGGGAAATCCTGGCTCCGTGGCTCCACTTCTTGGCTCCTCATCCAGGGAACATCCTTTCAGTGCCCCAACACCCTTCAAGGTCTAGGTAAATTTTTATATTCCTACATTTGAAGGCAAAATCAATGCTGATGCAATAGAAAATTGGTTGGATCAACTGTCTTCCTACTTCTTTGTAAATAAGTTCACCGATGGAGAAAAGATTACTTTTGCTCTTTTGAAATCAACATTGCCTGTGAAAAATTGGGGGGAAGTGTAAAAAAAGAGGTTCAGTACAGATGACATTGGCCTTGAGGTGGAACCTACCTGGGATGATTTTGTGGAAGTGGTGAAAGAAGAATACTATCCCATCAGAGCATATGATGATCTGTACATACAGTGGCAACAACTTCACCAAGGTAAGGACCAATCTGTTCAAGATTACCCAAGAACTTTTCATTCTTTGTCTACAAGATTGGGCATTCAAGACAGTGAGAAACATAAGAATCTCAAATATCGTGGTGGACTACAATGGTACATACGGGGGGAAATGGAACTCTTCAATTTAGAAACCCTCGGTGAGGCATACAAATTCTCAGTGAAGATTGAACAGAAGCATGGTAGAAAGAATATGAAGAGTCAACCCTCAAAATGGAAAAGTGACAAGGAAGGTCAAACACGAGGCTAAAATTGGAAGCAAAAGGAGTTTTAGGATAAGAAATCCCAAAAAGGGAAGGCTGGAAAATGGTGTGATTACCACAAAACTAGAACTCACTCCAAAGAAGAATGTCGAGCCATCAAGTCATTGCTTTCTGAGTCACAATACTTGACATCTACTACTCTGCCTCATACACAACCCACAGTTGAAGAGGACGAAGAAGAAATTGTAGATGCTGAACTTGACACCATTGTCGCTTCATCACAAACCCATGAGGAAAGACTATATGACAAAGAAAGATTGTTCCACTCCAAATTATGGGTAAAAGGTAAGCCTCTACATTTCATTCTTGATAGTGGGAGTCAAAAGAATTTAATCTCTATTAAAGTTGTGAAAATTCTAAATCTATCCATGAAGCCTCATCCAAAGCCCTACAATATTGGATGGTTGAGCCCAGGGAGAGACCTCCGTGTCACCCATCAATGTCTTCTTTCATATGCTATAAAACCATTCCAAGATGAAGTCTTGTGTGATGTGGTCAATCTAGATGTTTGTGATGTACTCCTTGGTTAGCCATTCATGTATGAGTGACATGGCATCTATGAATCATGAACCTAAAGGATCACCCTCACTCTTGGAACATGGCACTATAGGGTACCAGAGGTACCACCTCCAAATTTGTCTCCCTGATCAGTGCTAAATAATGCAAGAGATTGGTGGAGAAAACAAAGCAATTTGTTCTCATGGTGGTCAAGCCACAGAGATCCAAGAAGGCCGATGTTGCAGTCTTGACTACACAATCAACACAATAATAAAAGTAGATAGGATGAATCACAGGGGAATATGATGATTTATTCAAGTCACCCACAGGAGTTCCACTACATTTCCAAGTAAAACATTCTATCAATTTGATCCCAAGATCACCTTTGCCTAACAGTCTTGTGTATCGCAGATCAGTTTTGGAGAATGATGAGATAAAAAGATAGATTCAAGAATTGATCCAAAAGGGTCACATCAGGCTAAACTCTTCACCTTATGGTAGCCCAATTGTCTTGGCACCAAATAAAGATGGAACATGGAGGCTTTACATTGACTACCAAGCCATGAATAAAATCTCTGTGAAGAATCGCTATCCTCTCCCCAAGATTGATGACCTACTAGACCAGCTCCATGGTGTGAAGTTCTTCACTAAAATTGATCTCAAATCTGGTTATCACCAAATTCCCATCGATCCCACTGATGTCTAGAAGACTGCATTCAAATCTAAGGAGGGGCTCTTTGAATTGTTCTTCATGAGGATGATGGATGAGATCCTACGACCATTCACCAACTCACTTGTGGTTGTCTAATTAGATGACATACTCATCTATAATAGAACATGGGAAGAACATTTGCAACATGTTCGTAAGGTGCTTCAAACTCTTCAGGAGCACAAGTTGTATGCAAATCTTGACAAATGCACATTCAGGATGACACTGGCTCCATATGTGAAAGGATGTGGAAAGATATCTCAAATCTTTCACCCCATGTGTGATAGCCAAGCCAACAAATAAGAAGCAAGGATTGTACACGCCATTGCCAGAACCAACCAAGCCTTGGGAATCCGTCTCAATGGATTTTCTCTCAGGTTTGCCCACTTCAAAACATGGTAAGGACTATATTTTTGTGGTAGTTGATCATTTTTCAAAATGGCTATCATGATTACTTGTAAGAAAAATATATCTACTGAGGAAACTGCTCAACTATATTTTAGTCATGTATGGCTCCATTTTGGTCTTCCCAAGTCCATTGTCTCATATCGAGATAGCAGGTTCTTGAGCATCTTCTAGTCCACTCTATGGAAGATGATGGATACTAAGCTGATGAAGTCCACAACATTCCATCCACAGACTAATGGTTAAATAGAGGTGGTAAACCACTAGATTATTCACATGATTCAGATGTATCACTCCAAACATCCATGCACATGGGATGAGGGACTTCTTTTCATATAACATGGATACAATTAGGTACTGCGCAGCTTGACCAAGCACAATCCATTCCAAGTATGTTTTGGGTTCTAACCCACAGAACCAATTGATATAACTATTCCATTTTCCACCATGCAATACACACCTCATGGAAGATCTGAGGCCGCAAAAGCAACAAAGTTTATTAAACAAATGCAACACATCTAGCAACAAGTTTATGACATCTTGGATAAGATGAATCAAAAGTATAAGCAATGCCATGACAAACACAATATTGCACACCATTTTGCTATGGGTGACAAGGTTTGGTTGCAGCTTCAAAAGGAATGACTTGCAAGCCCACACAGAAAGATTTAGCCTCTACGATATGGTCCCTACACCATCACCAGAAGAGTTGGAGAAAATGCTTTTGAGTTGAACCTACCAGCCTACCTTGGTCTGCATCTAATATTCAATGTGGAGCTCCTCAAACCATATCACCCACCTCTCTTGGACACTTCAATTATAGCAGAACAACTTGACATTGATGAGCTTGATCCATAGAGTTTTGCTCCAGTGGAAGAGGATCAGATTGTGGATACCTAGATGAAGACCACAAGAGGATGCTTTATTTCACTTTATCAAGTGGTCAAAAGGAGCCAGCTTAGCCATCAAGGTGAGTGGCTCACAGAGAATCAAATCAAGAAAAAATTACCACACCTAATGAGAAACATTGATGTAATGGGTACCATTGCTTTTAAAGGAGGGAGGAATGATCCAGGCAACAATTTAGGCGACAATTCGAGTGACAGTTCCACCCCAATTGATGACAAAACTTTTGGGAGCCATAACTTTTGCACCGTAGCTCCAATTGACTCACCTTTTGAACCGTTGGAAATATAAGAATGAGGATAATGTTTTGAAATGGCATGGATATTTTATTGATGAATTTTGACCCCCGAAAACCCAATGGAAGTGCATCAAATTTCAATTTTAATAGTGTAGTCTAAAAATAGTAAGTTTCTAAAAATAGTAATTCATCAAATTTTGTATTGTTTTAAATCTTGGAAGTCAAACAAATTAATCTCCCTCAAGATTGGTGACCTTTCATATCCTCCCCATGCTTTCAAAATGTGTATAAATGAAGAGGTAACCCGAAATGTGAAGACAGACATCTCTTCCCAGAGATAAGCATATATTTGTATTGCAATCTTGAGTAATACTACATCTCTTCTCAGAGAATTCATTGTTACTGTGTTATTTCTATGCTATTGAGATATTTATCAACTATAACTTCTAATTTTTGGATTAACTCATGTAATAACTAGTTGAGGCACTCAAAACTAAATGGGTCTGAGCTCTATCTCATGAAGAAGCATGTCACTAAATCCTAGAGGGAGAAGGATACACTTCATTTACCTTAAAGTAGCTATGACAATCATCAATGATCACATGTGACTCAATAGGTCTCAGTCATGCAAGGGGATCCTTATCACCTCAAATGAGTGAATGAGTTATGGCATGAGGATGAGGGGAAACATCTATAGATGAATGAAGCTCAGACTGGTGAAAAGGGAATCAAGTTTGTTTGTTATAGACCTACCAATATTGTTCCCTTTGGAATAAGAGAGGGTCTACATCACCATGTTGAGTCAAGGGAACCACTTATATTCTATGATGTCTATGGCATTCTATTATAGTTGTAGCCTTCTCATGAGTGAGCTCAGGGATGATGCCCTAAATTTGATGGGATTGGCATCCCAAGGGTGGGAGGCCAGCCATGGATGCAATGAATCAAAAGAAACATAAAAGATAATATAAAAGGTAAATATATGGATAAAAAATAGGGAGAATGACACAAAACTAAAGCAAGATAAAAAAACCAAATCAAGAGTCAAAACATAAATAAAAGCAAAGCCTAACAACCAACAAAGGGGAGTTGGCTAAAAGAACTCCAAATGGGATAGAACTAGTGTGAGACCATATGGGAGGTCTCACTTGGTATGCCAAAATGTATCTCTAAAATTTTGATTGGAACCACTAGTGTTTGGCAAGGGGGTACACAGGGTACTTAAACAAACCATTAGAAGCCTAGAAGGCTCAAGGCTTCTATGGGCTATATAAGATCTATATAGGCTATCTAGTTTACTGGCTTGCACCAAGATATAGATAGAATTATAAACTATGTTAGGGTTAGCATGATTAAGTGCACAAAGGATGTAGGTATCTATAATAGGTATAACCATAGTAAATCAAGTAGCTAAGACTAGAAAACTATTTACATACAAATTATAAAAATAACAATGCTAAATAAAGAGAGCTAATAAGTAATTACATAAACTTAGAATCAAGTGCACTTTTAGGAGTAAATACATTTTCAAGCAAGGGTGTAAGAGCATGCCTAATCTAATTTTGAGCTAACTCTTTACTTTCAACACTATTATTTCCTAATAATGCAATTTTTTAGTTTAGCAAGAGAGGAGATTGTACATGCAACTTGTATAGACTGCTTGGAGCATTTAGAATTCTACTATGCAATGAGAGATGTTTTGAAAGAAAGCATGGCATGTAAGGGAAGATATTTCAAGAAATTAAAGATGTTCTTAACCACATACAAATGCATAAAACTTGAGAAACTATCCTAGATGCCCTAAACAAGCTAAATCACTAAAACAATAAAAACCTAGAATATATACTACTACAAACAAAAACAAATTTCACTTTTCTTAGAAAATTACCCTCATATCAAACTCAAAATAAGTGTTCAGTCTTTCTACCAACTAATTATCTAATCTAGGAAGCAATGAAGGAGGAGGATCAGGTTGTGTGTGAGTTGAGTCTAAACTAAGAGCCAAAAACTATGGAAGAGGTGAAGAAGCTGCCAATATATGAGAGAGACAATACAAGGAGCATAAGAATAGGTGAAATGGAGTATTGATAGAGCCAAGAGCAACCCACAAGCTTAAATAACACTGTAGAGAGCAATGTGAATCACCATATTAGTATGGTAGGGCATCCCCTGTCACAATGGAAGCTAAGTGTGCCAAGAAAGAACCAAGTGAGATTCAAGAAAGCAACCAAAATTTTAGTGTGATGATAAAGTGGGAAGATCAAAGAAAAAATATAGGAGAGAGAGAAGAGAGAGGCTAAAATTAATGATAAAAAGGCATATATCTCAACCTTAATATACCAAAAGACCAAAAACTAGCCATTTTTATCTGTTTAGGCTCAAATAGGGACTTTTTCACATGTTCTACTTAGGTCATGAATTTTGTGAAGGAAACATGTAGCCTAGGCCATGGGTTTCCTCCATAAGCTGTGACTTAGGTCAAAAGGCCACCTAGGGTGGTTAATAGGTCTCTAAAAGGGCCCTAGGAGGTGCTTAAAGAGCCTATCTAGTGCATAAAAGGTTCAAGATGTGATAAATATGTATAGGGAATGAGAGTATGATGTGGGAAAGGTCCAAGCAAGTGATGAATGCCTCCAAAAGGGATAACCAAGCTTGGTAGTTTACACATGAACCAATGTGTAATCATAGAGAGGATTAGGGTCATAGGAAGTACAATTATATATGCCTCTAAGGTATATATAGTCAATGTTTAAATGAATAAGGAGTGTTGTGTAGTACCTAGAAGCTACACATAAGCAAAGGAAAGCAATAACTAAAAATAAAAAATAAAAAATAACTTTTACTTACCAAATAAGGATGATAGAGGAAGAATTCAATGATGTGATCCATGAGTGAGAGTGTAAATACTGCATACTCCAAATCCAACTCTAGTTCCAACTCTTGCAAAGAATGTGAGCTAAGTCTAGACTAAGAGCCAAAAGCTATGGAAGAGGTAAAGGAGAACCTACCAATCTATGAGAGAGCCAATGCAAGGAACACAATAATAGGTGCAAAGGATTTATGATAGAGATAGGATTAATGCACAAGCTTTAAGAACATTCTATAGCAATGTGAATCACTAAGATAAGTTATAGTATGGTAGGGCAACCCCTATCACAATGAAAGCTAAGTGTGGCAAGAAAGAACTAGGTGAGATTCAAGAAGGAAACCAAGCTTTGAGTGTGATGATCAAGTGGGAATATTAGAGCAACAATTTAGGAGAGAGAAAAGAGAGAGGCTCAAATTAATGAAAAAGAGGCATATATCTCAACCTTAATCCACCAAAAGATAAAAACCTAATCATTTTTAGCCATTTGGGCCCAAACAGGGACATTTTTCTTGTGTTTTACCTAAGATGTAGATATTGTGAAGGAAACATGCAACCTAGGCCATGGGTTTCCTCCCTAAACTATGGCTTAGGTTAAAAGGCCACCTAGGGTGGTCAATAGGTCTTTAAAAGGGCCTCAAGAGGTGCCTAAAGAGCCTGTCTAGTGTGTAAAAGGTCTAAGATGTGCTAAGGATGTATAGGGGATGAAAGTATGATGCAAGAAAGGTCCAAATGAGTGGTGAATGTATCAAAGTGGGATAACCAAGGTTGGTAGTTTATACATGAGATAATGTGTAATCATAAGGAGAAGTAGGGTCATGGGAAGTATGATTACCCATATAGTACACATAGAGTTAGAGGACCAACCGGCCCTCAAGGTCATGAAACACTAAAAATTCAAAGTGGTTAGTGGCATAACTGGCATTGTAATGGAGAGTAATGGGTTTACCACTACCACATCTACCACCTTTAGGAATAAGGTAAAGTTTTGATCAGAGTCCCCTAGGGATAGAGAGAGATAAAGTTAAGATTTTGTTTTAAAATTTCACATTTTTGTTGTATATGAGATTTATATATTCTTTGATGTATAAAACTTAGATTTTGTGATATATATGACATTAATTTATGTTCATGGATATTATACATAGACCCTTGATGTTCTTTTATGAGATGATGCTCTTTGCTTTTACATTACTAAGATGTTAGATGTAGATTTGTTGATTAGAATATCGATATTGATGTGTATTTTTTTGCCATAACTCTATTATTTTATTTTCTATCCCATATTTCACTTATGTTTAGCATATCTCCAAGAATCTAAATGAATCCTCTAAGGTTTGGTAGGGGGTACACAGGGTACTTAAGCAAACACCTAGAAGACTAATAGGCTCAGGGATGCTATGAGATACTCATGATCTATAGATTCTATCTAGTTTTTCAACTTGCAATAAGTTATAGATAGACTTATAAACTAGGTTATGGATAGTTTTATCAAGTGCATAAAGAATGTAGGTATCTCTAATAGATATTACCACAATAAAGTGAGGTACTGAAACAAGAAATCTACTTACATATAAATGATGGAAATGGAAATACTAAATTAAGAGAACTAGGGTAATGCATAAGCTTAAGAGAGAGGCACTTTTTGGCCAATTGAAATACATTTTGGAAATTAAAAACATTTTCAATAAAGGGTTCAAGAGAATGCATAATATAAGCCTAAGCTAATTTTTCATTTCCAACACAATCACTTCGTAATGATGTAATTTTCTAGTTTAACAAAGAGGATAGTGTTTGTGCAAATGTATAGAACATTTTTAGAAACTATAATTTGATCATGTAATGAGATATGTTTCATAATCAAGCATATCATATAATAGGAGACATTTTCAATCAATGAAATATGTTCTACATACATAGAAATGCTAAATCTTTAGAAACTACCCTAGAGAATGCTCTCAAACAAACTAAATTAACCAAATAATGAAAACCTAGATAATAAACTACTGTAAACAAATGGGAATTTCACTTTGCATAGCAAAGTGCCCTCATATCAGGCTCAAATGTAATTTTGCAGAGATTTACCAACTGATTATCCAAGTTAGGAAGTAGTGAAGGAGGAAAACTAAGCTCTATATTAGCTGAGTCCAACCATGAGCCAATAACAGTGAAAGAGGTGAAGGAGAAGATACATACTAAAAGAGAGCCAATGTGGAATGAACAAGAATAAGTAAAATTAAGCTTGAGGGAGTTAGGATCAAGTAACAAGCCTTAATAGCACTATGGAGAATCACCGAATCAAGCTATAGAATAGTAGGGCATCCCCTATCACAATGAAAGCTTAAGCATAACCAAGTGAGATCTAAGAAGGCATAAGAGCTTAAAGAGTGATGATTTGAAGGAGATATTTGAGAAAATATAAGGAGAGAGTGGTAAAAGTGAGTGATTAACAATCATATATAGCATCCCTTATCTACTAAAGACTAAAAACTACCCATTTTTAGCTATTAGAGACCAAACATGGCCCTTTTTCTCATGTTCTACTCGAGATGCATCCTAGGCCATGACTTAGTGGGGTATCATGTAGTCTAAGCCATGACTTATCCCCCCAAGCTATAATCTAGGTTAACATCCCATCTTAGATGGTCAATAGGGCTCTGGGAGATGCCTAAAGGGCTCGTGAGTGAGTGAAAGGGCCAATAAGGTGATAAAAATGTCTGGGGAATGTATATGTTAGGATAATGGGTCTATACAAGTGGAATATGTCTTGAAGTGGGATAAATAGGGTTAATAGTTTGCACATGATCTTATGTGTAATCATAAGGAGGAGTAGGGTCATGGGAAGTATGA
Source organism: Torreya grandis (assembly GCA_037957365.1). Taxonomy (NCBI): domain Eukaryota; kingdom Viridiplantae; phylum Streptophyta; class Pinopsida; order Cupressales; family Taxaceae; genus Torreya; species Torreya grandis. The sequence goes on along the minus strand of JARHVA010000773.1, from coordinate 686,301 downwards.
TTACATATGCTCTTGAGGTATAAGCAGTTGGTGTTTGAATGAACAAGGAGTGTTGTGTATTACCTGAAAGCCATATAAAAGTAAAGAAAATCAAAAATGAAAATTATAAAAAAGAACATTACTAGAACTTACCAGATAAATATGGTGGTGTAAAAAGTCAATGACCTAATCCACATGTGAAAGTGTAAATGTTGCTTAATCCAAATCCAAATATAACTCCAGCTCTAAATCCTATATAAAAATGACACAAGTGATATCAAATAAAATTATACTATCTATGATGACATTAACTAGAGCATCAGCTCTAGTGTTCTCCCTATTAAGGATATGGGTGACCTAAATTTCCATAAAGGAGGGGAGCAAACCATACACCACCTTTATGAGTGGGAACAACTAAGAGCTAGGGATGCCTCAAAAACTGGTGAGCTAAGACATGGTGAAGAGTGAGTCAGAGAATAACTGCACATAATATGTGCCTAACACATAAGCATTAGTCAAAGCACTAATGATTATGTGATACTCAACTACATTATTCATCTTACTAGTAAGGAGGTAACTAGTTCTAACAAGCTCATAGTCCCATGGGTCATCAATAATCCAAGTGGTAGTGGTGGGTCTTGGGTTACTTTGACTGCCACCATTAATGTGAATCAACACTAAGAGGTACACCATTATGGGGGTCAAGGATGTAAAAGGACACTATGAAAGGATTGTCTCAACATAGAGAAAGAGGAGTAAGTTGCACAAGGGAGATAAATAACATAAACAATTCATAATTAAGGGGTGAATACCAACACTAACTATGGGATGAGGTGATGAAGGGTGGTAAGATATCCATGAAGGGATGAAAATTGTTTGGTAAAGACCATAATAAATCTTGGAACAACTATAACCATGAACCAACACTTTTAAAAACCATAATGAAAGAGGAATAAGGAGTTAATAGGGATTAGCTATAAATGAGTAGAGAAGATACTAACTAAAAGAAGCAGAGAGATCAACTTCTATCCCAAGGTGTATTTGACAAGGAATACATGGGTTTGATAGGCCAGAGGACCTGGGGGTCCAAGACACCAGAATAGTCCCAAAATAGGCCTAAAAATTCCTCTAAGAGAGAAACAAACTCTATCATTTCATTCATAATGGACCAAAATCCCTAAGATAGAGTTTTTGTGGCTCCACAAGCAACAATAGAACAAAATGGAGGTTGAGAGAGGGAAAAAAGAAGGTCATTGGCCTAGGCCACAACCTACTTGGCAAACCTATAGCTTAGACCACTACCAAGATATCAAACCCATGCCTTAGCCCACTGCTAAGCCATAGGTTAGCCTAGAAACCCATGGCTTGGGCCAAAAAGGGCCAAAAATAGGATAGGCGAGCCCAAAGGGGTCTAGAAATTGCCTTGAAAGGTTGGAGAGGGGGGAATAAGAAAAACTAATGCTAAACTTATCCAAACATATTTTTCTTATTTCACTCCTTGCATGACTGATCCAATGTCATGTTTTTCCATTGTGTAGATGTGAGAAGGATTTAGAGTGCTATAGGTATGAAAGGCACCTCAAATGTAGAGCAACCACCATTATGTAATGGCTAACCAAGAGAGAGTGTCTCAATTCCAACTATAACGAGAGGTGAGGGGGGTTGGTAGGAGGCCTATGAAAGATGAAGACTAGCTAGGGAAGGATAGATCAAATCTTGAGCAATGATAACCACTAACCTATACCACTTATAAGAAATACAAAGGAGAGAGGGAGTGGGTAGAGGGTTAACTACAAATAAGTAATAACATGACTAACCAAAAGAAGTAAAAGACTCTAATTCTATCCTAAGGTACATATAATGGGGAGTGCATAAGATAAATATCCATAGAGACCTAAAAGGTTTGATGATGGATGCCACTAAAGGGGAAATCCACTACATGGGGGCCTGGAGAGGGTGTTCTAGTAAGTTTTGAGGCTCACCAAAGTACCATAGGCCCAAGCCCAAGCCTACCCCCAAGGGTTGGCCATTATTTCACCCTAATCAAAGGCCTACCCTTGAGCTAGGCCACTACTTAGCTTATAAAGAGTCAAAACAATAGGGAAGAGGTGGGAATAAGGAGATGGAGCATCCATATCCATAGGTTCACCAATCATGACCTAAAATACATGAGTTTCAAAGGTGGGGTCATTATTGGTGAATGATACCTCTGAACCCAAATAAGTGAGAGGATGGTAATGCATATGATGGGAAGGAATGAGCTTCTAATAATATTTCATCTCATTAATGGGGTTTCATACTACATGATATATGTAATAGCATTGAAGATCCACCTTGGCAACTTGAGATACCTCACTAAGTGAGGCATTGAGAGTGTGAATGCCATGATGGGATAATCATGACAAAAGGGGAGGGGCTCAACATCTAGGGAAATTTATCAAAATATATCTCTTAAGAGTGAAGATCCATTCAAATGATTAGAAGTAAGAGGCATCAAGGGTCATGCAACATGTGCGAGAGGAGTGAACATCGATCGATACTCAATGGGGTTGAAATATTCATCCTTAAGAAAACAAGATTCAGAGGTGGGAGCCTTGAGTGAATCCATAGGGCCCCATGAGGAGGTAACCAAAGACTCATCAGATGGAGTTATCTTAGCATAAATAAATTCCTAAGGATCTGGGTCTACCTCCAAAGTGTGAACCTCACCTTCATGCATGAACTAGACCATAAAAACTATTACAGATGTGATGGTTTGTATGGAAGTGATCCAGGGATGGCCAAGGATTATGTTGTATAAGAGATTGAGGTCTAACACACAAAACTAAATCTTGATAGTCTTAGGTCCAAACTTTCCCTGAAGCTTCATATTACCTACCGATGCAACTATATCATTATTAAATCCAACATAGTTATGGTGAGAGTCAGAAAGATTCCTATGGATAATACATAACTCATTAAACATGTGTAAAGGTATGATTTTCAATGTATCAACTTCATCGATAATGCATCTCTTGATGTGATAGTCATCTATAAAGGTCTTGATGTAGAGTGGGAACTTATCCCTCTTTTTCATAATGGAAGGTTTTGGTAAAAAGGTAGGGTAAAAAGATAGGACAAGTGGGTGAGGGCAGTTAGGGATGTTTGAGTTAAAAAACACCTCAATGTCATCCCTTAGTGGTGCCTCATGGGAGAGACCAAGCTCATTGAATATTATCCCTCTTTTCTTAAGGCAAAGGTGAAGAAGGTCCCAAATGGATATTCCAATCGAGAGGCCTTGTAACTCCTTTATGATGGAGTATAATTGCTTCCTATCTTGGGGAGGGTTATTATGCTAAAAGTCAAATATAACTTTAGGATTCCATATCTTCATGGGACAAAATGAGGACCTCGCACTGATAACATCTCCAATGGGGTTAGTTACATGACTTAAGCACATATTGATAAAGCACTCATAATTGATAGAGGCTATGTCAATGCCAACAACAAGCTTGTTACTATTGTGCTTGGCTTTCCCTTTCAGGTCAATCAAGGATGAGGAATCAGAACAGGTAGAAGATCCAGAAGAAGAGTGATGGGCCTTGGCCTTGTATTTATTCTTCTTCTTTTCCTTATTATGGTTAGGAAGAGGCTCCATGAACACATCCAAATTGTAGTTGGGTTTGCTAAGTGGGGAATTATAGGGAGTAGGTGAGGTCTTCACACAAAATTTTTGGGCAACACATTCCTTTTTAGAATGCCCCTTAATCTAGTGGAAGTTGTAAAATTTGGTCAGGTCATAGGGATACAACACCCATTACCCTCTTTCACTCTTTTTAGGGACCTTATTTTGGGTTGGCCTCTTACTCAGAGTGTTGACCTCATGGCCATCCTTCTTATCCTTATTCTCGATAGGAGAATCAATGATACCATCACCAATCACATTATGGTTATGATCATGTGAAGATGATGAATTTTGGGTTGGTACAAGGTGAATATTTACATGTACCTCAAAGACTTCAATATTTTGGCACTCATTAATAGCTTCATTGTAATATGTGGTTTCATGTTTGAGGATCTCAAGGTGAACCTCTTGCCTCAATGTTGGCTTGAACATATAATAAATCTAATCCTCCAAGAACCTTATCCTTTATGTATGGATGATTTAATGCCACCTATTCATAAAGTCAAAGTTTGACTCACCCTTGGCCCACACCATGGAGGTAAGTGATTGGATGCTGAGGCTAAATAGTCTAGAGTTATCAAAGTACTTGAGGAATTCATCTAGAAGTAATTAGAAGCTATAAAAAGAATCTAGAGGTAGATTTTGAAGCCACATCAACACTTTAGTACACAGGTAGTGAGCAAAGAGATTCAACATCATGCCTTTATCTTATTCCCAATCCATACACACCATAAAAAATGTCATGATATAATCCATGGGACTAGCATCTTGAGTCTCATTGAACTTAATAAGTTCAAGGATTGGAGTAGGAAGGGGAATAACACACACCCAATAATGTAAAGGATTCTTATAGAGATCCTCATAGGCAAAATTGATAGTGGGTTGGTGACTACCTCTTTAAAGAGGCTCATGAGGGTCATGATGTTGCCTACGATAGTAGGACCCATCATAATCATGGTCATAAGGGAGATGATGTTGAGCCAGCTCTTGATGTGAGAGATGCTCATGATGGAAATCCTCCTAATCATGATGTGGAGAACACCTAAAAAATAGGTATCATTCCCTATGGGGATGATGAGATGACGTGGTATGCCCATGTAAATTGTCATGATGACCTAGGTCTCTGTAGTGATGGATAAGTGTCACAAGATGAGGGTCTACATGAGGGAATTGATGTTTGGGATAATCATCCCATAGAGCTCTAGTCCACAAGTGGTGGTCAAAATTAGCATGCTCATTTTAGACTCTAAAGGAAGGGCTAGGAGGATAGGAGGACTCCATGATAAGTGGATGCCTCGTTGATTCGAGATGCCTACATTTCTCAAGATGGATATAAGGAAGTTCTTGCTATAGAATCTCCTAGCGAGAAAGAGGTGGGGGACTCACATGAGAACTAATTGAGGCACTAAAACTAGACTGGGTGTGATCTCTATCTCTAGAAGAAGCATGCCACCTACTCTTAAGGGAAGAAAAGTATTCTTCATTCACATGAAGCTACTTACGATAATCATCAATGATTACACATAACTCACCAAACCTCAATCATGAAAGGGGGTCATATTCACCCCTAACAAGTGAATGAAACTCAAGCTCAAGTTTTGGGGAGGTATCCTTAAATAATTAATGCTTAGACTGGTGGAAAGGTAAGCAAGCCCATTGGTTATAGATTTTCCATCTTATGTTTTATAGAACATGAGAGGTTCAAGGTCACTATGCTGGATTGAGGGAAGCTCCTAGGTCTTATGGTGTCTATGGAATTCCATTTAAGCTTTAGCTTGCTCGTGAGTGAGCTTAGGATAAGACCCTCCATCTGACAGGATTAACATCCCAAAGGTGGGAGGCCAGCCATAGATGCAATGAAATAAGAGCAACATAATAGATAACATAAAAGTCAAATGTTTAGAGAACCAACAGGGATAAGGATAGAAAACCAAAGCAAGATCAAACAACTAGAGAGAGAGCTAAAACAAAATTGAAAGCAAATCCATGCAACTATTAGAGGGGAATTGGCTAAGAGAGCTCTAAAGAGGATAGAACTAGAAGCTACACTTCCTTAGTGTATTTTGATACCATCTCCATGGGTGTATTACAAAAAAAATCTATCATGGTATTATTGGCCATTTTTGGCCCACATACCAAGTTTATACCCATATAGATCAAGTTGTTAATGGATGAGTAGATGGACAAGTTACAGAGACCCTTTGGAATGTTGAGAGTACTTGGAATGAGCATGGAAGTGCATGGTTTCCATCCATTTCTTCATTATGTTCATATTGACATTTTGGGGGTAGTGGTATAAATTATGAGTATGTAGTTTACCAATGCTATATCTAAAACATGTGAGGGTGCCAAGAGAGAATGGTCACATGGGTTTGTTAATTTTAGTTCAAAGAATATATGCACTAAGTTTCAAGTCCTTTGGCAAAGCACATAAAAAATTATGGATATCCAAAGTTGGACACTCAACCAAATTCTGTTGTTTTTCCATACTTAGTCATTTTTAAAGAAGTTCAAATAGAGCCAAGTGAGTATCTTGACAAGGCCATATCTCACACATGTGGTAGTTTCATGGAAAATAGTCATATGGGTTTGTTTATTTTAGTCCCTAGGTACTACACACCAAGTTTTAGGTCCACCAAAGCGTAAATAGAGTTATGCATGTGAAAAGCTGGCTCCTCAATTAGATTCCACTAAGTTTCCCATACTTAGCCAAATGAGCTCAATCGTCCCCAAGATGTCATATAGGTACAGATATGGACCAACAAACTTGATCATTTAATATCTTCACCTAGAAATCTCCCAGAACCAAGAAATCAAATGGGTTTGTTACTTTTGACCTTAAGAACATCTCTTGAGAATTTGGTCACTCCATGACTTTTGTAATTTAAGTTCCAAGATTTCAAAAATGGACCTACAACATAAGACATTAATGCTAAATTCAAAATGAATCTCGGGAAAAAATCTATCTATGCTTAAATTTGATGGTTTGTGAGATATCAATTATGTTCTATAGGATGTCAAATGATGGTTGATGGGACATAAACTTTAATATAGCATAAGATAGATCCTATTAGGATTAATACTTATGGTCACACAACTATCAATGATGGTCATGTGAATGTCATTTAACATGAGTGAGGATGTCAATTTCAAGATCATGAACTAGCCATTGACTTTCAAACAATGGATCTCAGTTGATATAATGGTCTATGTTTGATCATACACTCAGATCTAATGATGAGTAGAGGTCAAAAGGTCATTGAATGTTAAGAGTGCATATAGGCATGACAAGTGTCAAGGACACATTCAAATGGTAGAGGATCGATGGTTCTTAGGAATTTATATAGATCAAAATTAATGGAGTGAAATGAGTCAATGTGTCAACGAGTCGAGTCAGATTTCGATAACCAATTAGGGCAAAGGTGAGCCAAAAATTCTCAATAGAGGTTGAGAGGCTATTTTTGACCATGGATAATCAAGTTTTATAAGGTCATCCTGATGCCATTCAATCTATTTCAAATGCCATGGAATAGTCAATATGATATAGTAGAATATAAGGAACACATATGGATCACTATTAAGGTTAAATATGGACCTCTAGTTTATATTTTTGCTTGGTTAGGGTTATTTTTATAAAGTGTTCACCATTTTAAAGGAGGACCCAAGTATGCATATATGGGCTTTTGATTCTTGTAGAGAAAGGATGGGTCTATTTGGACTTATTATAATACATAAAAGTGCTATATAGTCTATAGGTTTGTCCTGGCATGAAAACTATAGGAAAACTAATAACCTTATATTGGTTTTCCACCTATAGATGGACCTATGATCCAAACATGAAGATAAAGCAAAGATATGATTAATGCAAAGGGTTTTCATCCTTTAACATGGCCATAGTCTCAATAAGAAGCCACCTAAAAAACATGAAGCCATGATTCGGTCAGACCCATGAGCATGAGATTTTGTCTTAAAGTGAGAGATGGCATGAAAGATCAAAGAAAGGGTCTAGTATTAGGAATTACAGCTAGGAGTATTCAATGCATCCTCAAAACCTTTGGGACCCATATCACTTAACAAGCCACATGTAAGTCCTGATTGATCAAAAAGGTGGCAAGGTTTTCATTAGCTAAGGTGTAAAAGGTGATGGCTCAAGTTCAATTAATGACCCAAGACAAAGTGTTCTTTTTGGGGATGGCATGATTTCACATCCTTTATTTTTGTCTCTCTTCTCTTATATATCCTGGTCTCATTCCCATTGAAGGGGTTCTTAGTTCTTAGAATTTAGCACTTTATTTTTTGGGACAATGATACTCATCAAGACTCTTGCAAAAGTGTACTCATTTGATATGGTTAAACCCTATCAAAATATTTTGAGAAATACTATTTGAATTTATAGAATCATCTCTTTACCTATCTCTTGTCTTTAATTAGTGCTTAGTATGCTTGTGTATGGTAAATTTGTGAAGGAGATTCTTCCTAGTTTATTATCCTTCTGCTTGCCTCTTTGAAGGTGTTTTCAAACTGACTTGGAGGTCTAGATTAGTGTTCTATTTGGAACCTCTTTTATGAAACATTTATGTAATTAGTGAGATTGAGTAAGCCATATTTGTCTTTTGCTAATATAGTATGTTTTTGAGCTTATATGAGTGTCCATTTAAATTTGGTGCATCACCCTTTTATCCTTCTTAGGAGCTTTGATTCTATTTCTAACCATTTTCCCTACAAATCATTATTTTAGCATTAGTTTAGGTGAGCATTAAGAGGAAGCCAACCTTCTCTAGAGGTTCAACTCCACCATAGGTGACCCACAACTTGGGGTTCCCAATAGTTCTACTAAAATTGGAAAGGGCCTAAAGAACCCTCTTCTAAAGGGTGCAAATTTGAGCTGTAATAGTTCTGGCATGATCAATGGGACCCACTTATTTTAAAAGGAATATTGATCAAATTTATAGTAGTTAAGCTCCCAAACAAAAGTTTCTAGAAAGAATCAACACTCTAGTGTAGAGTAGTAGATTCATCTCATGCCAAAGGTAACACCAAGGTCAGCTTCAAGAAGTATTCCTTTTGAATTTGTCTAACTACCTTTAAATTCAGCAAAAAGATTAAAGTTTGCCAATACTCATCCATATCAGAGAACTTTTGCTCCTAGGTCATTTCCAAGGCCTACCCCTAAAATAAGCCCTTTATTAACCCATTACATAGACATATAATCCCCTATAACTTTTGTGGCTTTTAATAGCCAAAGCCCTCTAACCCTTGTTTATTATGATCTTATCCCAGTTGTAGCCCTTAAAAGTGTTCCCTATTACACTGGAGACCAAGCTATATCACCCTTTGAGCACCTCATGGACATAGCCAACTTTTGAAATATCCATAATGTCACTAAGGAAAATATAGCTATTAGGTTGTTAGCTACTTCTTTCAAAGGGAAAGCCCTAGATTGGTATAGAGACCTTACTACCAATTCCATTCAAACATGGGACCAACTAGGGGAAGCCTTATGTAAAATATTTGAGGACAAAAGTGATCATTTATCACTTGTAGAGCAACTAACTGCCATTTCAAGAGCTCCTCATGAAGTCATGCAATAATTCAACACAAGGTTCCAAAAAACTTGGGATAGAATCCCAGTCACAGTTAGACCAACCCCTAACTTTGCCTTCCTATATTATTTAAAGGCTTTAAATAGTGACATAGTAGTGATGATCCAATCTATGGGAGGAAAGATGCTTCCAGATGCTTATGAGGTGGCCATCAAAGCAAAAAATTATCTATTTCAAGCTAGTAAGCTTACACCTAGACCACCAATGCCCTTATTTCTTGAAATTAGACCACCTCTTATTTCTATTCCTCCATTGGATGTCATTCCTCCCACACCAATAATTAATATAATTTTTGTACCAAAACAAGAGAAAGCTTCTACTAGTGGATACAGTGATTCACTAGAGCATAAGAACTTTTAAGAGCTCAAAAGCATGTTTTATCCCTTGGGGAATGAACAAGTAAATGTTAAAAGGTAGCAGGATTTTAACAAGCCTCATCAAAGTTCATATCAACCTCAGTAGCAAGCTTGTAAAGTAAATAGGCCACTATAGAAGGGAAACTACCAAATCTAGGACCAAGGTCAAAACCAAGGACAAGGGAAACATGGCTACAATAGGTAGAATAACTATAATCCTAATGTTGTTATTACTTCCAACTCCTTGGTCCCAATTCAAAATAATGTGGCTCAAGAAGTAGAGGGTACCATGCCTTGGAACCAGTCCTTTGGTCAACATATTATCCCAAATATTGATGTTAACCAAGCCTTTAATGATCAATGGTAGCAGGCTACTAATTTTGGATACAACCAAGCTTTCATGGCCCAAAATTTATATGTACCTATGATGACCAAGCTAGACGAGCCTATTAGGAATTAAAAAACACTTAAACTAGATTTACAATTACCATAAACAAGCATCATGAAAACATTCCTTAATTCACCATTCTTATGAAAACATAAATGAGAGAACAAGATAATAACATAGATAACATAGATCTAATGTGGTTCACCCAATGTGGGCTACATCTACCAATGAAAGTTCTCAAATAAATTAGTAATCTAAATACCAAGACTACAATGAACTCTCACAGAGATCTAAAAATCTCTTGTATAAAATGTTGCACAAATATCTATACTTTCCCCTACACCTACACAATGTTGTATCTCACAAGCTGCTAAGCCACACCCTGTAATGAACACCTGCACTTTGCAAAACACTTGCACTTTGACTCTGATCCTCAAAGCCACACCCTACAAATAAAACCATTAACTTTTAAAAGCCACACCACACCATGTATATATAGAATATGAAGGAAAATCCATGAAAGGAGGAGAAAATATATCATGATTATCCAAGATAAGCATCATCCACTCAAGACAACTCACTTCCACCTCATCAAGTTCATCCAAAAGCTCTCCCATGAAGGAACATGCCATACTAAGGGTCTCCACCTTTCAAGGGCACCTTTTCCAACAACATGTGATTAAAACCATCTCCTTGTAACAAGGAAGGCATTACATTTTCCAATAAACAACTAGCTCCCTCAAAACGAGGAAGTCACATGGAAAATAGACAACTAATAACCAACTCCATAAAACATGGAAAAGTAGAAATTACAAATATACTAAGAATATTTCCTTTATATGTGGAGAAAGGTTCCACAAAAGGTGGAGTAGGGAAAATTTCACTCCCCACATCCTTGGAGCTCTCTAGGCCCTAAAAATAATTCCCTATGGTCATGTGATATACCCAAAGGGATCCACACTCAACAATCTCCCACTTGGAGATCATTTCTCCTGAACATAATCTATCACTACTCCATGACCACTAAGGCCAACCGAATCTGAACATAGTCTCAACATGTCCAATGTGACCACCTTGGTCATAATATCCACATGATTATGGGTAGTATGAATCTTCTCTAGCTTCACCAGGTTCTCCAAAGCTATCCTGATGAAGTGATAATGTAATTGAATGTGTTTCATCCTTGAGTAGAAATCAGAGTTCTTTGCCAAATGAATAACACTCTAACTATTACTATGTAGTTTCCTAACTTCCTACTCATGCCCCAACTCTCAAAATAACTCATGTAACTAAATCATCTCCTTTCTAGCCTCCATGGTAGCAAGATACTCTACCTTTATGGTTGACAAAACCACAACCTTCTGTATCCTAAAAATCCAACTAACCATTGCATCTCCAACAACAAATATATATCTTGTCATACTTCTCCTACTATTAATATCCCCTACCATATCTGAGTCCAAATAACCATGTAATGTGGTATCTAATCCACCATAACATAATGAAAAATAAATGGTTCCTCTCAAATACCGAATAATCCATTTCACTGACTACCAATACTCATAACTTGAATCACTCATATACCTGCTCATAACTCCCACTACTTAAGTAATATCTGGCTTAGTACAAACCATGGCATACATCAAGCTACTAACTGTTGATGAGTACGGTACCTTGGACATCCTAAGATTTTCAACTTCCATCTTAGGATACCACTCCTTTGATAATCTCAAGTGGTCTACCAAAGGAGTACCAATATATTTAGCATCCAACATGCTAAACCTTTCCAAGAATTTCTTCACATTCTCTGATTAGGATAAGATCAACTTCCTTTCCTTTCTATCATAAGAAATACTCATACCAAGGATTTTATTTGTAGCACCCAAATCCTTCATAGAAAAGGAGTCACTAAGATATTTATTAAGCATATGAATATGTTGTATGTTCTTTCTTGCAACTAACATGTCATTGACATACACACATAATATAATAAATGGACCATCATCAAAATGTTTGATGTACATGTAATGGTCAGAATGACACCTATGATATTCTTGTTCCAACATAAAATAATCAAATTTCTTTTACCATTGCCATGGAGCTTGTTTCAGGCCATACAAGCTCTTCTTTAGTTTACACACATAATTCTCCTTCCCTTTGACCTCATATCCTTGTGGCTAATTCATATACAACTCTTCATCCAAATTAACATGAAGAAAAGTAGTTTTCACATCTAAATATTCTAAGTGAAAATATTCAATTATAACTAAAACAAGAACAATCCTAATAGAAGTCATTTTTATAATAGGAGAGAAAATTTCATCAAAATCAATACCTGATTTTTATGTAAACTCCTTGACCACCATCCTAGCCTTATACCATTTTATCCCTTCATCCTCTTCTTTGATCCTAAAGATCTAATTATTTGGAAATGCACTCTTGCCCTTGGGTAGCCTAACCAAATCCCACATTTGGTTCTCCATGAGAGATCTATGCTCTTCATCCATGGCTTATTCCCACTTTAGCTTGGCATCTACCTATATTTCTTCCTCATAACACTTTGGTTCTCCATTGTTGGTGAGTAATAAATAATTCAAAGAAGGAGAAAAATGTTCAAGTTCTCTTCTTACCCTAGAAGACCTTTTTACCATAAGAGTTTGGGGTCCTTTTGTAGAAGGTTTATGAACTGAATCATTGGATACTTTGCCATCCATAATATAATTTGATACTATGTACTCTTTTTGTTCCTAATGTTGTTCCTATAATTTATCCTTATGCATGAATTTTTCATTAAAGACTACATCTCTAGACCAAAATATTTTCCTATCTTTAATGCTCCATAAATGGAAACCAAAGTCATCCTCACCATAACCAATAAATGTGCATTTCTCTGATTTAGCCTCTAACTTGGTCCTATTCTCTTTCTTAATGAGATCAAAAGCCTCACATCCAAAGATTATAAGAAAATAATAATCAACATTCTTACCAAACCAATCTTGTTCAGGAATGCCTCCATCTAAAGGCATAAAAGGTCCTCTATTAATCAGATATACTACCATGCTAACTACTTCTATACAAAACTATAAAGGCAACCCTACATGTAACCTCATGCTCTTAGCACATTCCATTATTATTTTTTTCATCCTTTCATATGCCCCATATTGCTATCGAGTTATTGGAATTGTCCTTTACCCATGGATTCTATTGTTAGAATGATAATCAAAGAAAACATTACTACAATATTCACCTCCATTATCTGATCTGAGACATTTCCCTATTTCATTCTCAACCAAAGCTTTCCACTTCTTAAAAGTGTCAAATATATTAGATTTATTTTTAATATAATAAACCCAAAATTTCTTAGTTGCATCATCAATAAAAGTAACATAATAATTGGATCCACCAATAGAATATACCTAAACTAGTCCCCATACATCTAACTGTACCAACTCTAACTTGTGATCTTTATTTGTGGGTCCAACCTTCAGGGACTTAACCCACTTTTATTTCCCATACACACAATTCTTATAGAAGTCTAGATCTAGATATGTTAATCCAGGTAACTTATCTTTTAATATCTACATGACCTTATGGCTCATATTATCAAGCCTATAGTAGCACATAGTTGCATCTCCATATGTAGAAACTAAATCAACACTAATAGTCAAATATAAAGTACCAACTTTCTTACCTCTCAAGATCATAAGATAACCTTTGGTAACTTTTCAAAAATATGTAGTAAACAATACTGAACATCCCTCACTACCTAATTGCCCCACTAAAACCAAATTTTGTCTCAACATAGGCATGTGTCTAACATTCTAAAAGATCCCTATGTTTCCATTCTACATTTTAAACTAAACACAACCTTTCCCTACTATCTCACATAGCTCATTATCACCAAAATAAACATGTCCTAGATTATCTTGAACATAATCAGTAAAATAATGCCTATGTGAGGTGACATGAGAAGAAACCCCTAAATCTAAAACCCAAGACTCATAAAAACTATCTATAGAAAGGATTGAGGCATCTTGACATGATTTATTTAATGTCACATTTACCTTATTTGTTTCCTCCTTGTTGGCATTCTTATCCTGAAGTGACCGTTAATTCTTCTTTGAGTGTCCACTCTTCCCATAATGCCAACATATCATCTTGGATCTAGATCTGGGCTTAGATCTACCTTTTGACTTTCCTTAGTTGCCTTTGCCCTTGTCCTTTTGCCACCTTATAGTATCAATAGATAAAATATTACTTTAATATGATTCACTAGTACTTTTCCTTTACATCTCCTCATTAAGGATCACACCTACAACATCCTCAAAATTCAAGCTTCCCTTGGTAGGGACTGCATTACTCACAGCCATAACCAAACTATCCCAACTATCAAGCAAAGAACATAAAATTAACAAAGTTATAACTTCATCATAAAACTTAATTCCAACTAAAGTGAGCATACTTACAACCATATTAAAATCATTTAGATGATTAGCTATTGAACCATTCTTAGACATTTTCATGTTAAATAATATTTTCATAAGAAATTTTTTATTAGAAGCTAAAGGTTTCTCATACAAATTTCCAAGTTTATCCATGAGATATTTTGTGGTTTTATCATCAAAAATATTAAATTAAACAGAGGATGCAAGGCATAACTAAATGGCTCTCAATGCCTTCCTATCAAGTAATGATGAATATGCATCACTCATACTTACAAGTTGTTCTACTTTCCCCTCAAAGGGGAGATGTAAATCCTTCTGATATAGGTAATCCTCCATCTACATTTTCCACAAACAAAAATGATTACCATCAAACTTTTCCACTCTAAATTTGATCTCTTCTCCCATAGCTCCCACTCAATCTAATAGCCTTCCTATGATTTACCACTTCAACAAAACATAACCAATGACTCTGATACAAGTTGTTAGGAATAAAAGAACACTTAAAATAGATTTGTCTATTACCATAAACCATATATAAAGCTATGTAATGTCATGCATCATGGAACCATTCCTTAATTCATTATTATTATGAAAGCATAAATGAGAGAACAAGATAATAACATAGATAACATAGATCTAACATGGTTCACCTAATGTGGGCTACATCCACCAATGAAATTTCTCAAATAAATTAGTAATATAAATACCAAGACTATAATGAAATCTCATAGAGATATAAAAATATCCTATAGAAAATGATGCACAAATAGCTACACTTTCACCTGCACCTGCACAATGTTGTATCTCACAAGTTGCTAAACCACAACCTGCAATGAACATCTGCACTTCGTAAAACACCTACACTTTGACTCTAATCCTCAAAGCCACACTCTATAAACAAAACCATCAACTTCTAAATGCCACACCACACCCTGTATATATAGAATATGAAGGAAAATCCATGAAAAGAAGAGAAAATGCATCATGTTTATCCAAGATAAGCATCATCTACTCTAGACAACTCACTTCCACCTCATCAAGCTCATCCAAAATATCTCCCATGAAGGAACACACCATACTAAAGGTCTTCACCTTTTAAGGGCATATTTTCCAAAAACATGTGATCAAAACCATCTCCTTGTAACAAGGAAGGCATTATATTTTATAATAAACAACTAGCTCCCTCAAAAAAAGGAAGTCACATGAAAAAATAGACAACTAATAACCAACTCCATAAAACATGGAAACATAAAAATTAGAAATATACTAGGAATATTTCCCTCAAATGTGGAACAAGGTTCCATAAAAGGTGGAGTAGGGAAAACTATGCTTCCCACATCCTCAGAGATCTCTAGGCCCTAAAAATAATTTCTTATGGTCATGTGATAGCCCCAAAGGGATCCACACTAACCAAGTCAGAGGAGCATCCAAAAGGTTAAGGGTCTAATTAGGGACCAAATCAGCCAAATGTTATAATGATGAACTATGAATAAGAATAGTTCTACACATCTAACCAGTAGGCTAGTTTTAACTAGGTCTATATTCTAGTGGTGACAAACACAATATTTAAAAAAAGGAACATGGATGGAAATCGAGAAGTAGTCAAAGATATTCCCATCATTACTCCTTCATTGACAAAGATAAGTGAACCTATTGCCACTCTAAAGTTTCTAGTACCTCTAAAAAATTAGAGCCAAGGGAATCTTTGTGTGCCCTAAGGCTCACAAGTTTAGCAAACAACAATGGTGTCTCCAAAATCACAAGATGTATGATATGACTATATAAGCTTGTCTTAGTGTCTCGGTGTCTCAAGATGTATTGATCTTGGATGTGCATCCTTGATTTGCACTATGCTTATCCATAGAGTTCACATCAAACATAGGGGGCTAACTTGTAATAGACTAGTCTTATATGGCATTTATGACAAGGTATGGGGCTAAAGTGTCAATCAAAGCTGAGCCCATTACACAATTCCATATAGAGCCTATGGGCCATATAATGTCAACATCAATTCCACCATCATTAATGAGGATGAATTTATAATGGGATAGGAGCTGAACACTCATCTAGAAGAGGTACCAAATATGTTCTTGTATGAGCTTTGGAATGATATATAGCTGGTAGACCCCTTAGAGGGTGTTGGAAAAAGGGACTTGGGTGTCTACTATTTGTATGAATAAATCTAGCCTATGTCATCCCTCATGAAGCCTCCATAAGATCCTAGTGGTCTATGAAAGTTGTTCTTTGATGGCTCAAGGAGAAATCATGGCATGGGTGTAAGTGTCATGCTAATATCCCCTTCAAATGATAAGTACTTATCTTCATATAGGTTCCAATTTAGTTGGCTCCTAAAATTTAGTAGAATATGAGGGTCTCATCCATGGCCTCCAATGGGATAATAAGAGAAAGATCAAGCAGTTGCAGGTATATGGGGATAGTGAATTAGTTATACACCAAGTCAGAGGTTAGAATTCTACCAAAAACCCTTAAATAAAGTCCTACAAATAGAAAGTGTGGGACTTAATTGAGGACTTTGAGGCCTTCAACATCTGATCAGTGCTGAGAGGCCAAAATCAACATGCTGACAGACTAGCAGTTGTGGGGGCTCATTTTGACATCCCAATGAATTAAAAAGGACCAAGGTTCAACCACATGTCAAAGTAGTAATAAGACCATTAGTTCCAATAATGAATCTCATTGGCAGTTCTTTGAAAAAGATAAACATATTGCATGTTTCTTATAACAAAAAGCAAAGTTCTCCTCCCTCAACCAAGAAAAAATGTAGCATCAGTATGGGGAACATATTGTTCAATTAAGGTCCAATAATCTTCCTAAAGAGATAGTCACCTTAGAAGTCCTTTTTCATGAAGGGGACCATATGAGGAAGCATAAAGTAGTGATGTCAACTAATGAAGATAATTATGAGAGTGTTCTTATTTTTGAAGACAAGCTCCTCAAGCTTGGAAAGGTAAGCACCAAATCTAAAAGACATGCTTTCATAGAGCTCTGTAAGGAATATGTAAACATTTTTGTTTAGTAATATAGTGACCAAAGGGGCTTTGATACCAAATTGGCCCAAAACACTATAGAGCTAGAGGCTAATGCCAAGCCTATTAGGTAGAAGTAGTGGCCCATAAAACCCAAGATTGAAGAGCTCATGAGAAAGGAATTGACCAAGCTTATTGAATTTAGGATCATCTTCCTAATCAAGAACTCTTCATGGATAGCTAATCTAGTACCTATCAAAAAGAAGAGTGGGGATATCATATTATGTGTGGACTTTAGGGATCTTAATAGGGTATCTTTGAAGGATCATTACTCTCTACCATCCACGGAACAAATCGTACAAGTAGTTGTTGGTTTAGAATGCTTCTCTCTCTTAGATGGATATTCAGGTTATAACCAAATGCTAGTGATAGAGTAGGACTAGTACAAGACTACCTTCACCACCAAGTGGGGGACATTTGCTTATCAGAAGATGCCTTTAAGATTATCCAATGCTGGGATAAAATTTTAAAGAGCAATGGGCATGGACTTATAAGGAATACTAAATCAAATGGTGATAGTATAATTGGATGACATTACAGTCTTTTCCAAGAATCTTAGTGAGCACATGGATCATCTAAGGCTAATACACTAGAGATGTAGATAGTATGGGATATCTTTAAATCCCTAAAAATGTGTGTTGTCTATGCATGAAGGAAACCCGTTAGGTCACATTATTTCAAAGAGGGATTATCCATTGACCTTGATAGAGTAAGTGTTATCTTAGACTTATCCTTTCCAAAATACAAAAAGGGGATCCAGATCTTCCTTGGGAAGATCAACTTTATAATAAGGTTCATACTAGGGTTTGCATACCTAATCAATCCTATCACCACCATGCTAAAGAAGAGATAAGTGTTTTCTTGGTTAGATGAAGGAAAATTAGTTTTTAAAGCCATCAAGTAGGCCATTACCAAAGCACCCTCACTTGTGAATCCGAATTTCTCCAAAGACTTCATCTTGTACACCTTTGCTAACACTGAAAACATATCAGCTATGCTGATGCAGAAGAATGATGAAGTGATAGAGTAGCCAATTGCCTTTTTTAGTCAAGGGATGGAAGGATATGAGGTGAGGTACACTTTCATTAAGAAGCAAGTTATTGCATCCTTGATAAGCCTCAATAAGTTTAGGTCCATGCTCTCCAACAACATGATCCATCTTATGGTGTCTCATCCTAAATTTAGGGATTTCCTCCTTAACAAAGATTTGAATGAAAAGAGAGTAGGCTGGATCACAAATGTCATGGAATTTGACGTAGAGATCAAGGTCACCAAGATGGTCAGGGGTAAGGTTTTATGTGAAAACATGGTGAATAACCTCCAAGAAGACAAAGAAGCTATTTAGGTGACCCAATATAACTCACAAGAAGGTACTAACAATAAGAGAATGCCCCCAAGGTTTAGATAGAGAAAAATGATGGTATTTTAGGGTTTATTAGAAACCTTATGATTTAATTGATGGTGTTATTTTTAGAAAGGACCTTAATGGGGTACTCCTTAGATGCATAGATGATGACCAGGTGATCAAACTCTTAGAGCAGTTCCATGATGGACTTGTAGGAGGCCATTTTACACCAAAGACTATAGCAACTAAGGTGATGAGAGCTGGTTATTACTAGCCTAACCTATTTAAATATGCCTATGCATGGGGAAGAAAGTGTCAAGAATGTGCTCTCTTTAAAGGTAAATAGAGACTGGTAGCCTTCCCCTTCAACCCAATTCAAGTGGAGTATCCTTTCATGTAGTGGGGTCTAGAATTTAGAGGAATAATTAACCCTTCATAAAGTACAAGGCATAAATGGGTTCTAAATACAACTAAATAATTCACCAAGTGGGTGGAAGCCATTACTTTGAAGGAAGCTAGTGAAGGTGTAGTTTTGGACTTCTATGATAGCTTTGTGACCAAATTTGGTATCCTAGCCACCATAATTTTAGATAATGGATTGGAATTCCTTGGTATGAAGACAAGTGAGTGGGATTTCAAATGGGGAATCTACTTCAACACCTCTTCCAACTACTATCCTGAAGGAAATGGGTTAGCAAATTCTATGAACAAAAACTTGATCAAGATCATCAAGAGGACCATGCAGAATAATCAGAGAGAATGACATATAAAGCTAAGAACAACCTTATGGGATAATAGGGTGATTCCCAAAGAGGACATTGGAAATTCTCCATATGTCTTAGTATATATAAGGGATGCCAAGTTTCCCATCTCTTTTGAACTTCCTGCATTAAAGTTATCTCATCAACTTGAGTTGATGGAGGATGAGCCCATGAATGTGAGAATGTTAGAGCTCATGGAGATGGAATAAATTAGGGATCTTGTTATGAAAAGACTAGAGTCACATCAAGCGAAGGTCAATAAATCCTTTGAAAATAAAGATATAGTAAGAGAATTCAAGGAAGGGGACCTATTCCTCAAATGGGACTCAAATAAGGCCAAACCAGGTAACAATACTAAGTTTGATAGCTTGTGGAGTGGTCCTTATTTGATCCATAGATGCAAGGAACACAATGATTTTTAGCTTGCCCAATTAGATGGAGAGGTATTACCCATCCCATTCAATTAAATTCATTTAAATACCTATTATTGAATAACATTACATCCATTATAATATATTATATATGTTAGAATAGATTTATTCTTTCCTTTAAGTGCCATGTGTACTTCTCTTTTTTATTGTATTGTTTCCTTTTCCAAAGTGCCTTGGGTATTTTATTTTGTTTTGTTTATTTTGGTCCTTATTACTTCAAGAGAGGTTCAGATTAGTTACAAAGGCTAATTACTCCATTCCCAATAGACTAGATAAGGCAAATGTTTTGGGTTCTCAAACCATACCAGGCATGCTTCCCTATGAGTCACCAAAGATGTTGGCCATTTTTGGCCTACATACCAAGATTGCACCCATATGGATCAGGTTGTTAATATATGAATAGATGGAAAAGTTGTAGAGACCCTTTGGAATGTTGATAGTGCTTGAAATGAGTATGAAAGTGCATGGTTTCATTTTAATCCCAAAAACATAAACACTAAGTTTCAGGTCCTCTACTAAAGCATGTCAAAATTTATGGAGATCCAAAGTTGGCCTCTCATCCAAATTCCATTGTTTTTCCATACTTAGCCATTTTCAAAGAAGTTAAAACAAAGCCAATTAAACATCTTGACAAGGACATATCTCACACATGTAGCAATTATAGGAGAAAATAGTCACATGGGTTTGTTTAGTTTGGTCCTTAGTTATTACTCACTAAGTTTCAGGTCCTCTATCAAAGCGTAAATGGAGTTATGCATGTTCAAAGTTGGCTCCTCAATCAGATTCCACTAAGATTCCCATACTTAGCCAAATGAGCTCGACCATCGCTAGGACATCACACATGATCAAATATGGACCAACCAACTTGAGAATTTAATGTCTTCACCTACAAAGCTCCCTAAACCTTTAGATTAAATGTATTTATTCCTTTTAACCTCAAGAACATCTCTTGAAAATTTGGTCACCCCATGACTTTTGTATTTCAAGTTCCAAGATTTAAAAAATAAACCTGCAACATAAGATATTCATGCTCCAATCAAAGTAAATCTCAAGAAAAAATCTATTTATGTTTAAATTTTATGGTCTATGGGATGTTAGTTATGTTCTGTCAGATGCCAAATGATGGTTGGTGGGACATCAACTTTAAGATAAAACAACATAGACCCTATTAGGTGTAATAATGATGATCATGTGATCATCAATGATGGTCATGTGAACATCATTTTACGGAAGTGAGTATGTCAATTTTAAAATCATGAACTAGCCATTGGCTTTCAAATAGTAGGTCCCAATTGATCTAACAATCTACATTCAATCATACACTTAGATCTAACAATGAGTAGAGGTTAAAAGGTCAATGAATATCAAGAACAAATGTGATCATGACAAGTGTCAAGGATGCATTCAACTAGTAGATGATAGATGGTTTTTGGTCATTCATACCGATTGAAATCAATGGAGTGAAATGAGTCAATGTGTCAATGAGCCAAGTCATATTTTGACAACCAATTAGAGCAAAGGTGAACCCAAGATTCTTGATGGAGGTTAAGAAGCTATTTTAGACCATGGATAATAGGGTTTTGTAGTGTCATCCTGACACCATTGATGTTCTTTCAAATTCCATGGAGTGGTTAATAAGATGTAGTAGAATATAAGAAACATATATGGATCACCATTAAGGTTAAATATGGACCTCTAGTTTGTATTTTTGCTCAAGCAGGGTTGTTTTTTTAACAATGTTTACCATTTTTAAGGAGGACCCAAGTATGTATATATGGGCTTTTGATTCTTATAGAGAAAGGATGCATCTATTTGGATCTATTATAATACAAAAAAGTGCTATATAGTCTATAGGTCTATATTGGTGTGGAAACTATAAGAAAATCAATAAACTTAGATTGGTTTTCCACCTATAGATAGACTTATGATCCAAACATGAAGATAAATCATAGATATGATTAATGCAAAGGGTTTTCATCCTTCAGCATGGACATAGTCTCAACAAGAAGTTGCCTAAAAAACATGAAGCCATGATATAGTTAGACCCATGAGCATGAGATTTTGTATTCAAATGAGAGATGGCATGAAATATTAAAGGGGGTATAGTATTGGGAACTATAGATATGATCATTCAATGCATCCTCAAAACCTTTATGACCCTTCTCACTCAACAAACCATAGGTAGTATCCTGATTGATAAAAAAATGTGGTAAGGTTTCCATTGGCTAAGGTGTAAAAGGTGGTAGCTCAGGTTCAATTAATGACCCAAGACAAAGTGTTATTTTTGGGGATGACATGATCATACATCCTTTATTTATATCTCTCTTCTCTTATAATACTAGTCTCATTCCCATTGAAGGGGTTCTCAACTCTTAGAATTTAGCATTTTATTTTCTAGGACAAGGATACTCTTTGAGACTCTTGTAAAAGTGTACTCATTTGATATGGTTAAACCCTATCAAAATATTGTAAGAAATACCTTTTGAATTTATATGATTAACTCTTTACCTATTTCTTGTCTTTAATTAGTGCTCAGTCTGCTTGTGTATCATAAATTTTTGAAGGAGATTCTTCCTAGTTTGTTGTCCTTCTACTTGCCTCTTTAAGGGCATTTTCAAATAAATTTATAGGTCTAGATTAGTGTTATATTTAGAACCTCTTATATGAAACATTTATGCAATTAGTGAGACTGAGTAAGCTATAGTTATCTTTTGATAGTCTAGTGTGTGTTCGAGCTTATATTATTATCCATTTAACTTTGGTGCATTACCATGTTAGCCTTATTAAGAGCCTTGATTATCTTTCTACCCCTTTTACCTACAAATCATTAGTCTAACATTAGTTTAGGTGAGCATCAAGAGGAAGTCAACCTTCTCTAGAGGTTCAACTCCACCATAGGTGATCCACAGCCTGGGGTTTTTCCCATTAGTTCTACTCAAATTAGAAAGGGCTTGAAGAACCCTATTCTAAAGGGTGAAAATTTGAGTTATAATAGGTATTATAGCCCCTCCAAGTAGTCTTTACTCATCCATTAGCCCCAAATTTGGTCATACTTCCCTATGCATGAGCCATATTTCTCCAAGGCAGTTTTTCATTTCTTAAAGCCTTGTTGAATTTTTTTGGGCTCAGTTGATGTTTTTAGCATTAATATTATTAATATTTTTTAAATTTATTTTGCATTGGAAAAACCTAGTTGTATGGATTTGTGCTTAGTATGGTCTATGTTTTTGAGTTGATTATTTATGACGGTTCATCTATTATGGGTCTTATTGTGTGGTTTGGATATTTGATGCAAGGAAGTTTAGAGTTTTGATCTTAGTCTTAGTTAGTTTGATTGATACCACTTCTTACCCTAGTGGATAATTCTCTTTTGTATGAGTGAATTAACCCCTAAGTTTCACTTAAGGGGGAGTCTTGGTGTGAAAAAGGTTCTCACCAAAAATGGTTTGACCCTTGGGTGAATTAGTTTTACATTTGGATGAATTCTACTCTTTTTAACTATTATGTTTACTTAGAAGTTAATAATGTGCACATATATTTAGCACATAATTAGATGGCTAAATATATGCACATGTATTTGTGTATAATCTAGTCACTCCACATATGTGGACCAAACCCCATTATGGGTTGTCCACCACCTTGTCCCCCACTTTGGTGTGTGCACATGGAGGTAACATACCCACTATAGGTTGTCACCCCTCCCTATTTCCTATATATTGAACACTCTTATAGTGAATTTTTAAGGTGAATGGAAGACTCATATTTTTTGAAATATTATCATATATATAATTTCATTTGATTTCAAATATTGTGTGTTATGTGCTTGACCAGTAAATATCACAAAATTTTGCACTCACATAATTTGGTGATTGTAGTGAACACTCTGACATGGTATCAGATCCACTCTGGTAATCGTGTGTCTAGTTTTATGTTTTAAACTTTCATTTTGAAATCTAGAGATTATCTACATATATTGTAAGGCAATTTTTTAGTGGGTTTAAAAAAAATTCAGGGGTCTTTTTTGAAATCTTAATATAGGTGATCGATTCTTTTTTAAGGGGTATATTTTACTAAAAACAAGGTATTCTTTTTTTAAGAAGTGTTTTTTGAGTAGGTTTGGTGCTTTGTAGATGCAGATTTTGCGTTGAGTAATTCTCACAACTAGTTTGGGTGAAGTTCAACCTGAAATACTGCCACTAATGGCATCCTAGCTCCCACAATCTCATCAAGCTTTAGTCAACTCATAAAAACCCTTATTCTAAGGCATTTTGATCTACTCAAGCATATACAAGGGCATTTAATTCCCTGAACCAATGCATTTTTTAATTTCCATGACCTGCTACATTACTCAAGGCCTTCCAAACACCATTCTATCCATTTTAACATCTTGTTGAACCCTTCACATGACATGTAAAGGATGTCTTTGTCATTCTAGATTTATCAATGGTAGTCTCAAACCTGTGGTAACATTCTAGATTTTATATTGGTGACACAAACCTATGTTTTAACCCTCTCACAAGCTATAACTATCTTTACATAACATGATATGAGTTCTTAGCCCTCCATTCACCCTTGATCTAGGCTTGGGTGGCCCAAAAATGGCATTTTGAGCCTCACACTTTATGAAAATGGAATTTAGGGCCTCTTTCATGACCTGGTTTCTCTCCATGACAACACTTGGGTTTTCTATCTTCCATCGCTATATCGACTAATGACATTCTGCCCTAAAAATTATAGATAATTATTTTTTAAATAACTAGGTTTTTAATTTATCCTTAACTATAATTTTATCCATTTGATTATATAAGTGGTTTCATAATTGGGTTGGTTAAGGATTTGTATTATTGTTGTGGAGATTATTGGTTCAAATCCCACCTATCTAGTTAGTTGAGCACATTTTTGGTTAATAGTGCATTTTTTATGAGTGGGAAGTCATTTACTATTAGGTTGTGGGGGAAGATAATCAAGCTACACATAGAGGTGAGTAGAAGGATTGGTTAATACTTGGAGTTGTGATTGGGAGGTCACTAGTTTAATTTTGATTCCATCACTTGGTTATAAGGCTATATTTATTTTATTAGCTTTAGTGCATTTAAATTTGGTGCAAATTTAATTAAAATGGACTATTAATGTTGGGAATGAAATATTTTAATAACTTTTGATCCATAAATCATAATCAAGTACTATCATTTTTAAAAGTTAATATTTTTTCATTATCAATCTATTAGTTCTATTTATATTATAATTGCACTAAAATTATAAATTGTCATATTCAAGGGGTTACTTGTGTTATGGGCCTCACTACTTTATGTATTATTATCTTTGTGCATTGATTTTTCTCATCTATGTGGATTCATTTTTGGCCTAGCCCAAAGTCCATCTCTAGAGTGTGCACAATTTTATACCCACTCTATCACTGATTTCTCACTTGGATGTATTCTCAACTATACTCAATTTCCTCATATTTGAGCATGCTTTAGGGGTTCATTGTAGTCTACCATACAGTTGTGCACTTCCCTAGTGTCTTCTCTCAATCGTGTTGACCCCATTTGAGAGACTCTAGAGGAGGATATTTGTTTCATCTCCTGTGATCCTTCTAGGGAAGACTAATTATGCTTCATGACATGCTTATAGAACACTTACTCATACACAAGAATCATATTCCATTTTTATATGGACAAATTCCTATACCCACTAATCTTATTCAGTTTGATAAGTGGGATAATACTTGTGACAAGGTTTCTACCAATCTATTACTACATGATATCATGGGTCTTCATTACCATGTGGAATATATAGAGTGTCCATGCACTATTTGGAATATCCTATAGTATCTTTTTAGATATCCTTTTTATACCTAAATCACACCTCCTCCACTTACTATCATCTCTTTAGAGATTAATATACTCTCTCCTCCTACTTCCATTCCATGTGATGACACATTCTTAGTGGACAATGATCTTCCTTCTATCAAGCCACCATTATAAGATTAGATTATACTCAACCTCAGTTATCTTATTATAGATTCTATTTCCATCCCTATTCAATATGTCACTCTTCTAGAGCTTTCATAGATTTTCACTTCAAAGGACTCTACTATTTCTAGTATGAGTACATTCATTGAGATCATCGATGACTTATATGTTCCTATGGATATTCATATTGTAGATCTATGTGCTTCATCTATAATATATTTTTTAGTGTTGATGATTATTAAGCCTTGCTATCCTCTTACCATAGACATTCTTTTAGTGAATGTTCCATGTATATCTTATTCTCTGGCTATTCTCTCCTCTTTATTATATGCTTCTTCATTTCCATATTCTACATTTAGTCCTATGATACCTTATCAGACTTTGTCACATTCAAGTATTAGTAGGGAGACATTTGAGCATTTTATGGAGATCTACATCATGACTCCTACTTAAATACCACTTGCATGGGAATTTTGTAGTTTGATAACTTGGGGTTTCTTTCTTCCAAAAGGAAGAGACAACATCTATTGTAGAGGGGCCTACTATAACATTTTCCATGTGAAATTTTTGTGCTTACCTTCTCTCTCTTCTTGATAGAGGAATTTATACTTCATGTTTTATAAGATATTAGGTATCATCATTATGTACTTGGAGTGTTGATTACTTAAATATCATCTTTTGGGGAGGTCTTTTAGTCTCCTCTTCTTTGTCTCTCTTTTGGATGGGGGGTTTCCCACTAGGTTTTCTCCTTTTTATCTACTTTATGAGATATTTATTATACATGGGTACCTTATCAAGCCTAGTTGTCAGGACCCATTCTCTTTTGCATGAGTGAACTAACCCTTAAGTTACACTTAACGGGGGTGTTAGTGTGAAAAGGGTTCTCACCCAAATTAGTTTCACCCTTGGGTGAATTAGTTTTACCTTTGGGTGAATTCTACTCTTTTTCACACTAACAAGAAGTAACATGATGCCTGAAGAATCAACATGTTTCATCAAATTTGAAATATCATAGTGGATGGTGGAGTTGGTGTTTTTTAATTCAAAACAATCTAGAGAGATTTTTCAAATTTTTTATTATTAAAAAAAACAATATATTATAATGTGGAGATATAAGGGAAAATAATATTGTTTTATAATATTTCATTAACTCATCATTCAAAGATCAGAGAGCTAGGCCCAATTTGGTAGCAGACCAACCCCCTCACAAATAAAAATAACTTTTTCTTTCTTGCTTGTTCCACATTCTACCTAGTGATCACTTTTTCTACTCGGAGGTCATCATACACACAATGGAGGTAGAATTTATTAGGGTAATGGGGCTCATTACCGAGCTAAGTTGATTTTTTTAGTTATTTTTTTAATAAAACAATATGTAGAAAATAATATGGGAGATATAAGGATATTTTGTAAAGTTATTGCCTTGTGGTATCACCCTATTCATTATATTATCATTTGCCTATTTAAGATAGAGATTGAGGTCCAGTTTGGTAGGTGGCTAAACTGTTAGGTTATGGAGCTAAAAGCTTCACTAATGCAAATAGGGAAGGAGGTTGTTGAGTGTCACAGTCACCGGCGTTGGTTAGGCCGACCAACG
The DNA here is from genome assembly GCA_037957365.1 of Torreya grandis. Taxonomy (NCBI): domain Eukaryota; kingdom Viridiplantae; phylum Streptophyta; class Pinopsida; order Cupressales; family Taxaceae; genus Torreya; species Torreya grandis. Next base: position 658,710 of record JARHVA010000773.1, on the reverse strand, counting down.
TTGGCCAGTGGTGGATAGGAATGCAACCGATGTCTGCAAGAGTCAGCCAACGTCGATCACCTCCAGGCAGATAGGGACCAACGTCGATCACCTGTGCGGTTCCAAAACTGTCAGTTGCATGAATATTTTGTTAACGAACCGAGAGTTTGCATGTTAAGAGCCAATTTTAGACTTGAAGCTGCGGATCTAATTATTGTAATTAGGTGTCTAATTATTGTTTGCATGAGATCTATATAATAGACTCATGGGTTGTATTGTAATTTGTGCTAGAGAGTAAGAGAGAAAATATTAGCTCCTTCTATGTGTGAAGAGAGCATTGGTGTGTTCCTCCTAGTGCCATAGTGCCAAGTGTGGGTGCTGGTTTGGAGAATCAAAGGGATTCTTCATGTATGTAGGATCTTGGTTAGCGGGTGTGCAAGGCCACATTTGGAGATCTGCATGGTAAGTAAGATCATTGATCTGTAGGTGTATGTGTGTGAAAGGTCTAAGGTTTTCAGGTGTGTAGAACCAAGTTGATCTGTAGGTGGTAGCAGAATCAAGGTGACAGCAACACAATAAGGAGCAAGATCAGGCAGGATCTACTTGGAGTATAGTGTGTACTCAGAAAGAGAGCAAAGAAGAAGGCAAGGAAGATCCTTCCAAAGTAACATCATTTGAGTTGTAGGTTGTTGCAGGTTCATGGGAGTTCTACTTGGAGTGTGTTGTGCACTCAGTTGAGTATGTATATATACTCGGTGTACTGGCAGTAGTGGATACTGACTGGTTGGAAGTGAACACCAACTCTATGTTTGAGTTGTGTGTTGGGACCATAAGAGAGAGAGCTTTGAGGAAAGAATTACTATACACTTGAGGTGTGGGAAGCCTATGAGAGGTGTGGAGGAGAAGTGGCATCTTCTTTATTGTAGTCCTTTTTGGATGAGTATTAATACAAGTTGTGTATTGTCTCTCATATTTTGTGTTGTTTTTGATTTCTAGTTACTTGTTACTTCTGGTTAATTCTGCATCTTAAGTTGCTTGTGCATGGTAATCAATGGTGCTTCCTTGGGGTCCTAATAGTTGGTATCAGAGCAAGGTTGTTGGCTCATAGCTTGATACCACTAACAGTTGGTATCAGAGCTAAGGTTGTAGGAAGCAGGTTTGTGTTTGTTTACAGGTCACTCTCAGGGGTTTCTGATTGAGTGGGAGTATAGCAACGACATAAGAAAGTACACTAAGAATGGAGAAACTGAATAACATGAATGGTCAATTACGGTCTTATGGAAAGAAAGAGCAGGAAAAGAAATATTGTTGGTTGGTAGAAGATCACCATGAAGGAATTGAAGAAGCAGATGTTGCAGGTGTTGTTGCACAAGATGATCTGGGATGTTCCTTGGATAAAGTTGAATCTTGGTTAATAGATTCTATTGCCTCTTTCCATGCTGCCCCAAATAGAGGGGTTGGTGGGCCTTGTCATAATATTGGCAAAGGGGAAGTGATGCTGAAATTGTAGGCAGCCAACACATGGGTGTTGAAGAAGGTCATGCAAGTCCCAGTCTTGAAGATGTAACTAATTGCTTCAAGAAAGTTGGGTGATGAGAGATGCACGGGAACTCTCACAGTGGATGTACTTGAATTAGCAGGTGGTAAGAAAGTAGGTACTCTTTATCTACTTGCTTGTATTACTGATTCTTCTTTTGTTGCAAAGACATGGCTTTGTAGGCTTGGTCACATGAGCAAGAAGGAGATGCATGTTCTTAAGCAAAAGATAGATGTGTTTGACAGACTTAATAACTAGAAAGCCTTGGTGTTTTTGGAGGAGATGACAGTTAGAGATCAACAGATGGGACTGAGTAACTCTGAGCAGCGTGGTTTGGATAGGTTTTTGATCCATGGAGAGCTCGCGGGTAAAAAGTCATCACTCACAGGGGAACACAGTTACCGGCATCGGTCAAAGGGAACCAGCATCGAATAGATAGGTGCCGATGTCAGTCATGTGCATACCAGATCTAGTGGTGTCAGGTAGTGTGGCTGCTAGCATCAGTCAGGGAACCAATGCCAGTGACTAGGTAAGATTGACATTGGTCAAAAAACTAGCATTGATAGAAAGGACAGTCGCATGGGAACTGACGTCAGTCAGATGCAGACTGTGTGGTGATCGAGGTCAGTCACTGAGATGGATTTTAGGTAGACAAAAAGCTATCAAGGAGTCTAAAATGCCCATGGGGAGGACTGAAAGTGTAAGTAAGCCTCAAATTCATTGTTCCTCTTCTTTATAATATTTGCTTATTACAGAGCAGGAAGGATTTAGGAAACAATGGGAGCATGGCATGATTAGGATGCATAACCAAACGAGAGATTTGGTAGGGTTGCCAGTCAGAAGAAAGCACTGAGAGATGAATGGATACCTTAGTTAAAGAATAGAGAGAATGGACACGTGAGATAGAAGGCTAGGTCATATGGTCTTAAGGAAGCTGCAGGACAGTGGTACAGGTTTTGATAGGTGGATGACAAAGCATGGCTTTAGTCAGTGTCATTGTAACCATTGTGTTTGTCTTACTAGGTGGATGATGGTCACGACATTATCCTATTACTATATGTGGATGGTATGATAGCTAGCAGGTTTGTACATAAAAGGTTTTATTGAGCTAAGGGTAAGGTTAGTTCAGTGGTTTGCCATGAAGGATTTGGGAGCAGTGAAATTCTTTGGCATGAGAGACATGGAAGATCATAGGTTGATTTTGTCTCCAGTGGGAGCTGATGTGAATCAGGTGTTGGTGAGGTTCAATACGCAGGATGCAGAATTGGAGCACACTAAGGGCTGGACAGTTTAGTGTCTGAAATCACATGAGGTCTTGTGTAGACCTGAGTTTTCCCCAGCAGTGGGAGATGTCAGAGAGTTAGGAGCTAATTCAGGGAAGTGGGTTCTCAAGTATTTGAGAGGGACCAGTAGCAGGTATACATGCTATGCAAGGTCAGGACTTCACTACATGGGTTTTTAGGTTTGGATGTGGTAGGTTACTCAGATGACAGGAGGTTCACCACAGGTGTTATGGTGGGTGGTCTTCAAGATTGATCTTGAAGAGGGATACAAGCCAGGAAATAGATTAGATGGGGTACAGGTATAGTGCAGCTATTTATCTCCAAGTGTGAGATTGTTAGGTTGTGGAGCTAAAAGCTTTACTGATGCAAATAGGGAAGGAGGTTGCTGAGTGTCATAGTCACCAGCGTCAGTTAGGCCGACTGACATCGGCCAGTGGTGGACATGAATGCAACTGACATTGGTAGGAGTCGACTGACGTCGGTCACCTCCAGGCAGATAGGGACCAACGTCAGTCACCTGTGCGATTTTAGAACTGTCAGTTGCATGAACAGTTTGTTAACAAACCGAGTGTTTGCATGTTAAGAGCCAATTTTAGACTTGAAGCTGTGGATCTAATTATTGTAATTAGGTGTCTAATTATTGTTTACATGAGATCTATATAATAGAGTCATGGGATGTATTGTAATTTGTGCTAGAGAGTAAGAGAGCAAATATTAGCTCCTTCTGTGTGTGAAGAGAGCATTAGTGTGTTCCTCCTAGTGCCAAGTATGGGTGCTGGTTTGGAGAATCAAAGGGATTCTTCATGTATGTAGGATCTTGGTCGGTGGGTGTGCAAGGCCACGTTTGGAGATCTACATGGTAAGTAAGATCATTGATCTGTAGGTGTATGTGTGTGCAAGGTCTAAGGTTTGCAGGTGTGCAGAACCAGGTTGATTTGCAGGTGGCAGTAGAATCAAGGTGACAACAACACAACAGTGAGCAAGATCAAGCAGGATCTACTTGGAGTACAATGTGTACTCAGAAAGAGAGCAAAGAGGAAGGCAATGAAGATCCTTCCAAAGTAAGATCATTTGAGTTGCAGGTTGTTGCAGGTTCATGGGAGTTCTACTTGGAGTGTGTTGTGCACTCAGTTGAGTATGTGTATATACTCGGTGTACTTGCAGTAGTGGATACTGACTGGTTGGAGGTGAACACCAACTTTGTGTTTGAGTTGTGTGTTGGGACCGTAAGAGAGAGAGCTTTGAGAGAAGAATTACTGTACACTTGAGGTGTGGGAAGCCTCTGAGAGGTGTGGAGAAGAAGTGGCATCTTCTTTATTGTATTCTTTTCTGGATGAGTATTAATACAAGTTGTGTATTGTCTCTCATATTTTGTGTTGTTTCTGATTTCTAGTTACTTGTTACTTTTGGTTAATTTTGCATCTTAAGTTGCTTGTGCATGGTAATCAATGGTGCTTCCTTGGGGTCCTAACAGTTGGTATCAGAGCAAGGTTGTTGGCTCATAGCTTGATACCACTAATAGTTGGTATCAGAGCTAAGGTTGCAGGGAGTAGGTTTGTGTTTGGTTATAGGTCACTCTTAGGGGTTTATGATTGAGTGGGAGTATAGCAATGGCAGAAGAAAGTACACTAAGAATGGAGAAACTGAATAGCATGAATGGTCAATTACGGTCTTATGGAAAGAAAGAGCAGGAAAAGAAATATTGTTGGTTGGTAGAAGATCAGCATGAAGGAATTGAAGAAGCAGATGTTGTAGGTGTTGTTACACAGGATGCTCTGGGATGTTCCTTGGATAAAGTTGAATCTTGGTTAATAGATTATGTTGCCTCTTTCCATGCAGCCCCAAGTAGAGGGGTTGGTGAGCCTTGTCATAGTATTGGCAAAGGGGAAGTGATGCTGAAATTGTAGGCGGCCAACACATGGGTGTTGAAGAAGGTCATGCAGGTCCTGGTCTTGAAGATGCGGCTAATTACTTCAAAAAAGTTGGGTGATGAGAGATGCACAAGAACTCTCACAGCGGATGCACTTGAATTAGCAGGTGGTAAGAAATTAGGTACTCTTTATCTACTTTCTTGTATTATTAATTCTTCTTCTATTGCGAAGATGTGGCTTTGTAGGCTTGGTCACATGAGCAAGAAGGAGATGCATGTTCTTAAGCGGAAGATAGATGTGTTTGACAGACTTAAGAACTGAATACTGACTAGTTGGAGGTGAACACCAACTCTATGTTTGAGTTGTGTGTTGGGACCGTAAGAGAGAGAGCTTTGAGGAAAGAATTACTATACACTTGAGGTGTGGGAAGCCTCTGAGAGGTGTGGAGAAGAAGTGGCATCTTCTTTATTGTATTCTTTTCTGGATGAATATTAATACAAGTTGTGTATTGTCTCTCATATTTTGTGTTGTTTCTGATTTCTAGTTACTTGTTACTTCTGGTTAATTCCACATCTTAAGTTGCTTGTGCATGGTAATCAATGGTGCTTCCTTGGGGTCTTAACATAAACCTCGTCACAATCAAACCAACTTTCTTATCCTTCTCTCTTTTCCTGATTGCTTATTTCACTCATTACTTCTCTCTCACACAAATGCACTATCAATAAAGTCCAAATCCTACTGCTTGGCCTATTTTCATTTCACGTGTATTAATTTGGTCGATTACACTGATTGTTCATTCTCATGGATGCATTATCAGCTAATTCTGATGTCTATTTGTTGAGACATGCATTTTCACTTGTGCACTATTTTCTCATACCTATCTAGATGCATTATTAGCTAAGTCTGACATTCTCACATTAATCATAATTATAATTGCAAATAAAGGGTGGGATGGGTCACTACTGATTGTCTCAAGGGGTTATTGTAGAGCTTGCAATCTCTTTTCTCTTTTAGGGTGGGAGTTTTTTCCCACTAGGTTTTCTTGATTTTATCTACTTTATGAGAGATTTATTTGTACATGTATACCTTATCATTCCTAGTTATTAGGACCCATTCTATTTTACATGAGTGAACTAAACCCTAAGTTACACTTAAGGGGGGGTGTTGGTGTGAAAAGGGTTCTCACCCAAAATGGTTTCACCCTTGGGTAAATGGATTTTATCTTTGGGTGAATTATGCTCTTTTTCACAATTATGTTTACTTAGGAGTTAATAATGTGCTCATATATTTAGCACATAATTAGACTGGTTCATAGGGAGGAGTCATGAGACTAAGATGCACATGTCTATCTTTAGCTTATAAGTGCACAAGATTTTTGATCTGGAGAGTAAGATGGAGTTGTAAGGACTTTGCATTGTAATTTTTTATGAGTAATAGATAGCTTTGTCTTTGAGAGCAACATGTTAATGGTCATGGATGTGGTAATGATCTCTTGGAGAGGCTCTGGGTGAGTGCCCTCACACACTCCATCATGGTATTAGAGCTATTGAGAGACCCTAGGTGAGTGCCCTTGTGCATTACAACATGATATCAAAGCTACCTTCGTAATCGTGTGTCTAGTTTTATGTTGTAAGCTTTATTTTGGAAATCTTGAGTTTATGAGCATATATTGTATGGCAATTTTTTTGAGGTTTTAAATAAAAAAATTGGGATATTAAAAATATCAAAAATCTTGGGATTTGTAAAATTTTAGGGGGTATTTTTTTACTAAAAATAGGGTAATATTGTGTTTAAGAGGTGTTTGTTGTACAGGTTTGGTACTTTGATTTATAGTTCTGATTTATGTAATCCAAAACCTATTCTATGTCATTTTCATGGCTCAGAAGCAATCACTCACCCCTTGATTCACCCTCAACATATCTCACAACTTGCTCACTTTTTCAGTTGATAGTGGTATTGATATTTGATTTATGTTTTTTTACTTTATCCATTATGGAGAATTCATGAGGGATGTATTTTTTTAAAGCTTCTTTTGGTTACCTAGGCATTTTTACCTACATGACAATGGAATTTATGTGTTTCTCCTAGATTTAATGTATCCAATCCATTATGTGGAATCTTGTTTTTATTATATTGGTGAAGCCCCAACATACCTAGGCACCATTTTTAATGCAAGGTTTCAACTAGCAGTTGGGGAATCACTTTTACTGCTTGAAACTTCATCCTTTTGACCTGGGCATTACATTTAACTATTGGAACTACACTTAACACAAATATAGACCTGGGAACCACTTGTTTTGCTATCAAAAAATTTAGACTTGGATGCCATTCAATAAAAAAACAAACTATTTACTAGTTTGGTGACCTCCCTGGCTATTTAACACTCTATTTTACTATTTAAAATAGTTCAAATCTATAATTTTTGGGGAGTGGTGGTCATATAATCATGTGGGATACCATTTAGGACTAAAAATCTTCATCTGGAGATTCATTTACACTTTCAAATTTTTTATTCCACCATTGACATATATATAATGTTTCTTTAGCTCTTTATGTAGTGTTGAAAGATTCCATGTGGTGCCTTACTTTCATCTAGAGGCTTCTAAAACTTGCAGACATGTGTCTATTTCTAGGTGTCCATACTTTATATATCCAATAGCTAGGTTTTTTAGATAAAACATTAGATTTTTGCCCAATGTAATTTAAAATTAGTTTTTATTATAAATTTTCTCTCTTAAGGGATTTTTTCCTTTGAGTGGCATGCATGGGCAAATATAAAGGTTTGGTAAAGGCTTAGTGATGTGACTAGGAGGTCACTAGTTTAATTACGGTTCCATCACTTGGTTATGAGGATATATTTTATATTAGCTTTAGTGCATTTAAATTTTGTGCTAATTTAATTAAAATGGACTATTAATGATGGGAATGAGATATTGCAATAACTTTTAATTGGTAACTTAGAATCTAGTACCATATTTTTTAAAAGTCAATATTTTTCATTCTCAATTTATTGGTTCCATTTATATTATAATTACACTAAAATTATAAAGTTTCATATTCTATGGGGTTACTTATGCTATGGGCCTTCTCACTTTCTGTATTGTAATTCATGCACTAATTGCTCACACATGGATACATTTTTTACTGTGTTCCGCATCCCCATTTTGAGGGTGAATTATTCCTCACCATAATAATGATTACTCACTTGGATACATTCTTGGCTATGTTCGATGTCCCTTTCATGAGTGTGCTTTAGGGGTTCATTATAGTTTGTACTGTATAATTATGCCCTTTCCTAGTGTCTTCTATCATTCATGTCAACCCTATTTGAGAGAATCCAAAGGAGGATAGTTGTTTCATCTCGAGTGATCATTTTTATAAATGATAATTATTATTTTTGGTATGCTTATATAGAAAACTTGCTCACATACAATAATTGTAATCCATTCCTATATGGACAAATTCCTACACCCACTAATCTTGTTCAGTTCTATAACTGGGATAATACATGTGACAAGGTTTTTTCCACTTTGTTACTACATCTTTCCATGGATATTCATTTCCATGTGGAATATATAGTGTGTCCATGTACTATTTGGAACATCCTACAGTCTCTTTTCTTAGATATTTTTGAGACCTACATCACACCTCCTCCAGTTTCTATCATCTCTTCTAAGACTATTGTACTCTCGCCTCCTAATTTTGTTTCTTGTGATGACATATCCATGGTGGATAGTGTTCTTCCTTATGTTGATCCCCCACTATAGAATGAGATTTTTCCCAACCTTATTTATCCTATTATAGATTCTACTTCCATCCCTATTCAAGATGTTACTCTTCTAGATCCACCCCAGACTAGCATTTTGGATGACTCTATTGTTTCTAGTATGAGTACATTCATGGAGAGTATCTAAGACTCATATGTTCCTATAGACATTTATCTTGTATATCTGAGTGCTTCATTTGTAGACTAGTCTTTAGTTTTGATGTTTCTTAAGCCTTTCTCTCCTCTTCCCATGGTCATTCTTTCAATAAATGTTCCATGTATATCTTCTTCTCTATCTATTCTCTCCCCTTCATTATATGATTCTCCATTACCATCTTCTACAGTTAGTCTTGTGATACCTATTCAGACTTTGGTACATTTAAGTAATTATTAGGGAGACATTTGAACATTTTTCAAAGATATACATCATTATTGCTACTTGAATTCCACTTGAGTGGGAAATCTATAGTTTGATAGATTATGGTTTCTTTCTTCTAAATGAAGAGACAACACTTGTTGTAGAGGGACCTAATATTTTCCATGTGACATTCTACACTTACCTTCTCTCTCATCTTTGTGGAGTCATACATCCTTCATATTTTTTAGGATATTAAAGATCATCAATTTGTACTTGAAGTGTTGATTGCTTCATCATCATATCTTGGGGGTCTTTTAGTCTCCTTTTTTCTCTCTTTTTGGGGGGAGTTTTTTCCCACTAGGTTTTCTAATTTTACTCCATTTTTTAGAGTTTTTTATGTGGTTAATAGGTCTTTATTAGGTCATTATGACATCATACTAATGTGATAATACATATGTGATAGCATGAGGTCAATTAGTGGATGGATAGGGTCATTCATCCCAATATTTTCCCTCAGTACTCTCTCTACCCATAGTGGAGGTGACCACCCACTCATCTTATCTAGATACATCATCATGCACTCAAGCAACCTATAAATTCATATTCTCCCTTTGTATTAATCATCCAAATCTAATGATGAATGTTTATGAATTATTTCTCTTTACACTTTCTCTCTCATCTATTACATAGTGTTGATGTGTAAATTTGATTTTATTGAGAGGTCTTGGAGAAATCTGACATTGTATCAGAAGACACCAGGGAAGTACACAACTTTATCATGGTAAATTAACTAAGACCAAGTCTTGCAGACTGTTGGGTGAATATTTTGTCATCAACTAACTGATGACAAAATGGGGATATCAGCCACAACATAGGGAGATTTACACCACGAAAAGTATGGGTTTACCAGATCTGGATGAAGTAAATCTCTCCTCTCATCAAGGGGAGGTTCCCTATAGATATTTATGCACTATATGTATATAATTAAGTAGAAAATAACACATGGGGGTGGTATAACAGCATCTACCTCTCTTTTTTCAGAGGTAATGTATAAAGAACAAAAGAGGGAAAATCCTGGTCTTAAGCTAACAACACTCCTCTTCTTTCAGGAATGGTATTAAACAGAGAGCAAGAAATCACCTGAAGTGACAAAGCCCACAAGAATACCCACGTAAGCACAAAGTCTTCCATAGTCTCCTTCACCGATTTGGAACAAGTACAACCATAGAGTGAAGTGAAGCACAAAGTCTTCACCTGAAACTACAAAAGATAACTGAATCTTAAAGATAAAAGCAGCACAAAGTCTATCTTCTACCTTCCAAAAATGCCCTCAGATAATACTAACACACCCACTTTGCTTATTAAATTAGATAAATAAGATATTACTAGGAAAAAGGACATAAGAACTATTTCCTAAATAACATAGACAATCTCAACACAAAGTCTGAAATAACCTGCTTCTCATTCATTCAACAAAATATGATTTACAAATTTGAGCACAAAGTCTCAAAAGTTGCTTCAATTTCAGCAGAGTGTTTGCTATTAAATTTTCCAAGATCATTTACAAAATGAGGTCTCCACTATATATAGGGAGAAATCCTCAAAAACTAGAAAATACTAAAATATACAAAATATCTTGGTCAAAGATGACTCATCTTTGACTTTTAGATATTTTTCCGAAATATTTACATGTAATTACATTTTTCAAAATTGCATGCACTTTGCACAAAATAAAAGTGCGTAAGGAGAGAAGAAGAAAGAAGGGGAGAGATTCAATTCTTGTTGCCAGATTTCTTCATATGTGCATCAAACATAGTGATGGATGCCTGAATTCCTATGTTGTCTAGCGCAACTATGTTCTTGGAGATGATTTTGGCTCTGATCAATGCGTCTTTCAATGCTGTGATGGCTTTAGCATGGCCAGTTAACCTGGATTTTAGATTCTCCAAAGTTAACTGAGCATCTAGAATGCTGTCCACAGTAGACATTGAGAAGGATTTTTCTTCAAAATCTCTCTGAACCATCTCCTTGAAATTCTGAATCATTTCTTCTGCCAGAAGGAACTGATTGTCCTTAGAGGTCAGGTTGCATGGCAGCTCTTCTAGTTTATTCAGCAGGCTCAGGTCACTCTTCTCACTAGCCTCCTTGAAAGCTTTGAGATCATCAATTAGATCTTTGAGTACCTGAATCTTGAAGATCAGTGACTCCTTGATTTCAACATAGGAGTCCTTGCTAGAGATGACATTGATAGATATTAAGGTGCTTTTCTTGAGGTCCTTCATTTCCTTCCATCTGCTAAGATCTTTTTCTGATCTATCGATCTCTTGAGAAATAAGGGAGATGAAGTCATCTAGTTTTGCTTTTACCTTCCTCATTTTTCCTGTCCTTTTTGCAACTTCTATAAGCAAAGAAACTCCCTGAGTATACATCTTTTCAATATAGTCCTCCAGGACTTTTCCCTTCAAATAAGTCTTTTCTACTTTTTGAATGACTAAGTCATCCATGGAGAAGGCCTCTGGAGTTGCTGCTTCAGAAGGCAAAGTGAACCTTTTTATTACTCTCGTTAGCTGATCTGGTTTGACTTTGTAATAATCTTTCATCTCCTTCTCTCTGTCAAATTTTTGGACCATGATGTCCATAGCTAACTGAAGATCACTTTTCGCACCTTCGTGAGTAACTTTGCCAAGTTCAACATGAGAGATGGAATAGTTGCTCATCTTGAAACCCTCAAGGGTTACGTCTTGTGGAGGCTTGGCAATTTCCAAAAAAAATTGTCCTTTTTCTTTGACCAATTTAGAGAGGATTCTTGGCCTCTTAGGAGCCTTTGCTTTCACCGGCACTATTTTGCCAAAGTCGAATTCATCTGGGGAGATGGCCATCTTCTTTCTTTTTGGCATGAAAGCTGTCATCCAAGGCAGGAGAGAAGTACCTATTGTGGCAATGGTTGTCTCAGCCAATGTTACTGTAGTAGTTTCCATACTGCTAGTGGTGACAGTAGTTATAGTTGGAGTAACTGGCAAAATTGCACCAACTACTGATTCTGGCTCGGGTGCAGGGCTTGCTGGCAAGTTGAAGGAAGGAGACGATAGACTTGGAATGGATTCAGAAGAGCGAGGGGAACTTCCAGAAAGGGCCCTGAGGATCACCAAATATGACTCTAGAAGGAGAAGCAGCTCTGGAAGAGGGAATACTGATAGGAGAGATGGGAGAAGAGGGTACCACAAGAGACTAAGGGGGAGAAGGAGATATGCTCTTGATTGGCTACGCTTATTCCTGTGAGAGCGGAGGTCCAGTGCTAGGTTGCCCTGACGGCTGATCATCTTTCTCCATGGGCTGAGCTGCCTGTGTCTACAGGTTCCATTCCTCAGTTCCTTTTGGTTCTGCTTCAGGCTCTTCAGTAGCCTTAGGTTTCTTGGATATAAAGATGATCCTAGGCTTGTGAGGCCTAGAAGGAGAAGGGACATCACCTTTGTTTTTAGTTCTATTTCTCTGCTTTCCTCTTCAATTTTGCCTGGTATTCAGCCTCTGATCCCGTAACAAATTCCTTCAGGGTGATCCCTTTGGCTGTTAACCAATCATTGGTGTTAGCCAATATTGGTTCAAATCTTTTTCTCAGAGAAGTCAGCTCCTTCTGAGACCACTGAATTGGAGAAAGAGGGGAACCAACAACCTTCTCTACCAGATACCTACTATTAACGATGTTTCCATCATCAACCAGATTGGAGGGGATCTCTGCAAGCCTTAGGTATTTAATTTGCTCTAGGGTCAGCCTGCAATAGTCCATTTTTCTAATCTCCTTACCCATTCTGAGGTCAACCCAGATATCCTCAATCATGGGTTCATGGAATTGGGTTTTCCTCCTGATCTTTTCCTTGACTCCCCTGTAGTCAAATTTTTCTCGTCTCTTGAATGGTTTTAAAGTAACCATCTGTATTTTGGTTTCCATGACCTTGGCTTTGGTTGATGTTGCAATGAAATACCTGCCAATCTCAATTGGAAACTTGAAACCTGGTCTCTTCAGCTCCATCTGTTTGGTATGCACGACAATCAATTGTCGGCAAAGTTCCATTAGCACTAGCTTATCTGAAGGAAACCTTGGGAGCATGTAGGGGTAGCCCTAGTAGAAGCTGACCTGAAGATAGCAAAAGGTGGGGAACTGAAGGAACATGTAGTTTTAATCATTGACCACCATCCAGGCCTCGTCTGATATTCTCTTTTGCTCAAGCTGAGGGTCGAAGAGGCATAAAAATGCAGCAAAAAAGGCATCATTTACCCTCCTAAAGTGACGGGTTGATCTTTGTAGAGTCAGTTATGGGTAATATGAGTGTACTGGGGTTGTCTTTCTATCCCCCTCCATGGTGAAGCCTAGAAAAGTCTGCATCGTGGCAGCTATGTACACAAGGTACGAAGTCATGTAGAACTTGTGAGAGGTCTGCACCTTGGTCAGCTACTCATGGAGGGCATTACTGATTTGCTCTCCCCAAAAGATGGCTTGTTTGCCCTGGAGGATGATCTTGATGAATGGATACATCCATTCATGGAATTGCGAAGAAGACAGGAGGCCCCGTACTCTGCTTAGAAGGGTGATCAAGTCACCAACTTCCTCAATGAAGTCGCTCCTCAGGAAGTTCTGTGGCCATCTGGAGAGGTTGGTCCTGGGGGTCTTCAACCACTTATAGTTCATGACCTTCTTCACCCTCTCAGGGTCTTTGTCATACTCCTTCTGCATCCATGAAGTCAATCTTAGTTACTTCAGTGGCTGGAGGGCACATGAACACTTTATCGATGAATTCTGGGTCTAACCGAATCACCATGTTGCCGCTGGCGTCTGAGACCGACCTGGTCTCTTTATTGTAGAAGTGAGCGCATTGGAGGATGAACTAAGTATGATGCACTGCTACCAGAAAGGCAGCCACCAGGTGGATGTTGCTCTCGATGATCCTCTTCATCCCAGTGCTTGGATTCATCGCCTTTGTTCGTGCTAGGAATTCAACCATGTCCACATGGCCGATCTTAGTGTCCGAATATCATCAACATTGGAAGTGACAGATGTGAGTGGGAAGATGCCCTAATACTTGTATTTCATTATTTTTGCCTTTTTGGGAGATGCTTCTATCATTGGGAATGATCTCGACTAGATGGGAGAAGATGTGTAGGAGTTCATTAATTGAACTGCAGTCATGATCGCCAGATTAGAGGAGAGTGGATGAGAGGGAGAAAGCACAATTTAAGTGATATGGGTTACTGGAGGTCACTTAAAAATGTTGGGTGGAAGAAGGAATGAAAAATGAGGAAGAAAGGGAAAGAAAAAGACAACTCAAAAAATTCTTGGGAGTTAAGAAAATCCGAGGGAAGAATGCACCGTCGCAAAATTTGCCACCCCTGCATGTAGGGATAAAAGAGTGCAAGGGCGGCTAAATTCACCACTCATGTAGGGATGGGCTGCATAGGCAACGAATTTCACCACCGTTGCAGACTGAAGGAGGAAAAGGGTAAGGGCAGCAAAAATTGCCGCCCTTGCAAGAAAAGCCTATAGGGGCGGCAAATTTTGCCGCCCTTGCAAGGAGGGCAGAAAAAAAGTAGGGGTGGCAAATTTCATACCCTTACAGGTTTGGAAGAGAAAGAAGGGCGGTGAAATTTGCCACCCCTTCAGGGAACTGTTACTTAGGGGAAGACATGGGTGGTGAACTTCACCGCCCTTAGGGCTAAATGCGGGATAGGAAGAGGGAAGAGAAAACTATGGGTTAGTAAGAGGGATGGCACAAATCACCACCCTAACAGGGAAGAAAGCACAAAAAATGATAACTAGAGGAAGAAAATGGAAAGACAAATGCAAAAAAGCAAAACCAACCTAGAAAACCGCACGCGCCACAAGTTCAAATCCTTGAATACGTGCTTCAAGTCACTCACCAAATAATCCAGATGTAAAGAGTAGGAGGAGAGGAGGAAGCAATGAGAAGAAATGAGGCTCAAATCAGTTTAAATGGGGTGAAAATTGACTCCCAACCACCCACCACGTGTGGCAATAAATGCCGTGCATGGTTATCGAGACATGCTAGGGTGGCAAAATTTGCCGCCCTTGCATGTTCCGGTTCATCTGAGTGCAGGGGCAGAAAAATTTGCCGCCCTAGCATTTGCATGCCCTTGCAAGCAAAGGTGCAGGGGCGGCAAAATTTTCCGCCCTTGCACAAAACAAGGAAAATGTAGAGGCGGCAAAATTTGCTGCCCCTACAGGTAATGGAAGAAAAGACTAACTCTGGAAGGAGACAGTCTAGGGGAGGGGAACCTTGGCCGCAACAAGATCGTAACTACTTTCACATTGCGAGGCCAAGATGAGAATGAATTCAAAACTTGTCTCACGACCAAACTTAGAGAGACAAAAGATGAAACAGACAAGTTTTGTAGGGGGTTGTTCACAAACAAGCTCACAATGCTATCACTCACAAATTACACAACACTTATTACATTAGTATCCTAACACAATAAGATTTGACTAACTAGTTCCATCTTTCTACACAATCCAACCTAATCCACACTAAATGCCTTGGAGGATAGGCCTATAAATAGGCTAGTTGAGTGTAGGATGGCTCATCCAAATAAGGTGAGTGGATAGGCTCCTCCACTATGGGTGGAGAGATCACTAAGGGAACATGTTGATGCAGTGGATTGCACCCGAGGCAAGGAGGTCGAGCTCCTACCTTCCACACACAACAATGGAAACTCCCCTCTCACCTGTGGGACCAACGAAGTAGGAGGGGAGAGTCTCTAGGTAAGGGATAGCTCCCTTTGATGCATCTAATTTTTTCCAATAAGTGCTAATGTGTATATATATATATAATGGGGGGGATGAAAAGGGAGAAAGATTGCAGGAAAACAAATCTACTCTAAGGAGGTGATGCACCAAAATAAAAATTGACCTTCTCACATTCACACTTAAATTAGACAAACACATACATACACTTCAGACTTGGCAGAAGGACCAGGCTGCAAGAAACTTGGCAAGGAGGCTTTAATGGAAAATATAGAAAATAGAGATTCACCAAAGGTGCTATGAAATGCACACTATATAGTGATTTATTCTATTTTTTCTATTCCAAATATAGCTCTCCTTTTCAGCTATAGAAATGGCACCTTGTAGATGCCAGGTATGTTGGTGTTGGACCTGTGAAAGCATCAAGAAACAATGACTAAACATAAACTAACACTTGAGACATACACAAAAATATCTATCCAAGATAGAGGTAAAAAATGCGTTTATTGATTCAAGTGAAATTTTACCAGGGCTATGCCTTACAAATGTGGAAGATCCTTTCTCAAATGACAAGTCCTCAATATATAGGAGAAGAAAGGAGGCCTTTTGGTGCCCTTTTTACAAGTGAACCATGTGCCTTGCGAGCATTGGGAAGAGCAAGCCGCTTAAACATAAATGTTATGTCAGCCTTGGCTCTGACTTCAGGCATTTATTCAAGGTGATTACATAGTTTGTCTACTCATAAATGCAAAATGAAGAAAATTGGTTGCACTACTAGCTATTTGCACCTCTTAATGGTCAATTTGCAGGCACTATATCATCTGCCGAAATAACTTCTTGAATCGGCACCTCCTTTGCCACTTGGACTATTTATCTACTCCTACACTTGGCACTTTTGTATTTTCTCTACCTTATCTTCTTCTTGCTCTTTCAGCCCTCGAGGGCAATCTTCTGGTAGGTCACTACGTTCCTTGGACCTTTTCCATAGTTAGCACTTGGGCGTTTAAAAAACAATAGCCTTTTTCCTGGCTTAAATTTGACAGCTTTTGGGACGTCACTGTCCTTGGCAAAAGTCATCGGGTCCTTTTGTTGAATCATCCATTGAACCAAATGATTGAACCAATCCATTGAACTAGTTCAATGGTTCAATGAAGTGCATCGAGCTGCTTGAACCAAATCCGAATGATCTGAGTGATGAACTCCTGCATTGAACCAAAGGCTGTTAAACCGTTGAACTAAACTGAAGCATTGAACCAAGGTTGAACCAAGTGCCGATGAACTTTAAACATTGAACCAAGGCCTTGAACCAGTTCAATGGTTTAAAGATGCCAATTTTTCTATGATTTCCTTCAGACCAGAGCCCGAAGAAGCCTTGTAAAACTTGGAACTCTCTGAATTGATCCTTCATGCGCCAAAGGACTAAACTGTTGAGTCTATAAAAATCGCCAGAACCTACAGAGTTTGTAGAAATTTCTAGATTCATGAAAAATCAAAAAATGAAAATGGCCTAGCACAGTAGGGGTAGAAGGTGACCAATTTTTGGCCTGTTGGGCAAAAAATGGTAAACAAATTGGTGACTTCTAGGGGAAGCATGCCTGCTATGCTTAAAGACCAGTTGCCTTGCAATCCATTGGGCACAGAGTTAGATGCAGCTTGAACAAAGTTAATAACAGCCCCAAAAAAAATCCAAGAATCAAACCTGGAGCCTTTTACCCCACACGCAAAGGGAAACACACAAGGTTAAAAACACTACCTATGCAATTACACTTAGAGAAAGTAGGAAAGACAACTAAAAGCAAACTACTATATACAGCTAACCAGGAATATTTGTCTCCCTCCTGGATCAAAGGGAAAATTTCTTAAGTCCCCTTCCTGGCAAGAAGACTTATGGTGGTAGACAAGTGGCTGAAAGCAAAAGAGATTTGGTGACTTGGTCCTCTTGCCTGTCACCTGGTTTGGCTAGTATTTGAGTGAAATAGATTCAAACATGCTCCCAACATATGTGTACTCTATTTATTCTTGGAAGCTTGTTGAATGCTGGTTCATCATATTAGTGCTCTTCACCAAGAAATTAATGGCTACTAGCTCATCACCATAAGCCCTTTGATCTGCACATTCCCTCTATAATGCATCATGGTCTGACACATTTCCTTCTACCTCATTACAGACTCTGTCAGACTCACCTTCTGCTCCCTCTTAGCCTTCTTAAAGAAGGGTGACTATGGTGATGTCTGAAATGGACTCACAAAATGATTGGTCATCCCACAGAACATCGCCTCTTTATTCGAAGCTTTCTTCTTCAAGGCCTTCCTCAAGGGAGACCAGCCTCTCCTTTTCTTCCTCCAACTCAGGCTCTTTAGCGTAGTCATCCTCCTCATTGAATCAACAAGGAAGTTCATCAAACAAGGGGAAGAGAGCTCACTATGCTTTTGTTCCTCCTCATACTACTGGAATGTTTGCATATATGCAAGACCTACATCTTCTCCATTGCCGATGGTGTCTTCACAAGAAGCATCAATGATGATTTCTTCTTCATTGTCACTCATGATAGCCTCCTAGAAAACTACAAATTGGATCTTCTGCTCCTCACTCACCTCCTATAGAATAGGTTCCTCCTTGAGAAGGGGTGAAGTGGGGAAATTATGTGGAAGAGGAGGTAGTCCTTGAGCTAGAATCGAATGATTCTCCTCCTTCCAGTTGGTCAACACTTCATCTATATCAGGTGTGGCCTAATAGCTCTCTTGGAGGTGTGTGGATAGCCTGGGTTCAGACAGGTCCACCACATGTTGGCTAAGGAATATCATTTGGGACTCCAACTCTGCAATTCTCCTAGCTATATTTTCTTGAAGGAGCCTTTCTTGGAGATCATAGGAATCATGGGTAGGAGCATCTTTATCTTTTTTAAGATTTTGAGCAAAACCTTTCTTTTCCTCTTTCCTGCCCTATGATTCCACTATTTCCTTCCAAGTCAGGAATGTACCATCAGGGTGAAAGATCTCAGAATTGGAAGTTTCCCTTCTGGTTGAAGGGTGACTAGGAGGGTTGCTTGGGGAGATGCCATAAAGAGGCTGAGTCTAATCAAAATTATACGAAGGAACACAAAGTCCATGATTTTGTGCAAAGGAATTATACATACGAAAATTGATTTATGATGGCACCATGCTTCTTAACCAGCCGATTCAACTCAGAGTCACCATTGGTGTTGATGCAAAAGCCTCCAAAGGCTATTTGGTTGAAGAACACACCAAAAATTCTTTAACTCTTTGGACACAACTTGTCCTAGTTAGTCCCACTGGGCATGCCAGAAAGTATTGATGCAGTGGATTGCACCTGGGGCAAGGAGGCCGAGCTCCTGCCTTCCACATGCAACAATGGAAACTCCCCTCTCACTTGAGGGACCAGTGAAGTAGGAGGGGAGAGTCTCTAGATAAGGGCTAGCTCCCTTTGATGCATCCAATTTGTTCCAGTAAGTGATAATGTATATATGTATATATATATATATATATATATATATATATATATATATATAAATATAATGGGGTGGGGGGTGAAAAGGGAGAAAGATTGCAGGAAAACAAATCTATGCTAAGGAGGTGATGCATCAAAATAAAAATTGACCTTCTCACATTCACACTTAAATCAGACAAACACATACATACACTTTAAACTTGGCAGAAGGACCAAGTTGTAAGAAACTCGACAAGGAGGCTTTAATGGAAAATATAGAAAATAGAGATTCACCAAAGGTGCTGTGAAATGCACACTATATAATGATTTCTTCTATTTCTGCACTTCCAAATATAGCTCTCCTTGTCAGCTGCAGAAATGGCACCTTGTAGATGCCAGGTATGTTGGTGTTGGACCTGTGAAAGCATCAAGAAATAATGACTAAACATAAACTAACACTCGAGACATACACATAAATATCTATCCAAGATAGAGGTAAAAAATGCATTTATTGATTCAGGTGAAATTTTTCCAGGGCTATGCCTTACAAATGTGGAAGATCCTTTCTCAAATGACAAGTCCTCAATATATAGGAGAAGAAAGGAGGCCTTTTGGCACCCTTTTTACAAGTGACCCATGTGCCTTGTGAGCATTGGGAAGAGTAGGCCACTTAAACATAAATGTTGTGTCAGCCCTGGCTCTAACTTTAGGCATTTTTTCAAGGTGATTACACGGTTTGTCTACTCATAAATGTGAAATGAATAAAACTAGTTGCACTACTATCTATTTGCACCTCCTAATGGTCAATTCATAGGCACTGTATCATCTGCCGAAATAACTTCTTAAATTGGCACCTCCTTTTCCACTTGGACTATATGTTTACTCCTACACTTGGCACTTTTGTCTTTTCTCTACCTTGTCTTCTTCCTACTCTTTTAGCCCTCGGGGGCAATCTTCTGGTGGGTTGCTGCATTCCTTGGGCCTTTTCCATAGTTAGCACTTGGGCATTTTAAAAAATAATGGTCTTTTTGTTGGCTTAATTTTGATGGCTTTCAGGACGTCACCGTCCTCAGCAAAATTCATCGGGTCCTTTTGTTGAATCATCCATTGAACCAAATGATTGAACCAGTCCATTAAACCAGTTCAACGGTTCAATGAAGTGCACCGAGCCACTTGAACCAAAGCTGAATGATCTGAGTGATGAACTCCTGCATTGAACCAAAGGCCATTGAACCGTTGAACTGAACCGAAGCATTGAACCAAGGTTAAACTAAGTGTTGATGAACTTTAAACATTGAACCAAGGCCTTGAACTAGTTTAATGGTTCAAAGATACCAATTTTTCTATGATTTCCTTCAGACCAAAGCCTGAAGAAGCCTTGTAAAACCCAAAACTCTTTGAACTGATCCTTCATGTGCCAAAGGACTAACATGTTGAGTCCGTAGAAATTGCCAGAACCTGCAGAGTCTATAGAAATCACTAGATTCATGCAAAATTGAAAAATAAAAATGGCCTAGCATAGTAGGGGTAGAAGGTGACCTATTTTTAGCCTGTTGGGCAAAAAATGGTCAATAAAACATAGTGGGATAAGTGACCTGAGTGGACTAGGCACTCGGGAGACTAATTGGGATGGATGATCCTATCCACTAACTATGTGACCCCATACACTCACAAGTGCATGATGACATTATGGTGATGTCATACCTCACCTAATAGACCTAATTACCACATAATAATATGAAGTAAATAGGTGTAGTAAATACCTACACCAACACCCCCCCTTAAGCATAGTTTAGGTGGGTATAAGAATTGGGTCTTGATAACTAGGCTTGATCAGGTACCCAAGTAGAAAACAATCTCTCAAAAAGTGGAGTAAAAAGAGAAAACCTAGTGGGAAAAAAAATCCCCCCAAAAAGAAGAAAAGAAGAGGAGACTAAAATACCCCCCAAAATATGATGTTGAAGCAATCAACACTCCAAGTACATAGTGATGATCCCCAATATCTTGAAAAATGTGAAGGATGTGTGCCTCCATAAAGAAAAGAGAGAAGGTAAGCACATAATGTTGCATGGAAAATGTTGTAATCAGTCCCTATGTAATAAATAATTTCTATTCCTTTTGAAAAAAATAATCCCAGAGCAATCAAACTACTAAATTCCCACTCAAGTGGAATACAGGTAGGAATCAAGATGTATATCTCTAAAAAATGATCAAATATCTCCTAGCTAATGCTCAAATGTGCCAAAGTCTGATCAAGTATCGTAAGCATAATTATATAAGATGGAAATGAAGAAGCATATAATGAATAGGATAAAATATCTAAAGAAGAAGATGGACATGGAGCATTCACTAAAAGAATGTCTAGAAGAGGAGAATAAGGCTCTATAACCATCAAAATTAAAGATGATACTACAGATGAAGCACATAGCTCTAAAGTATGAAAGTCCATAAGAACATATGATTTGTCAATACTCTCTATGTGTAGTCACTAAAATTAGTGAGGTCCTCCAAAATTCAATTCTATGATGGCTCTAAAAGAGTAACATCCTGAATAGGGATGGAAGTAGAATTCACAATAGGATAACTAAGGTTGGGTAGAATCTCATCATATAGTGGGAGATCGATAAAAGGAACAACACTATCCACCATGGATGTATCATCACAAGAAATAAAATCAAGAGGAAAGATTACAATAGTCTCTAAAGAGATGATAAAAAGTGAAGGAGGAAGAGTGATGTAAGTCTCATTAGGATCTCTGAAAAGAGACTATAGAATGATTGAAATGGTGTTGGGACACATGGTGAACTAATATAGAGATGTAGATCCCATGAAATATACAACATCAAGGTACCATGAACCTTGTCACAAGATTTATCCTACTTAATATACTAATAATGATCAGTTGGGGTAGGAATCTATACATATAAAAATGGAGTACAAGTCTTTTTCCTGAGCAAGTGTTCCATATACACATGCCAAGAAGTATAGTTAGTCTTACAAAGAAGAATCACTGGAGTAAACTCAACCTTCCTCATCAATAGGTATCTCCCAAGTTAAGTTGATATGATCAAGAGAAGACACCAAGGAAGTACATAACTACATAATACAAACTATAATGAACCCCTAAAACACACTCATGAAAGGGATGCTATGCACAACTAAGAATACGTCCAAGTGAGCAATCAATGTTGGAATGAGGGATGATGCACACTCATAATGGGGATGTCAAACATAGTCAAAAATTCATCCACATGTGAGCAGTAAGTGCACAAATTACAATGTAGAAAGTGGTCGGGCCCATAGTGTATATAATAAAAAATGCTCCATAATTTAATCCTAGATCAGATGGGATAGAGCACACCTACACTTCCAATTGGGGGGCATACAATTTTTAAGTGAAAGCATGATCAATGTGAGGATTTGCTAGAACCAATTAGGGGATCACTTGTCACAACACACCATGCGAGATAGGGTTCTAAAGCCTATAGTTAACATAATCACATAACAACCCTAAAAGAGTCCTATGATTTGATATTTCACTAATCTAATAACAATAAAATTAAATTTAATATAGTGTACACCAAATATTTTGATACAAAGTGGGGGTTAGAAACAAAAAAAAATAAACAACTAAACTAAACATGTATAGAAGACATATACTCACATCAATGTATACAAAATCCTAATACATAGAAGAAAATAATACATATGCTCTATCTATCTACTATTAAAAAGGAGGGTTAAAGTTGGGAATACTTACCTTTGAAGATGAACCCACCAAGCCTCAATCTCCCCCTTGGCCAAGGTACTTCATAAGAGATTATCATGGTATGTAAGGACAACTAAGATAAATCAACTTTAGGCTACACAACCTATCCAAGCATCTAAAATACTTATCCATAATATGAGATCAAAGCTCCAAATAAATTATTAAACCTTAAATTTGTATTCCCCAAGTAGAATGGTCAATAGGCAGATGTTTATTCCCAAGTATTCACTTAATTCTTTGCTCTTATCAAATGGTAAAGAATGACCTCATATACATAGTGGTAACTTACCCTAAAAAATTTTAGGAACATCAACTGTGTTAGGTTCACCCAGTTGACCTAGCACATTTTTAGGGCTAACTCTCTAGGTCTATGTTAGGTCAGCCAAGAGGTCAACAAACTAAAAGAGAGAGACAGTCCCTAAATTATACTAGTTCAACCTGGTCGACCTAGCATAATTGATAGGTCAAAAGGGTACTAAGGCAAGAAATGAAGGATAAAACATAGCAAATGATGGGAATAAATAGAACTAAGAAGAATAATCTTGGGTTTAATGGTTTTAGGAGACTAGAGTGTGGATGATAAGTGGTAAAAAGAATGATAATCTTACAAAGCATTGATGGTCTACCCACCCCTTTCTCGGTGCACCCCTTAAGGCATGCACTTAGAGAGATTGAGACTCGATAGGTTCCTTCAAGATATAAAGTGTCATTAATCAATAAAATTTAAAAATATTATGTGTATAAATATGCTCCAGTTGAATCTCATCATGTGTCACGTAAGTACAACATGGGATGATGCTTTAGAAGAGAACATGATAACACATAACACTGATGCTAAGTATGGTGTGGTAAGTAAAAAATAAGATAAATAAAAGGATATAATTAAAAAACACATACCTTTAACTTACCTTAGTGTTGTAGATAAAAAATTAGACTGAAAAAAATGAATGTGTCTAATGTAGAGTACATTAGGCGAACCTATAGAAGTTAGTGCAAAAAGATAGCCAAAAAGTGAAAGTTTTGGAAGATAGGCATATAGTGGTTAGATTGAGATTTGAAGAAAATTGGAAAATTAGAATTATTAAGGCAAGGCTATAATATTAAAGGGAAATAAATGATAAAAGGATGGCAAATGAATGACAAATGATAGGAAATAAATGACAAATGATTGGAAAAGGAAATGATAAATGATAAATAAAACATAAATGGCAAAAAGGAAATGTAGAACATACTAAATAATCTAAAACATGAATGATAAATGAAATAGTAATACAAGATAAAGTGAACAAAGATATGAAAGAAGGTGTAAAAAGTAACCTTATGTAAGATAGGCATGTCAAATCAAACATAAATAAAAATATGAAAGAATGTCGAATGAAATGTAAGTCAAGATGTAAGATAAATATAAAGAAGGCATATATAAATAGAAACATGTAATAATGGTAAAAGGGTGCAGACTCAACTGTCTACAATAGAAGGGTAGTACAATAATATCAAATGAAAGAAAATAGTGATCCATAGTTATTCACACATGTTGTTTTGCTTTAAAAGATAGATAAAATTGAAACAAAGTAGTACTAACATGTTTTTAAGAGAGGAAGAAGAGGGAAATAAAGAAGAGGGAAAATACATTTGGAATCACAATTTGCATGTCAAAGGGGGGAAATTAAATGGGTGGAGGGGAGAATGAATGAAAAACCAAGGTAGAGGAACTCTTTATTGAAGTCAAGGCATTCAAATTATGTTTTTCAAAACAAGATGACTTTTGACCTTAAGAACTATGAAGAACTTATTTTAGCCACACAATTATTAGGTAAATAGATGGAGTATAAATATCATCCCATGAAGGCTATATGCATGAAAATTAAAATGAACCTACTTCCCCACTATGTGTTACCTACTCTTCAATACCCCTTACAGGGTTTTCAGTATTCTACAAAGATTGGGTAATTGCATGAGAAAGTAGTTAATGCCATAGAGTTTTTTGAACTCCTTTATTCCAATCTATTGGCCTACCATAACCCAAAGGACTTAGGCTCTATGTGAAGCTGACTGTAGAGTTTGAGCTTCAATTAGAGATGAGAGATGTGATTGTAATCACATTTTTTGGTGTGAATTTGAATTTTGAGATTTGTATTTTGCCTTTTAGATATCATTGCCTTTTGATTAAAATTATTTGGATTTTAACTTTCTTGATGGCTTTTTCTATTCCTCCTCCACACGGATTTGGAAAACCAAATATGGGTGCTAAAGATGACTTTAATTTAAATACTTGGGACTTGGTTACTAAGAGAGAGAAACTTTAAAGAGCATGGGGTCTAAGAGTCTCATAAATCTAAGTAAAATAAAAGTGTTATCTTGACTTCGACTTTGTTTTATCCAATGTGGAGATGAAAGAAAGGAAAAATCAAGATGAATGACACATGCAATAATTTAAATTACTTCAAATTGCAAAAAATGTGACAGAGGGAAAAAATAAGGGATATACTGATAGTAAAATGTGATTCCTTACCATAATAAAGAGGGAAATAGAGGAAAACATGCTAACATAGATTGTATGCAAATTACATCTAACAAAAGAAGCAAAAGTGAAAGTTGAGAATAAGGAGCAAGAACATTAAAAGAATGGTGATTTTATGATGAGGGCCAAGTCTTATCCATTATAATACAAAGTAACTCATAAAAGGGAAACCCACAAGGGTGATAATAAGAAAGAGAAAAAGCAAAGTGAGGGAGCCTTCTTATAAAGCAACTCAAAAAGAAAAACCCAAAGGTTGCCAAAATAGCATTAGCAAGAAAAACAATGAGAAAAACATAATTACAAGATGGTAATATTGTGAGGGGTGTCAGGTCCTATCTATGGTATTATGAAACAACTCACAAAAGAAAAATCCACAAGGGTGTTGTTGACGTAGTGGATTGCACCCTAGACAGGAGGCCGAGCTCTTGCCTTCCACACGCAATAATGGAAACTCCCCTCTTGCCTGTGGGCCTGGCAAAACTGGGGGGAGAGTCTCTAGATAAGGGCTAGCTCCCTTTGATGCATCTGAGTTATTCTAGTAAGTTTCTAATACATATATATATATATATATATATATATATATATATATATATATATATATATATATATATATATAATGGGGGGTTGAAAAGAGAGAAGGATTATAGGAAAGTAGAACCTAATATAAGAGGGTGATGCATCAAATAATTTTGACCTACTCACACTCACACTCTGAACCATACGAACACATACATACACTTTAACTAGTAAAAAGACCAAACTGTAGGAAGCTTAACAGGGAGGCTTTAATGGAACACACAGAAAAAGGACTTACCATAGGCACTGTGGGAGAAGCACACTATCTAGTAGCCTCCTTCTACCTCTGTGCTCTAGGTGCAACTCTTTTTGTCACCTATAGGAATGGCACCTTGTAGATACCAGGTGCATTGGTGTCAACCCTGTGAAAGCATTAGGAAGCAATGACTAACTAACACTCAGACACACTCAGAGAGATATCTAACCTGAATAGAGGTAAAAATACATTTTTATTGATTCCAGGTGAAAATTTCTAGGGCTTCACCTTACAATGTGAAAGATGTCTCTTTAAAATGAGAAGTTACAATATATATATATTAGAGAAGAGAGAAAAAAAAGTGCCTCTTTTGAAAAAGACTTTTGGCACCCTTTGACAAGTGGCCCATGTGCGTTTCTAGGGCATTAGGAAGAGGAAGCCGTTGAAATATAAATGTTGTGTCAGCTATGATTCTAACTTAAGGCATTTAAAAACATAGTCCATGCCATTTCTCCACAAACAATACTGGTCCTTGAAGGCACCCACGTGGCTTGTCTACTCATAAATGCAAAATGGAGAAAAATGGGTCACACCGTTCAATGTTCACACCTCTTGATGACCAATTCGTAGACACTGTGTCAACTGCTGAAGTAACTCCTTGAGTCGACACCTCCTTTTGCCACTCAAAATGTTTGTCCATTTTTGCACTTGGCTCTTTTGCCTGTTTCTTCAGCTAGTTGGTGAGTTTGTTTTCAAGTTCCTTGCCACTTTTAAAAATCAACAGATATTCCATTGTCTTAAATTTGATGCCTATGGGGATGTTATTGGTTCACTATTTCAATGGTCTGGGCGGCCTTCAATTTCTAATTCCTTTGTCTTTGAATTGGGAGTGCTCTATCTTTGACATTTGTCATAGTCTGCTACTTTAAAACTTATGAGACACTTGAAACATATATGCAAACACTTGTCATGCTCCACTGAGTTATAACGGGACATGTGGCAGCATTTGCTACCTTTTTAGAAACTTTAGATGTCCTTTGAGAGTCCCACAAAAGATGACACATGGTGGCTTCTGCTGAGCTCTGGAAACAATATTAGAAACATTTGGGACTCACTTAGATTTATGCGGATGATGACACTTGGCTCATTCTACATTAGAAATAAAAACCCGAGGGCTCACCATAGCCTTTACGCAATAATGAAATAAAATGAAGAACTACAGATGTTGACACTTGGTAGTTTACATTGAGTCTCACCAGGGACATGTGGCAACTTTTGCTACATTTAGAGAGACACATCAAAAACTTTTCTAGTTGCCACTTGGTGCCCTCTATGTGCACTAAGAAAAGCTTATTGAAAGAAGCTTTTGAAACTCATAGGAACTCAAAATGCAGATGCCAACACTTGTCATGCTCCATTGAGATATAAAGGAACACGTGGCACATTCCACTGATTTTATAGACAAAGTAGAAAGGGGCTCAGGAGATGACACTTGGTAGCTTCCACTCTCGGGCTCATTTCTAGTTAGCGCTCAAGAATTTAAAGATCAAATAACTATTTCCTTGCTGTAAAGTTAACATTCGCAATCCCATCACCATTTTAAAACTAACGACTAGTCTATTTCTCTAAAATTGATGGCTTAAGAGACGTCACCATCCTTGGAAATTCCTTCGGTGCTTTTCTCTTGATCATTCCTGAAGGGAAAGTGTCCCTTCATTTTGGCTGAGAGTCCCCTACAAGGGTACCTACCCTTCGGGGTCCTTTGGGATCCTTTGGTTTTTGCTTGTTTCCTCGAGTCTTTTCACACAGCCACTTTTCCCAAATTTCTTCAAACTTTTTGTCTGAAGGAATTCCTTCAGACAAAACTCTGAAATAAATTCACTCTTGCCTCTATCTTTGCCTTAAGTCCTTTTTTATGAGATTTTTTCATTCGTAGCCTTTCCAAATTTCTTTGGACCTTTTGTCTGAAGGAATTCCTTCGAACAAAAGTCTGAAGGAATTATGTCCTTGTCTTTTCCTTCGACTGCCTTCAAAAAGTGCCCTTCAAGAGATCTACTTTGGTACTGTCACTGACTAAGTGCCCACCACAAGAGCACTTGTCCTTCAAGAGACTCTATTGAACCTTCCCATTGAACCATTCCTTTAAACCACTGTTGAACCAACCGTTGAACTTTACCGATGAGCTTTGCTATTGAACCAAAAACTTAAACCAAACCGACTGAACCAGACTATTGAACCAATCACTTGTCCATTTTGCACCTAAGTGTTGGGAACCCATTTATTACCTACAAAGTCTGTCAAAATGCCTATAGAGTCTATAGAAAATTCTAGACTTGTGCAAAATAAAAAAATGAACTGGCTCAAGACAACAGGGAAAGAAGGGGACCGATTTTGGCTTGCAAGACCAAAATGGTCAAAAAATTGGTGACTCCCAAGGGAAGCATGCCTGTTATGCTTAGAAGCTAGTTACCTTAAATTCCATTAGGCACGGAGTCAGAACGCAACTTGAAAAAGTTAGCAACAGCCTCGATAGATCCAAGAATCAATCATGAAGCTTTTACCCCACACACAAAGGAAAAAACACACAAGGATAAAAACACTACATGTGCAAACTGCACTTAGGGAAAATAGAAAATAAAATTGAAAGCAAACTACTATATACAGCTAACCAAGTATATTTGCCTCCCTCCTGGATCAAAGGGAAAACTTCTTAAGTCTCCTTCATGGTAAGGAAACTTATAGTGCTAAACATGTGGCTGAATAGAATGGAGACTTGGTGACCTGCTCCTCTTACATGTCACCTTGATTGGCTTACATCTAAGTGGATCAGAGTAAAACATGCTTCCAACATATATGTACTCTTCTTGTTCTTGGAAGATTATCGAATGCTAGTCCTTCATGATGGTACATTTCATCAAGAAATTGATGGTTGTTGGCTCATCACCATAAGCCCTTTGATATGCATAGTCCCCTTGTAGTCCATCATGGTTTGACCCATTCCCTTCTGCTTTATTGAAGACCCTGTCAAACTCATCTTCTGCTCCCTCGTGGCTTTCTTAAAGTAGGGTGACTATTGTGATGTCTAAAATGGAGTCATAAACAGATTGCTCATCCTACAGAACATCACCTTCTTGCTCAAGGCTCTCTTCTTAAAAGTTGTTCTCAAGATGAACAGGCCTCTCCTTCTCTTACTCAAAGATTAGAGTCTCTACTTGTTTGAAGATATTCATTTGATCCTCCTGCAACTCAGGCTCCATGGCAAGGTCATCCTCCTCATTGAAGCAACAAGGAAGTTCATCAAACAAAGGGGGAGAGAGCTCTCCATGCTTACGTTCCTTTTTGTATTGCTGGAACATCTACATGTATGCATGACCTACGTCTTCTCCATTGTTGATGATGTCTTCAAAAGGAGCCTCCATGATGATTTCATCTTCTTTATCAATCATGATAGCCTCTTGGGAAGTTGCAGATTGGATCTTCTCTTCCTCACTCACCTCCTACAAAATAGGTTTCTCCTTGAGAAGGGATGAAGTGGAAAAACCATGTGGAAGAGGAGGCAGTCCTTGAGTTAGAATCGAATGATTCTCATCTTTCCACTTGGCTAGCACTCCATCTATATTAGGTGTGGCCTGATAGCTCTCTTAGAGGTATGTAGATGGGGTGTGTTCAGACATGTCCATCACATGTTGGCTAAGGAATCTCACTCTAGACTCCAACTCTACAATTTTCTTGGCTATATCTTCTTGGAAGAGCCTTTCTTGGAGGTCATAAGCATCATCATGAGTAGGATCAGCCTCATCTTCTTTGAGGTTTTGAGTAAAACCTTTCTCCTCCTCCTTCCTACCCCATGATTCCACTATTTTCTTCCAAGTCAGGATCTTGCCATCATGTTGAGATACCTGAGGAAGTTGAGGAAGACTAGAAAGGTTCTATTGATGCACAGGAAGAGTTGCTTCAATTGAAAACATATTTGGTGTGTATAATGCCATTACTTAGAACCATAGACCTTGTTTTGTTTCATATAGTTTTTTGATCAAGCTCAGATTGTTCATGGAATCCCCTCAAACAACTCTCCTAGTTACCCTTCAACAATGAGGGAAGTAACGCTAGAGTTTGAGGTGATTTCATAACAACTTGAGCTCCACCAAAGTTATGCAAAAAATGTGATTTCTTGATGGCACCTAGACTGCTTAACCAGTTGATTCAACTTGGAGTCACCATTGGTGTTGATGAAAAGCCTCCAAAGGCTGGTTGGTTGAAGAACACACCAAGATTCTTCAAATCTTTGAAACCAAACTAGTTGGTCCCACCTGGCATGCCAAAAACTGTTGACATGACAGATTGTACCCTCAACAGGAGGCTGAGCTCCTACCTTCCACGTGCAATAATGGAATCTCCCCTCTTGCCTATGGGCCTAGAAAAATTGGGGGGAGAGTCTGTAGATAAGGGCTAGCTCCCTTTGATGCATCTGAGTTATTCCAGTAAGTTGCTAATATATATATATATATATATATATATATATATATATAATGGGGGGGTTGAAAAGAAAGAAGGATTACAAGAAAATATAACCTAATCTAAGAGGGTGATGCACCAAATAATTTTGACCTACTCACACTCACACTCTGAACCATAAGAACACATACATACACTTTAACTGGTAAAAGGACTAGACTGTAGGAAGCTTGACAAGGAGGCTTTAATGAAACACACAGAAAAAGTACTTACCATAGGCATTGTGGGAGACGCACACTGTCTAGTAGCCTCCTTCTACCTCTGCACTCTATGTACAACTCTTTTTGTCACCTGTAGGAATGGTACCTTGTAGATACCAAGTGAATTGGTGTCAACCCTGTGAAAGCATTAGGAAGCAATGACTAAACACAAGACTAACACTCAGACACACTCAGAGAGATATCTAACCAAAATAGAGGTAAAAATGCATTTTTATTGATTCCAAGTGAAATTTTGTAAGGATTTGCCTTACAATGTGAAAGATGTCTCTTTAAAATGAGAAGTTACAATATATGTATTGGATAAGAGAGAATAAAAGCACCTCTTTTGAAAAAGACTTTTGGTGCCCTTTGACAAGTGGCCCATGTGCATTTGAGGGCATTGGGAAGAGGAAGCCACTAAAATATAAATGTTGTGTCAACTCTGATTCTGACTTCAAGCATTTAAAAACATAGGCCACATTGTTTCTCCACAAACAAGACTACTCCTTGAAGGCACCCATGCGGCTTATTTGCTCATAAATGCAAAATGGAGAAAAATGGGTCACACCATTCACTATTCATGCCTCTTGATGACCAATTTGTAGACACTGTGTCAACCACTGGAGTAACTCCTTGAGTCAACACATCCCTTTGCCACTTAGAATGTTTATTTTTTTTTGCACTTGGCTCTTTTGCCTATTTCTTCAGCTAGTTGTTGAGTTTATTTTCAGGTTCCTTGCCACTTTTGAAAATCAATGAATATTCCATTATCTTAAATTTGATGCCTATGGGGAAGTTATTGGTTCACTATTTCAATGGTCTGGGCGGCCTTTAGTTTCTAATTACTTTGTGTCTTTGAATTGGGAGTGTTCCATCTTTGAAATTTGTCATAGTCTGTTGCTTTGAAACTTATGAGACACTTGAAACATGGATGCAGACACTTGTCACACTCTGCTGAGTTATAAAGGGACACATGGTAGCATCCACTACATTTTTAGAAACTTTAGATGTCCTTTGAGAGTCCCATGGAAGCTGACACATGGTAGCTTTGGCTAAGCTCTGGCAACAATATTAGAAACATTTGGGACTCATTCGGATTCATGTGGATGATGACACTTGGCTCATTTTGCTTAATTTAGAAACAAAAACCCTAGGGCCCACCACAACCTTTACCAAACAATGAAATGAAATGAAGAACTATAGATGCTGACACTTGGCAACTTCCACTGAGTCTCACCAGGGACACGTGGTGACTTCCACTACATTTAGAGAGACACATTAAAAACTTCTATAGTTGCCACTTGGTGCCCTCTACATGCACTGAGAAAAGCTTATTAAAAGAAGATTTTAAAACTCATAGGAACTCGAAACATGGATGCCAACACTTGTCACACTCTTTTGAGTTATAAAGGGACACGTGGCACATTCTGCTACTTTTAGAAACAAAGTAGAAAGGGGCTCAAGAGATGACACTTGGTAGCTTCCACTCTCGAGCTCTTTTCTAGTTGGCACTCAAGAATTTAAAGATTAAACAGTTATTTCCCTATTGTAAAAATGATAGTCACATGCCTGTCACTATTTTAAAACTAATGGCTAGTCTATTTCCCTGAAATTGATGGCTTCAGAGACGTCACTATCCTTGGCAATTCCTTCAGTCCTTTTCTCTTGATCATTCTCAAAGGGAAAGTGTCCCTTCATTTTGGCCGAGACTCCCCCATAAGGGTACCTACCCTTTGAGGTCCTTTGGGCTCCTTTGGTTTTTGCTTATTTCCCTAGGTCTTTTCACATGGCCACTTTTCCCAAATTTCTTCAACCTTTTTTTCTGAAGGAATTCCTTCAGAGAAAAGTCTGAAAGAAATTCACTCTTGTCTTTGTCTTTGCCTTATGTCCTTTTTCACGAGATTTTTTCATTTATAGCCTTTCCAAATTTCTTCAAACCTTTTGTTTGAAGGAATTCCTTCAGACAAAAGTATGAAGGAATTATGT
Source organism: Torreya grandis (assembly GCA_037957365.1). Taxonomy (NCBI): domain Eukaryota; kingdom Viridiplantae; phylum Streptophyta; class Pinopsida; order Cupressales; family Taxaceae; genus Torreya; species Torreya grandis. Next base: position 625,955 of record JARHVA010000773.1, on the reverse strand, counting down.
CCTTGTCTTTTCCTTTGACTACCTTAGAAAAGTTCCCTTTGGGAGATCTACTTCGGTACTGTCATCGACCAAGTGCCCTTCGCAAGGGAACTTGTCCTTCAGGAGACTCTATTGAACCTTCCCATTAAACCATTCCTTTGAACCGACCATTGAACTTTGTCGATGAGCTTTACCATTGAACCAAAATGATGAACCAAGCACTTGTCCATTTTGTGCCTAAGTGTTGGGAACCCATTTATTGCCTACAGAGTCCATCAAAATGCCTGTAGAGTCCATAGAAATTCTCTGCAAAATCCATAAGAATGGGCCTGAAAATTTTGTAAAAAATTATAGACTTGTGCAAAATCAAAAAATGAATTAGCTTAAGATATCAAGGAAAGAAGGGGACTGGTTTTGGCCTATAGGACCAAAATGGTCAACAAATTGGTGACTCCCAAGGGAAGCATGCCTACTATGCTTAGAAGCTAGTTGACTTAAAGTCCATTGGGCATGGAGTCAGAACATAACTTGAAAAAGTTAGCAATAGCCCCGATAGATCCAAGAATCAATCATGAAGCTTTTACCCCACACTCAAAGGAAAAAACACACAAGGCTAAAAACACTACTTGTGCAAACTACACTTAGGGAAAATAGGAAAGAAAATTGAAATAAAACTACTATATATAGCTAACCAGGTATATTTTCCTCCCTCCTAGATCAAAGGGAAAACTTCTTAAGTCTCCTTCATGGTAAGGAAACTTATGGTGCCAGACAAGTGGCTGAATGGAATGGAGACTTGGTGACCTACTCTTCTTGTCTGTCACCTTGATCGGCTTGCATCCAAGTGGATCAGAGTAAAACATGCTTCCAACATATATGTACTCTTCTTATTCTTAGAAGCTTGTCAAATGTTGGTCCTTCATGTTGGTGCATTTCATCAAGAAAATGATGGCTAGTGGCTCATCACCATAATCCCTTTGATATGCATAGTCCCCTTATAGTGCATCATGGTTTGACCCATTCCCTTCTGCTTCATTAAAGACCTTGTCAAACTCATATTCTACTCCCTCATGGATTTATTGAAGAAGGGTGACTATTATGATGTCTAAAATGGAGTCACAAATTGATTTCTCATCCCATAGAACATCACCTTCTTGCTTAAGGCTCTCTTCTTCAAAGTTGTTCTCAAGATGAACAGGTGTATCCTTCTCTTGCTCAAAGATCAGAGTCTCTAGTTGTTTGAAGATATTCATCTGATCCTCCTCCAACTCAGGCTCCATGGCAAGGTCATCATCCTCATCGAAGCAACAAGGAATTTCATCAAACAAAGGGGGAGAGAGATCACCATGCTTATGTTCTTCTTCGTATTGCTGGAACATCCACATATATGCATGACCTACGTCTTCTCCATTATTGATGATGTCTTCAAAAGGAGCCTTCATGATGATTTCATCTTCTTTGTCACTCATGATAGCCTCTTGGAAAGATGCATATTAGATCTTCTCTTCCTCACTCACCTCCTGCAAAATAGGTTCCTCCTTGAGAAGGGATGAAGTGGAAAAACCATGTGGAAGAGGAGGCAGTCCTTGAGCTAGAATCGAATGATTCTCCTCTTTCCACTTGGCTAACACTCCATCTATATTAGGTTTGGCCTAATAGCTCTCTTGGAGGTGTGTAGATGGGGTGTGTTTATATATTTCCATCACACGTTGGCTAAGGAATCTCGCTCTGGACTCCAACTCTGCAATTTTCCTGGCTATATCTTCTTGGAAAAGCCTTTCTTAGAGGTCATAAGCATCATCATGAGTAGGATCAGCCTCATCTTCTTTGAGGTTTTGAGAAAAACCTTTCTCCTCTTCCTTCTTGCCCCATGATTCCACTATTTTCTTCCAAGTCAAGATCTTGCCATCATGTTGAGAGACCTGAGGAAGTTGAGGAAGACTAGAAAGGTTCTACTAATGCACAAGAAGAGCTACTTCAATTGAAAACATATTTGTCATGTATAATGCCATTGCTCATAAACATGGATCTTGTTTTCTTTCATATAGTTTTTTGATCAATCTTATATTGTTTATGGAATCCCCTCAAATAGCTCTCCTAATTACCCTTCAATAATGAGGGAAGTAACGCTGGAGTTTGAGGTGATTTCATAACAACCTAAGCTCCACCAAAGTTATGCAAAAAATGTGATTTCTTGATGGTACCTGGACTACTTAACCAGTTGATTCAACTCAGAGTCATCATTGGTGTTGATGAAAAGCCTCCAAAGGTTGGTTGGTTGAAGAACACACCAAGATTCTTCAACTCTTTGAAACCAAACTAGTTGGTCCCACCAGGCGTGCCAAAAACTATTGATGCGGTGGATTGCACCCTTGATAGGAGGCTGAGCTCCTACCTTCCACACACAACAATGGAAACTCCCCTCTTACCTGTGGGCCTAGAAAAATTGGGGGGAGAATCTCTAGATAAGGGCTAGCTCCCTTTGATGCATCTGAGTTATTCCAGTAAGTTACTAGTACATATATATATATATATATATATATAATGGGGGTGTTGAAAAGAGAGAAGGATTATAGGAAAACATAACCTAATCTAAGAGGCTGATGCACCAAATAATTTTGACCTACTCACACTCACACTCTGAACCATAAGAACACATACATACACTTTAACTAGTAAAAGGACTAGACTGCAGGAAGCTTGACAGGGAGGCTTTAATGGAACACACAGAAAAAGGACTTACCATAGGCACTGTGGGAGAAGCACACTGTTTAGTAGCCTCCTTATGCCTCTGCACTCTAGGTACAACTCTTCTTGTCACCTTTAGGAATGGTACCTTATAGATACTAGGTGCATTGGTGTCAACCCTGTGAAAGCATCATGAAGCAATGACTGAACATAAGACTAACACTCAGACACACTCAGAGAGATATCTAACCAAAATAGAGGTAAAAATGCATTTTTATTGATTCTAGGTGAAAATTGCTAGGGCTTCACCTTATAATGTGAAAGATGTCTCTTTAAAATGAGAAGTTAAAATATATATATCAGAGAAGAGAGAACAAAAGTGCCTCTTTTGAAAAAGACTTTTGGAGCCCTTTGACAAGTGGCCCATGTGCATTTCGATTGCATTGGGAAGAGGAAGCTACTGAAATATAAATGTTGTGTCAGCTCTGATTCTAACTTCAGGCATTTAAAAACATATGCTGCACTATTTCTCCACAAACAAGACTGCTCCTTGAAGGCACACATGCGACTTGTCTGCTCATAAATACAAAATGGAGAAAATGGGTTGCACCATTCACTATTCATGCCTCTTGATGACCAATTCGTAGACACTATGTCAACCACTGGAGTAACTCCTTGAGTTGACACCTCCCTTTGCCACTCAAAATTTTTTTCTGTTTCTACACTTGACTCTTTTGCCTCTTTCTTTAAATGGTTGCTGAGTTTGTTTTTAGGTTCCTCGCCACTTTTGAAAATCAATAGATATTCCATTGTCTTAAATTTGATGCCTACAAAGATGTTATTAGTTCACTATTTTAATGGTCTGAGTGGCCTTCAATGTCTAATTCCTTTGTGTCTTTGAATTGGGAGTGCTTTTTCTTTGACATTTGTCATAGTCTGCTACTTTGAAACTTATGAGACACTTGAAACATGGATGCAGACACTTGTCGCACTCCACTAAGTTATAATGGGACATGTGGTAGCATCCACTACCTTTTTAGAAACTTTAGATGTCCTTCAAGAATCCCATAGAAGATGACACATGGTGGCTTCTGTTGATCTCTGGAAACAATATTAGAAACATTTAGGACTCACTCAGATTCATGTAGATGATGACACTTGGCTTATTCCACTTACTTTAGAAACAAAAACCCTAGGGCCCACCATAGCCTTTACCCAATAATGAAATAAAATGAAGAACTATGGATGTTGACACTTGGTAGCTTCCACTAAGTCTCACTAGGGACACATGGTGGCTTCCATTACATTTAGAGAGACACATCAAAAAAATTTATAGTTTCCACTTGGCACCCTCCATGTGCACTGAGAAAAGCTTATTGAAAGAAGCTTTTAAAACTCATAGGAACTTGAAACGTGGATGCCAACACTTGTCACACTCTGCTGAGCTATAAAGGGACACATAACACATTCTACTGCTTTTAGAAACAAAGTAGAAAGGGGCTCAGGAGATGACACTTGGAAACTTCCACTCTCAGGCTCTTTTCTAGTTAGCACTCAAGAATTTAAAGATCAAATGACTATTTCCCTATTATAAAATTGACACTCACGGGCCCGTCACTATTTTAAAACCAATAGCTAGTCTATTTCCCTAAAATTGATAGCTTCAGAGACGTCACCATCCTTGGAAATTCCTTCCATCCTTTTCTCTTGATCACTCTTGAAGGGAAAGTGTTCCTTCATTTTGGCCAAGAGTCCCATACAAGGGTACCTACCCTTCGGGGTCCTTCGGGCTCCTTTGGTTTTTGCTTATTTCCCTGGGTCTTTCAACATGACCACTTTTCTTGAATTTCTTCAGACTTTTTTTTTAAAGGAATTCCTTCAGACAAAAGTTTGAAATAAATTCACTCTTGCCTCTGTCTTTGCCTTAAGTCCTTTTTTGCAAGATTTTTTCATTCGTAGCCTTTCCAAATTTCTTCGGACCTTTTGTTCGAAGGAATTATGTCCTTGTCTTTTCCTTTGACTGCCTTCAAAAAGTGCCCTTTGGGAGATCTACTTTGGTACTATCACCAACCAAGTGCCCTCTCCAAGGTCACTTGTCCTTTGAGAGACCCTATTGAACCTTCCCATTGAACCATTCCTTTGAACCACTGTTGAACTAACCATTGAACTTTGCCGATGAGCTTTTCCATTGAACCAAAATGATGACCCAAATCGACTGAACCAGACTATTAAACCAAGCACCTTTCCATTTTGCACCTAAGTGTTGGGAACCCATTTATTGCCTGCAGAGTCTGTTGAAATGCCTATAGAGTCCATAGAAATTCTCTACAAAATCCATAGGAATGGGCATGCAGAGTTTGTATAAAATTCCAGACTTGTGCAAAATCAAAAAATGAACTGGCTCAGGATAGTAGGGAAAGAAGGGGACTGATTTTGGCCTATAGGACCAAAATGGTCAATAGGTGCCAAAAGAGAAACATCAAAAAAAAAATACTATGGTACATAAAGAAGTAAATGCTAAAGAAAGAGGCAAAATGATCATAAATCTATTAAGGTAAAGAATGATAGAAAAAGACAAAGAATAAAAGAGATATATAAGGGCAAAAAAGAAAGCAAATGCCAAATGTGATGTTTAATAAATCCAAAGATCATAAAGGAAAATGATGATGCTTAGGAAAGTGAAACTAAAAGAAGAAAAATGCACAAAAATAAAGAAATGTGAGATAAAAATAACAATTAAAATCTATATTAACATATGTATCAAAGATGAGCGAGTGAAATTCAAGTCTATAAGTCTCAAAATGTTTCTTGAAGTTATATTTGTATGTTATCATGCATTAGAGAAAAATAATGGGTATCACAAGATTCCACAAAGCCTAAAGGGATATGTGGATGGGCATCACAGGATGCCCCAACATGTGAGGTGGAATGAGGTAATAGTGAACCATTCGAATGAGTTACATTGGGTGGATAGGTGCATTTGGAGATAGGTAAATGTGTTGGTTTGTTAGACTTTAAGGAGGTTAAATGTGACATATGATGTGTAGGATAGGTATGAAGAGATAAAGGAGGTAAAGGAGGACCATATATGATAAGCTTTGGAGTAAGAATTTGAATTAGGTACTCTTTTGGTTCATGTGGCCTAAGAGATTGAGATTCAATAGATGCCATAATATATTTAATTTTTTTTATGTTAGATATCCTTTCCTTATTGGTATAGGAAGAAGGATCAATTGTGGTTTGAACAAAATTAGTAGACGGACTTTTTTCATTAGGTAGATGATGTTGATGTGTTTCTAATTCTTGAGATTGATTTTGAGAAGCTTAAAGATAATCTTGATAATGTTATTCTATGATAGTATCAAGATTGAAATGTGGACAAAGCAAGGAAGAAATAATAAATCGGTGAAGAACATGAAAAGATTCATGAGAATAACCTATAGTAGCATGACACCAACAAAATTTATTCAAATTTTACCATTTTGGAGGAGGTTTGGAAGGATCAAATATCATGGGTTTAGAGGGTGAGAATTTCTCCTTAACTTTGTTCTAGACTCAAGGGAGGGTGGGTTAGGTTAAAACTGGTTTAATTAGATGTTTCATGTTGAGGTTGAGAAGACTTGGATGAATCAATGGTATGAGAAAAAGATTGGAAATATGCTTTAGTAGTTCTTTGAGGTGTTTTAAATTGAGTCATAAGAAAGTCTTGCCTTTTTTGCTTGGTCTAAGGCTGCTTCTAAAGTTTTAGGTGAAAATATTTAAACTTTGTATTGAAGGGGAGGTTTAAGAGTAGCGACATAGTTTTAAAAGAGTATCATCATTCATTTTATGATCCACTATATGATCGAGAAACTTCCATTATTTGATGAAACTATGAGCAGATTCATTAGGAAGTTGTTTGGTATTGGCTAAGGTAATTTTTAGGAAGGTCATTATGTTGAAATTCCTTCACTAGAGCATTGACTAAATGCTCTAGTTGTGAGATTGAATGTCTATCAAGTTGGTTGTACCATTCAAGTGCATCACCAATAAAGGTTTTGGCTAAGAGCTTGGTGGTAGTAAAGGTGTTAGTTTAGACCCATTCCTTATAAAGATTACCCAAATACTTAAGAAATATAGTAGGATCCTTAGTCCCATTATATGTGATAGTTTGAGAATTTTTTCCAATATCTATGGATATAATAAATGGAGTTAAAGGTTTATTTTAATGATGTTGATGCATTTTGTTATTCATTGGAGGTTGAGGGATGATATTTCCATTGGCATCTTTAAGAGGAGGGAATTTTTTTTGATTTGGTTGAGATATGATGACTTGAGGTGGTTGAATAATCATGTTGCATAAATTTTTTTGCATTCTCATCATTTGAGATTGATTGGTTTTTTACATTATGTTCATTTGTTAGATAACTTGGGCAAGAAGTTGAGTTGTGTCAATAGGTGGATTGGTATTTGTAGGAGGGGTATTAGTGTTGATAGGAAGAGGATTGTTAGTTTTGGTGGGAGGATGATTATTTGTAGGTGGAGGACTCCCAACATTAGTGTTAATTTTCTTAAGTGTGTTATAAGAAGAAGGAAGCTTAGTCAATCCACCATTCTTATGAGGAGTGTAAATAGTAGTATCATCAAGGTCTTTAAAAATTTGGGAACCATTTAGATTATCAATTTGATTCATATGATGTGATGAAGTATCCCAAACATTAGTATTTGTAGGAGGATTATGATGAAGGATCTCAACTACATTACATTTTGTAGTGAGTGGTTTTGGTTTAGAAGGGAAGGAAGAAATTAGATAGTCTCATTGGAAGTAATGAAATAAGTGAGGTTACTATCCAAGTCTTTAATAATGTAATGATATTGATGAATGGAAAGATGTAAAGATGTAATCATGATGAAACAATACTATATAACCACATAAGGAGAACAAAAAAGTGATAAAAAGCAATACAAGGTTGACTGGGTTGACCTAGCACAAAAATAGAAACTACAAAACTGTACAGGGTCAACCATGTTGATTGAGTAAAATGAATATAGGTTAGAAAAAAAGATAAAAGGGTTGAAAATATTATATGGTTGACTATGTAAACCTATCATAGTGGACAGAGGCTGAAAAAGATATAGGGTCAATAGGGTCAACCTAGTACAGTAAAAATAGGTAGATTCCTTATTTTGCCTATATCTTTGGTTCTATTCATCTGTTTTGAAAATCGTAAAATGCATTAGATTCATGATGATGTAGGGAAGATGATAAATTTGATATAAAGTTTTGAATTAAAAAAATATAATTTATAAATAATGAAAATTAATAAGTACTAAAGGGAAACAAATAATTAATTGAATTGATGTTGGCCAATCCAATTGATGCACACAAAGCAAAACCTTGAACCAATGTTGGCGAATGCAAGTTTTTACACACATAATTAATCAAAGATTACGAAAAAAAATTGAAATTAAATATAGCTAATAGGTCAACCTAGAATGTTGATTATATTATTAAGAATGATTTTAAATATGAAAGGGAGATTGGCTATAAGCAAGGCACTAGATAAAAATCTATGGATGGTTTCATGTTGACAAGGTCGACCTACTTGACAGTATAGAGGTGGTTTTAAAGATTACAAACTTGAAATGAAAGTACAAAAAAATAAAGATATAGAGGAAGAATAAAGTAACCTAAATGGTTAAAAAAAAGATTACTAATCTGAGACCTTGGAGAAAATTGGCAAAAACTTGCAAACTAGGTCAAGATGGTCAATCAAGCTATATAAGAACCTACTAAAAAATTACTACAAATGCACTAGGTTAACCTAGTCAACCTAGTAGGCTAAACTAGAAGTTTAAAAACTTGAAAAACTTGTATTGGGTCATGTTGGTTGATCCAATTATCTAAATAGATGTCTACAAGTTTTATAAACTTGTATTGGGTCAAGATGGTTGATCAAGTTGCACGTTCCTACAAACTTGTGTACAGACATAAAAAACTAGGTTGATAGGGTTGATCCAACATAGTAAAGATATGATAAAAATAATGATGAATAGAAATGAAATAAGTGAAAGAAATCCTATAAGGGTTTGATTCACTTCAGGTTCACTAGAATATATGCAATTGAAAATGCATCATGTTCATAAATCAATCATAGATCAGATAGGATAGAGCACACCTACACTTCTAATTAGGGGGCATATAATTATTAAGCAAGAACTTGACCAATGTGAGGATATACTAGAACCGATTAAGGGATCACTTGTCACAACACACAATGTGATATAGGGTTCAAAAGCTTATAGTATAGCACAATCACATAACAACCCTAAAAGAGTCCTATCATTTAATAATTCACTAATCTAATAAAAAGAAAAGTAAATCTAATCTAGTGCATACCAAATCTTGTGGCACAAAGTTAGGGTTAGAAATTAAAAAAATAAACAACTAAACTAAACATGTTTAGAAGACATATACTCATGTCAATGTATATGAAATACTAATACATGAAAGAGAAGAATACATATGCTCTATCTAATTACTCTTATAAAGGAGGAATAAAGTTAGGAATACTTACCTTTGAAGATGAACCCATCGAGCCTCAATCTCCCCCTTGGCCAAGGTGCTTTGTAAGAGATTATCATGGTATGTAAGGGTAAATAAGATAAATTATTTTTAGGCTATACAACCTATCCAAGCATCCAAAATACTTATCCACAAGATGAGATCGAAGTTCTAAATAAAGTATTGAAACCTAAAGCTTTATTCCCCAAGTAGAATGGTCAATAGGCAAATGTTCATTTGCACTTATTCACTTTTATCAAATGGTAAGGAATGACCTTATATATAGTGGTAACTTACCTTAAAAACTTTTGGGAACATCAACTATGCTAGGTCAACCCGGTCAACCTAGCATGTTTTCGGGGCTAACTCTCTAGGTCTGTGCTAGGTTGACCAAGAGGCCAACAAACCAAAAGAGAGAAAAAGTCCCTAAACTATCCTAGGTCAACCTGGTCAACCTATCATAATTGATAGGTCAAAAGCGTGATAAGATAAAAAATCAAGGATAAAAAATAGCAAATGATGGGAATAGATAGAACTAAGAAGAATAAGCTTGGGTTTAATGGTTTTAGGAGGCTATAGTATGGATGACAAGTGGCAAAAGGAATGACAATATTACGAAGCATCGATGGTGTACTCATCCCTTTCCTAGTCCACCCCTTAAGGCATGCACTTAGAGAGATTGAGACTAGACAGGTTGCTGCAAGATACAAAGTGTCAATAATCAATAAAAGTTAAAAATATCGTGTATACACATAGCACAAGTAACCCCCCCAAAATATGGTACTTTAAACTATAATTCATTTTACAAAGAAAATATGACCAAATCATGGTAAATTAAAAAACATTAACTTTTTGCAAAAGATGACACTCAATTTTGAGCTATCAATCAAAAGTTATAATACAATAAATTTCTCATAAATTAGGCCTATTTAATAAAAATGAACTTAGAAGCTTTAAAAAACTCATCCAAATAAGGGGCAAGGTAGCCTTCAATATACTTATTGGAACTATCATAGAATAAATAATGCAATGGTTTTATTTTTGAGGGAGAATTTACCTCTTACCAACCCGAGCCTTACCCTTCATCTTCAATAGGTGAGAGAAGAGGGTAAATTAACAAACCAAGTAATAATATCCTTTACATTGTATTGTTTTTAAATTAAAAAACAATAAAACATGTGTCCTTACCCCACCATGTGTAATACAAATCAACTCCACCATAAATAAAAGGGGCCTTTCATGGAGAAATCCACCCATCACACAAATAACTGCACCCATGTTTGCCACTTAGCCAAAAATACCCCCCCTACATGTCCCTAAATCACTATGTCCCCACTCAATATGGAATAATAAGCCCACTCATTAATATTCTCCTTAAACCAATGTAATTTGATCTTTTTAAAAAGTCTTTACACTTTATCATCATGTGAATTTTTTTTTTAAATTAAAGTCATTCAAACATGAAAACTATGAGCAAAAACACTTTGATAAAGCTAAAAAACATGATTCAAATAGAAAGTTGGTTTTGAAGAGAGGGCCAATAAAAATGGTGGATAACAGCAAAGAGAGACATAGGAGATGGTCATAACCAGATATTGACCATCATTAAGGTGGTTTTGGAAACTATCAAGTGGTTTTATCCATGTGGAGAGTAATTTTAGGTCTTTGAGAGGCTCAAGAGGAGGCTGTGGGAGTGCATGCAACCACATCAAGAAGCTTATTAGGTGTAAAGGCCATGGAAGAGGTTAGACCACTATTAATAGAGGTAAACAACATCTATATAACTAGGTGAAGGAAAGAAGCACGTAAAATAAGTCATGTGAAGCTGAATGGAGTCAAGATAGACTCGTGGTAAACTAGCTTTATTCATGGTACTACCAGAGGTTGTTATGAACCAAATGAAGGTTGTATTGAGCCCAAGGAAACTCCACTACTTATTTAGTGAGAAATAATTTTGGATGAAGGCATCTACCAAAATTAAATCATTAAACCATAATGGAAGACCATTTTTTGAAAGCCTATTCATTACAAATAACCATTCATAGAGACCAAAAAATAGGCCATTGAAAATCCATATGCTTGCTAAGATGAAGAGCAGGATGTTGAAAGGCTACATGACCTTTCAATCCTATTTGTTAGTCATAAACATGGACCCAAATAAAATAAATGTTGTTTTGAATCAAGTAATAAAAATCATATGTAAGTGCCATTTAGGAAGTTAAATGAGGATAAACCATAGATTTATAAATTTCTCTTAGAAAATGATAGAGAATACAAAACATATTATCTACTCAAGATTTCAAAATTAACAATAGAAGAATACAATGTTTTATACCAGTACTCAAAGCTCTAATCTTGAGAGAAGACACTATGGAAGTGCACAAATTCATGGTATAAATTGTAATGAAACCCTAAACCATGCTCAAATATGAGGACGTTGGGCACAGGTGAGAATGCATCCAAGTGCGCAATCAGTGCTAGAGTGGGTAAATAATGGTGCACTCTCTAGAGATGTATTTTGGATTGGGATGAAAATGAGTCCATATATATGAGATAAATTAGTGTATAAAGATAACAATGCAAAAAGTAGTGGGGCCCATAACATAAGTAACCCCCCTTAGATATGGCACTTTATAACTTTAGTGAATTTTATAATGCAAATATGACAAAAGCATGGGAAATTTAAAAACATCATCTTTTTTAAAAGATGATGCTCAATTTTGATTTTACCAATCAAAAGTTGTGTCACAATAGACTTCCCATAAATGAGGCCTATTTAATAAAACTACACTAGAAGCTTTAAAAACTCATCCAAACAAGGGGAAATGGTATCCTTATAGATACTCATTAGAAATAACACAAAATGAGGAATGTAATGGTTTTGTTTGTGAGGTGGAATTGGCCTCCTACCAACCTGGGCCTCACCCTTTATCTTTGATAAGTGAGAGAAGAGGGTAAACATACAAACCAAGTAAATAACTCTTTATAATGTATTATTTTTAAGTTTAAAAAATCAAAAAATTATCATGCCCCACCATATGTCTCCATCCAAAATGGAATCTATTTTGATTAATAATGTGCCCACTATGTTTGCCATAAAGCAAAAGACCACAATTGAAAATAATGCCACCCAGTCGGATAAATCACCCCACTGAATGATTTTATCACCCAATCCTTGTAAGTATTTAATAATATGTAAACTATCCACTTGGGATATGTAATACTTAAAATACCATAAAGTAATACTTCTATTTAATATTTACTCAAAGTGATCTGTACTAATTTGGTGGCATTTAAAATAGGCTTTGAATGATTCAATCCACTTATTGTTATAGATTCATGAGGAAGCATGCATGCTTTGTGGAAAGAAGAGCATGAGCTAAACATTTTTGTAATATTGATTCAACTCATTAATCCTAGGCAATGATTCCAAGTAAAAAATGGATTCGAACCAGGTGGAGGGTATGAACAAATCAGATTAAAGTCATCTAGTAGGGCAAGAGATTTAACTATTCATAATATGGATACCCTATTTAATTGAATGACCAAGACCAAGACTGTAGAGTGAACACACAACTGTTGAAGCCATAAATAAAAAGAGAGTAGAATTGCAATATATATTTAGAGTGAGGAATAGTACATAGTTTACATCACAATGGTGCCAGACTAGGCTTATAGTGTATAACTCACTAAGCTCACAACACTATTGCTCACAGATTACACAACACTTAGCATACTAGTATCCTAACACAATAAGCTATGACTAAAATCATAGGAAGGAGTAGGACTTGAACCATAGGGAGGAGTAGGTTCATGGGAAGTACAATTACATTTACTTCATAGATGTAACTTGTAGTATGAATAGATGGTATATGCTTACTTTAGGATATGCACGTCTTTAGTTACCATAGAGATAGACATGTTAGTTTCAAATTTTGTTCTATGATGTGTTTATGGAAAATAAAATGTCATCTTGATCATGCATTGGATAATTATATTATGCTTAAAGATATGTTTATTGGTGTGATATTTCTACATGATATTTGAGCACCTGGTTTTTTATTTTGAAAATGAGATTATGCATCATAAGTATAAATAAACTATGATAACATTATATGTCACTTACGTGGACTAGTTTAGATGTGAATATTTAAAACTCAAGATAATGATATAAAACATCAAAACCTAAGTTGAAAACAAAACACATTTGAACCAAAAACAAACCAAACAAGTTTAAATGCAAGTGTAAACAACGTAAATGCAAGATATGAAACATCAAGACTTAAGTGCAAAATAAAATGTATTAAAGACAAACAATAAAACAATTTAAGTACAAAATGTAAACAACTTAAAATCAAGATATGAAACATTAAGAATTAAGTGTATAATAAAATGTATTAAACACAAATAAATAATAAAACAAGGAATCAATATAAATAAAAAGGTAAATAATCAGATAAGTAAAACATCCCAAAAACATCACACAAGAAGAAATACTCCACCAAGTGATTAATGAATGTGCTTGTGTGATTAATAAGGAACTATGCTAGGATATTGTGATGCTAGGATAAGGGGATAATGGAAAGGTTGTATTAATAAGGGGAAATTGAATAAGAAGGAAGGGGTGGCAAGATGACTCTAAATGCCCTATGAAAGTGGACATTGCCTACATAGTTCTATGGACTTCAAGCCAAATGTAGTTCTCCCAAGATTTAGGATAGAATAGAAGTGATGAAAAGTAGGTATTTGATTATAGAGGAAGAATAATAAAGGCATACTCAAAAAATGGTGAGTGTTTATGATAATGGTTACTCATAAAATGATGACAACATTAGACCATGGTTTCTCATAAAATAATGAGATCATAAGATAATGGCTACTTATAAAATGGTGACAGAATATTAGATTGGTTAATAAAAAATGGAATGAAAGTGGAAATGAAGGGTGATGAATGATCAGTGGCCAAGCTAACTCGAGATGCCCCATGCATCTATGCGTTGCCTACATAGTCTATGTGGACTTTAGGTTGATGTAGTTCTCCCAAAAATGGGAGGATAATGAATAGTAAAGTAACGATGATCTAAAATGAACTGGGTTAGATAAGAGGATCCTTCCCATAAAATTTTGGGGAAGTTGATTTTTTTGATTTTGTAATTTGTAGGGCTTTTCCTAGGTCTTTTCAATGTTTTTGGGTTTTTTGGGAATAATGAAAGCAAGGTAATATGTATAAATGTACAATAGACCATGTATCAAAGGTAAATATCCCTTAGGTATAGGTATAAAAAATAGTTAAAGTGATTACAATGGTACTTTACCAAAAACTAATAGAAAAACCTAAGGCATTGGGGAATACCATATAACAACAAGATAGGAACAAGAATGACACATGATTGGTAAATAATATGAGGATAAGAAATTAGAGGAAGTCTCTGAGAACTATCAAGTAGGTAACACACTTGTTGACATATCCTATACACTTCTCAGCAAAGAATTTGGTGATGTTGATCAATTTGAGTGTCTTTAAAAAATAGTCATTGAATCTACCTATAATACCTATTGGTCATAATTAATATCATGATCGGTAATAAAAAATGGGATAAAGAATAAGAATAGTTTAGGCAATGGTATAGGAAATGGATGAATGCAAAATGAGTGCCCTCCTAGTTGAGGGCTCTTATAGATAATGGTTCAAATTGATTAAGCATAATGATGTTTGAGATGTATGATATTAAAAGGTTCCTTGATTTCTTCTCCATCTAGTGTATCCAACCTGTATGTCCCAAAACCATAATTTGTAGTAAAAACAAAGGGACTAAATTATTTGGCCTCGAACTTGCCTTTATTTTCATGCTCAGTATTTATGCTATTTTGATTCTCCTTCAACACTAAATCACCAATTTAAAATTCTCTTGGGAGAATACATTGGTTATAAATATGGCATAACCAATTTTGATAGACTTATAATTGGGCTAATGTTGCTTTCTATTTCTCCTCCAATAGGTCTAGCTCTTGTAATCTAGAAACTCTATAATCCTCATCATCAATGATATTCTTTATAGAAATATGTAGAAAGGCAATTCAATATCGATAGGGATAATGGAATTAGATCCAAAGACTAAGGAGTATGGTGTGGATCTTGTAGGTGTGCAAGTAATAGTATGGTAATCCCATATGGCTGCGAATAATTATAAATGCCAATTACAGCCAACATCATTGACATTATTTTTTATAATATTAATAATGGTTTTGTTTGATGTCTACTTGGCCATTACCTTGAAAAAAGGGGTCATGTCCCTTTTATGCTTGATATGGAACTTGGTGTAGAGGGATTTGATATATCTATTCTAAATAGGCCATCATTATTAGATATAATAGTGGATAGAATACCATAACGATAAATGAGGTGATAGTAAATGAACTTGGAAATATGCTTACCAATTATGTAAGTGAAAGGAATTGCCTCTATCTTCTTAGTGAAATATTTTGTAGTAGTTAAGACATGTTTGTGGCCATCAGATGAAGTGGTTTATTTTATTACAAGATTGAGTCCCCATGTATAAAATGGCATGGTGTAGAGATCAGTTGGAGTCATAAGGAAGGAGCATGGATCAAATCATTAAATTATTCATAAGCATCACACTTTGTCACATCCAATTTCCCCTATGGATTATTTAGATCATTAATTAGTATATTATGTGGTTAATGATTAGCAAATATGTTGTTTATTTTTAAATAGATTTTTACATTCTATTTGGTTGATAGATATGTTACCTATTTTCATAATCAATATCTAGATAGATAGTTATTGCATATGTTTTGTTATGCTTATGGTCATGATTTTTATAGATTATTTTCATTCAATAGTTTATTATGGATGTATGTTTATTATTATCATGATTTGAGATAACTAAAAACTTTTTTGATGAGGTGGAGGTAGGACTATTCTGCCCTCACATATAGTTCAAAGGAGAGTATCATTAGGGGGGGCACAAATATCAATAATAAAAATTGAAAGAGATAATTCCAAGGACCTATGTACATACCACTATTATCTATTTGAATAAAATAGATGATGCTTTCATTGATTTTTCTAAAACCTTGTTTATATTGATTTTATTTTGGGTCATGACTTGCATAAGTATGCTAGACAGTCATTGTGTTTTAATATTTTTCATTGCATTGTATTAGATAAAAGTACAAATTCATTTATTGGTTGATTTTATTATTTATCTAATTGGTTGTTTTGTTGTAATGTAATTATAAATATAACCTATATTAGGTTAGGGAATTTGATTATATATATACTTAACCTTGCTATATTGTCTGACTACTTGTTGGTTAAAATGATTTATTATCTTATTGTTTGATTTCACAGGTTCTAGTTGGCATTACCATTTAGATTACAAGGCACAGGTCAAATAGAATAGAATAACCCTATTTAAAATAAAGTGACTTTAGCATATATTTAAATCTTAATACATTAGGTGTTCTCTTGGCATGCTTAGGTAAAATAGATTTAACTCAGAATTTTATATGGAAGTTTTGTGATACTTCATGGTGATGTTCTAATTTGAATTATGGTAAAAAGTAAACAAGAATTAAATTAGGGTTTTGGTTATCACCATCATTTGGAGGGTTTATTTTTTAATGATATTATTTGTCCACCATTCTTGGAAATGGAAATATGACTATGAGTTTAACTTAGGAAAAGCAAGGAGTGGCATATTGAATTGGGTAGTGGCATGAGGTGTAGTGGAAAACTTGTAGGAGATAATGGTGGTCATGAATATGTGCATGAATAAAAATAAATGAATAATAAGTGGGGAGAAAGGGAGGACATCATGATGGATGATAGAGATAAAATAAGAAGATATTTCCAAAGAGAAAAAAGGGCTGCCCTTTTTTGCAATCGACTATTGATCACCTCTGACCAGGCAAGTATTTTTTATTTTATGCTTAGAAAATACTTAAGTTTTGTTATAATCTTGGATTCCTTTGTAAAATTGCATAAAATTCTTGTTTTAGATCTTACCATGGTTGATTTCAAATATGGGTAGATGTTTTTTTATAAAAAACTATAGAAGAGTATCCTAGTTATAAACCTATGAATGGAATTCCATTCCATCCCTAGATCTATAACTAAGAGAATAAACCTCTTTCCCTTTATTTAAGATGGAATTTTATGGTGTATGATCTATATATAAATTTTTGACTTCCATTGAGGGTTTTCTTTAATAAAATCTATGTAGTAAAATTTGTGATGGAGGATTATTTTTATATATACATTTTGAAGTTGTAACAACTTACAAAAATATAGTAAAGGGTTTTAGATGTAATAACTTCATTATTATTTTACCTATTAGTGGGTTCCATAAAAATGCAAAAGGAAACCTAAATAAAAATATGGGTTCATTTCTTCTATTTAAGATATGTGTTAGGTTCATAGCACTTTCTCTATTAGTTCAAACATATAGATGTTTTGCCTATACTTGCATATGTGCAAAATGTACTTTTACACTCAGTTGTAATTGATTTTTCATGAAGTATACAACTAGGATTAAAAGATTGGTATAACTATAGGTGGTGCCAAGAATCCTAAACCTTGAAACTAGCTTATAAATCAGCATTAGTCATTATCTTGATATGATATGAGTAGTTGAAGGGAGATGAAAATACATATATGTACATATTAGTATGTAATTATATTTGTGTGATTTTTAAATAATGTTGACATGATCCTTTTAATTTTGAAATATGAGCATGTGTAATAAAACTAGTTGTAAGCTAAATGAAAAGGTTATATAGACCTGTAGGATTTATGGTTTTGTATGAAGGCATGCTAAAAAATGACTATACAAGGAAATATGGTTATGATAATATAAAGTTATGATATGATATGATATATATGCATATTTATCAAGAAGAAAGTTTATTCAATTTCATAGGTTAAAGTAGTTAAGGAAGCCTAAGGGTACCTCCATGTTAGTGTATTATGAGTTGAAGATATATAATGTCTATTCGTATAATAAGGACCCTATTAATGGAAATAAGTAGTATCTACATGTTTGAAATATAGATTCCTTGATATCTACACAAGTTGTAATTGTTTAATGGGGAGTTTATATGGAAAAATATATGAATATCATGTATAAATAGAATAAAAGTGTTAATCCCATGTTATGGGTCGGTAAAGTATATAAGAGATAAAATTATAAAATATTTTTTCATTGTCAGACTTCTACTATGGTATGAAGGTTCATTTAAAGATGTAAATATAGGACATACCTTGCATGAAGAAGGTGACTAGAATATTACTTAGTTCAAGCACATTTTTATTCTATAATGCATTACAGTCTAACCAAAAACATAAGATTATATTATTGGTTGTGTATTGACTTTGATTATATAATTATTGTAATAATGGTGTTGAAAAAAGATGTTATTCTTGTTAAAGTTAAACACACATATCTATTATGAAATTATATGGATTGCATTGGGCTTATTATAGGCTATAGATTTGTATCAACTGTCCATATTTGTATAAATGAGGATTGTCGTAGAAAGATATGTTTGAGACTAATACATATAATAACTTTATTGTTGTTCTAGTATAATAAACATATATGTTATAGAATCAGTTGGATTCTTGATTAATGATTATTTACATCATTTATTATTGCATGGTATAGAATTGATCTACTTTGGAATGCTTACATGTAGACTATATTTGGTATAACATGAGATACATATATGATTATTTCAATGGGTAACTCATATATGTACCTCTTGTTATTTTTATGTCATGATTTAGTGGTAGAGAGTTCTGTGTGATTGAGAATGACTCAAATGATTAAATATGAATTCTATAATGAAAAATATGGCCAAAGTAATGTTATAGCTATGATATTATCATCTTACCATATTTATAGTTTACATTTATTTTTTGATATCATTTAGATAGAGGAATGAATTATATGGTCTATTTGATTGTTGCATGTAATAGTATTACTTCACATGGGTTTTAGTTGTTTCTCAATATTTGCATTATTCTTATTTCCCCCTCTGGTAAGGGTAGGGCCACTCCTAGATGGGAGATGTGTGGGAAACATCTGTGGTTGGAGGTAAATCACTCAGATGATGTTTTCCCTCTGTTAGTTGATTCAACCAAATGGGATTATACTCAGACTATGTTGTGAATCATGGAGTAGTTTTGTGTAGCTCATATTATACTTATGTACTCATTATTTGTATTTTGGCATTATACTATATTATATCTTATTATTTATTGATGGATATTCAACACAATAGTGGCTATGTATTTATATATTATTCAAAAAAATGTAAATAATGGTGGATGTAATCAGATTTATGATTGATTTATGGGTTATATTAGTAGTTGTTATACTTGTTTCATTTTATGGTACTCAATTTTAAATTATTCAACTTAAAAACTAGTTTATTACTTGAGTACTAAATGAATTTAATTTAGCTAGTGGGTTAATGATATTTTAACATTTATTTCTTTTAATTCATTTAGTTGTCAAGTAATAAAAAGATAATTATAATTATTCTAACATTAATTATTAAAAAAATCTAATTATTAGTTAGCCTAGTGGGGTCTAACATTGTGGTATTATAGGTTAAGGTTTAGCTCTCGAACCAAATGAGTCCACTAACGTAATTGTATTCTCTAAATTTTCAAAAAGGAGAATGGCTTGAGATAAATTGATTGGAGAGGGACCCTCTAATGCAAACTTTTTAATTGATCCTAATAGTAGACATCCAATTATCATAATTCAAAATATCTGGGCTATGACCTCACCCATTACATCACAGGGGTGTCATCCACAATGCATTAATAGAGACAAATATCAAGATTAAGGTTACCCATGCATTATTAATATTTCATTCTTCCAAATACTAATGTCCATATTTATTACTTGTCCCTCCAAAGTTGAATGAATTTGTGACCCTCCATCTTGATCTTCTGATGGAGGGACATAAATCAGTTTCTTCATCTTGAAAAATCTATAAATACATGAGCTATAACCATAACCTTCAAGCTCTTTTTGGTGTAAAAAAACTATGAAAAAATATCTATAGAGAGATTCACTCATCCTTTTATAATTGATCAAAGCAAGAGCCAAATCCATTTGTACAATGAGAGATAAATGGAGACGCTTGTATTACTACATTGACAAAGACTTAGAGCATCAAAATTGGGCACAAACACATTTAATGGAATGATTTTGGAGGAGGGACACTTGGGGAATGAATTGTCCATGTTTTCTTGTCTAATTTTCTTGACTCCATTGATCCACCCCACTTAAGGGAGTAAACCTAACATGCTAATTTGCTTTGTCATTTATTTTATGTCTTAAACACATGAAATAACTTACTCCAAAATACTATTCTACATTTTGGCATGCTTGGTGGCACTTAAACCCATAAAATTCTTCTAGTTACTTTTTATCATCTTCTTTTGTCAATTTTTACTGCTAACTTTTGTTAAAATTGGCTAAAAATAGAAGATTTTTTATTCTCGATTAGTTGATTGCAGAATTATAAATTCATCTACTACATATCTTTGAATTTGAAACTAGAAACAATGAAATTGTGTTATAAAACTATGAAATTGACCCATAAAAGTGTAAATGCATTCTTATTTTTGACCTCCTCTGTAGAACTATGAATTTAAAGTGTTGTTTTACAAATTTTTTAGGGTAAACTGTGAAATCATCCCACAATTTTTATTATTTTCTAACCTTCATGCGTATTTGTATATTTGAAGGTAATAACTATGAAATCATTCACAAGAATATCAAAATTAAATATTTATGTTTCTATGTTTTTCTATGCAAGTTTCTAACAATTTGTGAAATTAGTGCCTCAAACTATAAAATCAATGCATAAAACTATAAAATCAGCCTAAAATTATGAAATTATTTCTTCCATGTTTTTATAATTAAACTAACTTATTTATTTTGATTAAATAAGTGAAATTATTTATGATAATATAGAAATCATTCTATTGTGTTTATGTGTTTTTCTATGTAGGTTTCTAGCAATTTACAAAATTGATGCCTCAAACCTTTAAATCAGCGCCTAATATTGTGAAATCAACCTAAAATTGCAAAACTATTTCTTTTATGTTTTTCTAATTAAACTAAATTACTGAACTAAATTATTTATTCTGATTAAAAAAGTCATCAATTTTCAAAAATTTCAAAAAGACTAAGTAACTCATTAATAAAACCAAATTAGATTAAGAGCTTAAGTGAGAAATTCATGGAAAGTTATTGAATATCTATTATTGAAAATTCAAAATTCAAAATATCTGGGCCATGATGTCACCCATGACATTATCATAGGGGTGTCATCCAAAAGGCATTAATGGATATTAATATTAGAATTAAGGCTACCCATGCCTTATTAATACTCCATTCTTCCAAATATTAATGACCATATTTATTGTTTGACCCTTCAAAATTGAATGCATTTGTGACCCTCCATCTTAATCTTGAGATGGAGGGCCATAAATTAGTTTCTTCATTTTGAAAAAGCTATATATACATGAGTCATGGAAATAACCTTTAAGCTATTTTTAGTGTAGAAAAGCTATGTAAAAATATATCTAGAGAGCTTCACTCATCCTTTGATAATTGATCAAATCAAGAGTTAAAGCCATTGGTGCAAGGAGAGATGTATAAAGACACTTGTGTTACCACATTAATAAAGACTTGGATCAATAAATCCAGGCACTAACATGATTAATGGATCGATATTAGAGGAGGGCCACCTGGGAAAGGTATTATCCATGTTTTCTTGTTTAAGTTTCTTGACTCTATTGATACATTCCCCTCAAAGGAGTAGGCCTAACATTCTAGTTATTTATGATCTATCATTTATTATACGTCTTAAATGCATGAACTAACTTAATTCACAATCCTATTCCACATTTTGGTAAATCAAATTGTTTATTTCTTACCTTGAATCTCTTTGTCTTCATTGCAATGTGTCCTATGTGTTTTGTTTATTGGTTTGTTCACTTATTTTTTTTAGTGTCATGTCTACACACATTTTGAAAACCACTTGAGTCTTGTCTTAATTTGGGCTTGATTTTTTTCCTTATGTATTTAGATTGTTTTATTGATTTTTTGTGTTTTGTATATTCTTGTTTCCACTTAAGTATTGATAATTCATATATTTTTCTTAAGTTGGTTACATTTTGCATTTAATTTTGGTTCTTTATTTTTGTTTGTTATTTTTAGTTGTAAATATTCATATTTGAACTGGTCCATTCACAATTTGAAATCTAGTGTTATTATAACTTGTTCATACTTATGATACATAATTTTATTTTCCATATTAAACACCACATGCTCCAATATTATAAAATAATGTGGAACCAAACATACATCTCTAAAAACACCATCCTACATATCCATTACCTAACTAGGATATCATTCTCTAGTCTTGCTAAACATTGAAAACAAGCATGAATTTCTTTGTTACTTTAGGATGTGCATCTCCTATATTATGTATTGAGCCATGCTATCCATCTATTTACCCAACATATTTGTATAATTTTATATTGATTTAGGATGTGCATATCTTAAATTAATCTCTAGTATCTAGTCATCCATCAATAAGACATAGGGATAAATCAATAATTCATATGTTAATTAAGGATGTGCATCTCCTAATCCTATCATACATTATCATATCATAACAAGAATAAATATAAATGATAAACATGTAATATAACATAATCATGGCAAATAAATACACATCCATCTCCATATTCTTATCCAATCTAGTCCACAGACTTATTGTTACATTGGTTCTTCATATGAGGCTCTTTTTAGCCTTATTTATCTATTTTCAATCCATTTTATTCTAATTATTCCATTTTATAGCTTATTTTGTTGAATTACATGTTATTTTATTTTGATCAAGGGTCAACACATAAAAATTACAATTTTTTTGTTCTCCCCTCAAGGGGGCATCATGGGTCACCCAAACACTGTTTGGAGCATTTTTTGTCATCCTATCTTTCTTCATCTCATGTAAAATTTTATAGAGGGTGAGAGTGATTTTATTTTAATTATGATCATTTTAAGCGACCTTTTTATTATTTTAAAATCCATTAATTTGACCAAATGTCTCACCATGCCTTCTCAAACAAGGGGAAAATATAGACATCTAATTCTTATCACTATCATGCTGAGATTGCAAGTCTAAACAATTTTCTATAATAATGCACAAAATGGACCAAAATCACCAAAATGATATAATTTGGCTGCACATGTCATTTACATGAAACAATTCATGTCCATGTATCCTTGATTGGAGCATGACATTTAATGGAATTTTTATCTTCTCCTAATTCACTTTGAGTCAAATTGTGACCAAGAAAAATGATGCTTTGGACCACTAAAACCCTCTAATTTTGTTAGATTTATCAAAAATCTCACATGAGATCTCTCTAAGGGCTCATTACCATAGCCATGATCATTGACACATTATTCATAAATAACTTTCTATTAATGAATGAATATATTGCAATACACAAATATTATAACTTCATCTTCATATCTCTCATTACAAGACACTCTACCCTTGTATTTATAGTTGGGTGTAGGTGAGAGGAACACATTTGGCAATGTGAACCCTAATAGTTACCAAATAAATATTTATAATTGTCAACCTTGTGTATAATTGTCAACATCCAAACCTAACATAAAATAACCATGTATAAAGGAGGAATCTAGATAACACTAAAAAAAGGTGAAACATATAAAACTCTTGTAAAGTGGAGAAAAGAGAGAAAAACCATAAGAAAAACTCCCCTCCAAAAGAGAGAAAATAAGAGAGCTAGAAATCCCCCAAGGTGACACTAAAGCAGTCCACACTTTAAGTACTCATAAGGCATGAAGGAACTCAATCTACATGAGTGGTTTGAATCCACTACTTGATCACAAAAAAAACTAAAAGTGGGATTCACCAGAGTAGCTCCAAACATGGAGACTGTCAATGGTGATGAAAGTATAAAATAATATTGCATGTGTAAGGAATGCTCAACACCTAAGAAGTAGAATGTACACCACACCCCCATACTACTGACTGGGTGGAGTGGAAGAAAAAGGTATGCATGAGTGGTATGAATCTTTTATTCGAACACCGAATAAGTGTTAGGAATGGTAAAAACATTCAATGAAGCCAAGATCTAAAGAGTTATCATAATAACATTACAAATGTAAATATAAACAAATGAAATGTAACACAAAACAAATCAGATGATTATTTAGACTATGAGATAATGAGATGCTAGTACTCAGGTAAGAACTTACTTATATAGGTAAGGTAAAATACTAATATAACTAATCTAACCAATGTGGGATAAATATTCATATAGGACAAACCCACTACAAGATAAAATAGCTATCTAATACACTATAAAACATGAGAAAATACATGAAATACATACTCTAACAGCTCCTCTCAAGTGAAGATAGGGAATAAATAAAGCTAAAAAATAAATAGTGACATATCCATAGTATGAGTCTTGGTAACTAGGCCTGATAAGCTATTCATGTATAATATTTATCCATGAAATGAAAAAAAAAAAGATTTCTTAATGAACACCCCCTAAGGATAAATTTTGAAACCCTAAGCATTCCACACAACTCAAGGAAATGAGGTGATGTAAAAGGCTTCATTAAGATGTTTACAACTTATTGTTGAGTTAGAATGTACTCCAAGCTAAGGATGTCATCCTGAATGTGTGAACGAATGAAGTGCATATGTACCTCAATATGCTTGGTCTAATGATGCTCAACTAGGTTGTGATATATATAAATTACACTTTGGTTGTCACACCAAAGTATAGAGGGTGAATCCTATATGAAGCCAAACTCTATCAATAACTAACAAATCCAAAGAACCTATTGATTCACTATAACTATTGCCCTGTACTTAGTATCTATAGATGATAGTAAAATAGCCTATTATTTTTTGCACAACTAAATAATAGGTGAAGAACCAAGATAAAATATCTATCTAGAATTGGAATGAATGTCATCAAGAGAACCTACCCAATTTGAATAACTGTATCCCATTAATTGACTAGAACCCCTAATGTAATGTAATCCAAAATGAGTAGTGCCTTGCATATATCTCAAAATCCTCTTGGAAGTCTACCAATGACTATCATGAGGGTCATATTCAAACCCAAATACAAGCCCAATTGTAAATGAAATGTTAGGGTGAGTTTGGTTGAAATACATAATACTCCTAACCATCTACCTAGATAATGTAAGATCACAAAGTGGAATAGTACAAGAGGTAGTGAGAGTCATTCTAGATTGGAAAGGAGAAGGACTTAGCTTGACATTAGCCATGCCAAAATGCTAAAGAAGATTAAGGGTATACTTCTATTGACTCAAATGAATCCTTGTATCTGATAGTGAAATTTGTAAGCTAATAAAAAAAGGAGAAGGCCAAGATTTATCATGTCAAATTATGTTGAAAGTGTTTGTTGAATAGTTTGAATCTAAGATGAGGAGTTACTTATGAGAAGTGGATTGTCAACATATAAGACTAGAATGACAATGTCTTCCCTAATATGTTGAATATACATTATGGGATTAGAGTGGCAGTGAAAAAATATAGTAGAGAGAATAAATGAATCCATCTTCTCATACCAAGCCTGAGGGGCCTATTTGAGTCCGTAAAGAGACCTCTTAAGTCAATAAACAAGAGAAGAATCATGAACAAACACAACATGCTACTCTATATATATATCCTCATGTAAATATCATGAAATAAATCACTCTTAACATCCATATGATATACTGGCCAACCCTATGATACAACAAGAGAAAGTACGAGTCAAACATAATCCATCTTAGCAATGGGCATAAAAGTCTCAAAATAGTCAATACCTTGTATTTGTAAGAATCCCTTTGAAACAAGGCATACCTTATACTTTTCAATAGACCCATAAATTACATACTTATTGTGGTAAATCCATTTGCACCTAAACAAATTTCTTCCCTTAGGAAGAGTGACCAAATCCCAAGTGTGATTCTTTATCAATGAAGAATACTCATTTATCATCGTATCATCCCACTCATGTATCCCATGAGCCTATGAAAAAGACTATGTATCCCTACAGAATGCCTAACATAAAATTATATTACCCATAGAATTTTCATGATGATGTTGAGTAGGTGGAAGATCCTAAATGAAAGGTGTTGCCTCATCAACTATAGTACGATCCCACCTAGGCATAGTGACAACATCAGTGTGAATAAGATTGCCATCTTCTATGACCTCCTTAGGAATATCCTAAATTGGATCCTAAATAATGAATCTTTATAGGAGGTGAATCAACAAAATAAAAATGAGTTTGCATGGAATAATATGAAGAGTCATGAGATGTGAAATGCTCATCAAACTATACATGTCTTCAAAAATGAACATCATGAGTATCAGGATTTAAAATATGATAATCTCTCATGTCCTCACAATACCTTACAAAGATAAAAGGTTTTATCTTATTATATATTTATTTTATTTTCTTATTTGGTACAAATTCCCAATGAAGGCTCGTAAAGACTTATAAAAATGAGACATCGGGCTTGGATCCAAACCAAGCCTCCTCTAGAGTCATATGCTCAAGTGTTTGATGTGGTGTGCAATTATGAATGTAGTTTGTAAAATTAACTACCTATTACCAATTTTTGAAGTATTTTATAGGAGGAGGGTGAATTAGTTTCATAAAAACAATTCATATTCAATTCCAAACACCATTCTATAAAGCATACATAAGATATCAATGCATAAGAAAATAATCACACAAGTACATCACAAGATAACACAAGAGATTATGTGGGAAATCATATTTTGTAATAAAACCCACTAAAATATTCACATGTACTACTATCCTATAATTACAAGATTCAACATTTAGTGAATCACCCACTTCATAAGGAGCACCAACCCCTACATAGTTGAACACCCACCCAACTAGTCTTCTGCAAGCTCCAACTTGCACAGAGGCTCCAACCTCCTAGGAAACCAAGTACCAAATTAGATACCTTGAATATATAATAATAATTAACACCTATTTTTTAATCTTAAAATTATGATGACCTCCTTTGTTTACACTATTTCCCCTTTACACTCACTCAAATAGCCTCTAGGGCTCACTCGCTCATTATGCCTCTTATAGGCTCATTAGGTCCAATGACCTATGGATCCACCTGCATCAAATTGATAAAATATTAATGAATAATATTCTTCACCTTTTTATTTTCCTAAATGACCTACCTTTTCTCCTTTATTGATATCATTCCTTCACTTAATTCAATACTTTCTCAGCTAATCCAAAATAGGCCTTTTAGGCCTTGCCTTTATACCATACTCTTCCTTTCATAAATATTGGTTGGAAAATATCCTTAAAACACTTGTATCACACTTAGAATAATTTCATACACATGTTACATATGATAACCCAACACTCCATAGGATGGTTATAACCCATAAAGGCTAAAACTCAATCAAGCCTAATAGAGACGTAATAGAATTAGCCCTTCACACCCACATGTTACACTTGTGACCCCTTGGACCACCTTTTGACTTCACAAATATATTAAAAAAATAAAACCTACCTCTAATATAACCTTTATCACTCCCACATAATCCCATACCACTTGGTACTCCAATTCACTACTTGAACCAAGTTATTTTAGCCTACTCACCATTAGGCCTAAAAATAAAGAAAATTTTATCTTGAAAAATAGAAGCATACTATCACTTTTATCAAAAAAAACACTTGAAAATACACATTAATATATAAATAATTAATTAAAAAACCTATCAATATCCATTTTATACCTTCACTTATGCTCCAAGCATCCAAACCTATCTCTATTATAGGACCACTCAGACTGCCAGTGCATACCAAAATATAGCCATAAATATTAAAGTAAAAACACACTTTTATCCAGTTAAATATGTAAAAAACTCACATGTAAAAACACATTATGACCTTAGGTTCATCATAAAACTCATTAGTTTCTTCAACTCAACCTCTACAACCAATAAACCTTCTCTACAAGAAGCTCACTCAGAGCCACCAAATACTACCAACACCTAGTCAACAAACTTTGACTTATCCACAACAATATGGGAAAAATATGATATCCTAATACATCAAGGTATTCTTAAATAACTCTTAAAAATATTAATGAACTTTAATCATCATTACTCAAGAAATAATTCATCATAAACACCTTTTCCACTAAGTCTCTCAAGACTGCTAATCCAGAAAACTAGTCATGTAATCATGACTTTCTAGCATATTGAAAAACACTTTAAATGAGAAAAAAAGAATAAAAATGGATTTATAAGTCTTAAAAAATATCATTAAAACATTTTATTACCTCCATCTAGGCCATAAGGACTTTAAACACATCACTTACACTTGTACACCTGGAACTATCATTTTGTCTCAAAACACAGTCATAGTGAACATGACTCCTAACACTTGTGCAGATACTTACTTGATATTATAATGCATTCATGTGGTCCTTAAACATAATTATATAAACTTAAATCATATATACATAAAGTTATAATATCAAATAAGGACTGTATAGACCAATATCTGAACTCAACCTTTCACTATTCACCTTCACTTAGACAAGCCACTTTGAGAGCATCTTCTAGCCTATGTATGAGCATCACCAAGAATTAAAAACCAATGTAATATGAGGAATAATTCTTAAAAAATACCCCAAACCATTTTATCCATCCCTAGTCACTTTCACATCATCCCTAAATAGTTTCTCACTCTACTTGGTTATTACTCACTATTTCAACATCTATAGATTAATAATAGGTCAACTTGATTGACACAGTGACTATTTATATCCAAAATAACTTCATGGACATCAATAAAAATTCTTGGCCTTCAACCTCCATTAAATTTCATGCACTGAATTAATCAACCCTTCCTTTAGCAATATTTTTTTTGGAAATAAGAACTTGTTTGTACCTTCTATTCATTATCCTAACATGCCAATACCACATAGAGGTGCCTAGAGGATTCCTATACAACATAAAATCATAAAAATTTATCAAAAAATCCATTTTAGGCTAAAACCATTCACATCTTTCCAATCACTCCACTATGAGGGTTTGCAAGCATAAAAACCTCCTTACCTTCTTAACATTTGATCATAGAATTGATAGTTTGGTTTCTCTACAAAATTATTCTAAAAGATTCTTAGGACCCTTCCCTAACTAATCCAAAAGTTTCAGGTCACCATTAAAACTCTACACATGCTAATGATCATCTCAACTTCCTTCTCAGGCTTGAAACCTTCACTTTACATGCATAAGAAACCTTCTAACATGATATCTTGCTTTTTCTTTCTCCTTGGGACCTAAAACTTGGTTAAAACATTTAACCCACCCTATTACACCTTAATCCATGCTCAAATGAGCTTAAAAACCTTGGAAACTCAATTTGACCCTTTATTTAGACCTTATTAGGTCTTTATACATATTAGGTCTAGAACCATTAGTCAAACTTGGATATCGAAAGTACTTAAAACCTTATTATATTGATCTAAAATCATAATCAATATGTCATTTACACTCATTCCATGCTCTCAATCTTCCCTTCATATTTTACATAGGTCACATACTTCTTACCTCAATAAACTACCAAGCTTGTGCCTTCATACTAAGTCTCTCATGCCAGAACTAGACTTCCCAAAGCCTTCTTGTTACTTCATGATATCATCCTTCATCAATGACATCAATAAAAACACTTTTTATAATACCCAATAGATAGGAGGTAAATCCCATGAATGCATCATGTAGTTAACCATCTCCTTCAAAGTCTAGTTTTCCTCTCTGCTAAGCCATTTTGTTGTGGAGTATGTACAATAGAATGCTAGTGAACAATATCATGGGATGCTAAAAAATTAGTGAACTCTCGATTGAAGTAATCCCCCTATTATTTGTATGAAGATTATTGATGCAACTTGATGATTATTTCTCGACCAAATCCTTATATAATTTTAAGTGAGCAAAGACATCACTCTTGTACTTGAGGAAATAAACCCAAGTATACCTCGAGAAATTGTCAATAAAGGTAAGTGCATACTTAAATCCATTGAAAGGAGTATGAAATACCATCAAATCACAATGCACAAGCTCTAGTGATGAAGAAGATCTCATGGACATGCCCTTAGGAAATGGGTCCTGATTTTATTTCCCTAATGCATAATCGAGGTAGACTCCATCAAGACATGAAACTATAGGAAGACCCTCTGTTGTACTAGAAGTGATCAACTCCTTCAAATATCTATACTTTAGATGTCCAAATATCTCATTCCAAATCCAACTCGTATAATCTACATGAGAAATTAAACACGTCCCTAAATGAGGAGTATCACCAAAACCCTCAAAATAGTAAAGTCAAGAACTATGATCAATAACACCTTGTGTAATGAATGTATGTGGCTCTAACAAATCTCAAACTTTAGCACCCTGTGGTGTGGAAGTCACTATCTTACCCTAACTAGAATGTAAAATATGATAAACTAAAATTATATAGGTGGTGATGTCTGGAACATATAATGCATCATTGATGTGGCCACCATCTAGTTGTATGTCACCCCACCCCTTAACAAAAATGAAGAAAGAATCTCCAACCTCAATGTTGGAAGTGGAACTTAGACTAAGAGATACAAAGGAATCCTTGGTAGAATTCATATGGTGTGAAGCACCAAAATATAGAACCCAACTATCTAAAATATGTAACTATGATCTTCTGACAACATTAAGTTTTCTCCCATGCTTGTGAGATGGAGAAGGAGTGGAGATATAAATCTTGTGTTTTCTAATGGCATCCTCTAAGGCTTACATTCTCTTGAAACACCTAGACACTTCATGACTAGACCCCCACAATAGGATCAAGATAAGTCAGACATATTCTTGCATTTGGAAGACGGTTTGGGTTTAGATGTAATAGCGTTGGTGGGATTAGGTGCATTTTGAGGTGGAGTGTTTTTCCTCTTACCCTTCAATTTTTCCTTAGAATTAGGATGTGAGGCCACTAATGATTTTTAAGAGGTGGAAGAATCAAGATGAGAGAATTTGGATTCCTCCCTAGTGAGTCTCTCATAAAATAGCTCAAGATCTAGCATTTTAAATATGGTACCTAAGGCATCCATACTAGAGAAAAAGGTAGATGCAAAGATTTGGAATGGGCCACTTAACTTAGACAAGATTAAGTACACACACTCTTCATCATTTTTATCTCATCCACTCCCCTTAAACTATGTCAACAAATGCTTAAAATTTTCTAGATAATATATAATAGAAGCAAAGTCCTCTGGATTTAGTGAAGCTCCACTTCAAGCTGCATCACTCTCAAGTGGTCTACCTTCCCAAACGACCCTTTTAACTTAGTCCACATTTTAAATGGAGTATCACAACCATAAAAATTAGATAAGAGACTATCACTCATATAACTCCAAATCAAGCCCATACACTCTTCAAACTTACACTGATGCTAAAAATTTTCAAATTTCCATGTGAATTATGGTTGTGTTTTGTTCATTAGGGAATTATAGGTCTCTATGTATGGTAATTGTGTGTAGTCAAAGGCTCACAATGATCAATTCTAGATGTTGATTCCACGCTAACTAATCACTAAGAGCATAAAGAATGCAAAGAGTGCACAAAAATTGGCACTAATACAACCCCCCCAAAAAAAGATTCTATTAAAGCCCCCCTCCCCAATTTGGTGCTTTATAAAATAGTGTATTTTTACAATTTTAATGACACCAATAGATATTGAATCAAAAAATATGCACTTTTGAAAAAAATGGAACTCAAATCTGAGTTATGGTTCAAAAGTTATAAGCATTTTGATTTCCCATAAAAATGGGTCAAAATAATAAAAAATACTACAAACTAGTTTTTGAAACCAACTTAGAAATAAACATAGTCATGCAACCACTCGTTGGAACCAAAATTTTGTCACAGACTTATAAAAGTTAACCAAAGTGAAAATTAGACTTTTTGGTTACCTCAAGATGCATGCAAGTGTTTTGACTTCCTCTTTCATTAAAAATATACCACTAATAAGGTAACAAAAT
Source organism: Torreya grandis (assembly GCA_037957365.1). NCBI lineage: Eukaryota > Viridiplantae > Streptophyta > Pinopsida > Cupressales > Taxaceae > Torreya > Torreya grandis. Next base: position 593,558 of record JARHVA010000773.1, on the reverse strand, counting down.
GAAATTCCAATTGTGTAAAGAGAGAAAGAGAGGTTTTATTATTGTGTTTTGGCTCAAATCCATCCAAGGAGATACAAACATAGATCTCAAAAAAATTCCAAAGGATTGATCTTACAGCAGTAAATGTAGAAAATGATGCCAAGATCAGGATTTTAACACCAAAGATTGGTGGTTTACCAAGATCAGATATGAACGTGTCTCAAGCTAGAAAAAAACTCAAAAGTGCCAAACTTGAATATATTTATCCCATGCATTAGATAGAGAAAGCTTCAAATCTAAAAATGCTAAGATTTATTCCAACAACGAGCTATATTTCAGTGCAACAGTCAGGGATCTTGATCTCTACAATAGATATGTCTTTCTATTCCAATGCAGTAGTCAAGTTCAGGTCCACATTCCTCTACTCTAGTCTATGCTTAGATTCTAATTCTTAGAAAAGGGAAATACCTCTTCTACAAATCTGGATAAAGGAAAAAAGCTAGAAAAAGATGCCAAGCTTCTCTTTTAAATCTTAAAAATGCCTTATAATGGTCAACGCCTCTTCTCCTCTAGTGTTAATATTGAGATTTCAATGTTAAATGTAGTAGATATGTTAATCCAAATAGATGTAGGAAAAAACAAAATCATAGTAATGTTCCTAACAAAATATCCAACACCTAGTAATAATAGATATGGAAATGACTTCAAAAAAAATCTCCTTAGCCTCTATTCTCTTGAATATAAGCAAGATTTTAGATCTTAGAACAAAAGAGAAAGAATCTTAGTTTAAATATGAAATAAACAAATAGAATACGATGTTTCTATTGCCTCAAAAGCAACAAATTCTTCACAAAATAACAAAATCTTTATAAACTTTGAAATTCTAAAAGAGGCACCAAGATCTTCTCCCATGCTTCTGAATTGCAAGCTAAAGGATGGTTTCAATGCTATGACACCATGTTAGTAATGGTAAAAACATTCCATGAAGCCAATATATGAAGATTTATCATCAAGAACATCACAAATGTAGTTAAAAATAAATGAAATGTAATACAATGCAAATCAAATGATTATTCAGACTATGAGATAATGAGATGTTAGTACAAAGGTAATCACTTGCTTATATAGGGAAGACAAAATACTAATTTAGCTAATCTAACTAATGTGGGATAAATATTCATATAGGATAAACCCACTATAAGACAAAATATCTAGCTAATACACTATCAAACATGAGAAAATGCATGAAATACATACTTCAATAATAAGTTGACACTATATACACTAGAATTGCTCCATATCATGCTGAAATAGACTGTCAAACTATCAAAAAAGACAAGATGACATTGGGATTCACCATAATATCTCTAATTCAAGTTGTGGGAGATGATCAACTATCAAAAAAGTAGTGTCAACAATATAGATAAGGTCTCCTTAGAAGAAGGTAAGGTGTTAAGAAAGGGGCCCTGATGGAGACTTGACACAAACTATAAGTGTGTCAAAGTACCAATGTATACTATAGAATATTATGGGCTGATAAAGCCATCATGTATACAAAAACACAGTAGAAAAAGATTAATATCCAAAAAATAATATGTCAAAAGATGTCAGGCTTAGCCAAAAATGCATTCCAAATAGTGCATGCATGAACTACATTGTAGAAAGTAGTAGTAGGGACTATAACATATGAAAACCCCCATGAAGATGGCATAAAATAGTGCTTTATAAACCACTAATTACTTATAATTATGTAGTTTTACAAAAATTCTTCACCAGATTATAATTTTGAGTTAAAATAGAAAATGATAAAAATATATATTTCTTTACAATATGACTCAAATTGAATTACAAATATGTATTCTTAGTGAAAAAATATGTACTTTTAAAAAAAATTACACCTCAAAAAATTCTTGATGTGGAGAAAAGTGCCTAGAAGTCTGACAATGATCACACATCGAGAAGACCTCCAAAAATTAAAAAAATAGTCATGTTTTCTTATGTATCATTAAAATCATGAATATACCACAATGCAACATAAATTACCATAAAAATCTAAAATATGGTCAAGATATGAGTGGAAATGTGCAAGCGTGTCTATAGAAATGCACAATAGAAGGGATCAAGTAAAAAATGATGAACATGCATAAACAAAGCCCAAAAATTGTCAAATGGATGGCAGACATATCAGGAAGCACTGATTAGAAAAAAAATGTTTTTATGGGGGGGTCTGACCACCTGTCAGTTCAAGCCCCACTTGCCAGTCTTCATCAAACATAAAATGCCATATGACATTGCAATGATCCTTCATGTACCAAAAAAATGTGTCAAATTGTGGACCATCCCCCATAATAATGGCTTCCACAAAATTTAGACCCCAAAAAACCACCATCAAAGTCAAACATGATGTTTTTAAAAATAAATGTGTTTAAAACATGCATATTACAAAAATCCTTAGGGCTGGTAGGTGGAAAAAGTACACAAATGTTGCATATGAATGTGGTTGGTTGAAAAGGTTGTTGGAAGTTTGAAATGTGGAGTCAAAATAAAACATTTATTAATAAAAATCAAACCATGCACATTACCAATACTTCACAAAATCGTTAGATGCCAAAGTCAGACAAGATAGCCTCAAACAAAATACAAAGTGTCATCATTATAAAAAACATACAAAGGTCAAAACCAATGAAATGTAATGTTTGTAGGCCTAGAGTTATCGTAGGCTAATCAATTAGGTCTATCCTTTGGGTACAAAAATGATAGCTATGGGATAGGTTATAGGCTGAGGTAGGGGCTGACAATAGGTAGTAGGTTATGGGATGTATCAATTGTAGGAATGGATCTTAGGTCAGTGTAATATGCAGCGAGGGATGGGCATGGGAAGGTAGTAGGGGCATGTGAGATTGAGCAACAAAGACATCTGAGATGTAAGCAGGGACATGGGGGTTGGAGTCTAGGTGAGGAATGATTGAGGTAGAGTAGGTGGTGATAGGCAGGCAACAAAGTAGGGCTGGGGTGGCCCAAGTGGTGGGGTGGCCAAGTAAGGCTCGACCTTGGGGGCAAGGGGTAGGGGTGGCCTAGGCTGAGCCCCAATATATATATATATATATATATATATATATATATATATATATATATATATATATATATATATATATATATATATATATATATATTAAATTATGAAATAAAATAAAAACCCTTTTAAAAAAAAATAAAAGCCCCCTAATTTTTTTTAAATGTTTTTTTTAATACATTAAATCTCTTGCCAAATGAAAAAACATTCATTTTTTAATAAAATAGGTTAAAAATAAAAATAGCCTAAAAAATTAAAAAAAATTAAACCTCTTTAGCTAGTAGATGATCAAAATTGACTGGGAAAAAAGACCACACCAAGAGTGCCACAAGTCTATTTTATACCAAATGAACATCTACTCCCACCAAATCGACCACTCTGGATGTATTCATATGATCAGATCTATATCAAAATGTGTAGAATTCCCAAAAATTATTTAGTGACCATAAAGTTTCTCAAGTAGATCTAGAGCACCAAGTGACCAATTTTAGCAAACAAAAAGCTTGAACCACATTTCACATCTTTCATAAACATTCTAGCAAATGTTTATTAACACCAAAATGCAAAATGACTTTCATATTGCAAAATCACATCTAAGACATTATAGTGACTCTCATTATCCTCCTTTTGACACTGTTGTTCTAGTTGAGCAACATGACTGGACAGAGGGTTTAGTGAGAAGGAGGGTAATTAGTTTGTGTTTAGTAATGGCATCTCGAGGGAGGCTTGAATACCATGTTAGAGTTATCAAAACTCTCACCCAAGATCTCTCCAAGAGCTCATTACCATAGCCATGACCATTGAAACATTACTCACAAAGAACTATCTATTATTGAATGAATAGATTACAATACATAGCCCTTAGAACTCCATCTTCCTCTCTCTCATTAAAAGACACCTTACTCTTGTATATATAATAGTTAGAGGTAGGTGAGAGGATCACATTTGGAAATGTGAAACCAGCTAGTTGCCAAATGAATAGTTCTACCATGTGCATAAATCCATACCTACATTGTGTCTAATTATCAACATCCAAACCTAACATGTTGACTACATAATTAGACATGTGTTGGAGGAAATTTAAACCATATATGAGTCTAACTAGCCTAAGTTAAGAATCTTTGGTTAATACCCAAGTTACATGGGTTAATCCCAAGTTACTCTTAACCTTATTTATTTACTCTAACAAATTCATCTGCATACATCACGTGCATGTGTCAATTCACATCTATACTACCTTAAATGGGGTATTACCCTATACGTAATTGACACCTTCCTCCAATTTAACTCCAATCAAATTATGACTAAGTAAATTGACATTTTTAACTATTATAATTAAACAAACAACTGGTTTCCAATAATTGTAAAAAGACAAGTAAAATCATTAAGCAAAGCAAATTAAATTAAGAGCTTAAGTGAGAAATCCATGAAAAGTTATTGAATATATTATTGTAAATTCATAATTAAAAATATATTGGCCATGACCTCACCCATGACATTATCATAAGGATGTCATTCACAATGCATTAATGGAGATAAATATCAAGATTAAGGTTACCCATGTCTTATTAATGTTCCATTCTTCCAAATATTGATGGCCATATTTATTGCTTGTCCCTCCAAAGTTGAATGAATCTGTAACCTTCCATCTTGATTTTGTGATGAAGGGCCATAAATTGGTTTCTTCATCTTGAAAAATCTATAAATACATGAGCTATGACCATAACCTTCAAGCTCTTTTTGGTGTAAAAAAACTATGCAAAAACATTTCTACAGATTTTCACTCATCCTTTTAAAATTAATCAAAGCAAGAGCCAAAGCCATTATTTCAAGGAGAGATGTATGGAGACGCTTGTGATATTACATTGATAAATACATGGAACACCAAATTGAAACATAAAAATGTTTAATGGATTGATCTTGGAAGAGGGCCACTTGGGGAAGGCATTGTCCATATTTTCTTGTCTAAATTTCTTGATCCCATTAATCCATGCCCCTTGGGGGAGTAGGCCAACACCCTAGTTCCTTATGCTTTATCATTTGTTTTATGTCTTAAATGCATGAATTAACTTGCTTTGTAATCCTATTCTACATTTTGGCATATCTAGTGGGATCAAGACCACAAAATTATTCTAGTTACTTCTTATCATCTTCTTTTGTCAGTTTTTATTGCTAAGTTTTGTTAAAATTAACTAAAAATGGAATATTTTTCATTCTTGGTCTGTTGATTATGGAATTACAATTTTTTATATTATGTATCTATTAATTCAAAGCTAAAAATAGTGAAATCATGCTATAAAATGGCAAAATTGGCCCAAAAAGTGTGAATTCATCCTTGTTTTAGACCTCCTCTATAGAATTATGAACTCAAAGTGTTATTTTATGAATTCATTAGGGTAAACTATAAAACCATCCCATAGTTTTAACTATTATTTATCCTTTTTATGTATTTGTAAATTTGAAGGTAATAATTTCAAAATCATTCATGAGAATAATGAAATTGTTCTATTATGTTTTTGTGTTTTATGTGCAAGTTTCTGGTAATTTGTGTAATTGGTGCCTAAAACTACAAAATCGATGCCTAAAACTATGAAATCAACCTAAATTATGAGATTGTTTATTTTGTGTTTTTCTATAAGTTTCTAACTATTGTGAAATTGTCGAATAATTATGAATTCATCACATTTGATAGTGAAATCATAGGATAGAATTGTGAAATCATCTAAGCTAACTATAAAATCGATGAGATTAGTTGTGAAATCATCTTGGGACTGTGAAATCAGCCTTATAAGTTTTTTGTACTTTTCTATTTTATGTGTTTTTATTAACCTATAATTTCACAATTTACACTTTACTGTGTAACTATGAAATTATTTTAGAAGGTATATTTTCATGGTTTTAAACTTATTTGCAAATGGCCTTCATTATCTATTCAAGCACAAATCAATCCTCTAATGCTTTTTTCAAGGAATTAATCAAATGAGAAGTTTAACACATTAATGAAACCATTTCACAATGTCTTTTAGTGTTTTAAAAACTTGTGTTAAAAACTTTTTTTTTTGTCATTTCAAATTTATAAACAAATTCTAAATTTCAATCACATTTCCATAAGTGTTTGAAAATAAAAATCACAATTATACTTAGAGCTCCTAAGAGCACTTTGCTTTTTTTATTCATTTTTGAAAAACACCAGATTAATTTTAATAAAAAATTTCACCTATGCTCTCCCCTTGTCCCCTTTAGAGAACTTAGGTGACCAAAAATGCATTATTTTATTTGTTTGATTGAGTTTACTATAAAAATATCGTGTATACTCTATCCTTGTTCCTAGGGACTTGGATGAATCAAAAAATACATAGTTTTTTATTTTATTTTTATTTTATGGGTGGGATTTCATCACCTTTTCATGGGTTCTTTAGGTGGACTTTGACTTGGGGTTTCATCTCCTAGCATTGTTCTAACCCCACTTATCTGATGGGTTATATAAATTGAATATACTAAATGAATGGGATAGTGGTTGAGTGGTTAACCTGACCTAACAAAAAAGTACTTAGGTCAAGTGGTAGTCTAGACATCATACTTCACTAAGTATTATACAACTAAATTCATTGTGCAAGGGACAGAGACCCTTTCATAACAAACTAGGTAGTTTTAATCCATTGATAAATATTTATTGTGCCCAAGTATTTCTAGGTATTTATGGACCATCTAGATAAGCCAAGTCAAAATTTTAAATTAATTGACCCCACTTACCATGAATTATCTTACTAAATACCGAGTTACTTTGGTGATCTAATTTCCTTACCACATATCAAATTTTGAGAGACAAAGGGGGCTAAAAAAACTCTACATAGATGTTCTCTTTACTTTTGGATTAACAATTGATTACTTTCAAGACTAGTATATTGATGGAATATTTAGCATAAACTATGCACACCTTGTGTTAATTTAGCGTAGGAGCATGCACTTAGGTTCTTCTTCTTTCATTTTGAGTCTAAAATAATTATGTCACATAGACAAAATAGGTCTTAAAGCCTCTCAAACCAAATTCAAAATCCATTTTCAAATATTCAATTTAAAGATAGTTAATTATCACTTGAATCTTACTTATCACTTGGGATTAAGTGTTTTACTCTTTGTGTTTGGGTCGCATCACTTGGATTGGATTTTGATTTGATTTTTAGAGCCTTACCTAAGTGTGAGTATTATTCCCATATTTTACACATTGTCATCTATCTACACATTAAGGTATTATGTCATTCACATTACCATTTAACACTTGGCCATTTTTCACAATGTTACATCTATCATTTGAAATAATAGCCTTTGTCTCACTTGGTATCGTTATGCTACCCATTTTGTTTTCAATTTCAAACTTAGGTTTTCCTTTTTTAACCTACATCTTAGGTTCTTGAACCATTCAACTTTTTTTATATTTTGTGCATTTATGCTACCCATCTTTTTCTAAAGTTTTAACTTATATTTTCTTGTGTTTGACATATGTTCTGAATTCCTAGACCATGCAACCTTCTTATGTTTTAAAATCAAGACCAAAAACAGTCTTATTGTCCTTTTATATGGTACCAACACATTTTAGACTTAGGTTTTCTTATGGTATCCTACACTCTAAGTTCTAAGATTATTTTACTTTTTTTAATTTATAGATTTTGACCAACCAAGGTCAAGTATCCTAAAAACTCCACGTCTTCTTCTCATTGGGTACCTTTATACTTCCAAATTGAAAACCATTCAAATTAGGTTCATTTAGACCTAAATCTAGTTTGGAATCCATTATTTACATTAAGAACTTTTTGACCCCAAGTCCATTTGAAGAACCATGCCAAGTCAGAGTTTGTTTTATGGACCCACATACCTATTATGAACCAATCTATACTGAACCAAAGTTCATTTTGTGGACCCATGTACCTATTTAGATCCATACAATTGAAACAATACCAAATAAGGTTTTGCTTGACCAAATCCAATTATTCTGAGTCTTATTTAAATTTTGTTTTGCCCTTATTAGGGCTCATTTCAATTATGTACCACCCTTATTAAGGCTCATTTCAATTTTGTGCCACCCTTCTTAGGGCTTATTTCAATTTTGTGTCACCCTTCTTAGGGCTCATTTCAATTATGTGCCACCCTTCTTAGGGATCATTTTCTATTTTATGAGCATCCCTTATTAGGGTTCATTTTCTATTTTTTGTGCTGTCCCTTTTTGGCTCATTATAATCTATGTTTCCCTCTTTAGGGCCAATATTATATGGACCAATACCACCCTACTTGGGCCAATAATTTTTATATATCGATTCCTCCCCCTACATGTATCCTTGTTTATGGGTATCGTTACTACTATTTTGAATCATGACATTTAGAATCCTTTTGGATGAATCCCTATATGAACAATAAAAGACTAACATATTTTTTATCTCATATTAGAGGGAACCAAACTCCCACCTAACTTTTTTCTAGATCAATTACATACCCTAGTTGAAAAAAGGAAGTACTAGTGTTGAAGAGGCATCATGTAGACATACCCCAACTTAGCCATGTTATCTATTCTCAAGTACAATAAAGTAGTCAACCCTTCACTAATCAGTTACTCTAATGACTTCTCTAGATGTTACTTTACTTAAAAATTCTTTGTACTTTGGTTTAATATCTAATTTGGTCTTAACACAATAAATCTAATCATTTCCCCTCCAAGGGCCATTAACTATTGAGAAACAACCTATTATTCATCCATTATTAAGCATTCCCCATTTTAGGAAACCCCTTTGTCCTAAAACATCATTTTCCTAGAGTAAGGTGGCCAAGGTACTTATGCACAATATAATTCAACATGCCATTTTAGTAGACATATTTACATTAAAAATAGGTTCCCCTTTAGGACCCACATTGTTATCAACATCTATATTAGAATCAGGTTTTATTTTAGATCTAATATCTAAATTTAGTTTCATTCTAAAACCACTATCAGATTTAACATCAGAAGCATAATCAATATAAATATCAACATCAAATTTATATTCCTTTGAGTTTTAATTAAATTTTGAATCAAAATGTATTAGTATATGTTACGACATCAGCTACACACTCTTTGAAGATCTAGTTAAACACATTTATGATTATTGAGGACATTTACTTTATCATCAACACAAGCTCTTGTAGTATCCTCTATAAGGATTATGCTACCTTTTTCCCTTTCATTGACCATCCACATGCCTATATCATTAACCAACCTAACCATATATTAACACTCCACCTCCCATAAATGTCGATTAGGACTGATAGAATCACACATTATTGAACTGCATATATGGAAACATACTAATTGTAAAAAACTAGGGGGACCAAGACCACATTCAAGCTGAAGAAGAATAGTCTCCTAGTGAAACCTTCTTAGAGGCACTAGGGGATAATTAAAGTCTAAACTCAACATCTTCTAGTGAAACCTTGTTTGAGGTTTTAGAAGACAATCAAAGTCTAAACTTAGCATCTTCTAGTGAAACCTTGTTTGAGGCGCTATAAGGCAATCAAAGTCAAAGTCAATATTCCTCAGTGAAACCTTCTCAGAGGTGTTATGGGACAATCAAGTCAAATTTATTAGTGAAAAACACTTTGAGGTGTCAATAACTGAGCATAATAATTCTTCATTGTTTGATGTAGACATTATTGAAGATAATGCCATCACAATTGACAATCTAAAGCATAATCAAATTGTAACAACTCTTAGGCCTAAATAAAAGAAAAATTTGGTGGTCTTATTGAGAGCATATTCAGAAGTCTTTAGCCCCTCCATAGCCAAAATTATGTTGAATCTAAAATTATCAACATTATGTGTGATTGAAGATCATGATCCTCATTTGTTACCCAAACATCATGCATTCCATTATGATCCTACTCTTTCAATGCCTATATAACATTATCAAATTAGACCTTTTACCCAATGCCTATCAATATGTACCTTTCTTAATTTCACTTTCCTTCATCAAGTCTATGAAGATGTCTTGTCTAGAGGTTTAGAGGAAATAGAATCAATGATCAACAAAGATCACAACAGTAGCAGTACAATCCAAATCAGCAACAAGTTCTCAATAGAGTAGCTATTTAGAGTGGTGTGGGTTAGAGATAAATCTCATTAACTAGTCTAGTTGTATCATATGCTAATCAGGATGTGCATCTCCATAGTAGCATAAAAATAAATTAATTTAACTTGCCTTTTCCATTTCCTATTCCCAAATTACTATTGATGAGTACTATTTCTCACTGTAGGTGGAACTACATTGACCTAAAGTCCAATTAGACTATGTAGGCAGTGTTTAGTTCTAAGGTTAGTTCAGTCACCCCTATCTTATGATCTTGCCATTTTGTGAGCATCTTAAGCCACACTCTCATCATTTTTAAATTTATCATTTTCATGCTTGACTAATATCTATTCGATTTTCTATGAGATCCCTTGATTTAGGGGCACCCATTGCATATCATTAGACTATTCTATTATTACCTGGACTATTTTATTGTTACTTGGACCATTCTAATAATATTATAATAAGAATTTTATTTTTCTTGGACCATTCATAATTCTTGTTACCTATTCTTATGGGCCATTCTAATCCTATTACCAATCATGATCTTTATTATGAACCAATAAGCATGTATACATATTTAATGAATATTTTAGATGTAGTTCTGAGTGGTTAGCATCAACATCAGCATCAGTAACTTTTTTCTAGGCTAGTATGTTTCTCCTATTTGATAATTCCTTGATATGTTTTTTCTCCTAATTTTATTATTTCCCCATTATGTGTCATTTCAATCCCATTTGTTGTTGCATGGTATTACCCTAAACCTTAGATTCTATTGTTGGTTCATAAGAGCACCATTATAGCCAATTTAGTTATTGTTTAAGCCTTTATCTAAGGACCAGGGTCCTTTGCTAGTTGGTTCATTGTACATTTGGACATATTACATTGATTTCCTTATTCCAAAAAACCCAATAAAATTAGGTAATGCCAGACAAAATACTAAAGTCATTTTTAGTTAGAGAAGGTGTGCTTAAAATCTCGATGAGAGTTATATAGTTATGTCATTTTCTGGGTGGGTTTCCCCTTTATGAGAGAACTACATTGGATTGAAGTCTACACAAACTATGTAGGTAGTGCTTGGATGCATGAGACATATCAAGTCATCTCAGCCACTCTTGTTCTCATATTATTGTACTTTGTGCCTTTATGTTCTTGCCATTTTGTGAACATTTATGGACCTATATGCTCTCATTTTTTTATGAGACCATTCCTATTTTTACTCTATTAATCATTTTCTCTCTACTTATCATCACATTTATTCTATATTGATTCCCAAGAAAACTACACTAGCCTAAGGTCCCTTTGGACTATGTAGGTAGCTCTCATTTGCTAGGATTACTTGGGGGTACCTTGGCAACCCCTTCCCTATTATTCCATTCCCCCTACTTTAGGGACCCTATTAATACAACAAGTGTAACACCTTATTTACCACACATGCACAATTGTTGATTGCTTAAATAAAGAGTCATTTTGAGTGTCATGTCTACATACATTTTGAAAACCACTTGAGTCTTGTCTTAACTTGGGCTTGAGTTGTTTCCTTGTGTATTTAGATTGTTTTATTATTTGTTTGTGTTTTGTATATTCTTGTTCCATTTAAGTCTTGATAATTCATATCTTGTTTTTAATTTTGTTACATTTTGTATTTATGTTTGGTTCTTTCTTTTTATTTTTGGCTCAAATATAAATGTTTTTAACTTATGTTTTGGTATTCGTATCATTATTTTGAGTTATAAATATTCACGTTTGAATTGATCCATTTGAAATTTGAAATACAATGTTATTATAAGTTGTTCATACTTGTGATACCTAATTTCATTTTCCATATTAAACACCAAGTGCTCCAGTCTTACAAAATAATGTGGTACCGAACATACATCTCTAAAGGCATTATCTTGTATATCTACTACCTAACTAGGATATCATCCTCCTATCATGAACCAAACATTGGAAATAGGTATGAATCTATTTTCTATTTTATAACATGCATATATTGGCTTATGCATTTAGTCATTTTATCTATTCATTTACCTAACATATTTGGTTATTTATATATTAGTTTAGGATGTGCATATCCTAAACTAATCTCTAGTATCTAATCATGCATCAATCAGAAATATGAATAAATCAACAATCTGTATACTAATTAAAGACATGCATTTCCTAATGTTAGCATACATTATCATATCATAATAATAATAATAACAACTACAAGTGATAAGCATGGAAGATAACATAATCATGGCAAAAATGCACATCCATCTCCATATTCTGATCTAATATTCCCCCATGGACTTATTGTTACCTTGGTTCTTCATGGGAGGTTCTTTTTAGCCTCTTTTATCTATTTTAAAGCCATTTTCTTCTGATTATCTCTTTATTTAGCCTATTTTTTTGAATTACATGTTCCTTTCTTCTGATCAAGGGCCAACCCATCAAAATTAAAATTTAATAGAGGATGGGAGTAACTTTTCTTATAATTATGATCATTTTATGTGACCTTTTTATTCTTTAAAAATCCATTGCTTTGAATAAATGTCTCACCATGCTTTCTTAAACAAGGGCAAAATGTAGACATCTAATTCCTATCATTGTCATGTTGAGATTTCAAATGTGAATAATTTTCTGTAATAATGCACAAACTAGACCAAAATTACCAAAACACTCTAATTCATCCACACACATCATGTACATGTGACTATTCATGTCCATGTATCCCTGATTGGGTAAATGCATTTTATGGAATTTTTATCTTCTTCTGATTCACTTCGAGTCAAATATCAATGAAGCAAAATGATGTTCTGGACCACTAAAATCTAATAATTTGATCATACACATCATGTACATATGCTAATTTGTGTCTATACTACCCTAATTGGGGTATTACCCTGTACATAATTGACACATTCCTCTAATTCAACTCTAATCAAATTATGACCAAGTAAATTGATATTTTTTTACATTTTAATTAAACAAGTGACCAATTTTTAAGAATTGCATAAAGACTAAGTAACCTCATAAAGCAAAGCAAATTAAATTAAGAGCTTAAGTGAGAAATCCATGGAAATTTATTGAATATATATTATTGTAAATTCATAATTCAAAATATCTATGTCATGATGTCACCCATAACATCATCATAAGGGTGTCATCTACAAGGCATTAATAGACATAAATATCAAGATTAAGGCTACCCATGCCTTATTAATGCTCCATTATTTCAAATATTAATGACCATATTTATTGCTTATCCCTCCAAAATTGAATGGATTTGTGACCCTACATCTTGATCTTGAGATGGAGGGTCATAAATCATTTTTTTCATTTTAAAAAATCTATAAATACATAGGCCATAACCATAACCTTTAAGCTCTTTTTGGTGTATAAAACCTATGCAAAAATATCTCTAGAGAGCTTCACTCATCCTTTTAAAATTGATCAAAGCAAGAGCCAAATCCATTGGTACAAAGAGAGATGTATAGACATGCTTGTGCTACCTATTGACAAAAATTTGGAGCACCAAATCTAGGCACAAACACAATTAATGTATCGATCTTAAAGGGGGGTCACTTGGGGAAGGCATTGTCCATATTTCTCTTATCTAAGTTTCTTGACTCCATTGATCCATGCCCCTCAGGGGAGTAGGCCTAGCACACTAGTTTTATATGCTTTGTTATTTGTTTTATGTCTTAAATGCATGAACTAACTTACTCCATAATCTTACTCTACACTAATCAGCTAGTAGTAGAATAAGTTATGAAACTCAATCAGGTTTTAGTTGTTTTTAATTAGACTAGAGATAGAATAGCAGCTCTTGATCAAGAATTCCATAGACTTGAGGAAGAAGAGGAATAAGAAGTTCCAGAGGAAAAACCTAAAGGGAAAGAAATGCCTCAGGAGTAAAGGCATTAGGAACTGAAACAAGTTGTTAAAGCTAAAATAGTTATAGAACTAACACAAGACATGAAGAGATTAAATCCACCCAAGTTTGATAGCATGATTTTAGGTGATGAAGCTTAAGCTTGGATCAGAGAGATGGAAAAGTACTTTGAAATTTATAACTATTCTGAGGTAATTAAGGTTATGTGGGGAGCTTACCAATTATTTGGTGAATTAATAACTTGGTGGGATAACAAGAAGCTTGAAATGAAAAGAGATTCTACTACCACCACATGGGAGCAATTTTTGACTCTTTTCAAAGCATGGTGGTTACCTCAACTCTATTTTGACTAGAAGTTGATAGATTTTTAAAATTCAAAATAAAAGTATTTATCAATGAATGAGTACTGGGAGTAGTTTAAAAAATTATTGAAATATGTTCAGTAATACCAAAAAGATGAGCATTTTTGAATCAAGAAATTTATTATGGACCTAAAACCTAAAGTCAGGTGTGAAGTGGATGTGCATGGACCATAAACCATGGATCAGGTTTTTGAAAAAGTTATAAAACAAGAGTAGAAGTTGAAATCACTGGTAGAGGCTAGAGAGAAGTATAAGAAAAAATTTGGCAGTTCTAAGACACCCTTCAATAAGAAGAATTGGAAATAGAATGGTAATTCCAAGAATTGGTTCAACAGTTAGAACATAAGATTTAGTAATACTTCTAGGAATAGGAAACCATTTTGTAATTTTAGGGAATGATTTAAGGGTGCAAATTAGGTTGAGAGGAAGGGACCTCTAAGAGGATGTTTTACTTGTGCAATAAGTCATTATGATAAATATTGTCCTCAATGGAAGATGGATAGAAAAAGTAAGAACACAAACTCTTCTTCATAGTAGGGAAACTTCCAACAATGTATCCATGTAATAGTGTATAATCAATAAGCTAAATTCCAAGTATGTCCCATCAAAGTATTAGGTGCTCCTAATTCTTAGACATAGGAAAACCTATAACAAGTGAGAATTTCACTAGCTAATCTTGAAAGGTACTCCTAATTATAGCCAAAACTACAGTGTATCTTCTATGGTTAAGGGCATATGTAACTCTAATTTCCTTTCCCTTAATGTATTTAATATCAAAATCATAATCTACTATTACATAGAATTTAGCTTATCAATTATACACAAAGATGTAGCTGATTTTGTATCTAGGTGCTTGAGGTGTCAGTGAGTCAAGGCTAGAAAACATATATCTAATTGGGTTGTTATACCCCACTTTTTGTACCTAAATGGAAATGGAAAGTTATCAATATGGATTTTATCCAAGGTTTGCCTATGTCTAAGAACCATCATGACATGATCTCAATAGTTATGGATAAACTAACCAAAGTAGCTCATTTTATTCCTAGTAATACAATTGATAATGCACCTATGTTTGCTAAGATATTTATGAAGGAAATTTATAGGTTGCATGGGTTTCCTAAAAATATTATTTCAAATAGGGATCCTAAAATGACTTCTAGGTTTTGGCAGACTTTAAATTCAGTTTTAGGAACTCAATTAAATTTCAGTACATCTTACCATCCAAAAATGGATGGATAAACAAAGAGAATAAATTAGATCTTAGAGGATCTATTGAGGATGTATTGCATGGACTAACAATATAAATGGGAAGAATACCTATCACTGGTTGATTTTGCTTACAACAACTTATACCAAAAAATTATTAAAATGGTTCCATTTGAGGCATTATATGGTAGGAGGTGCATAACACCAATCACTTAGAGTAAACTATAAGATAGATTGGTTTTTCAACCTAATATGTTTGCTAAAATGGAAGAGCAAGTGAAATTAATAAGGTAAATATTGGCTAAAGCCAATGATTGCAAAAATATTATGCTAATTTTAAGAGAGCAAAAAGGTAGTTCTTAGTTGGTAATAAAGTTTTTATGTGGGTTAAACCCTAAAAAATTAAAATAAAGTTTGGTAAATCAACAACATTGTCACCTAGATATGAGGGAGTTTTTGATGTTATAGAAGTGGTTAATCATGTAGTATATAGGTTTTCATTGCCACCAATTCTAGCATAAATGCATGATAATTTTCATGTTTCATATCTTAAAAATTATATTATCAATCCTACACATTTTTGGATTGGAATGAATTATAATTTTAGGATCCAAGGGTGGTCACAGTAGAATCAATCAGAATAATTGATACTCACTGTTAGGTTGTGGAGCTAAAAGCTTCACTAGGATGCAAACATGGAGGAGGTGTTGAGTGTCATAGTAACTGGCATCGGTCAAGCCAACTGACATCAGTCAGGGGTGAGACAGGAAGCTGCCGACATCGGTCATGGATCAGCCGATGTCAGTCATCTCCAAGTAGACAGTGATCGATGTCGGTCGCTTGTGCATTCCATAACTATTTGTTACACGAATAGTTGGATTGTTGAACAGCCAGTTTACATGTAAAGACTAATTTTAGTCTTAGAGCTATGGTTCTAATTATTGTAATTAGATGTCTAATTATTGTTTGCATGGGATCTATATAATAGACTCATGGGGTTGTATTGTAATCAAGGACAAGGAAGAGATCCTTCCAATTTTAAGATCTAGGTTTGCAGGTGTGCAAGGCCAGGTTGATCTGCAGGTTGTGCACGAGTAGGTTAGATCTACATGGTAAATAAGATCATTTGATTTGTAGGTTGTTGCAAGTTTAAGGGAGATCTACTTGGAGTACTTTGAGTACTTGTGTACTGGCAGTATTGTTACTGACTGGTGGAGGTGAACAACAACTCTGTGTTTGAGTTATTTGTTGTGACCATAATTGAGAGAGAGAACTCTTGAAGGAGAATTACTGGGAGCCCTAGAGGTGTGGGAAGCCTTTGAGGTGTGGGAAGAGTGTGGCATCTTCTTTATTGTATTTTATTTTTGGATGAGTTGAATACAAGATTGTATTGTCTCTCAAATTCTGTGTTGTTTCTGATTTTTAGTTACTTGTTACTTTTGGTTAAATTCCATGTTTAGTTGCTTATACACAGGTAATCAATTGTGCTCTTAGATCCTGACAAAGTGGTATCAGAGCAAGGTTGCAGGTTCATCAGAGCCTAGTTCAGAGCAGGTTAGTGTTTGATTACAGGGCACTCTCAAGGGTTTCTGATTGAGTGGGAGTATAGCAATGATAGAATAAAGTAAGCTAAGAATGGAGAAGTTTAATGGCAAGAATTATCAATTATGGAGGATGCAAATAAAATATTATCTATATCAGAAAGATTTGTACTTACCGTTGGGTGGGATTGCAAGCAAGCCCATGGATATGAAAGATGAAGAATGGAAGGTTCTTAATCGGAAGGCTTTGGGATCTATAAGGTTGAGCCTGGCATCATCTGTGATTTCCAACTTATCACAGGCTAAAAAAATAGTAGAGTTAATGGGATCTTTGGCAAATTTATATGAAAAACCCTCAGCTTCAAATAAGGTATTTCTTATGAAGCAATTATTTAATTTGCAAATGTTAGAAGGTGGATTTGTACACAGTCATCTTAGTGATTTCCATGGTTTGGTAAACTAGTTAGTTTCAGTCAATATTGTTTTTGATGATGAAATTAAGGCTCTCTTAATCTTATGCTCATTACTTAAAAGCTGGGATAGTTTGGTAATGGCAGTTAGCAATACTGCATCTGCTTCAAATATCTTAAAAGTTGATGATGTTGTTAGTGTAATCTTGAATGAAGAAATTTGTAGGAAAAGCACAGGTGAATCATCAGGGAATGCTTTAAGTGTTGAAAGCAGGGGAAGGCAAAGAGAGAAGATCGAGCAAGGGAAATCAAGTTCAAAGATAGGCAGGAGATCCAAATCTAGGTATGGCAAGATAATCTGCTGGAAATGTGGAAAGCAAGGGCATGTAAAGAAAGATTGCAGGTCGGTTGAAGATCAGCATGAAGGAAATGAAGATGCAAATGTTGCAGATATTGTTACACAAGATGCTCTTGTATGTTCCTTGGATAAAGTGGAATCTTGGGTTTTAGATTATGGTGCCTCTTTCCATGCAACCCCAAATAGAGCATCTTTTCATGAATATGTCCAAGGAGACTTTGGAGAGATTTATTTAGGGGATGGTAAGCCTTGTCAAATGGTTGACAAAGGGAAAGTGCAGCTAAAATTGCAAACGAGCAACACATGGGTGTTGAAGGAGGTCATGCATGTCCCAGTCCTAAAGTGGAACTTGATTTCTATTGGAAAGTTGGGTGATGAGGGATGCACAGTAACTTTCACAGCAGACTCTTGGAAAGTTTCCAATGGTGCACTTATTTTAGCAAGAGGTAAGAAAGTAGGTACTCTTTATCTATCTACTTGTATTACTGATTCTCCTTCTAGTTTATCTACTTCAGCTGGAGATTTGAAGATGTGGCTTCATAGGCTTGGTTACATGAATAAGAAGGGGATGCATGTTCTTGAGTTAAAGGGTAAGAGTTCAGATCCGAAAAGCATAGATCAAGATTTCTGTAAGCAACATAAGAAAGTGAGGTTTCTTGAAACACATGCTAAAAGAAAGGATCGGGTCTATTACATAAAGAGGAAATCTGATGTTTTTGACAAGAATAGGAAAGCCTTGGTTTTCCAGGAGAAGATGATGGATAGAGATCAGTCACAGGGGCTGAATAATTCTAAGCAGGGTAGTTTGGATAGGGTTTTGATCCAAGGTAAGCTCACGGGTAAAAAGTCATCACTCACAGGAAAATATAGTTACTGGTGTCGATCAGGTGGAACTGATGTCAAACAGGCAAGTACCGACATCAATCATGTGCAGATCAGAGTTGGTGGTGTTAGGTAGGTGGCAACTAACGTCAATCAGGGAATTGGTGTCAGTGACTAGGTGGACACCGACGTCAGTCAGAGAACTAGCATCGGTGATCAGGTGGGATCGACATTGGTCGGGTGTAGACCAGGGTCGACCAGAAAATAGATTTTGGGTAGACAGCAAGCCGTCAAGGAGTCTCAAATGCCCATATGGAGGACTGAAAAGGTAAGTAAGCCTCAAATTCATTATTTTCCTTCTTTAGATTACTTGCTACTCATTGATGGTTAAGACCCAGGAAGTTTTAAAGAAGTAGGGTAGGTAGAATCCAGGAAATAGTGGGAGCATGGCATGAATGAGGAATTTGATTCCTTGGATGAGAACCAAATGGGAGATTTGGTAGAGTTTCTAGATGGAGAGAAAGCACTGAAAGATAAATGGATTCCCAGGTCAAAGAAGAGAGAGAATGGACACGTGAGACAGAAGGCCAGGGTATATGGTCTTGAGTAGGCTACAGGATAATGGAGGTTTAACCATTGTGTTTTCTTTACCAGGTTGGATAATATTAGCTACATTATCCTGTTACTGTATGTTGTGTGTATGCTTGTTACAGGGTCACACATGTAGGGAGTTGCTGAGTTAAAGGTAAAGTTAGTTCAGAGGTGTGTCATGAAGAATTTGGGAGAAGCAAAATTCTTTGGCATGAGTATTCCTAGAGATAGGGAAGATCACAGGTTGATGTTGTCTCAGGATGATTGTGTGAATAAGGTAGTGGTGAGGTTCAAGATGTGGGATGTAGAACTAGTTAGCACACCTATGGTTGGACAGTTCATAAAATAGTGTCCCAATTCACATGATGAGGTTAAGTACATGTGTACTAGACCTGATGTTGCCCAAGCAGTGGGTGTTGTCAGCAAGTTCATGGCCAATTTGAGAAAGAAGCATTGGAAAGTAGTTCAGTGGATTCTTAGGTATCTGAGAGGGACCAGTAGTAGGTTAACATGCTATGCAGGGTCAAGCACTTTAGATGTGGTAGGGGACTTGGATGACAGGCATAGCACCACAGGATGTGTGGTGGTTGGTCTTCAAGATTAAACTTAAAGAGGGATACAAGCCAGGAAACAAAATTAGATGATGTACAAGTATAGATGCAACTATTTATCTCCAAGTGGGAGATTGTTAGGTTGTGGAGCTAAAAGCTTCACCAGGATGCAAACATGGAGGAGGTGCTGAGTGTCACAGTAACCGACATCGGTCAGGCCAATCGACATTGGTCAAGGGTGAGATAGGAAGTTGTTGACATTGGTCATGGATCGGCCAACATCAGTCATCTCTAGGTAGACAGCGACTGATGTTGGTCGCCTGTGCATTTTAGAACTGTTTGTTACATGAACAGTTAGTTTGTTGAACGGCTAGTTTGCATGTAAAGACTAATTTTAGTCTTGGAGCTGTGGTTCTAATTATTGTAATTAAATGTCTAATTATTGTTTGCATGGGATCTATATAATAGACTCATGGGGCTGTATTGTAATCAAAGACAAGGAAGAGATCCTTCCAATTGTAAGATCTAGGTTTGCAGGTGTGCAAGGCCAGGTTGATCTGCAATTTGTGTAAGATCAGGTTAGATCTACATGGTAAGTAAGATCATTTGATTTGCAGGTTGTTGCAAGTTCAAAGGAGATCTACTTGGAGTACTTTGAGTACTTGTGTACTGATAGTATTATTACTGACTGGTGGAGGTGAACAACAACTCTATGTTTGAGTTGTTTGTTGTGACCATAATTGAGAGAGAGAACTCTTGAAGGAGAATTACTAGGAGCCCTAGAGGTGTGGGAAGCCTTTGAGGTGTGGGAAGAGTGTGGCATCTTCTTTATTGTATTTTCTTTCTGGATGAGTTGAATACAAGATTGTATTGTCTCTCAAATTTTATGTTGTTTCTGATTTCTAGTTACTTGTTACTTCTGGTTAAATTCCGTGTTTAGTTGCTTATACAAAGGTAATCAATTATGCTCCTAGATCCTGACACTCACAAGCTTAGCTTGCATAATAGAGAAGTATCATAGTTTAAGGTCCATTATAACCAATATTATGAGGATATCATTACATGAGAGGACTATGAGGAGTTTTTAAGTTGTTTCCTCATTTTTTTACATTATAGTTTTGTTGAACATTGTTTATTTTCTGCTAAAACATTAATTATATTCTATTAAACTTTGTTTTATTTCAAAATTATTTCTAGAAATAAAGGTCATCTGGATGATGACCAGTTTTAAGGGAGAAGATGTCACATAAAATTTCTCCTATGGATTATTTAAATCAGTAATTAGTGGCTTATGTTTTTAATGATTAGTAGATCTATTGTTTATTTTGAGCTAGATTTGTATATGTTGGTTTTTTGACAGAGAAATTACTTGTTTTCATGATTAGTATCTAAATAGTTTTTACATATGTTTTTTTATGCTTATGATCATAATTTTTACAAATTGTTTTCCGTGAAAAATTTATTATGGATATATGTTGATTATTATCATAATTTATAGGGAGAGTATCATTGAAGAGAGAGGCACAAATATCGATAATATGTATTGAGAGAGATAGTTCCAAGGACCCATGCACACACCACTATTAGTTGTTTGAATAAAATAGATGATGCTTGTACTTTTTTTTTCAAAACCTTGTTTGCCTTGATTTTATTTTGGGTCATGACTTGCATATGTATGTTATCCCTTAGCTATGTTTTAATGTCTTTCACTACATTATATTAGATAGAACCACGTAAGCTTTTATTGGTTAAATTTGATTATTTATCTCATTGGTTTTTTAGTTACACTGTAATTAGAAATATAACCTAGGATAGGTTAGGGCATTTGATTATCTCATTTGATTTTATATATATATATATATATATATATATATATATATATATATATATATATATATATATATATATATATATATATATATATATATATATATATTTGTGTGTATATGTGTGTATAACCTTGTCTTAATGTCTAACTACTTATGGGTTAAAATGATTTCTTGTATTATTTCTTGATTGCATGGGTTTTAGTTGGCATTACCATTTTGATGACAAGGTAGAAGGTCAAATAAAAGATAAATAACCCCCTATAAATCAAAATGACTTTATCATATATTTAAGTCTTAATACATTAGGTGATATCTTGGCATTTTTAGGTAATATAGATTTAACTCAAAATTTTATATGAAAGTTTCATGACTTTATGATGATGTTCTAATTTTCACTATGGTAAAAAGTAAACAAGACTAAAATTAGGGTTTTGGTTTTATTTTGGTTATCGCCATCATTTTTAGGGTTGAATTTTTAAGGAGATTATTCGATCACCATGCCTAGAAATGGAATTATGATTATGGGTTTAACTTAGGAAAAACAAGGAGTGGTATATTAAATATGGAAGTTACATGAGGTGTAGTGGTAAAATTGTAGGAGATTATGGTAGTCATCAAGATGTGCATGAATAAAAAGAAAAGAATAAGAAGAAAAGGGGATAGAAAGGGAGGACATCACTATGGACAACAAAGAATAAATAATAAGATATTTCTAAAAAAAAAAAAATGGCCACCCATTTTTACAATCGGCTATTGAGCACCTTTAACCAAGAAAGTATTCTTGATTTTATGCACATAAAATACTTAAGTTTTGTTATAGTCTTAGATTCATTTATAAAAGTGTATAGGATTCTTGGTTTATCTCTTACTAATTGATTTCAAATATGGGTATATGTTTTTATAGAAAATTATAGAAGAATATTCTAGTTATAGACTCGAGAACAAATTTTCATTCCATCCCTAGATCCATAACTAAGATCTTAAATATCTTTCCCTTTATTTAAGATGGAAGTTTATGGTGTATGAACCATATACAAAATTTGAATTCCATCGAGGGTTTTCTTTAATAAAATCTATGTAGTAAAATCTATGATGGAGGATTATTTTTATATATATAATTTAAAGTTGTAATAACTTATAAAACTATAGAAAAGGATTTTAGATGTATTACCTCCATTCTTATTTTACTTGTTAGTGGGTTCTATGAAAATGTGAAAGGAAACCTAAAATAATATTTGAGTTTATTTATTTTATTTAAGACCTGTGTTAGGTTCATAACACTTTCTTTATTAGTTGAAACATATAGAACTGCAATTGATTTTGCATGAAGTTTGTAACTAGGCTTAAAAGGTTGGTATAGTTGTAGGTGGTGCCAAAAATCCCAACCTTAAAACTAGCTTATAGATTGGCATTAGTCATTATCTTGATATGATATGATTATTTGAAGGGAGATGAAAATACACACACACAAACACACACACACACACACACACACACACACACACACATGTTTGTGTGTGTGTATTTTCATCTCCCTTCAAATAATCATATCATATCAAGATAATGACTAATGCCAATCTATAAGCTAGTTTTAAGGTTGGGATTTTCGGCACCACCTACAACTATACCAACCTTTTAAGCCTAATATTGGTATGCAATTATATTTATGTGTTTTTCAAATAGTGTTGACAAAATATCTTTAAATTTGGAATATAAGCATGTGAAATAAAAACCAGTTGTAGGCTAAATGGAAAGGTTAGATATACCTATAGGATTTATGGTTTTGTATGAAGGCGTGCTAATAAATGACTATATGATGAAATCTATTTATGATAATCCAAGGTTATGATATGCATGTATGTATGTGTGTATATTTATAAAGAAGAAATTATATTCAATTTCATAGGTTAAATTAGTTAAGTAAGCCTAAGACTTACCTCCATGTTAGTGTATTCTGAGTTGAAGATACAAAATGTTTGTTAGTATAATAAGGACCCTAACTATGGAAATAAATAGTATCTATAGGTTTAGAATATAGATACCTTGATATGTACACAAGTTGTAATTATTTAAATGGGAGTTTATATGGAACAATATGTGAATATCATGTACAAATAGAATAAAAGTGTTAGTCCCAAGATGTGGGTTGGTAAAGTATATAAGAGACAAACTTATAAAATACATGTTCATTGTCAAACTTCTACTATGGCATGAAGGCTCATTTAAAGATGTAAATATAGGACATACCTTGAATGAAGAAGGTGACTAGAATATCAATTGGTTCAAGCACAATTTTCTTATACAATACATATAGTATAACCAAAAACATAAGATTATATTATTGTATGTGTATTGACTTTGATTATATAATTGTTGTAGTAATGGTGATGAAAAGAGATGTTATTCTTATTAAATTTAAACACATGTATCTATTATGAAATTATAAGGATTGCATGGGGATTATTATAGGTTGTAGATTTGTAGTAGATGTGCATATTTATATAAATGAGGATTGTAGTAAAAAGATATGTTTGAAACTAAGTCATGGAATAACTTGATTCATGTTCTAGTCCAATAAACATATCTACTATGGAATCAATTAGATTCTTGATTGATGATTGTTTACATCATTTGTTATTGCATTGTATAATAATGTTCTTCTTTTGAATCTTTACATGTAGACTATATTTTGGATAACATGAGATACATATATGATTATGTCTGTGGGTACATCATAGACATACCTCTTGATATCTTTATGTCATGATTCAGTAGTAGAGAGTTTTATGTAAGTGAAAATGACTCAGATTATTAAATTTTAATTATATAATGAAAACTTTGGCCAAAGTAATGTTATATCTGAGACATTATAATTTCACTCTAATTATAGTTTACATGTATATTCTAATATTATTTAGATAGAGGAATGGATTCCATGGTCTACTTGGTTGTTGCATGTAATAGTGTTAGTACACACATAAATTCTAGTTATTTCTTGATATCTACACTATTTTTATCTACCCCTATGTGAAGGGTAGGGCCACTCCTAAATAGGAGGTGTGTGGTAGACCATTGGTCTATGGTTGGAGGTAAATCATTCAAATGATAGTATACCTTTGCTAGCTAATTCAACTAGATGGTATTATACTCAAGCTATGTTGTGGATTATGGATCTATTTTGTGTAGTTCATATTGTACAAATGTAATCATTATTTTTACTTTGGCATTGTACTAAATTTTACCTTATTATTTATTTATGGACATTAAACATAGCAGTGGCTTTGTATTTGTATATTATTCTAAAAAAGTAAACACCAGTGGTTATAAGCATATTTATGACTAATTTATGGATTATATCAGTAGTTTTTGTACTTGTTTTAGTTTATAGTACTTAATTTTAAACAATTCAACTTATAGACTAGTTTATTGTTTGAGTAATAAATAGATTTAATTTAGACAGTGGGCTAATGATATTTCAAAATTTATTGTTTTTAATGCATTCAGTTTTTAAGTACTAAACTAATAGTTGTAATTAATTTAATAATAATTAAAAAAATTAATCTAACTGTTGGTTAGCTCAATGGGTTATAACACACTTCCTAACATGTTGATAAGCATCCATCTCCATTATTGGATAATTATACCTAGTTTGAAGGAATATATTTGTAAATACTAGGTCACTAGTATGGGCCCCACAAGTTCCTTCATGTACATCCTTTAATGCTAATTCAGATTTTCTTAAAGTTAAACAGTGAAGCAACATTCCATCATAGCCCCTATAATAGATCATATTTATAAGTAAGGTTTATCATGTATCTTTATGAATGAAGGATTTATGTTGGTTTTTTATAGGTCAATAGGAATAATTTGGTCATGGAGGTAGGTGTATAGGTATTATTATCGAGAAAGATTGGGACTAGTAATATCACATACCTTCTTAAAATTTGATTGTTTATGAGTTGGTATAATAAGATTATTAATAATAAACTAATAATATTTGACACTATTGATAATTATCATCATATATTTTAAGGACAAGATGAATGACATTAATGTCAAGGACAAGATGATTGTCATTGATGTCAAGGAGCATCTAATAGAGATGAATGGTGAGGTGGTATGTGATAAGGAAACCATGTGAATAGAGAGAATCTAAAGGCAAACTATTGTCTCTCTGTTGAGAGGGAATTTTAAGGCAACCTAATGATTCTTTAGAGGTTGATATAAATTTTTAGTACAAGGTAATCATTTTTGTGTACCAATTCTTGAGTACAAAGTTCTTAAGAAGGCTTATGCATAAGATGCCCAATCTTATGAATGAATGAGCATGGTGGTCTAGTAATATGGATGAAAAAAATATTAATAGGATTTTTGAAGAAATTTTATCATGTTTATGAATCATTGGATCACTTAGGAGAGCTTTAAAGATAAGTCTACGGGGGTAGAACCTACAGAACTAGCATGCAACTAAACTAGTTCTAGACCCTGCCTGACCTAATAAGGTGCCATGAGATGTTTCCAAGGCTTATGAAGGATTAAAATCAATGTTAAATCATGATAAATGTTTATTTATCATGTTATTTAGGTTAATAATGCATGGATAGTGTTTATAAGGTCATATTCAAGGCTTAATGTGTCTTATAGATTAAGGTTCAAGAAAGCAAAGGGAGAAATGGTGACCAAATGGGGTATGAGGTTCAGTTTCCAAAGCATGAGTGGGAAAATAATCATTGATATAGGTATGTCATTTTATTTCAATGGCATAGGTATGTTTACCAACTCTAAGGTCAAATTTTTGAAGAAAAGGCATGGTATGTGGTTTTAAGGTTTCATGTGTGTATAAAATAAAGGGTTTTCAACTTGAAAAGAACTTTCATGTGGTCATTGGCACATGTAACCTTTACATGAAAACCTAATCCATTCATGGTATATGTGAAAGGTTCCTAGATCAATTTTCTAATCATTTGTTTTTGGAATAAGGGCCTAAACTTTATGAATGATTGTTAAGACTATAAGGTGGTTTAAACCTCTCTAAAACCCTAACTTTAACCCATATGGAAGATATTTATACAAATGGATCAGAATGGATTAGATGACCTAGTTTTATTATTTTATCATGTAGTGGACTCTCCCAAGTATCTCTATGTGGAATTGGTTTATTAGGAGAGTGAGTGAACCCTAAAGGAAAAGCCATGTTTTTCAAAAGTTTGCTATAACAGGCAGAGTTGATCGAGTCAAAGTTGCTAAGTGGATGAAGGTTGAAACCTAAGACTTATATATTATTATCAAGGTGTATTTTTATAATTTTATATACTTTATATTTTCTAAAATAGTCATGCATGTTGACATATTGCTAAAAGGCCTAGTGATGCAGACAGTGAGAAAAATGAGGCAGAAGTGAGAATGAGAGTAGGGATGTGTTTTCATGGATTAGGAATGTATCTAAATTAATGTGGTTATTTTTAAATACCTATATTACACATGAATTTTTATTATAATTTTTAAATTTCAGTGGATATGTTGAGAATGTTGCTCATAAGTTGACCTCTCTTGTGTGGATAGGATAGTGAAGAGGTAAGGTTGTGAGATTGGTTTGTAAGACTAATATTGTCAATTAAACATGGTATATTTATATATGAGATTTAAATAATGATATCATATGATAATCCACATTCATAAAGAGTCCTTAAAAGTATCCACATAGGTTCTAAAAGTCATAATCACCATGGCTAGTCATTAAGGTAGATTGGCAGTTCTGAGTAAGCAAGTGGGAGTGTTGAGTTGGAAGTTCTTTGATCTTAGATAAATAATAAAATGCATATGATTTTTTTATTTATGTCATGAATTTTATATTCTTTTTTTTCATAAGCTTTTAAATTAAAGGAAGTGACTGAATTGGTAAAGCTAAAATGAGTTGATTGGTTCTGATTTGATTGTGTATACTAAAGATAAAGGATTGGTCTACAAGACCAATATTTGGAATTTGACCTTGAAATATTTGATTTAGTAGTGATATATATATTTAAAATAATATTTTTAATGTGTTATAAGTGATAGTAAGTATTCTTTCAAGGACTAAAGTTTAAGTCTTCATGACTGTGTTTTGAGACCATTTAGCAACTCTGAGTAAGCTACTTATAGAGAAGTGTTTGAGAAATTTTGCCTTAAGTTGTGAGGTATAATGAACATGGTGATAAACCTAAGGTTATAATTATTATATGTATATTTCTTTCCCATGTTTATCTGTAAAATTTGTGTTTTTTCTTCAATTGTCTTAGATAGACCTTTTAGGTATACACAAGGCTAATATGAACAATGCTAATGATGTGCTCCAAGTAGTGGTTTGAAATAAAAAGTGGTGTGGAGACTATATGAGATTAGTATGGATATATTTGAGTGTTTTTTTATGTGTTCATACCATGTGATGTGTTTTGAATTATTTTTAAAAAGGCAATGTATAATGTGTTGTAAAACAGATCTAATAGGATTAGGTCTCCATGAGACCCAAAGAAGAGATAAGGCCTATTTGAGAAAGGGAAGACCTAAAAGGAATTAAATAAAATTTGATCCATGTATATTAGGTTTTTTAAGATCCATTCCATGGCTTAACTAATATGATAAGAGTGCTTGGCTGACTAAGAAGGTTATGAACTAGAAAAGTCTTGTATATATACTAGCCATTTTTAGGCCTAAAGCAGAGTGACAAGGTTGTATATGTGAAGAAAAGAAGAAGAGTATTGTGTGAGATTAAATAGGTGATTAAACATATAATATAAATGGTATAAATCATCCATATACATCTATAGGGTTTAATTAATACTTTCATGACATTCAAGCCATAAAAGTGCTAATTGAGTGAAGAAGGTAAAGGATAGTTTTTGATTATGTGAAAGGTAGTTTTGAGTGTGATAGAGCAAAATAAGACCATGATAAGTTGTGATAGGGAGAAAATATCAAGTTTTATAGCTTCATATTATTGATTGAGTGGGTGATTGATCAACAAAGGGTTGTAGTCTCCTAGTAAGTTGGTGTTTGTTAAAGTCAAGTTGGTGCTTTATAAATTTAGGGGTTGGTGTTCTTTGTTGGGTTGGTGATCAACTAAATTTGATTAATGGTATTATAAGATTTTTTTTTTAAGCTATTTTTTAGTGGGTTTTATTCCCCTTGATATTTTCCCACATATACTTTGTATTCATAAGTTTCATGCTCTTATGGATTGATGTCTATGCTTGCTAATATGTACATGCTTGTCTAATTGTTCTATGATTGTTTAAGTAAGTGTGTATATAAAATTTTGAATATTGATTCAACCCCCCCATCTTAGTAACTTTGATTTCAACATTTGGTATTAGAGCTTGGTCCTTTGAAGTAGGTCTAAAGTCCTAAAATAAGATCCTATAAGCAAGGATGGATAGTTAGCAAGCTCAAGGTGGTTTCTCTACCAGTAAGCTCCATTTTTAAATGGATATAACTATGAATTTTAGAGTGTAATAATGAAGATATATTTTATTTCATAAGGACATGATATTTGGTATTTAGTTATGGATGGTTATACTTCCCCTCTTATTCCACCAACAGATGTAGTAGATAAGAAGGCTAGTGAAGAAAACTTCAAGGCAATGAATGTCATTATTTGTGGCCTATCAAAGGTAGAGCTTGTGAATGTATTTCATTGTGATTCATCCAAAGAGATATGGGATAAATTTTAGACCATATATAAAGGTGACACCAAGGTAAATATGGCTAAGTTGTAGACTCAAAGGAGATAGTTGGAAAGCCTAAAAATGAATGAAGATGAAACCATTGCATCCTACCTATTAAAAGTTCATGAAGTTATAAATATCATTAGAGGATTGGGATAATAATTAAAGGAATCTACTATTTTTCAAAAAAAAATTATATTACTAACTTCTAGGTTTGACTCTATGGTATCTTTAGTAGAAGAGATGCAAGATTTGGACAAGCTAGAGATGGATGGGCTTCATGGCATCTTGACTACCTATGAGATGAGAACCAATGAAGGGGACCTCCCACAAAATAAGTAGCTTTAAAAGTTGAGAATAAGTCAAAATAAAATAAATTAAATGATGAGGAATGCTCAAATGTTGATGATGATCAATGGATAGTTATGTTTACATTGAAGTTGAGATTTGGATCTAGTAAGTACAAAGGTAAGCTTCCATTCAAATGCTTCAACTATATTAAGATTGGTCACTTTTCATCCAAGTGACCCAAAAAGTATAATTATAATCATGATTAAGAACATGATGAACATCATAAACATGACAATAATACCTATAAGTATGATAAAATAAAAGAGAGTTTAGAAAGTATGAAGGTAGAAAAGGAACTTTTAAGAACAAGAAAAGCTTATACACTAAGGAAGATAATCCTTCTGATGTAAGTGACTCAAGAGAGTCTGATAGTGATGATGGTAGTCATTAACATGAACATGACAACAATGAAACTTTGTTTATGGCCATAGAATCAGACAATGAGGTCTATTCAAGTGGGAAAGGCATTATGGTTGATATAGAATTAGATGAAGAAGAAGCTAAAGTAGATCTTGAGGTAGAATTGGTAAGTGCACTAGATTAATTGAATTTATAAAGAAATAATTACAAACTAAGATCATTTGTTAAGAACTATGAGGAGTAGATTAGCTTGTTTGAAGAAAGGTTGAGTAACATTTACTAGGAGTATGATGAGATCATCAATCAAGTTGAAGCACAGATGGAAGAAGTCAATTCAAACCTAAAGGCTAAAGAGGAAGAATGCATTAGGTATGAAACTAAATTAGAATCCTTGAAAGGTGATTTTAACCAAGCTTCCAACAATCTAAGGATATTTGTGAAGTTTAAAAAGAGCACTGAGGCATTAGATGATGTCTTAATTTTTTAAAAGTTTGTAAGTGACAAAATAGGTCTTGGTTTCAAAGAAGACCAAAAGGAGGTACCTCAAGTCAAGGAGAAGACTATTGAAGATAATAATGTCAACACTAAAATACCTATAAAATAACTAAATGTTATAAGGTATGTCAATTCATTCAATGGGTACTATTAGGAGTGCAATTAGTTTGGTCATAGAGTAAGAGAATGTAGAAGACCCTTCAAGAATGAGTATTAATGGGATTATGGAAGGAATCACAGCTCACATCATTCAAAAGGTATGTATAAGGTGGTTTTATGTAAGTTTCATGATGTAGGACACATTTCAATATTCTATCCTAACAAGGTTAGAAGGTCATCAAATCAAATTAGAAGGTTTGAAGCCTTTAGAGTGATAGAGAAAAGACAAATGAAAGTTTAAAAACCAAAGATAATGAAGATGAGTCATGATCAATATACAATCTCAAGTGAATTAATCGATATGATATAACATTATTCTAATGAGAAAATAAGTCAGGAATGCCTGTTATTATCCCACATCGATAAAATGGATGATGAAGATGTCAAAAATATAATGTAGATCAAGCCTAAAAGGGTATTGAAGGACATTCCATCAGATGATAGCATGGAGATATAAGAATATCCTAAACTTATAATGTTTTAAATTCCTTATAATAAGTGGTGACTCCATTAAACTTCATGAAGACATTATTCAGGTAGCATAAGTATGATGGATGCATGATTTGAGGAGTTATTCAATTTTGTGGCTAAGTTTGTTATATGTTGAAAAGTGGTCTTGTTATTAGAATTCATCTAAAGGGGGTATGATTGTATTAAGAGGGATCATGTTGCCTTGATGATTCATATTTTTTGTGTTGAGATCTTATATCAATAAGTTATGGTTCCATATAGCAATCTATGTAGGACCCTTTGCCATTAATGTCAAAGGGGGAGAAAGTCCAAAAAGGGAGTTTGACTAGCTTGGGGAAATGAAGGTGAGTAGTTTGAAGAATGTTTTTCCATCAATGACAAAGGGAGAGTTTTTTGAGAAGTGTTATCATTTATGAATGGCATTAATGTTAAAGATAAGATTAATGGCATTAATGTCAAGGATAAGATGAATGTCATTGATGTCAAGGAGCATATGGTGAGGAGGTATGTGATAAGGAAGCCTTGTGAATAGAGAGAATTTGAAGGAAAATTATTGTCTCTCTATTGAGAGATAATTTAATTCAACTTTATGATTTTTTTGAGATTGATATCAAGGTTTATTACAAGGTAAACATGTTTGTGTACCAGTTTTTGAGTACAAGGTTTTTGAGAAGGCTTATGCATAGGATGCCTAGTATTGTGCATGAAGGAGCATGGTGATATAGTAAGACAGATGTAAATAATATTAATATTATTTTTTATGTCACTTTATTATGTTTATGAATCATTGGATCACTCAAGAGATCTTCAAATATAATTTTACAAGGGTAGAACCTACATAACTAGCATGCAATTAGACTAGTTTTAGACCTTGCATGACTTAATAAGGTGCCATGATATGTTTCCAAGGCATATTAAGGATTAAAATTAGTGTTAAGATATGAGAAATGTTTCTTTATCATTTGAGTGAGTTTAATAATACAAGGATGGTGGTTATAAGGTCAGCTTCAAGGCCTAATGTGTCTTACAGGTCAAGGTTCAAGCAAGCAAAGGGATAACTGGTGACAAAATGGGGTATGAGGTTTATTTTCCAAAGCATGAATTGTAAAATAAGCATTTATATAGGTATTTCATGTTATTTTAGGTATTTTAACCAATTCTAAGGTCAAATTTTGTGAGAAAAGGCATGGTATGTGGTTTTAAGGTTTCATGTGTGCATAGAATGAAGGGTTTTCAACCCAAGAAGGAATTTCATGTGTTTGTTGGAATCTGTAACATTTTCATGAGAAAATAATACATTCATGTTAAATGGGTAAGTTTTTTATCTTAATTTTTTGATCAATGGTTTCTATAATAAGGGCCTAAGATTTATGAATGATTGTTAAGACTGTAAGGCGGTTTAAACCTCTTTAAAACCCTAACTTTGACCCGATATGGAATATCTTGGTATAAATGGATATAAATGGGTTAGATTACCTATTTTTATTATTTTATAATGTATTTGACTCTCCCAAGTACCTCTAGGTGGAATTGGTCTGTCAAGAGAGTGAGTGAACCCTATAAGAAAAGCCATGTTTCTCAGAAATTTTTTA
The DNA here is from genome assembly GCA_037957365.1 of Torreya grandis. Lineage (NCBI taxonomy): Eukaryota > Viridiplantae > Streptophyta > Pinopsida > Cupressales > Taxaceae > Torreya > Torreya grandis. The sequence goes on along the minus strand of JARHVA010000773.1, from coordinate 560,734 downwards.
TCACAGGGAAAGTTAACAGAGTCAAAGTTGTTAAGAAGATGGAGGTTGAAGATTGAGACATATATATTAATTACATGGTGGTTTTTGATCAATTTATATAATTTATATATGTTAAACAGTCATGCAAGTTGGCCTATCACTGAAAGGCCTAGTGATGCAGATAGTGAGAAAAACCAGGTAGAAGTGAGAATGAGATTAGGTATATGTTGTCATGGATTAGGAATGGATATAAATGCATGGGTTTGTTTTTTAATACCTATATTACACATTAAATTTTATTATATGTTTTTAAGGTTAGTGAATATGTTGAGAATGTTTCTCATACATTGACCTCTCTTGTATAGATAAGATAGTGAAGAGGTGAGGTTGTGAGATTGGTCTACAAGATCAATGTTGTCACTTGAACATGGTATATTTATATATGAGAGTTACCTCATAATATCATACACATGCATCAAGAGTCCATAAAATTATCCACATAGGTGTTAAAAGTCAAGTTTCATGACTAGTCTTCAAGGCAGATTGGTAGTTTTGAGTAAGCAAGTGGGAGTGTTGAGTTAGAGGCTCTCTGATCTTAGCTAAAGCATAAAATTAATATTATGTTTTTTTTTTATTTTATTAATGTTCTATTAATTATTTTAATAATATTGGAAATTAGTTAAAATTATTGAATTGGTAAAGCCAAAATGAGTTGACTATTTTTTATTTGACTATGTATACTAAAGACAAGAGATTAATTTGCAAGACTAATATTTGGCATTTGACATGGAAATATTTGATTTTAGAGTTGTGTGTGTGTGTGTGTGTGTGTGTGTGTGTGTGTGTGTGTGTGTGTGTGTGTGTGTGTGTGTGTGTGTGTGTGTGTGTGTGTGTGTGTGTGTGTGTGTGTGTGTGTGTGTGTGTGTATTTAAAATAATCTATTTAAGGTGTCATAAGTTATATGAAGTATTATTTTAGGTATTGAAGTTCAAGTCTTTATGACTGTGTTTTAAGACCATTTAGCAACTCTAATTAAGCTACTTACAGAGAATGGTTTTAGAAATTTTACCTTAAGTTGTGAGGTCTAATTAACATGGTGATAACATAAGGTTAATATGAGCAATGCTAATAATGTTCTCCAAGTATTTGTTTGAACTAAAAAATCTTGATGAGACTAGATGAGCTTAGCAAGGATCTATTTGAGTATTTTTTGATGTGTTCTTTCCATGTGATGTGTTTGGAAGTTTCTCAAAAAAGGTAATGTATAATGTATTGTAAAATAGATCTAATAGGATTAGGTCTCCATAAGACCCAAAAGAGAGATAAGGCTTATTTGAGAAATGGTGGACTTAAAAGGAATTAAAGAATATTGTATACATGTATATGAAGTGTTTTAAGATCCATTCCATGGATTACCTAAGAGGATAAGATTTCTTGGCTAACTAAGAAGGTTATGAACTATAAAATTCTTGTATATATACTAGGCATTTTTAGACCTAAAGTAGAGTGACAAGGTTTTAAATTTGAATCAAATAAGAGGATTGTGTGAGCTTACACAAGTGGTTAAACATATCATATAAATGATATAAATTAGTTATAGGTATCTATAGGGTTTAATGAATACTTTCATGATAGTTTCAAGCCATAAAAGGGCTAATTGAGTAAAGAATGTAAAAGATAGTTTTTGCTTATGTGAAAGGTAGTTTTTAGTGTGATAGAGAAAAATAAGACCATCATTAGTTGTGAGAGGGAAACAAGAGCAAGGTGGAAAGCTTTATATTTTTTATTGAGTGGGTGCTTGATCAACAAGGGGGTTTTAGCCTCCTAGCAAGTTGGTGCTTGATAAATTTAGGGATTGGTGTTTCTTTTTGGGTTGGTGTTCAACTAAATTTGATTCATGGTTTTATAGGACAAGTTTTTAAAGATGTGTTTCAGTGGTTTTTATTCCCCTTGAGGATTTCCCACATATACTTTGTATTCATATGTTTCATGCTCTTATGGATTGATGCCTATGTTTGTTAAGATGTGCATGCTTATCTAATTGTTCTATTATTGCTTAAGTGAGTGTGTATATAAAAGTTTGAATATTGATTCACCCCCCTCTCAGTAAATTTGCTTCTAATAGACACTACTATCCACTAATATCATAGACCCAATGATGACCATAGAATTTGTTGATCTATTATTAGCCTTAGGTATTTATTCAAATTGTATAGTGTCAAAATGTGGCTTGAGTTTATCGACCATAATTTTTTAGGGTATAATCTTCCCATATTTGGTTTGGTACTAGTTTGATCCTAATTAATGATCAACTAAAAATCTCCATATACCATTAAATGTTGAATTTTTTATTGTATGGCAAGATGTAGTCCTATAATGAGTGTTTCATTCTCAACCACGTAGTTAGTGTAGTGGAAGTTGATATGGAATGCATTGGGAATAATATCCCCTTATAGTGTGATGAATAGGATACCATCCCTAGATCCACAAGATGTGGATGAGCCATTAAAGTACAATGTCCACTATTTGGATTAAATGGTTGCTACTTCTAGAGTCAAAACTTACTCATCTAGGAAATCAAAGATGAGTGGTTGCATATATAATAAATGTGCTTCAGTGATATTATCTATAATAACTTACCCCTTAATGTCCTTCTAGTTTTAATATTCAACATCAAATTCAATTGAAAACATTACCCATTTGGCCATGTGACCTATCAGAGTTACCTTAGATAATAAATATCTGAGAGGATCAATCTTGGCTATAATAATGGTCTTGTTATTCAACATGTACTGATGTAAGTTATGGTAAGTGAACACCATTACTAAACAATCCTTTTCAATTGGCATGTAATTATTCTCATATGTTATAAGTGTCTTTCTCAAATAATAATTTCATGTTATTTACCCCATTCATCATACTGAGCCAAAAGTGCCCCTAGGGTATGTTCTATCATAGTTATGTAAAGCAATAATGGTCTTCTTAGTGTAAGTGGAATCAATAATAGTGTGTTGGACAAGTAAGTCTTCAAATATTTAAAGTCATGGTGACAACTTATATCCCACTAAAATTTTACACTTTTCTTCAAAAAGTGAGTAAACAGATTACACCTATCTACTAGTTGTGAAATGAACTGGTGAATGGACTGAACTTTGCACTATAATTTATGAAGTTGTTTCAAAGTAAAAGGAGGAGGCATTTCCATAATATATTTGACATTTTAAATATCAAATTCAATGCCTTGATGTGACATAACAAATCCTATAAATTTACCCAAAGTGATGCCAAAGATGCACTTATTAGAATTAAGGCATACTTTATATTCATGAAGTCTCTCAAATATTCTTTGTAAAAATTCAACATGTCATGCACATGTATTTTATTTAGCTAGGATGTCATCCATGTATTCCTCAAAAATATCATGCATCATGTCATAGAAGATGACAGTCATGGCACATTGATAAGTTGACCTGACATTCTTCACTCTAAATGGGATGACTTGATAATAAAATGTCCCCCAAAAAGTGTTAAATCATGTTTTGTGCTAGTATTCAGGTGAAATATTGATCTAGTTATATTCTAAGAAGTTGTCCATGAGGGATAATATCTTGTATCTTATTGATGAGTAAATGATCATTTCAAAATTTGATAACGGGAAGTCATCTTTAGGGCATGCTTTATTGATATCTCTAAATTCATTACATAAGTGAATTCCCTAAGGTTTCTTACAATTGCAATGATATTTGAGATCCATTCTAAGTAATCTATTGGTTTAATGAACTCTCCTCCAAGTAGTTTTTCTATCTCTTTTTTAACCAAGATAGTAATGCATGGATTCATTTTTTTAAGCTTCTATTTGATTGGCTTGGCATATTGATCTAAAATGAGTCAATGTATCACTAAAGATGGGTCTAAACCATGCATATCTAAATAAGATTAGGTGAAAATATTGATGAATTCCTTTAGTGTAGTAATAATTAATTTGCATTCCTTAGCAGTGAGTGACATGCCTAAGTAACTTATTTTGGGGTCATCATAGGTGCCAATGCTCACTTATGTGGTATATTTTACAAGGAGTGTAGAACCATATTAAAGAATAGTAAAAAATGAAGGAAACTGATCCTCTTTTACTACTTGTGAGCCACATGGCTCACCCATGTAAGAAGAATCATAACTGACCATGTCTGATAGTGGCCAATTAATATTTTTTTCTAGAAAGTCATGTACCAATTGTGCAAAGATTATATGTTCTTCCTCACTAATATTGGACCTAACTCTAATGCTTGGATGTGGAGGACATTTATATTACTAAGGAGATGAGTGAAATTCCCTGTCCAAGGGCACTTGAATTAGGTTTTCACTCATGGACTTGTCTTTATCTTTACTTTTTCCCTAATCCAAATGCACCTCAAAAAGGTTTTCATCAGAGGATCTAAATATTTTATTTTTTTATGACCAAAATAGTTTGCCTACTCTCTAAAGGAGGTAACAGGGTCTAATGTGAATTTAAAGCCTTGTTTATGATCACCAGTTGGTAACCCATTTCTAAGACCCATGAATTCAATAACGGACTCTTCATTCTAAAACTCATCTAATGGTATGATAGAATCTTGTTGGGCGTAATTGATTAGGCTAGGATGATGGAGGAAAAGAGGATAATGGGTTGTAATGGTAAGAATGGCATTGGTATTGAATGAATTAGTATTGAATAGCTCATCATATGTGCTATAATGGTACCTTGTGTCATTTTCAAGAGTTTTTTCATCAATTGATGAATTAATATCAATCTCAAAATCTATGGGCTCTCCCCAAAGTGGTGTGAATCCAAGACCTCGACTTCCTATGTGTGTTGTCATAGGTACAAGTTTAATAATTCCTTGTGTTTTTTCCCCCAAACCTTTTCCCTTGTATTTATAATTGTCCATAATTCTATTTGGAATGGGGTACTTAAAATTTTTATAACAAGTAACAAATGATGGGTGTCATTATTAACCCTTCATTTAACCAACTTATGTTGGTGTTAATTATTACCAGGGAAATATTCAAGGCTATCTACAGTAAGGCACTTATTGGTTGCAGGTTAACAGTACTTTTTTTTTTTTTTTTGGAGGGGGGAGGGGGGTTGATGATATACTATAAATACTAATGCTGAAAGGAAACAATCTTTCAAAAAATATAAACAAACCAAACTATACTGAATTGAAGAATATGGAAACAATCACACACCATTGCAAAATAAACTCACTCAATCTAGTTTTCAAATCCACAATTGTAAAATAAAAATAATCTCAAATCACACTTTTAGAATCAAATTTGTAGGAATTTAAAATAATAATTAAATTCTTATTTTGAACTCAAAGTAACACATCAATTATCCAATCTATCCTGTAGGTTATCAATCTTAATTATACTAACTTATATGTGTATATATATATATATATATCAATCTCAAATATGAATTAAAATAAATAGAAATAACTTTATAAATACCAAAATAAATCTCTTGTCTCCATAGGGAGTGGGCCCTTGCTCACCCTTAAATTTAGGTTTGAATCAACTCAAACTTAAGATGCTACTTTAACACATGAATTGAGAAAGTAAATTGCTACAATACTTCTTGTGTTTCAAAAAAAACCAAAATTATAATATCTCTATATGTATGCATATATGTCCCAGATCCAACATGGATCTATCCTTTTATTCAATTCAAAATAAATTATTTATCCCTACAATCTAGGTAGCAACTTCACTAATTTGAAACATGAAGATATTCTACATAGATTGTGCAATATAGCTAAAATAGAAGGATGTTACAATGAGATCTTCATAGAATCAAAATATCCACATGAGATAATAAATACCATAACTAATTATATCTAGTGACAAAATATATACATATATGATATTCATATCTTCTATTTTTAGAGTTGTAACCTAGAACAACTTCTAAAAATGGAAGACTAAACAAAAATAGGAAACTACTTATATACATGAACAGAAATAGAAATATCAAAAGGAGTCTTTCAGATTATCATGAAGAAGGTAGAAATTCTATTTAAACCTTTTGGTACATGCCATTATCAATTTTGAAGCAAACTAGGTCAATCCATAACAAAACTATTGAGATCCGTAGCTTACTAGTGAAATCCATAGCTGACTAGTGAAATTTGTAGCTGACTAGTGAAATCCATAGCAAGATTCAAAATCCATATCTATGATTTATATGATTAGTTATATGTCTTGGATCATCCTTATCTTCATTAAATCTTGTCAAAATTCTTATTAAATTCTATTATTACTTGTACATATCAAAATGTAAAGCCTAAAACATACAAATGGTCAGAACATAATGCAAAGAAGATTGACTTAGACTTAAATGAATTTATATAGATAAAAGTATCCGTTTCCTACCTTATGCTAGTTTTAAATACTAATATTACATACAATGCTCAACCATTTGACATATTTAAGGTCATAAACTATAGTAATGATGAGTCATTTTATGGACTCATCAACAAATCCATCACCATATAACCAATCTGCCTCAAAATTAATGGGTCAATCTTGGTTTAGTGATGTGTCATTTATAAATACAAATGGCTAATTTTGACAAGAAGTGGACTTATTTTTCCATATCATGTTGGGTCTGCCAGGGATTTTTTTGGCCTTCCATAGGATTTAGGGAATTTGGGCAATTTACCAATGTAAAAATCATCTTGAATGTGATATGTGGTAATACTAATGTCTTCAATGGTAAAGTGGGTGGAAACTGATTTAGGAAGTGGATTAGAGGTAGTGGATGTGAGGTCACTAGGGTTAATGTAATTAGGTTTTGGAAATCCAAGAACTTTTCCTTTATTATTCTTACCTACATGTTTGGTGTTAGGATAATAATTGTAGTTCCCATACTTGGCTTCTATATTCTTGCAATACTAATATGGATGTAGATCACTAGGGATAGTGACCTCTAGTCTAGAATAAGGTAATTTAATGCATTGGTAGAAAGTGGAAGGGACTTATCATACTTCATGAATCCAAAGATGACTTAGAAATAGATTATAGGGTAGCTCTATGTCAATGACATGACAAAGGGTGTCATGGATGATAGATCCAATAATGATAGGCAAATAAATGGTGCCTAAATATTCTCTCTCTAGCTTATCATAAGTTTTAATAGTAATGGTATTTGAATGCATGTCAACTATTGTGTATCCCAAATATTAGATTAACTTCAATGAGGCCATAGTTAACCCTAAACCATTATCTATGATAACCCACTTGACTTTGTGGTGAGAAATGATGACTTCAATGTACATAAAATTATTGTGGAGGGAACCAAGGGATGACATATATATTTGATCAAATCTAAGTTATTGACCTAGGGATAAATGACCCACAAGTGATTATAATTGGGATGGATCAATGTCATTAGCTACCTTGGACTATTGGATAAAGTCATTTAATATTATTCTATGAACTTTAAACATTTGTAAGAGATTCAGGATAGAAATATATGCAAGCATTTTATTTAGTTATTTACCAATATTATATTGTTTCTCAATATAAGGGTGAGTTGGTTTGGCTTTTAATGGTGTTAATTATTGAACATGATTTGGATTGGTATTAGAATAAGGTAAAAGGCCTTGGAGAGTAACTTTTGGGAATATAATTATGACTGCACAATTTTTAGTTGGGAAAGAATTAGAAGAATTTGGTGGGGGTCAAGGAATAGTAATTCATGATGGTCAAGGCATAATCAAATTATTATGACCCATGTTGGAATTACCTATGGTTAAAGGTGGTGGTCCCAAAATAGAAGGGCTATCACTCTGATGAGTATTAGTTAGCCTAAGAGGAGTGACTTTGATAATGGTAATATAGTTACTTATAACACATCTCATAATATTGTCATAATCATAAGGGACATCGTGATAGCCCACTTGGTTAGTTTGGGTATCATTATCTTGATTACTATTGGCATGGTTTTGATTTTGGGCTTGCCCTTAATGTTGATTTTAGCCTTGTCCTTAATTCTAATTGTGACCTTGCCTTTAGTTCTAATTATTTCTTTGTTACTAATTATTGAGTTTTGAAAATGGGTTTTTGTAAATGCCCATGTATTGGTTGGTATTAAGATATATTTTTTCTAGCTCTATTTCCCCATTTTCAAGAAAATACTTGATTATATGTCTCAATTATACACATCTATAAATGGCATGGCTGACCACATGATGGTAATCATAATACTCATTATCTTGATACCATGTTGGTTTAGGTTGACCTTATGGAAAGGGTTTTGGAACAAGCCAAAAAATCATATTAAACACTTCTAAATTTTGGAATACAACCTCAATGGGCTCCCTAAGGTTACTAAAAACTCTATCTTGGTAGTGTCCTCTTTACAATAGAGATATTTATAGCGTGATATGTATATTGGGAGGGGTACTTTGTGTAGGTAGTGGTTTCACCATCTATATGTGTATTATTTATGTAACTCCATTATTAACCATGTTTTTATTCTTAATGAAGGTCTTTAGCTTTTTAGTTGCACTTTATTAAATTGGTTCTTGATTCTAGGTTGATCATTGGGCTTTAGAGTAGATTTTTACAATACCTTTGACAATAAATGCCTTTTCAATATGCACCCCTTTGTTAATTATTTATTCAAATGTGTTTGCATAATTGAGCATTAGATTATGGGTAACCTCGACATTCAGTTTTTGTGCAAAGATACCTATTAACTATTTATTTTATAAATTATGTGAGAGATAACTATCAAGGTCTCTCCATCTTTGTAAATATGTTGAAAAGATTTATCTTCCTCTTTGATAAGCATTACATAAATTAACTACAAATAGCTAATGATCTATGTTATAGGATAAGTGATTGACAAATTTTTTTGATAAGTCATCAAATGTGGTTATTGATCCTTTTCATAATTTAAATAACCACTCTAAGGCCTATCCACTCAAACTTCATAGAAACAAATTAAGTAAATAAATGTTACTATATGCTACTTCTTGGCATGTGATAAAGAATGCCTACAAATGTTCTTATGGATCACCTTTCCCCTTATATTTATCAAACATGGGCAGTTCAAAATGAGGTGGGAAAGGCACTTGGAAAAAATTGAGATCAAAAAGATAAGTGTATATCTCATCAAATTTGTAATTCTTAGGTGCTTAATTACCTATTTGAAGTCTTGAGATTATTTGCTTCATCGTATTCCACTCTTAGACATTAGGATCATTTTGTGATGAAAATAAGGTATTTTTCGAGGTAGTCATGGATTACTTGCCTTGGTTGGCATTATTGGGGATGGATCCCCTTTGTGTTATTTTTTTAGGGATATGCACCCTATAATTATAATTATGAGTTTGTCATGGGATTTTATGTTGGTTTAGAATCGGATTGGAATAGATAAGGTGTTGTTGGTTTAGAGGAAGCTATTGTTGATTTTGAGGAATTTACTATCATTAATTATAGGGGATTTGATGTTGGTTTGATAGAATCTATTATTGATTTTTAAGAATTTTTTATTGGTTCATGAGAAGGCATTGTTATTGTAAATTAGAAGTAGGTAATGTGTTTTATGAACTACTTAGCTCTTACTATGGTGGTGGATTATTTTCAACATTTTATTATAGATTGTTTGGCACTTGTTGCACATTGTTTGGTACTTGTTAAATATCATTTGGCACTTATTGTGCATTTGAAATGATATCTTGGTGGTTTAAAAAGGTATGTTTTATGCCAATCTAAACTTGTTTTGTAGCATTGGTTGGAATGGCTTATTCAAGGGAAGTCAATGAATATATAATAGATGTGGCAATCACCAATGGTTATGGTTGCTCAAGTAACTAGTTTTGGTCTATAAATGTGGTGTTATTGATTAAGACTATCGATAATTAAGTAGTTAAATCAAATACGAGCTAATCATTGTATCATTGGATAATTTTTTGTATCATAGAAGCAATGATTTTACCATGTTGGGATGGGTCAACAAGTTATCCCTTCCCTTTATCGGATGATACAATGGTTGGTTTTGTAATTTGGGTAAGGGGTTGACTTTGGGTATCAACCAATTATTGAGGTAATTATTATATATGAAAAATACTACATAATTGGTCAATGGAGAAGTTAGGTGGGATCTTGGATCCAGATTCTAATAGTCTTAGAAGTTATTCATTCTTATTTTTCATGGTTTATTATTTGAATCGACCTTGATTAGTTCCAATAATTTGAGGGAGGTCTTTGAACACTATGGGGTGGTCCTCACCATCCTCACTATATTATAATTCTTAATATATCCTAAAGGATTGTATAAATTTTATTCCTCAAATCTAGGCCCATAAGAGGCCCCACTATGTGTGTACCTAGGCATGGTTTTAAATGGTTTTTTTAAACTAGAGAAGGGTTGGACCTTGGTTGGTCCTTAACATGATTTTTTTGAATCTTGGAATGAGATAAAATGGTTTTGAACCTAAATTTAGACCTTAGAATTGAATTTTGACAAAAAAAAATGTTAGTTAGGGACCAAGAATGGAATGGACAATGTAACAGTACCAAATGAGACGAGGCTTTATTTCAATTAGAACACATAGCCAAAAATGATAAGGGTGGTTCAAAAAAGTGGGAAGCATAACACCTTAATATGTAAATGTGTAAGAACATGTTTTAGTTTTAGAACTTGACATATTTTTTTAATGTGGTTATGAACACAAAACTAATTTTGATAAAGTACTCAAGCAATAATATAACTTAGGAACTGGCACCAACTTATGGCCTAATCATTGAGTCCCTTTGATATAATTGCATTTGAGAGGATAAAATATAATGGTTCATTAAGTAATTTTTATAATTATTGGTGGTATTTTAACCCCACCCTTCTCTCAAAGGTCTATACTAAATGGTAATACTCAGGGGGAAATACCTTTTCAACCTGACATCCATGAGAATTTCATAGTAAAAAGTGGTTTCTATTCTAAGTTTTCATTTGGAAAAATAGATGGTCCTAATATACCTTGAGGTACATGGGTGTTTTAGAATAATCCATCAATTGGATGCGAGATTTAGTGGGTCATTCACAAAAGGTTCTAGTCCCTTTATGACCACTTCATTTGTAAGGGTCTCAATGAATTGCTACTAGCATAATCAGGCTCTAAGGGACATACTAACTAATATATTACTAGTGTTACCTCAATTTATATACCTCATCAGATAATGGGATTGGTACCATGATAGGATGTGACTTCCTAGGTCATTGCACCCATAAAAAATTGTGTGAAGGTGATGAACTCCACCCCACATAGTCAAAAAACTAAAAATGGAAAAACATGCTTTGTTTCTAATTTCCAAGACCCCATGAATAGGTAAGAGAAGAGTATACTTTAAAATAGTTTTTTGAGTAGACAAATAAACAAGTAAACATATGTGTTTCTAATCACCTAATCTCCCTAAAGGGGATAAGGGGAGAGCATACACACAACAGTTTACACAATAACAAATTAAATAAAAAACCACTTAAGCTAATAAATAAATGCATGTACTCTTAGGAGTCAAGTCAAAAGTGGATTTTTCTTTGTTAAGCACCAAATACAAAAGATGATTGAAATTTACCTTGTGAAATTATTAAAATACTTTCAAAGATAGAAAAACCTACAAGATGAATAATTAAGCATTCAAATAATGAATTTGGTTGTCAAGAGGAAGTTGATTTATTTTGTTTTTAAGTCTCAATAAAAAACACACAAGGTGATATTATCATTTAACAGGGTGATCCTACCAATTTTAAGTCAATATCATCATTCCACAGTCAATCAAAAATATAATTTTTAGTGACCTCACTAATTAGTAGGATGACCTTACTATTTTATAGGATGGGTTCACTTATCTAATAAATGACAGAGTAGAAAATAGGGTTTACCTTTTAGTGACTTTGTTATTTTTATGACAACTTCATTGATATGCAAGTTAATCCTACCATTTAGCATGTTAACTTCATTGATTTTGAAAATGGAGGAAATTATAACAATGTGACCTCATAATTTGTCTGACAAATTCACTAATCTATAGGTTGAGTTCATTGATTTTAAGGACATAAGAAAATACAAAGTAGTGACCTCATCATATGTCTGTCGATTCTCACTAATTTTTGAGTCAATCCCATCATTTAGTAGGTTAAATTCACCAATATATTAAAACATAAATAGGAAATAGAGAGTGATTAAATTCAATCCCACTAATCTGCAAGTCAAATTATTGATTATGGGAGTAATCTCACTGATCCACTGAGCGATCTCATTGATATCTAGTAGGTGGCATATGGAAAAGTTAGAAGAAAAAGAGGAAATGAATGATAGATATCAATAAAATTTGATAATTAAAAGACTAAGAAGGTTTATAAGGAGTTATTTAGGATGGCTATCCCATAGAGCATGCCAAATGTAGAATAAGATTACAAAATAAGTTATTCCATTCATTAGTGAGCAAAGTAAAGAACAAACAACAAGAACTAACATATTAAACTTACCCCCTCTATTGGGAAAGTTCTATGAAGTAAATAAAATGAATAAGAAAGCATAAACAAGTAAAGTTATACCTTTTATATATTACTTTACCACCAAAGCTAGTCCACAAGCATGTTTGTGACCGGATAGAGATCTCTAAAATTTTATAAATGCCATTGGATAAGTGCCTCCAACATCTCTTCAAGCACTATGGGAATGGTTTGTGAATAGATTGGAAGAATTAGTAAAGCTCTTAGAATGACTTCTACATTAGATATTTGCACTAAAAATCTTGTTGAAAGTGTGTAATAGCCATAGTATTTATAGGATCATAGGTCAGTTGTGACCTTTAGATCAAGATTGAGATGAGTGGTCACAAATGAATTCAATTTTTGATGCAAATGCAATTAATAGTTTGGAAAGAGGAAGCATTAATAAGGCATGGATTGCCTTAATTCATATATTTGCATCCATTAATACTTAGTGCATGATAAATTTTTAATGATGTCATGATGGTGTTATAATTTAGATGTTTTATTGAATTTTGAATATGACATAACTAAGTAATTAACTCATTTTCATGGATTTTTTTTTCACACAATTGATTTGTTTTGCTTAGCTAGTTAATCCTGATTAGCTTTAGGCTCTTTATACACTATTGAAATTTGCATACTTGTTCCAATTAATTTTCCAAGAAAGTTGTGTATAAATCAATAATTTAACTTGTATTGAATTAAGTGAATTTGATAGTTAGATATAATCCATTACCTTAATGAGGGATGTATTGATACATTTCAAAATTTTCACACAATGTGTGTGGATGAATTAGAGCATTTTGGTGGTTTTTTGGTCCAATTTGTGAATTATTGAGAGAAGTCATTCTAATTTGTAATTCCAACATGGTGGTGGTGAGAATTAGATGTCTCCAATATCTACCTAGATATATTATCATTATATGTTAAATAATCCATACACAACTTATACAATTATCTTATCCTTTTGAGATAAGGTGACTACCATATTTTACATCCCCTCACCTCAAAAGGGGGGCACATAAGTGGGGTTATGTCATAGAGGCATGGCTTCCACACTTTCACAATTATATATAACAGTCGAGGCATGTCAAAAAAGCATAACCTCCACACTTATTCAGTTATTAGATTCTCCATATTACAGTGGGGGCATGTTATGGAAACATGTTCTCCACATTTTACATCAAATCTTAGATTCTTTAGATTCAATGGAAGTATGTCATAGAAACATGTCCTCCACACTTGCATTAATTTAAGGTTCACCAAATTTCACATTTATATGATCCAAATACATATTTGTGGCAACATTCTATATATTAGTATAATTATTATACCTATATTTTAGCTTGAGACATATATGAGGTGCATATGCCATTCAAAGGGCACCTAAAATTGCAAAATCAAATCATTTTTAGATTTTAAATATTTTTATAGACTATTAGTATACCCAGGTTGGACTTTTATGTATTTTTATTGAGCCAATCTACTATAGTAGTTGGTTTACCTTTGGAAGGTTGAATTGATTAAATCACTAAATCTTACCAATCTTATAAATTAGATTTGATTAAATTATCTAGCTTTATCAGACTTATAGGTTGGATTTGATCAAATCATCCAACCTCACTATATATATTATGAGTTGATTACATTAATCACACTCACTAGATCATACACATATTTGGGTTATATGATTGAGATGAAACAAGCTCAATGGAGGTATTGTAACTCACTTTGCATTAAGGTTGGGAGCATGTGTCCTTTAATCTCCCTATATGTATGCATTTGCAGGTTCATATTTGTCCAAATATTAGATTAAATGCTACATAATGAAGCATCATTTAAAATAAAATTACCAAAATACAATACGGTTGCATCAACACAAGTTTACTCCTAATCTTGCCCTTTTTATTTACAACATTTAAAATTATTTTAATTTAAAATTTCATACACTGATTATAGAATGTAACATGTTCTTGGTTGCAAGTTAGTAACTAGAAAAACACTAAAGTTGGGCTTATGTAAAGACAAGGTATGTTATACACATCCAACTATGCATTTCTTTTCTTTAAACTAGTAATTTCATTATTAGATTAAAAGGGAACAATGTAGATACTAAAATCTGATTTATGTAGTACTTTAGTCTTGTACACTGGGAAAATATCCATCATGGCTATAACTTTTAGTTATAAACATGTCTGTTGTGTTAGGAATATAGAATGTAGAGCAATAATAATGAAATAAAGACAAAATTAAAATTTAGAAAACACAACAAAATAGAGACACAGATTTAATGTGGTTCACCCAATATGGGTTACGTCCACACAAAAACTACCAGTCCTTATTATTTAGTCTAACAAATGAAGGAAAAAACCTGCAATAAATCCACTACAATATCTTCTTCACTCTCTCACTTTCTACTACCTAATTACAATACCCTCATAGCAAAGGAGGATTATAAATTAGGGAAAAAATGCACTAACTTAATTTCTACCATTACATCTAAAACCTAATAGTAAATGGTCTAGATTAAATATGAAATTACAATATATTATAATGTATTTTTCACAAAATTTTGCTTTGGGGGTGTTGCCCCCGAACCCCCATCAGGGGGGATCCAAAATATGTTTATACCCCCCCTGGACCCCCATGGCAACCATAGTGGGGGGCATTTCCCCCTCACACCCCCCAGTTTGAAAATGGGTATTAAAATAAGATCAAGCTCCACCATCCAACAATCTCTCACTTGGAAACTGATTATCGTAACTCCACTGCTACAACTCTTACTTAGACTTTTCTTTGAACTTTGACCTTGGTATGTTTCTCATCTTCCTTGTTATCTTTGAAGACCTATTGAAGTTGAATAACTCTCTAGCTTATCTTTAGTGACTGCCTTTATTAGCATATATATAGGATTCTAACTCATATGGATCTTTTGCAAATTCAGTTGACCATCCTCCAAAATTGAATGAATGAAGTGATACCTGAGTTGTATATGTTTGGTTCTTGAGTGGAGTACTGAGTTATGTTTCAAATGAATCATACTTTAGCTATCACTGTACAACTTAAAATCTTCTTGATTATACCTCAACTCTTCCATGAACTGTTGCATCCATATCATCTCCTTGCTATCTTTTGTAGCTACAACATATTCTACCTTTATAGTTGTAAAGCAACTATCTTTTAAAATTTTGAAATCCAAATAACTATTGTGTCACTAATAGTGAATACATAACCTATGGTGTTCCTCCTACCATCTAAATCTCCAGCCATGTCTGCATCAACATATCCTTGTAAGGTAACATCTGACCCTTCATAGTATAAATGTATATTAGTGGTCCCTCTTAAGTACTTGAGAATCCACTTGACTGCATCCCAATGCTATTTTCTTGGATTATTCATAAACCTATTGGAAAATCCCATTGTATGAGCAATATGTGGTCTAGTGCACACCATAACATACATTAAACTTCCAACTGCTAAAGCATATGGCACTTTGGTCATGTAATTGATTTCTTCCTATGTTTTCAGACATTGTTCCTTGCTTAATTTGAAGTGCCCTCCCAAAGGTGTACTCACAAGTTTTTCATCTTACATATTGAACCTGACTAACACCTTCTTGATGTATTCTTCTTGAGACAATGTCAATTTTCCTATTTTTCCTATCTCTTGTTATTTTCATACCGAGGATTTGCTTTGCAGCACCCAAATCCTTCATTGTAAATGAATTTTCTAGTTTTATTTTTAGCTCATTTATATCATGCATGTTAGACCCTAAAATAAGTATGTCATCTACATACAATAACAAGATAATATAGCTACCATTATCGAATCTCTTAAAGTAAACATAGTGGTTAGAAGGACATCTACTATAACCTTGTTTTATCATAAACATGTCAAATTTAAAATACCACTATCTTGGAGCTTATTTTAGGCCATACAAACTCTTCTTCAACCTACACACCATTTTCTCCTTACCTTTGAATTCATATCCTTGTGACTACTCCATATATATTTCCTCCTCCAAATCACCATGAAGGAATGTAGTCTTCACATCTAACTATTCAAGGTGTAAATCTTCTACTGCTACCAAACTTAAAATAGTTTTTATAGAAGTCATTGTAACTACTGGAGAAAATATTTTGTCAAAGTTAATACCTTTATTTTGTGCAAACCACTTTACAACAAGTTTGGACTTGTACCTCTTTACAACTAATCTCTATGCATGACCTTTTCATTAAAGATCACATGTCTACTCCTAATGATTTTGTGATTTTCAATATCCCATAAACGATAACCAAAATCTTTAACTCCATATCTAATAAAAGTACATTTATTAGATTTTGCCTCAAGCTTGGTTTTATTTTCTTCATCAATATGGAAAAATACTTCATAACCAAAAGTCTTTAAAAATGAATAATCTACTTTTTTACCTGTCCATACTTCCTCTAGAATGCCACCATCCAAAGGACTTGAGGGCCCTCTATTTATTAAGTAAACAATAGTATCCATAGCATCTATCCAAAAATATAAGAGTAACCCTACATGAAATCTCATGCTCCTTGCATGCTCCATGATTATCTCATTCATCCTTTCTAACACACCATTTTGTTGTGATGTTCTTGGAACCATCTTCTCTCTATGAATCCCATGGGATGAATAGTAATTATCACACTTCTTGCTACAGTATTCACCTCCATTATCTGATTTGACACACTTTAACTTATTTCCTATCTCATTATCAACCAAAGCTTTCCATTTCTTAAAAGTATCAAAAACATCAAAAAAACTTTGTATGCAATAAACCCAAGGTTTTCTAGTTACATCATCAATAAAAGTAACATAATAAGGAGATCCACCAAGGGATGATACCTGAGCTAGTTCCCATACATCTATATGCATAAGCTCTAACTTTTCATCCTTATTTGTCCTCCTAACTCTAAAAAATATGACTCTCTTCTATTTTCCATACACATAGAGCTCATAGAAATCCAAATCCACCTTCTTAAAACTTGGCAACAAATTCTTTGAGTGGAGAACTTGCATCCCCGTCTCACTCATGTGCCCAAGTCTATGGTGCCATAATTTTGTATCCAATTTTATATAATTTAGAGAAACAGAAGAGTCAATATCACCATTAGATAAATACAATGTACCTACCTTCTCTCATTTTGCTATTACCAGTGATTCTTTAGTGACCTTACATGAATTTTCTATGAATGTAACTATGCAGCCCTCACTTCCTAACTGCCCTACTGAAATTAGATTTTTTCTCAACTTAGGAACATGCCTCACCTCTTTTAGTAACCATTTGTTTCCATTTTATAATTTTATATGTATCTTATCCTTTCTTAAAATTTTATAGGGTTCACCATCACCCAAATGAACCTACCCAAAATCACCTTGAACATAGTCTTGAAAATATTTCTTATGGGGTGTAGCATGAAATGAAGCCCCTGAATATAACACCCAAGAATCATTAATATTATCTAAAGAAAGGATTAGATCATCTTGTAACACATCACCTGATGCATTTACTTCTTGGTTTTTATATTATTCTCCATCTCTTTGTTATCCTTTTCCAAACCAACAATCTTTCTTCAGGTGTCCTTTCTTCCCACAAATCTAGCACACCAATGTTCCTCTAGATTTAGATCTGCCCTTCTTAGACTTCCCATGATTCCCTATGCCCTTTCCTCTATCTTTTTATCTTCCCCTATCCTCCATATTCAAATCATTACTTGATGTCTCCCCTGTGCTTTTCTCTCACATTTCCTCACTAAAGATAACACCAATAACATCATCAAACTTTAAAGTGTTTGAGACAGAGTCATAATTTCTCATAGCCATGACCAAGCCATTCCAACTTTATGGCAATGAGCACATAATCAAAAAATCCCTAACCTCATCATCAAAATTTACTCCTATAGAGCTTAACCGATTTATGACCATGTTAAATTCATTTAAGTGGTCAGAAACAAACCCACCTTCTGACATTTCTAGATTAAATAATTTTTTCATAAGAAATACCTTGTTGGAGGCTGAGGGTTTTTCATAAGCTCTATCTAATGCCTTTATCACATCTATTATTGTATTTTATTTTGAAATATTGAAGGCCACTGACGCTGCCAAGCATAGTCATATTATTTTTAGTGTCTTTCTGTAAAGAACCTCCTAATCTTCATCCTTCATAGTCGCCAGCTTCTTTGTTATTTCACCCAATGGTAGGAAAATATCCTTCTAATATAGATAGTCCTCTATTTTCATCTTTCATAGCTAATAGTTTTGTCTATTAAACTTCTTAACCTTAAACTTGCCTTTTTCTACCACTGCTCCCACTCAAACTAGGAAACCTCTTTTCCTATAAGTTTATTTGCCAAATAAACCTTTGGATCTGATACCAGTTATTAGGAATATAGAATATAGAGTAATAATAATGAAATAAAGACAAAATTAAAATTTATAAAATACAAAAAAATAGAGACACATGTTTAACATGGTTCACCTAATATGGGTTATGTCCATACAGAAACTACCAGTCCTTATTATTCAGTCCAATAAATGAAGGAAAAAATTTGTAATAAATCCACTATAATATCCTCTTCACTCTCTCACTTTCTACCACCTGATTACAATTCTCTCATATCAAATGAGGATTACAAATTAGGGCAAAAATTTACTAACTTAATTTCCACCATTAGATATAAAACCTAATAGTAAATTATCCAAATTAACTACAAAATTATAATATTTTATAATGCATTTTTCACAAAATTTTGCTTCAAGGGCACTGCCCCCAAACCCCCACTAGAGGGCTCCAAAATAAGTCACCACCCCCCCTTGGACCCCCATGGTGACCATAGTGGGGGGTGTTTCCCCCTACACCCCCCTATTAGGAATTGGGCATTAAAATAAGATCAGGTTCCACCATCCAACACATTGCCTAAAGGCTCATGTTTACTATATTTTTATGCTTGAATTACTTATCTGTTAGTCTAATCATTGTTCTTATGATGACTATACATTCTATGTTATGCAAAAATATCTATACCTAATCATTATCCTTCACTACTAGTTTTGGACCTATACCTATTTTATAGCTTCCTAGACCCTTGTATCACAAATAGATACATGCATCGACATAAGTGTCCACTTTTATTATGAAATTTATAGTGCCCAAAATTAATCTAATTTTTAAATGAAACATATCCTAAATTTTGTCCTAAGTGATTTAGTGTGAGATATTTCTAAAGGGTATTAAGAGTTAGGAATACTTACCTTGAATATGAACCCATCGAGCCTCAACCTCTCCCTTGGATAATGGTGATTTGTAAGAGGTTGTTGTGTATTTTTGAAGAAGCTAAGGATGGAAAATGGACTATAGTCTAGCTAAGGACTTCCTAGTGAATCTCAATCTTTCACAAGACAAAGTTTCTCCTCCAAGAAACATGAAACCCTAAGCAATGACTCCTCAAGTAGAATGGTGGAAATGAATATAAATAAAATAAAATTAATGATTATCTCTATTATAAATGAGGTGAAAGATGTGTATATATATCCTAATTTGACCTTAAGCCCTTCTAGAATTTTATCCAATACAATCAACCTAATCAACCTTTTTAGTTAAAAAATATATATGTTAGGTCCCAAACTCAGTCGGCCTAGGTTGACTCAATCCAATAATGTGCACTATTCCCAAAAATAGGTCAACCCATTTGAATGCATTTGATAAATGGTAAAAAGAGGTTTTACTTATGTAGGGAATATTTGAGGTGGTGAATTACTTAGATAAGCATGTGAGGGAGGTGTCAAAGCTTAAGGAAATGTATAAGAGGGGTTTGCATTGATTTTAGGTAGAGGTATAAGGAAAAACAATCTTGTGAAGCACCAAAGGTTTGCCCACCCCTTTCTAATTGCACCCATTAAGATGTGCACTCAGAGAGGTTGAGGTTCACTGGGTTCCTGCAAGAGAGAAAATATTAGTAATTGACACTGTTTAAAAATATTATGTGTATACATATGCCCCACTAGAAGCTCATCATGTGTCATGTAATTTTAACATAGGATTTCCTTTGAAAAAATACATAACAACAAAAAAATTGAGCTAAATAAATTGTAGTATAGAGTAATAAGATAATTGAAATGAAAAAAATAAAAAATACATACCTTTATTTACCTTAGTGTTGTATAGTAGAAATGATGTGAGAGAGATGGAGAGGCATCTAATGTAGGTAACATTAGGAAAAATTTTGAAATAAAATAAAATTTATAAAATTTAAAAATAAATATGGTATGTTAAAAAATTCTATTCGAGGTTAGGATTCTAAAACATCTTTTGATTTGGAAAAAGAACTAGTACAAATAAATTTATGAGTAAAATTTAGAATCTGATGGTAAATAATTGATAGTTAAATAATTTTGAATGGTAAATATAAGAAGGGTTAAAAATTATTCATTTTTAATTTTGTTATTCTAAGAAAATAGAACTCTAAGAGACCTATAGAAGCACAAAAAGTGATGATGTTGAGGAGATGACAGCTGCGAGCTAGAGGATGCCTAGTGGTATAAGATGATGTAGCTTAGGTAAGTGATGCATGAAATTCAATTTTTTTGTAATTTTTATTTAAAATCAAGCTATTTGTGAAAAATTAGACACTAGGAGCAAACTATGTAGCAAAATTAGCCCTAGGAATTTTTTAGGTAGAGTAGGAATTAAGCAGGTCAATGGGTAGGAAGTGGGAGAAGCAATAAATTCCTGAGGCATTTATAGTAAATAGTAGAAAATTCACCACCATTTTTTAATAAAGTTATCCTAGTCAACTTAGTTGAAATTTTAAGGGTGATGAAAGTGGTTGATTGCATAGTTGTGGGCTAATTTAGTACTACTTGGTATGGTCAACTACATAGTAGATGGCCTATCTAGTTGGAAGGTTGAAGTGGTTGACTTAATACATTATATTTTATGTAGTAGTGTATAATGGTGGATAAAACTAAGTTGACTATGTAGGAGATGGCTGATGTATTTTGCAGAAATGGGTAATAGGCCTCACTTAGTATAAAGTGGTTGACTATGTTTATAAAAATGGGATGACTATGTAGGAGAAGGCTAACTTAGTTTGTAGAAATGGGTGACATAACCAACATAGTATAAAGTGGATAACTATGTTGGGTAATAAGGCCAACTTAATATAAAGTAGTTGATTGTGTGAAATGACATGGTCAACTTAGTATAAAGTGGTCGAATGTGTAGGTTGATAGGGCTAACTATATAGGAAAAGGGTGAGAAAATAACAAGAACAAGTTGATGAAGTAGTTAATATTTTTAAAATATAGTAATTTAAGAATGTATTTTTATGAATTTTCTATGGAGATCTAATACATTTTATATTTTTTAGAATTTTTTAAAGATGACTGAGACTTTGGTGCTTAGTGGATTCAACATGGTTACTAGACTTGCTAGAGAGATTATTAGATGATGATCAGAGATTATATGGTAAATAATTACATGTGGGGAGATTATATGTTAATCATATATAGATATTATTCCATTTATATATTTTGGTCTATAGTTTTTATTGGATTGGGTCATGCTCACATTACTGGTCACTATACATGGTGGGCAGAGCCACACCCTATTGATCATATTCTTGGATAGTTTGTCCTACCACATCTAGTAGTTCCTATAATAGTGCCTAATTTTTTGGCATGACATGCTAGGGAGCTAAGGGGTAGAGGTGATGCAAGAGCACCAGTAAAGATACATGTGATTCAACCACATCAAGTCAGATCTTACACTAGTAAAGCTCGACAATTGAGGGTAGCTTAACTTGAGGCTGAGGAGGCAGCTATGGCATATGTGGAGATGGTTGTTGTAGACGGAGACCCTATAGTTTAGGATATATATATTTTATTGATAGAGAGATATATTTAGAGAGGACCTCAATAACATGGGTTATTGATCTAGGTTTTACAACTACTCAGAGGTAGGTTACAGTGGAGGTGCTAGGTGGTCATGCTGATGGGGAAACCATTGTTGGTGACACTATTATTGGTAAGTAATATTTTATGTTTTGAGTATTTGATAGGTCACTATATGTATAGTTTTATATTTTTTTATGCAAATAAATGATTTAAATATTTGGATATATATATATATATATATATATATATATATATATATATATATATATATATATATATATATATATATATATATATATATATATATATGTATGTATGTATATATATATATATATATCCAAATCTATATGTGTGTGTGTGTGTGTGTGTGTGTGATATAATGTACACTTGGTTTTTATTTTGAAAATACTATTGAGGAGTTTATGTGTGTGAGAGAGAGAGATCTAATGTACACTTTGTTTTTATTTTGAAAATACTATTGAGGAGTTTAGATGGGGTGTAGTAGTTCGGTCCACACACAATGATATTTTGGATGGAGTGTTATTGCATCATGATACTACTACATGGAGGATCTCATGGTAGCCTCTACCCCAACTTATGCTAGTTAGTTTTGATTGGTTGGGGAGGAAGATCAAGAGTTATAAACATGAGGGTGATTTAATAATTTTGGGAATATTGGTGTATTATTCCTAATTTAGTTAAAGGCTCTGATTAGTAAAATTAGTAAATAAATATGTAATAATTAAGCTATTGATTTGTGTAAATTAGATTTCAATTTTGACCTTTCTAAAAATAGTAATAAGAGATGGAAAAGAAGACTTAGCTGGAAACTGACTGATACGACTGAGACAAGGTCTGATATTAACTATGTAATATTGGGACACTATCGTAAACTAAGATCTAGTCTTTATTTTGTAAATGGATAGGAGCACTAAAATTGGATAGGAGTCACACTAACACTATAATCCACCTCTAACATTGTGTTTTGAGGATTTGAGCTTTCTAGGTTTTATTTTCCAAGTCTATGTGACCCTGTTCATGAAGTTTTGGTATATGGAAGTCTATAGAGCTCCTTGTAGAGAAGATTGTTTCTTCAAACCCTATGTTCCATTTGCTTTAACCAATTTTTAAAAAGAGGGGGGGTTAGTGTGTGTAAGATCCACTAGATGTGGATCCAAACCCCTTGTGTGGGCATGCTACCTATAAACCAATACTCTGAAGAGGGATTAAGCCATATGTAGTTCTCCTACTTGATGTGCTTTATGAAATTATGTGTATGAAGATGTAGAATGCTAAACTAGATATGATTAAAGTGGCTAGGGACTGGTGTAAGGATTTGAATAAACTTTTAAGTGTGTTGGGTGGCTATATAGAGAGAATAGGGAAGATTTCTTGAGTAGTCTTACTTGTATTATTGCTTGCTTAGTGATAATTACCAACTTCTTCCCAAATGATCTTTGAATGGTATTTTATAGGGATCTATTGGTCATGGGTTGAATGTACATGTGTTAGGCCAATAAAGATAAGGATGGGGAATTAAAATAAATTGACCATTGGGAATAAAAATAGACTTAGACAAGAGCATCTAAAGTGGATAAAAATGGCACTAGTGCTATAGTCCTAGTGTGGTGCTATTATCCTAAGCAGATGGGACTTGGGGAGATGGATAAATCATGGAAAGAGGAGTCTAGCTCAGTTGAGATCAAGTTTGGAAGGTGATAGATGATTGAGAATCAGTGAAAATATGCCTATGAGAATCATGAGAGCAAGCAAGAGGGACCTAAGGGTTGGGTATAATTAGCCATGCTCAAATTAATAATTTTTTCATTTTATATGACTACATTTATTCTCCCTTTATTCTATTAATGAAATAGAGTGAAATACTAGGATAAATGAAAAATAGAAAGCATACTTGAACATACATACAAGGGTGAAACTTATGAAGCTATGTGATGATGGGTGTGTGTAGAGATAACACACTGTAAAGTGCAAATATATAATAAAAACAAAGAGTAGATCAATTCTTACTAGATATGTTATATCTAAAATAAGAATGTACAAGGCTAGGTAAGAGAGAGAGGAAGATAAAGGAATGAATACACCTCACCAGGTATGTAGACCAATACAAAACCCATTGTGCTATTTAGTAATAATGACTATGTGTTGAACCAAGAGTAATATCATGAACGGAGATAAATTCTCAATTCCCTAAGAGTAGTTTAAAAATACAAAGGTTGGCCCTTTGGCTCCATCATCACCCACTAAGTGAAGTTAGGTGATCATGCATGTGTTGATCGATGTTTGGACTATGTGTATAATCCCTCTAAATAGGTGGCTTAAGAATACAGAGGCTAGTTAGTCCTTTGGCTCCATCATTGCCCTGTGAAGTGAAGGTATGAACTAATACCGATATGAAATGTGTGTCATATGAGATGGCTCTTGAAGACCATGAATGCACTATGATCTAATAATGTTTACATGGATAGCCAAATGTATTCTATAAACTAGGCCACTCTTAGCCACTCTAAAGATGGGGATTAGGCTTGAATGAAATCCACTTTGAAACTAGGGCACTAGGCTTATATGAAATCCACTTGGGAACTTGACAACTTAGGAATGTGGAAGTTAGGCTTGTATGAAATCCATTCCAAAATGATGCCAACCACCTACAGATGGAATAAGGCATGCAACTACTAAGAATGCCTAGGTAATGTTGAACTCAGAAAGAAAAAGAAAACAAATGTGTTGTGCACATTACCCTTAATCACTGATGTCTAAAACATGGAATCTGATCTAAATTTTATATGAAATGTTATGTCTAAAACTGGAAGTGAGAGCCATCATGTAACACATGATGCCCCCTATATCTAGATTCTCTAAGCAAAAGTGTACTAAAAAATGTTGATTCTAAATTGGTTTGAATGTACAAAATTGTATTCAAACCTAACTTTTCTACCTACTTCTAAAAAGTTCGGTTTTTTTGTTATTTAGATAGGAGCACCAAAAGTGGATAGTAGTGGCACTGACACTGTAGTCCAAGTTGTGTCTTAATTTCCTAGCCTAAATTTGGTAACTATTCTGATATTCTCATTGTTTGATGGTTTGTTTTGACTATTTTGATGTTTGGTTGTTGTTTTAGGTGTGTTGAAAGTTGATTTTTTGACTATTAGGAGCTCTGATCTCTATAACAAAACCCCTATTTATTTCCCCCTCTTCTGAGGGTAAGAATGAAGACCCTATAATGATTTCCCTCAGAAGAAAGAGCCCTACAATTGTGTTATGCTACAAAGATACATGATATAGCAATGATAATTGACAAGATATCTCAAGATATAGCATGATTTGTATTGAGAGATTTTTAGATCAACAGGGGTATGCCTAGATGGATATAATAATGTAATAACATGTGTAATATAGTGAACTGGGAATGAAAGTCTAGTTAATTTTTAGTTGTTAATTGGAGGGATGGAGCATGATGTCCATCATGGTATCTAAGAAAGAAATATAATGCATGATGTGGATTATGGCATTACAAAAAATGAGAATCAAACAAGCAACAAGCATACAAGGCAATAATTAAGAAGCATACAAGGGTGGCCAAGGGGCCACATAAACAAGGGACATGGGCATATGTTGCTCATACTAGAAGGCAAGAATACAAAGCATGTTCAAATGCCACATACACATAAAATTGAAACAAGCAAAGTTGGGGTGGAAGCCACAATCACATAGAAGAGTATAGGCAAAGGACATTGGAAATTATCCTAAGGCACACACAAGACATAAAAGCAAAGGAAATTACCAAATATTCTAAGGCACATATAGGAGACAAATAGGAACTAAAAAATTCAATCACATCAAGCTACACTAAACAAGAAAATAAAACATGTAATAACTAGAAATACAATTGCATTTAACTAATCAAAGTAAGAGGGAAAGTATGCGAGACATGTTAGTACAAGACAAGATATATGCTCAAAATACACAAGTGTTATATATTAGTGAGATGTCAATATAGTAATCTGTGTAAGCTAGTAAATAATGTACATTAGCATGGTAACTAGAGTGTGGTGTAGGAATGACATAACCTAGATGGTGTAGTCATATAGAAGATGCCCCTAGTGGGTCTATATATCGTTGTATAAGTAGGATTCCCCCTCAATGGGTAGAGTGAAGTAATCAAAGAGTTGGATGTCACTGCACACACTCAAAGAAGATCAAGTGAAGTTGGTAATGTAGATAAATTGACAAAAATAGCATAAAACAAAAAATATAAGTCTAGCATTGTAGTAGAAATGTAAAGCATGGATAATGCATACAATCAAAAAAAAATTAGTATTTTTGAGTTATTTGCATGTTTTAGTATTTTAAAATATTTGAATGTTTTTTAACTTTTTGATATAAGCTATGTATAATCAAGCATAAGAAACTATGTACAAGTAAGTTGGGAAATGATGATACTAATTTATGATTCTCATTAGAGACTCCCTATCATGGTGTCCTATATCAAAAAGAGGAATCGTGCATGATTATGAAGCATGACGGAAATGTTGAGACTATGGCTCTAAAAGTTGTATATGTTATAAATGCTCTGAATTAGAAACTAACCATGGAGTCCTACTATAACTATGATAAGTGGATACAATTATAAGGCTTTTAGGGACCCATATAGTAGTAGGAGAAGTTTTATGAACATGTGTTATGTGAGTAGGTGCATGAGATCTCAAAGATCTTACCCTGGCTATGAACACTATAACTAGAAACTATCTAGAATCTTGAAGCTATGCAAGTTTATGAACTCTTTATGCTGGCAATGGATGCCTCAACTATGTCTGAATTGGAACTAGAGGAGGAACTATAATTGGTGATAAAATTGAAACTAGTGGCAAAACTAAAATTGGTGGCAAAATTGAAACTAGTGATTACAAAGTAGAATATGGCTCCAAAGTAGGGAGTGGTAACTCATATGGAACTCCACCTATTGTAATAACTTGATTAGCATGAATGAATTTCATGCATCTATGAATTATATAAGGTATTGTTCAAAGTTTTTAAATCCATAGTCGACCAAGTAATATATCAAAGACTCATGCACTGGGAATAATAGTGAATGTTGTGGTCACATGTGTTAGACCAACCTATAAAGAAAGTATGATATCACCAAATAAACTCTATATGTGCCCATTGAATCCACTGATAATTGTGTCCATTAGGGTAATATCCTACTTGGAATATCCCAAATGTTGTAATAATGTCATAGTGCACATGTTCACACTGGATCCATTATCTATGAGAACACTATGAATAGGATGATTATGAATGTAATCTCTAATAAAGAGTGCATGATAATCTAAATCATCCTCAATGATCTACTACTCTAAGAAGGAGATGGAAGGTCTAGCTATAACTCTATAATTATATACACCAATCATATTGCTCAAAGGATGTGTCTCAATTGAAGGTGCCTTGTATGTATCTGGTGGCAAATGTGCATGATATTCATAGTGAACCCATGATTTGTCCCCTATATCTTATTTAGAATGTTGTGGAAAAGGATATGAAAATATTTTCAAAGCTTTGTCTTGTGTTTTCTTTGCCTGAGGAAGCTTAATTGAAGTGCCAAGATCAATATGATTTCCATCTATCAAATCTTGTATCTTGTGTCTCAAACTGATGCATCTATTTGTTGTATGGCTTGGTGCCCTATGAAACTCACATAATGCATGCTAATCATATCCCCATATAAGAGGCTTTATTAGGTCAACTTCCCAAATAGGAGGGAGAGATATGATGTTACATTCCAATAGCTACTATAAAACTCTAGCTAGAGAAACTGGTAGATTGGTAAAGGTTCATCGAGGAGGTGTTGATAAAACCACTCACTGAAGGGGCTCAGAATTTGCATTAACTATAGTTTATTTTGACTCTTTCTATCATTAACCTTGACTTTGTATAGGACTTTGTTATTACTCTTTTTTATTGTGTCTAATATACTTGTATACTTGAGTTTTCCTATTGAAATTAGTTTGACTTCTCTTTCCTTTAGTGTGTGACACAATTTAGTGAAGGAAGAGAATATTTTAAACATAATTAATTCATGCAAAGCTGGTAGAATATTCTATTTGAAGAGATATTGTAACTCTTGATCATCCATGGGGCTAATCATCTTAGCCAAAATAGTCTTATATTGGAGAACATAATCTGTGAGATGCTCATTTGACCTTTATTTTTATTGTACAACTTGGGTATATAAAACCTTATCACCAATGTTAATGATAAAATGAGCTAAGAACATGTTGGCTAAAGGATTGAATGCATTGACCAATTGATTTAGTAGACTATAGAACCATTTTAAAGCATAATCCTTTAGGATTCATGGAAATAACTTGGTAAGTAGCCAGTAATTTGGTACATAGTCCAAGCATTCTACGTGAAAATCTCTTAAATGTGTCTTTGGACCACCCTTGACATCATATAGACTAAGCTTGGGTTGAAAAAAACCTTGTGGCAAGGGTGTAGAAGCAATGTGACATGCCAATGATGTATGTAGTAAAGCAAAAGAATCTAAAGCCTATGTAGGTCTAGAAGAAACTTGCTCAAGATGTAGCACCTTGGATTGAAAAGATTGTATCTCTTGCATAAGGGTTGCCACATCAGGAGACAAAGATGTACTAGTTGTAGTTGGTGGTATAGAGGTACAGTAGGCTACTAGAGGGGGTTGTTGAGACATAGTTGCCCCCATAGGTCATTTGTAGCTGGTTTCTATGTGGTTTGGGAAGATTGACCACTTTTCACTCTTTGTTGTTCTTATTGTAGTATTTTGACCATGTCATATTACATGTCAGGGTGTTTAGTTAAGAGTTCTTGAAGTTATCATTTATTGGTTTCATCAAAACTAGTATATTGGGCCATTATTAAAGTAGGAAAATAATTTGAGATTTGATTGAAGTTTTTATAATAATTTTTAATAGATAAAGTGCTAGAAAATGAAAGTACTAAATATAGGAAATGTAAAGTCCTAAAAATAGTTAACTTAAAATTACATAAAAAGAATATGAAACACACAAACATGTAAGGTGATACCTCAAGAAGTAATGGGACCTAGTATATGCAACTAGGGTTTCACATATAATTATTTTGAAATTTTATTATGAAAATTTGAAATTTGAAGTGAATTTTTGAGGTAGGTATGCAAGTAAAAAAATCAAAATTTTATTGGAAAATTTGTGATCTAAAGAGACCTAGAAGATACAACTAGGGTTTTGAAAAATAGATGTTTTTGAAAATTACTATTGAATTTTGAAATTTGAAGTGAATTTCTGATTTTAATATGCTAGTAAAAAATCAAAAAATTATTGGAAATTTACTAGGAAAACATTGGGACCTATTATGGGCAACTAGGGTTTGAAAGAAAACTATTTTTAAAATTACTATGAAATTTTAAAATGTAATGCTAATTTTTTATTTTATTATGCAGATAAAAAATCAAAAAAATATAAGAAAAATTGATAAGAAATTTACCCTAGGGTTTTTGTGTGGTGTAGGGTTTCTAGGGTTCACCAAATGATTTAGCAATTTTGGGAATATTGGTGTATTATTCTTAATTTAGTTAAAGGGTCTGAGTAGTAAAATTAGTAAATAAATATGAAATAATTAAGCTACTAATTTATGTAAACTATATTACAATTTTTACCTTTCTAAAAATAGTAATAATAGATGGAAAAGAAGGCTTAGCTAGAAACTGATTGATACGACTAAGATAAGGTATGATATTCACTGTGCAAGACTGGGACACTATCACAAACTAAGATCTAGTCTTCATTTTTTAATTGGAAAAGAGCATTGAAAGTGGATAGGAGTGGCATCAACACTATAATCCACCTTTACCATTGTTATCTTGAGGATCTGAGCTTTCTAGGTTTTGTTTGCCAAGTTTGTGTGACCTTGTTTGTGAAGTTTCGGTAATTGGGAGTCTATATAACTCCTTATAGAGAAGATTTTCTCTTAAAAATCTATGTTCCATTGTGTTTTGACAAATTTCAAGAAAAATGGGGGTTAGTGTGTGTAATATTAACTAGACATGGATCCACACCCCTTATGTGGGTATGTTGCCTACATACCAATACTCCAAAGAGGGATCAAGCCATATTTAGTTCTCTCACTTAATGTTCTTTGTGAAATTATGTGTATAAATATGTAGAATGCTAAAATAGATGTGCTTAACATAGCTAGGGACTGGTGTAAGGATTTGAATAAGCTTGTAAGTGTGTTATATATAGAGAATAGGGAAGATTGCTTGAGTAGTCTTACTTATATTTTTGATTGCTTAGTGATAATTGCCAACCTCTTTCCAAATGATCTTTGAATGGGATTTTATAAGGATCTATTGGTCATGGGTTTAATTTACTCATGTTAGGCTGATAAGGAAAAGGATGGGGAACCAAATTAATTTGATCATTGGGGCTAAAACTAGACTTAGACAAGAGTGTTGAAAGTAGATAGGAGTGGCACTAGTGTTATACTCCTAGTGTGGTGCTATTATACTAAGTAGATGGGACCTGGGAGGATGGATCTATCATGGAAAGAGGAGTCTATCTCAGTTGAGATCAATTTTGGAAGGCTACAAATGATTACGAATCAATGAAAATATGCCTATGAGGGTCATGAGATCAAGCAAGAGGGACATAAGGGTTGGGTGCCATTAGCCATGCTCAAGTTACCATTTTTTGCATTTTATATGACTATAGAGGGGATGGACTATAGCTACCCCCTAGAGTTAGAGATGGAAAGGCACAAATTTGGCAAGCATTAGCCTAAGAATGATCTAATCATATAGATACTACAATAGAGCTTTGACATGTATAGGCCTAGGTGGCTAATTTACAGGGATATTTTGATGGTCCTAGATCCCATGCTGCCTCATTATAGTGGATTATTCAGAAGGGATATTCACAAGCATCTATGGGTGGCATGTCTCATCCACCAAATATATATGATAAAGCATAGCCATAGAGTTAGTTGATATTGTACTTGTACTTTATATTATGTTTTATTGTATCAAACTCTTGATATATATTGATATGGACATTTATTAGTTTTGTGAGTTATATTTATATCATGGATATATGGATGTATGTATTTATTTTCATTATATCACATGTATTTTAATTTTTATGTATATGCTATGGGAAAATATATGATTATGATTTATTTTCTAGTATTATGTGAAACACATACATGGTTAAAAATAAAACATAGAATTTGTATAAGTAAATAATCACACTAATGTAATACACACTAAATCATGATAGGAATGTGTAAAACAAATAAATGAAAATATAGTCAATCGAAATGGTAAAATGAACTAAAATAGAAAATGTTTGTAATAGTGGAAAGTAAAATAAAAACACACCAAAATAAAACAAGATAAGTCATACTAAGTCAAGATGGGAAGTATGAAAAATTTGTAATAAAATGGAAAAATTGTGATATGAAATGTTTAAAAAGTAATCACACCATATCAAAGCAAGATAAATCATACTAA
Source organism: Torreya grandis (assembly GCA_037957365.1). NCBI lineage: Eukaryota > Viridiplantae > Streptophyta > Pinopsida > Cupressales > Taxaceae > Torreya > Torreya grandis. Next base: position 528,752 of record JARHVA010000773.1, on the reverse strand, counting down.
ATCAAGATGGAAAGTATGATAAAATTGTAATAAAATGAAAAAAACATGTTAAATCAAATATTTTAAAAGTAATCGCACCAAATCAAAACAAAATAAATCATACTAAATCAGGATGGGAAGTATGAAAAATTGTAATAAAATGTAAATCATGTAAAATGAAAAACAAACTTAACAGTCAAAATTTGATAGTTATTTGTGTGACTGATGGTATAGAAGGTTTTAGGAAAATTTTGTTAGGAATCCCTAATCCTATCCTTAGCCTTGTATTCCAACTCACAAAGGAAACACCACTGAGGTGAAATAGGTAATATGATTATTAGGGAATAGGGATAAATTTGTGAGGAATGTCTGGTCCTATCCAAGGTCTTATACTGTAATTCATAAATAAAATAAATCTAGGAGTATGGTCAATTAACAAATCATATTCATCAAGGAGGACTATTAGGATTTTTGTAGTGAACTGAGGGAGTGGAATAAGCATAAAATAGGCATTTATAATGAAACCTCAATAGAATTGAGGCATACTAATAATATAGGAATGCACTAGTAGTTTAGTGACCATCAAATGCAAAATATATTTGTTCACAATAAACATAAAACTTTATGGGAAAATAAGTGGAATACTAAGATCAAGTCATAAAGGTTATATATACAATAAAATGTAAAATAGACCTACCTTCCCACAATGTATTGTCCATTCCTCAGGACTCTTTAAAAAGTTGTTAGTCTACTATGAAGTTTGGGTACTTGTGTGAGAAATAAGGTAGGACTATAGATAATTTTGAGTTCCCCTATCCCAATCTATTAGCCTATCACACCCTAATGGACCTTGGCTCTATTATGAGGCCAAATGTGGATTTTGAGATTTGATTAGGAAGGAGATGTGTTATGAACCATGTATTTTGTTGTGATTTTTACTTTTGGATTTTTTATATTTATCTTTTGATCATTGCCTTTTGTTTAAAATGATTTGAATTTTAATTTTTTATGGATTTTGTAGATAACAAAATATGAATGAAAAAAGTGACACACATAGATAATATTTAGGTTTTGGTTATAGGAAACAAGATATCTAGATATATGATTGACTAAACAATTTGGCTTTCCTATAAAATAGTATGTGATCTCAAATCTCAATCATATGTGTGCTTGATATGAGAAGGGGAAGAAAGGGAATAGATGGATATCAAAAAGAAATATATGTATATAATGATACAATGATAATTATGCATGTTAATTAATCATATGGTAAAGATATGATATTATGAGGATGTGGGTTTAATAACCAAGACACAATAATAAATATATTTACTTTAACTAAAGATAACAAGCATAAAGAGAGAAAAATAAATCCACGTGAAAAGAATTGTAAGCCATAAATAAAAGGATGATCCATAAGAGATCAAGAAAAATATGTATATAAATGGGACCAAATGAAAACGAAAATAATCATATTGAATGTATAAATAACCATAAATAAATACCAAATCATGTAATAATTTAATAAAACACCATGATGTGTTTACAAATATTGATAAATCTCATCACAAATATCATCCATAACATCTGATACATCTTTATGTAACTAAATTATGACATTAATTAGCATCTCATCAATCTTCATAGTAAGTTGTGAGAATACTTCCTTTCATATCATATCTACATAAAAATTAGGTTTGGTATAAGAATGATGATGCTCATGAGGAACCTCTTATGTGGGGTACTTAATGTTAGGAATGAAACTAGTGTCCTAAAATCTATGAGGAGATATAAGCAGCAGTGAAGGAAAAATCTTTGCCCACAAATGAATTAGAGAGGAAGGCTGAACCAATGAAGGTTTAGGCCATGAAAGATCCCAAATATTTTGAATTACTCAACATCTATTAGTCTGGTGTGTAGTGCACTAATGCCAAAGACAATATAATTCCCCATATTTAGGGATATACTCCCAAAATAGCTTAAGAGGTGGTATAATTTTGTATTTAAGTTATGTTATGGTTAAATGAAGTGTATCAATGTATTACCTATGCTATCAAAAATGATTATAAAATGGTTATGTGTACCATGAAAGCAAAAAATGCTTCTATTAGTAGAAAGTGAAGGTCTACTACTTGAAGGAGTAGAGGAAGATGCATGTTGTTACTAATGTATATGATAGTCCTTGGTCTAATGAACAATGACTTTATGGATATCAAAATAGGGCTCATCTACCTATTGCTTCTAATAGAGGATAAAACTTAGGTAATGGTAAAATTCCATCACCAAGAAGGTAATAATTTAGAGTGGGATCCAGACTAGGCTCAGTCATATGTATGACTAGCTTTGTAGTGGGTCAAAGCAAAGTGGATAAAATTTTAAGAGGAAGTAAACTGGAAGGATTGTGGTATCTATAAAAATGGTAAGGTCCTATCATGGCATAATCCATAAGCATACTCTTGAGAGGTTCAACAATGATTGAAGGTGTACTAAGTGTGTTCTTCATCTCTAACCTATGAACAATAGAGGAAAAATTAATATCAGGTATTATCTCATGAGAAGGGACTATAAAAAAAGAATTAAGAGACTACATTAAGGAAGAATTATATCTAAGAACTTATACCTTTTTTACATAAAAAAACCTAGCTAAAAATGGGTCATCTAGAGAATATTCATCATCATAATCCGGTGTATATAAGTCAATAATGCATGTGTCAACTATTTTATCAATGCAGAAGCATGGTGAATAGAATGTGTAGTTTTAGTTAGGGTAACTATTATTTTATCTAAAGTTTTTTAATGGGAACAAGGTTAAAGAGGAGGTAATTGAGAAATGACGTTAGGAGAGAGATTTAAAGTTTTGATCTTTAAACTTAGCTCATATGGTTCATCATAATTTGATTTTAAAAGTTTAGGATAAATGTATTCTATTAATTCATGGTGACCATTATAACCTCAAGTAGAGCTGATGAGATAATTAAAATGTTATGATTCATGAAATGGAATTCTAGGTAAAGGTTCAAGGTTAGGTATTTTCAAAACACCTCATTCTTGGAATAGTTCAAAATTACAAGGGTTCATGTCATCTTGAATATTATAAATATCATCATTATGGGTAAATTTAATGCATTGGCATGAATATGAAGCAACTACTCTCATGCGACGTGTCCAAGGTCAACTAAGTAATATATTATAGGAAAATGGAAAGTTAAATATCATAACTTTCACATGAATTATGAAGGGAAAAATAGTTTTAGGAATCCAAACACAACCTAAGGAAGGCATTTATATTATATCATATCCTTGACATGTAATTTATGTGGATTTAAGATTACATTTAGAATATGCAATTGTTTTAATAAAATCAAGGGAACCAACACAAATGCATGATATTTCATTGATTAAAGCACGTTTGACTTGGATAACTCCTTTTTGTATGCTAATGAAGAGGGGGGGTCATCCACATGAAGTAATATCTCTTGGAGAATCATGGAAGAGATAGTAAATTTGAATGAAAGAGAAGTGTCTACCATTTCATCAACATGGATAGACATCTTTTCACACTATTGGATAATGTTATCTTCAGATCCTGATAATATGGCTTCTTTCCCCATGGGTGGAGGATGAGGGATGTTAATTTTGAATAGTAATTACATTAATCGATTACGACGATGAGGGTTATCTCTCATAAGTACTAAGAAAGGAATTTAGGATGGAAGATGGGAAATTTCTGCTATAAGATCCTAATCATCATAACTCATTAGAGGATTATTGAATAAAGGTGCATAATGTTGTAATAAATACATTTAAGGGGGGTTGGATACACATTGAAATTTATGTTGATAAGGTATATTTAGTTTAGGTTTAGTTTAACTAGGTTGATATATTTTAGGTGATGTAGTCGGTTCTTTAAGTGTTTTGTGTTTTGAAATGGAAGATAGTCGATGTGAAGTTTGAGGGATATCTACTTAAGGTATCTTAGTTAGAGGAAGAGTAAAAATTCTATCAATTGGATGAGAAGTATGGTTTATTTTAATTATTGGATTTGATATTTGTGTGTTTATTGGTTCTACATGCCCCAATTCTATGAGAAGTGATGGGTAAGTTTCTTGAATAATGCAGAACTTCAAAGAATTATGATGGTTAAAGGCTAGGTATTATTAAATATAATAAATTACTCTCCTCATATTATTCATGTTGATGAAATTATCATCATTGGTATTAGGATATATGGTACTTTTGATGTTATTGGTGGTAGGGGTAGGTTAATTAGTGTTATCTTGATGGTTAGGAAAAGAAAGTTTATAGATAATTGGATGAGCATTGGCTTGATTTAAATTTTCATTTTTAGTTTTGGTTTCATGATCTTTAGGTGTGATTTCATGGGATTGTTTATGTTTATATATAAGTGATTCATGGTCAAATTTGGGTCTAAGGAGAAAATCCATCGTAAAATTTCTCAGTTGGTGACAAGTTTCATGAGAATGACCCCAACTCACATGAAACCAACAAAATTTATTAGGATCATACCAATATTTCATAGAACATGTAGGGTCAATATATTATGGTGAGGGTTAAGAAAGACACCTTTGAATTTATACTAAGGAAATAGGTTTGTGTACATCCATATTATGTTGTTAAGGCAATGAAGAATTAGGATGAGAGTTATTATTAGGTGGAAGTGGAGGGGCATGCTCTATTATAGTGTTTAGAGAAATGGATTGGATGGTGTTTATGGAATCATAAGTATCTATAACACCATCATTTGTTACATGATATTTTTTAGCTTTTACAAGCATGCAAGTTCCTATCAGAGTGTGGGAAGGTGAAAATTGGTGTATAAGGAAATCTTGGCATTTAGCTTAGTCAATGGCCTCTTCCAAATATTTTGGGGAAAGAATCCTAACATAGTATTATAATTTAGGATGAATATAATTAATGAATAAGTGGAAGAGGTTCTCATCCTCCATATTATGCTCAGATTTATTAGACAAGGTTTTCCATCAGTTAATGAAAACTTGTTTCATTTTGGATTTTGATTGTTTATAGTTCATAAAATGGGCTAAATTATTTTTAGGAAGGTCATTAGTCTAGAATTTTTGAACCAATACATTGACCAAGTCCTCTAAAAGAGTGATGGAGTGGGTTTTAAGTTGATTATACCAATCTAGAACATCTTTGGAGAGAGTTTTATCTAAGAGTTTGGTGGCAACGATTGTATTAAGTTTAACACAATCTTTGTATAGGTTTCCAAAAGTTTTTAAGTGCAAGGTAAGATTTGTAAATCCATTATAAGTGGTAGTGGTAATCATACATCCTATGTCAATATTTTTAATTTAAGGTACAAAAGGTTCATTTTTTAAGTGTTTGATAGTTTTATTAATAAGTGGGGGTTAAGGTATAAGGTTACTATGTGCATCCTTAAGGGGAGGTGGGGGGAATTAGGATTTGGTGCTCCCCATTAAGTATGATGGGTTTGATTTTGGAGATGAAATAAGTGATTTTGTATCTACATCATTTGGTTTGCATTATTAGTTTGAAAAGTAGCCATTTAGTTGAGATTTTTTAATACTAGTTGATTATTTTGAGCACTATTTTGACTAGTAGAAGTAGTTCTAGATATATTAGTGTGTTATGACATGTTAATAAGTTGGGATGCACTAGTAGAAGGAGATGTAGTATTATAATGATAAGTGATAGTATCATGAGAATCAATAGTATCATGAGAAGTACTATATTTAGTAGATCCATTATGTGTTAATTAAAATTGGATATTAGTGTGGATGTTTGGGGTAGGCCCACTCAAAGACACGTCAGTCATGTTAGTTTAATACTTGGCATGGAGGTGAAAGAAGACACGGAAGCTGATGTCATAGTGTTAGAAGGAGAGATTATGGAGGGTAAAGGTGTGGAGGAAATCTTTAATTGACTTGCCATAAATCCTATGGAAAAACTAGGTGAAGGTGAATGTGGATCTCCAAAATGAGGTCTCATCATGATGTTATAAATGATTGAAGGATCTTTACCTCTATGTTGAGTATTTTCATTGATGAAAAGAATCATTTAAACCATACATTAAAGATATTTTTCATCTTCTACCATTTATATAAATAATGGATTAAGTGATATAAAATAGGGAGAATTTCTATAGTTGGTAGTTTTAGTGGTAACATGGATGTCACTTTGATCTAAGTTAGTTACCACAAAAGGTGGCTTAGTATGTTTGTTAGGATTGGTAAAGCTTATCATGTTGGTTTTATTTTTCTCTATGAAATTATCATATATATGTTCTATGATTAAAATTGGAAGATAAACACTTACTAAAAATGAGGAAATATGGTTATTATGCTAGGTTGAATGGGTCGATTGTGTTTTATAAGAAGGTAAATAGAACAACTAGAAAGAAATAAAGTTGAATAGGTCAACTATGTTATGTGGGAGGATAAATAAAATATCCTATTAGAAACTAATTCAAATGAATCAAATGTGTTTTATGGAAAAATAAATAGAGTAGCCTATAAGAGACTGCATTAACTGAGTTGATTGTGTTCTGTGGGAAAACAAACATAATATCTTGTAAGTGATTAAGTCAATTATGTTCTATAAGTAGGAAAATTTTGAAATGGTATAAATTTGGATGATTAAGTAGTAATTTTGTAGATAAATAAGTTAAACATGTAGGCAACTAGGTCAATTAGCTCAATTTAGTTGTAACACACAACACAAACCTTATACCAATATTGGCTAATACAAGTTTTGAAATATAAAATATAGTTTTCAAATATCAAGAAACAATATTGAAATGTAAATGTTAATCTAATGAGTGAACATTCCTATATGTTTTAAATTATTGTTTAAAATGTGATAGGGTGTCTATCTTTGCTAAAGAACTAAAAAGAGGTAAGCTAAAGTTGGTTTCAGGTATGTTAAGTATGAAAGGGGTATGTATTGGTGATGGTAGTGGCTTGGTATTGGGGCCTACCCCCTCACTTCATAATCATGTAGTGATAAGGGTGTCAGGTACTTTTCCAATATATACCATCAACCACATATTTATAGTCGACGAAAAAACCAAGTCAGCTTCTTCCTTGGTGATGAAATCTAAGTAGGTAGACCTATGTAGAATTGTTTAAATGCTTATTTGATATGTTATTTGGTAGTGTATAAAGTAAGAAAGTGACTAATCCAATAAATTAACCTTCCTATTTATTATATGTGCACTATTTTAAGTAATCAAGTAGATAAATGAAAATTGAATTAATTATTACTAATATGAATTAATTTCATTTACTTTGAAAAAGATATAGGATGAGGTCGATTGGGTTGACCTAGTATGCAAATAGTATAGAATAGAGTTGATCTATTCAACTCTGTTTGTTGTAAGACAGTCCAAAAAACATAGTCAAGCAAGTCAACTAAGTTTCTTGGGTAAAAATTAGTTACAAAACTAATGCAAGGCAGTCATCTTAATTTATTCTAAGGCTATAATTTATAAAATTAAAAACAAAGAAAAATATAACTATAATTTGATTAAAAATGAAATAACTAAGCTAGTTAGAATGAACTTGATGATTAAGATGAAGTTAATTTGGTTGATTTAGTAATGTACTGAAGTTGTTGAATTATTGATTTGAAGGTGTGTTATCCTAATGAGGGTTTGAGCCTACAATATAAAATGTTAAAACAAAGTTGAACCAATCAACTGAGTTTGAATAAAGTTGAATAATTAAAATTAATCTAGTGTTTTAAATAAAACTTGTTATAAACTTTAAAATACCAAATAAAAAACTAAATTTATAGGATCGATCTAGTGTGCTAAAAATGAAATTTTGATCATAGAGAGATAAACAAGATCAAAAGGCTTACCTTAGTTGAATAACCTATAAGATGATGCCCTGACTATGTTGATTAGATTCATAGAGTAGAATATGACCTATAAATACTATAGAATTAGGTCAATCAAATCTATCTAGTTGTTTAAGAACGACCTACACATAGAGTTGAACTAAGTCAATTTGATTGATTGAGTATTAATACTTACACACAAACTAATATATTGATTTGATTGGATTAATACAATAGTCTAAAAATGAATATTAAAAATCTACAAGGGTTATTTCATGTCGAGTTCAATAGAATGTATGCAAGTGAAAGTAAAGTTGATCTACAAATCAATCCTAACTTAGAGAAGATAAATTAGCTAAATATACCATTAATAGTACTTAGATAACCAAGGTCATGACCAACATGGATCCAATAAAGTTGCCTAAGGGATCTATTATCATATAATATGGATAGAGAGGGTTCTAAAGCCTCTATTCAATCAACACCACATAATAACCCTATCTAGGTCTGATAATGATGAAAAAATAAATAATAAAGTAAATCTAATCTAGTGCTCACTAAAGCGTGTGGTATAAATGAGGGATAAACACAAATAATAAACATGAAAAGTAATACTCCACTCAAGTCAATATAGAGGTAATATTAGGTAAGAGAGATAATACATTCATTAACCATTATTCATGCAAATTTATCTACTAAAATATAAGAGTAAGAGTTAGAAATACTTACCTTAAAGATGAACCCATTGAGACACAACCTCTCTCTTGGATAGTGGTGTTTTGTAAGAGGTTGTTATGTATTTTTGAAGAAGTTAAGGATGGATAATGGACTTTAGTCTAGCCAAGGACCTCCTAGTGAATCTCAATATTTCAAAAGATAAAGGTTTTCCTCTAAGAAGCATGAAACCCTAAGTAATGACTCCTCAAGTTTAATGCTAGAAATCCAAATAAAGAGGTGAAAATGAATGATTATCTCTATTGGAAATGAGGTGAAAGATGTGTATATATACCTATATTTGACCCCAATCCCTTCCATAATTTTAGTCGATGCAATCAGCCTAGTTGACCTTGTTAGTTACAAATTAGATCTATTAGGTCCCAGAATAAATTGTCTTAGGCTGACTAAATCTCATAATGTGCACTATTTCCAAAACTAGGTTGATGATTCAATTGTGTTCATTAAATGGTAAAAAGAGGTTTTTATTAGGTAGGGGCTATTTTAGTTGGTGAATTTCTTAGATAATAATGTGATTGAGGTGTCAAATCTTAGGTAAATATATAGGAGGGGTTTGTATTAGTTTTAGATAGAGGTATAGGGAACAATAATCTTGAGAAGCACTAAAAGTCTACCCACCCCTTTCTCGATGCACCCTTTAAGGCATGCACTCAGAGAGCTTGAGGTTTGATGGGTGATTTCAAGAGAGAAAACATTAGTAATTGATAAAGTTTAAAAATATTATGTGTATATATACATAATTTATATATAATATTAGTAGTGTATATAATATATATAGTATTTTACATATATATGTTATAGTATATATCTTCATAGAGATCCCATATCTTTATCACTCTTAAATTTGTAATAGTCAATCTACTTGAGACACGTGGCATCCTCTTAATCACTTGCATCAATGGATTTCACAGAGATGATGACTAATTTTAGCTTTTAAAAGATATTTTATTTTGTGTTGATTTGTTAAGATTTAATATTTAATTTATAATTTTTAGGGGCCCATTTCCTTACCTACATAATAAAATGGCCACATTTAAATTCATAAACATGTTTAAAAACATGCACATCAATTTAATTTAATAATTCTTTTATCAAAATCCACCACAGGGAAACCATCCAATGGATATTAGTAGGATTCTTCATATAAACTTTAATGTACGTAGATCTTTATATCAAAAATAGGATCAATAGGAATTGAAACTTTAGTGGAATAAAAAGATGAGGAAACTACACCATTTTTAGTCATGGATTAAATTATTGGTATGATGTTAGGGGAAGAACAAATGATAGCTAAGGGTACCCCATCATACTATTTTAAGGCAAAGATATCAAAAATAGGGGAAGGGACCTCAACAAAATCAAAAATAAAAATTTAAACCGAAGAACAATAAGTTTTCCCATAAGATCCTTGAAATTAGAACAAACACTATTACATATGAGTGGGGATAAAATAAAAAGGAGTTATTCATGACAACTATTACAGAAGGGAAATAAAAAATAGAAAGTGGTAAAACTAAAAAAAAAACATCATTAACATATTTATAAATTGAGTCCTCAAAAGAAGGGGACAAAGAGAAGATTCAAATAAATTGAATAAAGGGATACCACCATGGCAGTGTCAGATATGAATACACTACTAGGAATTGTTTTGGCCTTCAATAACACACCCCATTTTTAGACTAAAAATAGGGACCCTCTTTATTTTAGATAATTTTGGAAGTATAACTCATGACTATGTTGTTTATAGGAAATTAGCTTGAATATTTGTAATGATTCATTCAAAACTTAGCTAAATATTCAAAATCATGATGTCCTTCACCTAGTTGTAAATAAAGCCTACTGCTTCTTTATTTTAGATCATTTTATCACATTTCCTATAGACTTTTTCAAGTGAAAGTCTAAGCTTAAATCTCTATTTTTATGTGATTGACTATTTTTAATTCTTATATTTATTGACTACTTATTACATAAAATTCACTTGAAAAAAGACTTTGACTTATCAAAAATCTTTATTTAGTCAATTTTTTTAATTTTCCCATAGGTTTTCAAAGACTCCCAAGGCCTCCAGATTCTTTCACACATCCAAATCTCATCATGCACAATTTTGGAGTCAAATATTTTTGAAAAAATGACTAATTATTTTTAAAGCCCTAGGAGCCTGAGATTGTGCCACATGTTATGATCTCAATGACTCAACCCCTCATAACCTTGAAACCTTAGGAGCATTTAGTTATTAACTAAGAAGCCCAGGAGTTGAATGACATTGATAAATATATGTGCCTCTGAGTCCCTAAGAATATTACACATGGCATCCTATATAAATAATGAGAGGTCATTAAGATCATAACATTATCCCAAAGCATGAAGAGCCCAGGGGCTCAAGACAAAGCCACGTGGTGATGACTAAACAAGCACAGACTAAAGCCTAGGAATGTTAACAAATTGCTAAGTGACAAAGTCGAGTCCAGAAGGTAAATATAATAGCCTATAGAAGGTGAGGGAATATAATGTTAAGAAAGATCCATATGTCAGTGATGACATCAAGAGAGCCTAGGAAATATATTGATGGCCCGTCTAGCCATTAAAACTATCAAAAGTCCCAAGAGGACTGTGCATCAAGTCTACAAATTGTAGTCGAAGTACAATTGGTTCCTCACCAATTAAAATTCCTTGAAGTAATATATTTTGGGCTACTAAAGGAGTGAATTAATCCAAAATCCCATAAAACCAATCTAGGGATGGTTCTTTCATTTAATTAGTGCCTAAAATTTAATGCAAAAGTATACATAAGGCATGGTGGAATGGTAGTCCCAAAAAAAGCTAGACAATAATCTACCAATAATATTTTAATTTTATCATTATTATCCACCCAAATTAAATGAAAATCAATCAATATTGATTCATCACATGGCGTGCACAGGGTAAGAGGCCAAGGAAATACAATTAGCATAAAAGACAAAATTTTACCTTTAATAGGCATGGTCTCTAAACTACAAATCATGCTCAAGCTAGTGAATCTATCAAAATCCCAACTACATTCTCCAATTATCATAGTGGACTGGGAAAACTTCATGGAAAATTTTGTATATATAAGGGATGTTGTTTTCCCTTTGAAAGGGTTGACACTTTGTGTAAATAAACTCTATCAAAATTGTAATATAACTTTTACTTGGCTAGTCTTTATCTTCTGCTCATTAAATGTTGTCCATTGTTCCTAGTTAAGTCTATGCTTGTGTAAGAGGAGTGATTTTATGATTATTTATAGAGATATATGTGGTAATTATATTATTCTTAAGCTAATCTAGTTTCTTTCTTTTCTTTTCATTCTTCCTTGAATGCTCTATGATTTATGTGTCTTCAACTCTAGAGTGTTTCAAAATCTTTATGTACAATTTACTACAAATATTTGAGTGTTTTTAATTGGTGAAGAGATCACAAATCAAGCATGTAGTTGTAATGTCCCTATAATATTGACCATTGTGTCCCTATAGGTGTTTGTAACTATTGAATCAGGTATACAATGGTATAACTATGACTTGGCATGATTCATTTCTCAAGCAATGGTCTTCTCTTAACTAAAAACCTTATTTTCTAAACTCCCTCCCCCTCCTTTATATGTTTGTTTTGAATTGAACCACTTTCCCTATTTTATAAATTGGTAAATTTAGGCTCAATAGCAATCAGTACTCAAGTTCAATCAACAAATAAGAATTCTAAGCATTTATCAAATAGACATTGAGCCTCGGATGGTAGTAATTCATGTTCTTTAAGTAGAATAGGTTAAATTGCTTAGTTCTTATGTTGAACCAACATTATTCCTAAAATTAACAAAGGGATATCTTTATCTCATGCATTTACCCCACTTTTATCTTTAGAACACTTAATCTCATTATTGCCTTCAGATGCAGGATTTTGGGGTGAACAAAAAATGGTGCTAGAAGGAGGGTTATTGAGTTGTAATTTCATATTTGATTAAGCATAAGAATAATTGAAAACTACTGAAAGTTGTTAGGAATTAGTTAACAATTGTTATATGCTTTATAACTTATTGATTTTTGTTTTGTTTACTTCTACTTCTTCCCCATCTATTTATGAGAATGAATTCACATAGTAGTTAGCCTATAATAATAGGTATGATAGAATTGTACATGATAAACCAAATTAGATCTTTGTGCATGCATTATCCAAACCCAATCCATTTTTTTGAGTTTGATTATCTCTCCATTACATATCCATAGAAGAGCTTAAATTGCTAGAGGTAGACCTAATCCTTTGGTTACCCCTATTATCTCAACCTCTAAACCACCCAAAATTAGCATATGTTAATGGTATTACCTATGTCTTAGCTTGTTGGGTCTTTCATAAACATACATAAGGTTGTCTATGATTTACCTAGGAATCTAAAGAGATACCAAGATTCACTCCTAGTGTAGTAAGGACTATACAGGAGCATGTAACATCATATAAAATTATTCTAAGACTTCTCAATGTTGAGCATAAAAATGTGGCTTGCAGACTATTCCCCTTCATGCTTATGGACACATCATATGATTGGTTTCTAAACATTCTTGAGGACTCCATTACAATTTGGGACCAATTTAATATTACTTTCCTATCCCAATTTGGGAAAGTTGTAGACCCAAGCATCTTATATCAATAGTTTACATGTATTAAACTAAATCCTAATGAGCCTATTAAGAATTTTAATTTCCCATTTCTAGACTATGTATAGTCGAGTCACCAATATTTACAAACCCAATGCTCATCTAGCATTAGATATGTATAAAAATGCATTGGACCCGTAGACTACAATATTCTTAAAGTGAAACCGTATGGTGGTAACCTTACCTTTTGCATATGTTAAAGTTATTAAGGCTAATAGGTAACTCAATCCATAAAGACAAATCATGCCTCCCATCCATAATACATTATCTAACATGATAGCCTTGAACCTCATTCCTAATGCAAACCAAAATGTGTCTCTATCTCAATTGTTGCCAATAACTAACCAACTCCCTTTGAGACATGTTGTTCCAAATCAACACCTAGATTTTCTTAACCTGGTGAACAATGAGATGGTTACCTAATTACAAAGCTAAATAATGTTATCCATTAATAATAATACCCAAACCATACCCCAAGAGTCTATAAAAAAATGAGTTTTATGCCATCCAATGAATGGTGTAAAGACTAAGTAATGACTTCTTTGGTTTGCAAAGGCAAATGGGTAGCTCTAGTGTTGAGAATTTAAATAATAACTTCACTTACCAAATATAGAATATAAATTACAATCATCCCCATAATCATCCAAAGACTTCTCCCAATAAGCTACCTAAAATCAAAATTTATGAGATAACCCTTTCTAATTGGTGTCATGTGCATAACATAACCCAACATGAAGAGCTTGATTACATCAAATTCTACAGTGCCTTTGATATTTTATAAATAGAAATCGAAGAGTACAAGGTAGTATCAAACCAACCTAAACCATCCAATGCTAGTAGGCTTCCTAACACATCCATGGTGTTGGAAACCATGGAGTTCCCTAGTCAAGAAGAGAATGAACTAGAAGAGAGTGCTAGTGAAGTACATGCTTTGCACTAATTTCAAAGAAGCAAATATGCACTTAATAACCAACAATAATAAAAATCCCTTTATACCTCAAATATTTTAAACAATGGCATAACTCCCCCTAATCCCAAGGCTAGGAATGACCCTCCACCTCCAAAATTGAATGAATCTAAAGCCCCTATGGAAACTCAGCCAACCTAATGCAAACCTAGTTATAATATCATGGAATATATGAAAAATATCAATGCCAACATCACATTGCATGAGCTTTCTCAAATCATTGAGTAATGCGATGTTTTTCTCAAGTCACTTACTAAAACATTAGTCCAATTCAAGTAAAAAATAGCTCACACCAATGTGCTTATCCATAAAAACAAGACTAAAGTGTCTCCCTTTCTCCTAACGATTAGGTTAGTCATAAAAAAATACATAAATACCTAGTATATTCAGGTACTTCCATAAATGTAATGCCTGCAACCATTTATGATAAAATAATCTTAGTCCCTATTAATTCAAACAAGGTCACAATCTAACTAGATAAGTCTTAGGTTAGGGTAATCACCTCCTATAATTTAAATCTTCCCTTTTTCATCCAAAAGAGTAGTAATTTCATTAATATGTAATATTTTTCCTATAAGAGAAGCATAAATATTAATCAGATACAGCTCCATTTTACATCCTTTATTAGCCAAAAACATTAATTACTTAGAACAATCCTATTTTCCAAACTTAATTTCCTAAATTATCCCTCTTTTCCATACCTAGTTTTCTAAATTATGTATAATCATAACGACAACCTAGTTTCCTAAATTATCTATAACCATATTCAAAACATAGTTTCCTAAATTATCAATAACCATAGCCTAAGATTTAGCTTATTATAATAACATAATATCAATGTTCTATGATTAAATGTGATATTTAAACATCCTTTTTATTTTGGGGTCATTCAAACCCCTACAAGTCTAAGAAATGATATTCATTTATTATGTTTAATAAGGTTTACTCTAGCCTAGGGTTGGAATTTCAAGTTTACCTAGTCTATTAAATAAAAAATTGCCTTCAATTTGATATGTTTACAACCTATAATGTTATTATTTATATAAATTTTTAAAATTTCAATTTTACATTTGATATTCTGGGAACTATTTTTCACTTTTTATTTACCCATAATAATAAATGTTTTCAGATTCTAGGCATGCTCTGTGTTATTTAAATATATTTAGACTTTTGATATGCACCATTTTATTTAAATATTTTCATACTTTTATTCTACCTCAATAAAAAATTAAGGATAGGTATTTATAATTGTGTATTTAAGTTAAATTATTAATTTATTAAGTTATATAAGAAGATTTGCCTATTAAAAATATATTCAAGTTATAATAAATAAAGCTTATTAAATTTATGGTTTTTTATTTTATTGTTTGTATATTTGTATAATATTTTTTAATTTATAATTTCCAAGCCTACTCTAGCCTTGTCAATAACCTTGTTTATCTTGGGATCCCAAAAGCAATCCTTCTTGACTCAAGTGTTCCTTTTTATATTTCTCCTTTTTATGAGCTTCAACAATCATGTTTTATGGATTTTTAAACTTTATCATTATATTCATCTTCTATTTGATTTATATTTTTAAAATATCTCACTTTTATTTCTTTGTGGTCACTTAAATTTGGTCATGTATACTCGATTATGATAGTTTTAGGCCCTATTTCACTTAATTGATTTGAACACTTAATATATACCTATTTCACCACATCACTTTATCCTAAACACCTATATAAACATATTTATTTAATACATTACTATATTACACCTACATAAATGTTCTAACTCCTAAAAACACTCTTAAGCATTTGTATAGATATTTTATATCTCAAAATTTACACTTTTCCTTACAAGATAAGCTCAACCAGTTGGGTCAATAGTGGTAGTAAATATTGACTCATATGGTTCAATCCAAACCTTAACCCCTCTAATGATCACTTTCTAAATTTGGACCCCCCCCTTATAAACTTATCCATATTTTTAGGATAGATATCATGAGAATTTTTCCTTTTAGATTACTATAATAACACACTCAATAGTATTGTACATTGAGCAAATCTTCCTTATTATTCCCAATTTTGATTCTAATCACTTGAAGTAGTCCTCACCCAATTCCAAATCATGTTTTATCAAATCAAAATCAAAACATGATTAAGTGTTCAATCTATCTCTATATGCATTCATATGGTCAATGGATCACAATTGCACACAACACTCTAAGTGGGATAACTATGTGGGATTGAATTCTCTTTGGAATATTAGATACATAGACAATGTTTAGTTATCATGGGGGTGAGTGGGGTTAACTCATATCATTAAACTCTACTTTTTTTTATTTATGGATTTTCAATCATTACAAAACTCTATTAGGATTTTAACCTTGGAGAAGTATTTAACCCCAAAATCTAGATTAAGAAATCTAGGGTTAAAGGGGATAGAGATAGCCTAGGGCACAAGGATGAAAAACTATATCTATAGTAGGCCAATTAATTTTTATTACTCAGATAAACAATATTCTAAATTTATATACTAAGATATGCTAAAAAATAAAATACATATATGCTAGATATTGCAATGATAATGAAAATAAGATACTTAGTTGGTTCTAATTCTAATACAGATCTAAATCTAGAACAAAACAGAATTAGACTGAAATTAGATTCATGGATTGCCCTCAAATTTTAGATTAAACACTTTTGTGGCCTCAAACACTTGCATTGACCTTAGATGGTTGTGTTGACACTTTTGTCTTACCTAGACACAAGTGTCTAATACAAAATATCTATTGGATCTAGATGCAACCACCTAAAATGTTCTAGGTTATATGTCTCCTTCTCTTTGGTGTGCTCAAATCTAGTTCATGGACTATCACTCCTTGTTAAATATAAAAACCTTGGTTCTTCATTTTCATAGTGACTAGCTTGTACTTGGAAAATATGGCTCTTAGACTAATCCCTCAATACTTTGAACCTGTAGATGTATTATCCCTATGATTGATAAGAAAATAAGATAAAATAGGGAATGTTTTCTCACTTGAATGCTTGATTGAATGATTTTGGTATGTTGCCTTGTGATTTGTTTGGTCCGTGTTAGGTTTGTGTTAGGTGAGAAATGAATGATGGTTATATATATATATATATATATATATATATATATATATATATATATATATATATATATATATATATATATATATATCATATTAAATCACTTAAGCCAACCATAGGTATACATTTCATTTGAAAATTGGGTTACTTTAAGGGTATTGGACACTTGCATTAGGATAGGACACTTGTATCGACATAAGCATCTAACTGGGACACAACTATCTAGGAAGCTATAAAATATGCACATGTCCATAACTTGTAGAGATAAAAAATAAGTATTTTTATAGTATTTTATGTATGATAGAAGGTCTAAGTCATAAAAATAACATTGGTCAGACTAAGTGATATAGTCGATGCATAAAGAGATAGTGTATACAAGCCTTTTAGCAATGAGAAAGGTCTAGAACTGAGAGAAACAACCAACATTTGTATTTATCAAGTGTACAAGATCAAGGTGATATATAATTTAGAAATATTGTCTACATTTTACCCCCTTTAATCTAATAATAAAATTTTTATTTTAAAGGAAAAGAAATGCATACATGGGTGTATATAACACACCTTGACTTTGTGTGAGCCCAACTTGAGTGCTTTGTTGGTGACTGACTTGCTACCAAGAACATGTTACAATGTATAATCAGTGCATATAATCTAAAATCAAAAACATTAAAATAATAGAAATTGAAAGAGAAAGGTTGAGGAGTACACATTGTATCAATGCAACCACCTTGCCTTCTAGAAATTTGATTTGAAAAGATGTATCTTTATGAATCATTAAAATTGATATTAGGACAAATATAAATTTGGAAAGTGCATAAATATATAAATATTGGAGGACACATACCCCCAACCTTGTATAAAAATATGGGTTTCCACCCAATAATTAATATTAGCTCAACTATGTAACCCAATCATACTTATAACCTAGTGAGCATGAGTGAACCAAGTTAACTCACACTATAAATCTATTGAGGTTAGATGATGTAATCAAGTCCAACCTATAAACTTGATAAAACGGATTGATTTAATAACATCAACCATACCAAAATTGAACCAACTATTGTAGTAAATTGGTTCAATACAGTCTATAACAGTCCAACCTAATGAGCTAAAGTCTGTAGAAGTGTTTGAAATTTGAAAATTGATTTAATTTTGTAATTTTAGGTGCTATTTTACATATCATATGCACCTTATGTATATCTCATGTTAGAACTTGGGTATAAAAATTATACCAATGTATATAATTATATGATAACTATGTATTTAAATCATATAACTATAAATTTTGGTCAATTTGCAAACTATGTAAGTGTGGAGAACATGTTTCCATAACATGTGCCCACTATAATTTGATATTGAAAACCTTTGTAAGTGTGGATAATATGTTTCCATAACATGCTTCCACTTTATATCTGAAATTGGAAACTAATATGTATGTGGAGAACATGTTTTCAAAACATGCCCCCACTACAATCTGAATCCGTGAATAATATGGAAGCCATGCATCTATGGCATGCCCCCACCAATATTCCCCCATTTTGAGGTGAGGTAAAGTATAAACCATTACTTACCTTACTTCAAAAGGATAATATAACCATATAATTTTTTTATGAATCATGTAGCATATAAGAGTAGCATATCTAAATAGATATATCATTAAAGTACACAAAATGTGATCACATCAAGTCCTAAGATGCATGATGTATATGATATAAATGTATAGATAGTAATAATATAAGTAATAAATCAAGTACACACACAAAGGCACTCAAAATCAAATCAAAAGGCAATGGTCAAGGGAGACCTACAACAAGGGGCATGTTTAAATGTCACACAATCTAAGGGAAATGACTTAGTCAAATGTCCATAATGCAAGGAATGACATATTCAGATGTCCATACAAAAAGTAATGACATATGAAATGTCATAATAGGAAAATATAGGCACAAGAGCCATAATCAATGGAGCATATTCAAATGGCTTCCAACTTCACTCATAGTATCATGAGATCTTTACAAACCATGTGAGAGCCTTCATGGGAGAACATGAACCCTAATGGCTTCCAACTTCACTCATAGTGTCATGATATCTTTCTAAACCATGTGATAACCTTCATGGGAGAATGGAGAATATATGAGAGTCATTACTTTGCAAAGATCAACCTAAAATTGGTCATTTTGGCCTAATTCTCTCTCAGAGGTGTATAGAATGAATAGTAGGAATTGAGAAGCCATTTTATTTCACTCACATCTGTATGGAAAAGATACATGGGACCTTAAACACTTATATATATTTGAGGGGGGTCATGAACTCAAAACTATTGGAATTGGTTAGGGGATTAAGGCCTTAACTTTTATGATCATCGCTAACAACCTAACCCTCCTAAAATCCTCTCAAGAATCCAATTAAGAAAATATGAATGGAAATGCATCAAAAATGGTTCATTTATCTTGGAAGATGATTTGGACTTGTTTTTCACTCTCTAAATCTCCTTTCCACCCAGTTATTTTGTACTCACTTATAAAAACATGCCTAATTTTGTGTTTCTTGTAGGATTTGAGGTGTTTTATAGGTACAAAAGTTAATTGATATGTGAATGTTATTATGGAAGGTGTGTGGATACTTGTTATAACTCCTCAAACTTAATTTTACCCTTATTGATGCATGAATTTACCTTTACCGTTAGTGATGCATGAATTTACCTCTGCTAAGTTGGTTGTTGTAGGCAGTCTTGAATAAGACAGTGAGAAGTGAAGTGATTGCCTAAGTTGGAGATGAGGAGTATGGTTTGAATTTTTCATTAAATTTTATTATATAAAAAGGATAAATAAGGCCTTTATGAGTTATCTAACACATCTACAATTAACCTTCTTGAACATCTACATGTCACCCTAGTGATAAATGTGAAAATTGAGGCCTGGAAGGCTAATGAGCGACTATAAAAAGTGAGTGACAAGTGACAAGGAGAAGGTCACCAGTTGAGGTGTATATGATTGTCAAAAAATTGTCTCCAACTTCCCAAGTCAGATTATATGTGTCAAATACTTCTATGGCAATTATGAACAGTCAAGTGGACTCCTCATTAAGAAGGGCAGTTTTAAGAAGGACATGAAGGGTCTCTATGCTAACTTTAGGAGAATGATGTCCTTCAGATGGACACTTGTCCAAGATAAATTCATGACCTATTTTATAACTCATTCTCTTTGATTTTAAATTTTTTTCACATCTTGACACTTGTCATTGGGACTTTCCAACTTCACTTCTTCTCTCTCCTCTATTATGATCTATATATTAAAGCTATTTCGGCATTGTAAAAGAATCCACAATTGGTATGGAAAAGCCCTACTAGTTTGACATATTATTTTGCCTTTGAATAAAGTTATAAAGTTGATTTTATCTCTACAACTCTTTCCTAAGTATGTCAAGTAGTGTGTTTGGATGACAAGTGATGAATGTCCTCTCTTTCTTTCCATTCTACTCTTATATGCATTGTGTGAGTAGTAGTATTTCTTCTAATAGGCCTCTTAAAGTATTGGGGATCAACCAACAATGATTACACTTATGAAAGCAATAAACACGAAATTAAATCAGATAGATAAGTAACTAGAGTGATAAATAGCAAAGAACAAGAGATACAAGAAACCACCCTGAAAACTTGTATTAAACTCTTTACAAAAGGAATACAATTGAAGAAACTTCTTTCTTCCACACCTCTCTCAGATGCACAAGATCTCTCTCTAGATCTCTATTCCTCAAGAGCTCTCTCTCTCAAGTACAATCAACTCCAACAACCTGGATTGATACAACTCTGTACTGTCCTTCAAACATTCACAATGTTCTACTCATACTACTCAAAATAAGCTAAGAAGATCTTTCCTACATATAGAATTAGGAAACTTGAGCATGCACTTACAACCAATAGTTAAGCCTCTTGAAAAAGGGCTCTAAAAATAATCTTGCTAATAATAGAAACGTGAACTTAAGACTAAGACTTTAACTTATCATGCAAACACTCGGTTCTGTCCTCAGAAATAGCATTCTAGACGCGCAGGTAACCAATGCCGGTTCCTGCCTGCTTGCCTGTGACCGTCGTCGGCCGATCTTCTGCCGACGCTGGCATTTCTTCAACTGCTCCTGACCGATGTCGGTCGCTCTTGACCGATGCCGATGACTGTGTAAACCTAAAACTTATCAAATGCGCTCATATGTGAAGCTTTTAGACTCCACACCTTAACAATCTCCCACTTGGAGATAAACAGTTGCACCAGTACCTGTACAACAACATCTTCTAGCTCCTCCATCTTCAACTCAATCATGAAGACCAATAGAAGTTGAATGAAGATTCAACTTCTCCTTTGTAACCGGCTTGGTTGACATATCAGCAGGATTCCTATCTGTATGGATCTTCTCCAGCTTCAACTCACCATCTTCCAATACCTGTCGTATGAAGTGGTACCTTAGCTGTATGTGCTTGGTTCTTGAGTGAAAGGCTAAATTCTTAGCCAAATGGATTGCACTCTGACTAGCTTCTGTGGCTGCAATATACTCTGCTTCTGTAGTTAACAAGGCAACAACCTTCTGCAACTTTGCTATCCAGCTAACCGTCATTCCACCTACAGTGAAAACATAACCTGTGGTGCTCCTCCTGCCATCCAAATCACCTGCCATATCTGAATCTACATAACCATGTAGAGAAGTATCTGAACCTCCATAGCACAAGTGCCTACTGCTGGTTCCTCTCAGATATCTAAGGATCCACTGAACTGCTTTCCAGTGCTCCTTTCCTGGATTGGCCATATACTTACTACTCCCACTGCTTGGGCAATATCCGGTCTAGTACACACCATTGCATACATCAAACTTCCTACTGCAGAATAATATGGAACCTTACTCATGTACTCTACCTCATCATGTGAATTAGGACATTGTTCTTTACTACACTTAAAATGTCCAGCCAAAGGTGTGCTTACCGGATTAGCATCCTGCATATTGAACCATTTCAACACCTTGTCCACATAATCCTCTTGAGACAATATCAACCTGTGATTTTTCCTGTCTCTCTTAATGCTCATGCCAAGGATTTTCTTTGCTGCTCCAAATCCTTCATAGCAAACGTTTGAGCTAATTTCACCTTAAGCTCAGAGATATCCTGCATGTGTGATCCTGCAACCAGCATATCATCTACATACAACAATAAGATAATATATCTACCATTATCCAATCTCTTAAAATATACACAATGGTCAGATTGACATCTACTATAGCCATGCTCAGTCATAAACCTGTCAAATTTCAAATACCACTGTCTAGGAGCTTGCTTGAGGCCATACAAGCTTTTCTTCAATCTGCACACTAACTTCTCCTTACCTTTGACCTCAAATCCTTCCAGCTATTCCATGTAAATTTCCTCATCCAAATCTCCATGAAGAAATGTTGTCTTAACATCTAGCTGCTCAAGATGCAAATCCTCAAAAGCAACCAAAGACAATACAACCCGTATAGAAGTCATTTTAACAACAGAAGAAAAAATCTCACCAAAGTCAATACCTAGCTTTTGTGCAAATCCTTTCACTACCAACCTGGCCTTATATCTCATCTATCCATTCTCACCTTCCTTCAACCTATAGGTCCATCTATTCTTCAGTGTTCTCTTACCAGTTGGCAATTCAACCAAATCCCATGTTTGGTTCTCTCTCAAGGACTCCATCTCCTCAACCATGCCACGCTCCCACTGACTCTTGGACTTCAGCTGTAATGCTTCTTCAAAACTCTCTGGTTCTCCACCATCAGTTAGCAATAAATAGTACAAAGAAGGAGAATATCTAATTAGAGGCTTACTTACCCTTTCTAACCTCCTGATGGGTGTCTGAGACTCGTTCTCAACACGTTGTCCACCCAAATTCTCTGACAGTGACCGACCTCGATCACCTGTAGACCTGTTACTGGTCGACGCTGGTGCCTGTCCTACCGACGTCGGTCTTTGTATGACCAACATCAGTTTTTGTACTGTCGACATCGGTTCCTAACCTACCGATGTCAGTCTCTGTGTTTTCCTGCAAGTGATTATTTTTTTTCCCGTGAGCTCATTTTGGACCGTCACCTCATCCAATTCTCCATTGCTCTACCCAGATTGATTCAGCTTCCTCAGCTGATCACTATACATCACTTTTTCATTGAAAACAACATCACGGCTCCTAATTACCTTGTTAGTTCCTAGATTCCAAAATCTGAAACCAAAATCATCTGAGCCATAGCCAATAAACGTGCACCTCATAGACTTAGCATCAAACTTCTTTCTATTTTCCTTATCTACGTGCACAAAGGCTTCACAACCAAAAACTTTGAGATATGAGAGATCTACCTTTTTACCTATCCATGCCTCTTCTAGAATTCCACCATCCAGAGTTGTAGAGGGTCCTCTGTTAATCAAGTACACTGCAGTGTCAACAGCTTCTGCCCAAAACTCTAAGGGCAAACCAGCATGCAATCTCATACATCTTGCACGCTCCATGATTGTTCTGTTCATCCTTTCAGCAATACCATTCTGCTGAGGTGTCCTTGGAACCATCCTTTGCCTACAGATTCTATGTGTATAACAATACCAATTGAACTTAAGGCTGCAGAACTCACCACCATTGTCAGATCTCAAGCACTTCAATCTTCTACCTATTTCATTCTCAATCATAGCTTTCCAAATCTTAAAAGTCTCAAATACATCATATTTCTTCTTAATACAGTAGATCCATACCTTTCTTGTAGCATCATCTATGAACGTAACATAGTACCGTGATCCTCCAATAGAAGCTACCTGAGCCGGTCCCCACATGTCTGTGTGAACAAGCTGTAACTTATGCCTTTTCTTAGTAGACCCAGTCTTGAGAAAACTAACCCTTTTCTATTTTCCAAATACACAATTCTCACAAAATTCTAGATCCATACTTTTCAAATCTGAAAGCTTACCTTTAGACTTAAGAATTGACATCCCCTTCTCACTCATGTGGCCAAGCCTTGAGTGCCACAATTTAGCATCCACATCTGAAGTAGATAATATAGAAGGAGAAATATTAGTAACACAATTACATAAATAGAGAGTACCTTCTCTCTTACCTCTGGCCATAACAAGTGTACCCTTGGTCACCTTCCAAGATTTTGCTGTGAGAGTTACTGTACAACCCTCATCCCCTAACTTTCCTGCAGAAATCAAATTTCTCTTCAAGCTAGGAACATGCATCACATCTCTCAACACCCATGTGTTGCCATTCTGCATCTTTAGCTGCACTTTACCTTTGCCAATAATCTTACAAGGCTCATCATCCCCTAAATACACTATTCCAAAATCTCCATGGATATAGTCACTGAAATATTCTCTGTTAAGGGTAGCATGGAAAGATGCAACAGAATCTAATACCCAAGATTCTATATTATTATGCAAAGAGAAAATTAGAGCATCTTGTGCAATACCTGCAACCTTTGCTTCTTCCTTTCCTTCGTGTTGATTGTCCTCCTTAGGCTTTGACCAGCAATCTCTGCTTATGTGCCCCATCTTTCCACAATTCCAGCATTGTGGCCTCCTGCCATTTCTGGATTTGGATCTACCTCTCACCTTAGACTTAGATCTTGATCTCCTCTTACTCTTTTCTTTTTGCCTTCCCCTGCTCTCAAGATTTAAAGCGTTCCCTGATGTTTCCTCTGTGCTTTTCCTATGAATTTCCTCATTCAAGATAACACTAACAACATCCTCTACTTTTAAAATATTCGAAGCAGATGCAGTATTAGAAACTACCATTACCAAGCCATGCCAGCTTTCAGGCAAAGAACATAATATCAAAAGAGCTTTTATTTCATCATCAAACACAATATTTACTGAACTTAATTGATTAACAATTCCATGAAAATCATTCAGGTGATTAGATACAGATCCACCTTCTTGCATATGCAAATTAAATAACTGCTTCATAAGATATACCTTATTAGAAGCTGAGGGTTTTTCATACAAATTTGCAAACGTAGTCATCAACTCTATTGTTGTTTTTGCCTGTGATAAATTAGATATCACAGTAGATGCTAGACTCAGTCTTATAGACCCCATAGCCTTTCTATCAAGAACTTCCCATTCTTCATCCTCCATGTCCTTGGGCTTCTTTGCAATCCCACCTAACGGTAAGTAAAGATATTTCTGATATAGATAATCCTCTATCTACATTCTCCAATGTTGATAGTTCTTGCCATTAAACTTCTCCATTCTCAATTTACTTTCTTTTGCCATTGCTTCTCCCACTCAAATAGAAATCCCTGCAGAAACCCCTGTGAGCAACCTGTAATCAATACACACTACACAGATCTGAACCACCTGTTAGTGAACCTGAGCTCTGATACCACTTGTTAGGGATCAACCAACAATGATTACACTTGTGAAAGCAATAAACACGGAATTAAATCAGATAGATAAGTAACTAGAGTGATAAATAGCAAAGAACAAGAGATACAAGAAACCACCCTGAAAACTTGTATTAAACTCTTTACAAAAGGAATACAATTGAAGAAACTTCTTTCTTCCACACCTCTCTCAGATGCACAAGATCTCTCTCTAGATCTCTATTCCTCAAGAGCTCTCTCTCTCAAGTATAATCAACTCCAACAACCTGGATTGATACAACTCTGTACTATCCTTCAAACATTCACAATGTTCTACTCATACTACTCAAAATAAGCTAAGAAGATCTTTCCTACATATAGAATTAGGAAACTTGAGCATGCACTTACAACCAACAGTTAAGCCTCTTGAACAAGGGCTCTAAAAACAATCTTGCTAATAATAGAAACGCGAACTTAAGACTAAGACTTAAACTCATCATGCAAACACTCGGTTCTGTCCTCGGAAATAGCATTCTGGACGTGCAGGTAACCGACGCCGGTTCCTGCCTGCTTGCCTGTGACCATCGTCGGCCGATCCTCTACCGACACCGGTGTTTCTTCAACTGCTCTTGACCGACGTCGGTTGCTCCTGACCGACGCCGGTGACTGTGTAAACATGCAACTTATCAAATGCGCTCATATGTGAAGCTTTTAGACTCCACACCTTAACATAAAGCATGTAGATGAAATTTTGATCAAATGGATTAAACTAACTAAATATTAAATTTAAACCCAAAATGTCAAACTACCTAATAGGAGAGATTATGGAAGTAAATTAAAACAATAAGAAACTCTTATTGATTCCTTGCCTTAGCTAGCCTCCCTCCAAGATCTTTAAACTAAGTTAGCTTGTGGATTGCAAAGATTAGACTCATAATTTTGACATAATGATAACTTGATCACTTATTATAGATTCATAGATTTTACATGGAGATTTCATGAGCTTAATAGATTTCTAGTTAGTTTTAATGGAGGATTGGTTATTTATATAGAACATGGAGGGAAAAATCAATGGTTAAAATTCAAAGATGGGTTGTGGAGATCTATGGAGGAGGATTATCCAAGAAATTAAAAATTCCTTGAAATATTCTATAGGAGAGAAGGTTCTAGAGGTAGAAATCTCTAGAATCTCTTTGGGAGGTTTAATCATGATTAGGAGATTCTAGAGAATCTAGGGGTAGGCTTGTATGAAAGCCTAAGAATATGCTTAGTAGGTGGGTAGGTGGGCCATAGGAATTTTAAATTCCTAAATAATTAATAAGTGGGATTAGGATAAGATAATAGGGATTTACAATAATTAATTAACTGGGGGAGAATAAGGTGAGTAAATGAAGAACAATGAAGGGGGATATTAGACAAATTAATAGGAGTGATACTTGGATAGAATTAAATGAGACGAGTAGAATTAGTGTTGATTAATAGTATTATTATTGATGACAAATGAAGCAAGTGAATTTAGGTGCATACATTTGTCCCCTCTTTGAAAGAGCATTGTGAGTGTATGAAGTTATAGACACCAAAAAACTAAACATTTACAATTTTTGATGACTAAATGCCTCAAGATCCCCTAAAACTTCTTAAACATTCCCAAAACCCCAATTAACCCAACTAAATCACTATTCTCCTAGTCACAAATATCAATCAAAATTACTATTTAAAAATATTATTCAAAAGTACTATTCACCATCACTATTCACTATGGGACCCACTATCACTATTCATGATGACATGGAATGATGACATGGAAAGTGACATGGTATGTGACATGGTATGTGATTTGGAGGTGATATGGCAACTGATGTGGCTTAGAAGTGATGTGGCTTGATGTGGGACATCATACCCCACCTAAGACCCTTCCCAAAGTGCTTGATGACCTCATTCAAACATCACAAGGGCCCCCCTTGAAATGTGGTGAATTTACCCTTAAGGGGTAATTATTCAACATGTATTTTTTCTTTCCACGTGAATTTAGACTTCAAAAAGAGATACTTACCTCTTTAAGACTTTGGGAAAGATAAAGGGCACCCATTTTTGACCTTTTAGCCCAAATGGAGACTCACCAACCCACATGGGAATCCTCACCCACCTCAACTTAAATAAATCATGATCCCACTTGGATAAATTCTAATTGATTCAATATTCCTCTATTTTGGCATGTTTCTTCACACAAAAATGCTATAAATACCTCTCTCTCCTTCACCTACAGTTAAGTGGCAAGTTAGTCTTTTGTTCTTAGCATATTGTTGCAAGTTTTTTTGGAGGAGGTCATCATCTTGGAGTTCATCATCATCTCAAAGAAAAAAATATCAAAGCAACGAAGCTCTACTGAAATTTATTCAAGCTTCATCAACATTCAACCATCATCAACATCTTCAAGCCACTTCAACAATATTGAGGTAATTTACTTTGTTTTGTAATTTCAGTTCTTTCTTTATTTACCTTTGGCCTTATCTTTTCTTAATCTCCATAATCTTGAGGCCTTAAAATATTCCTCTTCATCTCATTCATACCATTTAATCCCTTTGGATATTTTCATTTTATTTTTCCCCTTTATCTCATTCACCTCTTTGCCTCATTTACCTCTTTTCCCTCTTTGCCATCTTTACCGTTCTTTTTTCCTTTGCCATATTTACTTATTGCCTCATTTATCTATTAATCCCTTTGTATAATTTCATCCTTTACCATCAAACCAAACCAACAAAATAATCATTTTGACCCTCACCACTTTACCAAACCAAAACCATAACCTTTACCAATTTTCAGCATTAGTATTAATTAAACTATTGTGTTTATTTAGTTATCATTTGCCAAGCATTTAACTTTATTGTATCAAATTTAGCTATTTAATATTTTAGTATCATTTATTTGTTATTTTTATGTAAAACCTACTTATTTTATTATTCTAATTTAAGTGTTTTGAAGAAGGTGGATTGACAGCTTCCTAGAAAGCTTTCACTTCTAGGATCTAACTCATGCTAGGCAATCCACCCAACTACTTGTCTAACAAACAAATTTTTGTGGTAGTGTTTTCTTATTTTCAGGTATTCTTCCCTATCTGAATAATATTTATCCATAATCATTTGTATTAAAATCATGCACTTTAATAGTTATTCTTCCACACCCTTCATTCCTAGTTTCTTTCTTTTCAAAAATCAAAAAAGTAAGAAAAGCGAAAAAATAGATAGAAATATTTTGGCGCACCCGGTGGGACCCTTGAGTTTTCTTAGGTTCATAAATGTTGTAGGAAATTTATAATTTCATTAGTGAAAGTCATTTAGTTGCATTCTATGAAAATTAAGCTTTCTTTCTTACTTAATAAAAAATAAAAAAATAAAAAATAAAAACACAAGTTTTAGTTGCATTTTTAGAAAAGTTAAAGTTTATTTTCCTTGCATTTTTAAAAGAAATAAAATAAACAATCATCCTAGGATTAGGAATTACATTTTCATATTTCATTTATATTTCATTTAAATAAATCTAAAATTTTATTTTGGGTTTAAAACAAACACTTTACGTCCATTGAATTGCTTGTTGATCTTAGTTCATCTAGCAACTAGGAGGAATAGTAATTTTATCATAGCTTTCACTTATCTTCACACACTAAGCAAAAAAACTAAATAATCAACACATAAAAAGAATACTTGAGACAAGGACTGACTGGGATTTTATCACTTGGTGATAACCTTACCCCCTCCTAGCTATCCCACTTGGATTTCACCACCAAGGGGAGAACCAACTCAACTCTCTAATTGAGTATAAACTTTGGACTTGGTATATCTTGGCTAAGCACCTATCTCCCTTATCATTATGGGATTGTGAAGTGAGGGGGTAGGCCCCAATACCAAGCCATGTACCAAAGTTCAACATAGATCATTCTTTGGAGTGCCTAAACAACCCAAAACTAACCATAACTTGCCTTTTTAGTACCTATATCAAACCAAATTTATTTTTCACACTTTTCAAAGTATAAGCCAAAAGAGAGATAATTAAAATTCTAGTATTTAATGTATCTTAGTGTATGAATTGATTTCCTTGAATATTTTCTTTTTCTTACTTCTTGTTTGAGGTGTAAGCTTCGTTTCTCTCCATTCTTCATATGGTCTTTTCTAGACTACAAATTGAAGAATCAAACCAACCAAGAACCTATTTTCCAATAACTCATCTCCACTATCTTATTCAATTGAGATATTTCCTATTTTATCTCGTAGAGATCCTAACTTTCCTAGGATCTTGGATAACAATCCTTTAGCCTTAAATCAATACCTTGCATCGCAAGCCACTTATGTTCCCTTCCTTACCAAAAATCAACCCAACCTTGTCTATAACCAACCTAAACTTACCTATAACTCATCAAACTCCAACTTCAACCATCTGACAAATTATCAACCTTCACCTAAACCACCACCTAAGTTTGTTGCAGTGATAACAGATCAGATAGTTAGATTATAGTCAAAACTTAGGCCATCTATTTTTGGTATCCATGATCAATCAAACCTCACTTATAACCAACCAATAGAGTATCATCATCCATTTAATTATTATCATGCCCAACCAACAACCTATCAACATCTATCATCTCAATCACCCCAATCTTGTCAAAGCTTAGGCTATTTCCCCCAATCATCATATTAACCTCAACCCACCTTGTTAACCTAATCAATTTCATCACCCTCAACTAATCAACCAACCTATCAACCCAACCAACTTATTAACCTATCAAACAAACTAACCTCTTCAATCCAACCAAATAACTTATAAATAATTTCATACTCTAATGTGATAATTGAGACATTGGTATACCCTCTTCTGACCCTTAGTAAACCTAAAACTGAAGAAACTATAATAACACCAACCTGAACCAATCTACTTGTTAACCAAGTATAACCTTTAAAAAATTTATTACAAATCATAATTAAGGAAACTAAACAATATTTTCCTCTATCCCTTTTAGTGAATTAAAGCCAACCAAAATCATCTGACACTTGTGAGATGCACACGATCAATGTTGTTATTGATAAACCTATTACTACTACTTCTTCCACCCAACTCATTGAAGTGGGGGAATCACTTCCCATTCCTTTGGATGACCAAATAAATGAATAAACCACTCCCTTCCTTTCACTTGACTCCATTACACCTTCCTCCCCCACCATAGACTCACCTACTCTTCCTTTGGAAATCATTCCTTTAGAAGAGGTCACCTTATCCACTCCATCTATGGAAGAAACATCTTCTCTAAAATTTGAACCTTCCACCAAAAACATAGATGGGGAAACTATTCCCCCTTCTCTACCCAAGGGTTTCATCTTTAAAATTAATGATCAAGGAACCAAACCTATCTACAAGCCCCTTTTTAGGCTAGTATAAAGCCTCGAGTTCACTTCTAAACCCAATCTTGATAAAGCCACTTTTTGGCATCATCTTTGCCTCCCTTACCAAAACAAAAAAGAACCCTTAGATTCACTTGAATCCACCCTCAAACCTATCACTACCTCAACCCCATCCTCAGATACTCCATCCTCTAAAACCATAAGGGAACCATCCAACCCACTTCCATCTAAAATTGTTAAATACCCTTACACCTCTTTGACCAAACCCATAAATAATCTAGGAATACTTCCTATTCCTAGCATAACTCACCAATATTTGAAATTGGACCTAACTCCATCAAGTCCATCAAAGAAAACTTTGAATAAACCTATTAAAATGGTGGAATCTCCTAAACCATCTAGAATAGACCCATGGCCCCCTTCTCTTAAATACTCTACTTATAAACCAACCAAGCAACCCCAACCTAACCAATCTACTAAAACCATGCCACAACTAACAACTTCCAAGTTAAAGCCTACTCCTAAGAAGACTTCTACTCTAAATCCTAAAAATCCATCACCCCCAACACCTTTACTTGAATCTTATTCAAACATTTTACAAAGGTTATTGAAAACCTCCTCCTTAACCTTATTACCTCTCAAACATTTCCAACATGTCAAAACTTTTGACCCTTCACGTCCTCAACCAAAATGGTTTAATGTCAACTTAGTCTATGAATACCATAGGACACCTGGACATGACACAGAGCATTGAAAATCTCTCCAAGAACTCATCCATAACTTATATGAGGATAATATGTTATCATATTAACCTCCCTTAACCAAGCCATCTCTACCTAACTGACAAACCAAAACTACCCCACCACCCATAACTTTTGTAGTAAAAACTAATTTTAGGAAGGCTCCCAAAACTAAAAATGTATCACCTCCAACACCTTTACATGAATCATATTCAACCATTTTACAAAAATTATTACAAACCTCTTCCTTAACCTTACCACCTATCAAACCTTTTGACCCTATCAAAACTTTCAACCCTTCACACCCAAAACCAACATGGTATAATGACCACCATGTGTGCTCTTATCATAGGATACTTGGCCATGATACAGAACACTGCAAGGCTCTTAAAACCATTATCCACAAGCTTTATGATAAGGATAATATGTTATCAAATGAACCTCCTTTGAGCCCATTACCAACCCAACCATCAACCAAACCTACCCAACACTTGCCTATTTACCCATTCTCACCTAAGAGTAAGGAGAAACCAAAACATCAAGCTATACTAAGACTTCCTTTTATCCACACCATCTATAGGGTTACCCAAGCTTAGTTCCAACAAAGATAAGGGAAAGGCTAAAATGTCCATTCCATGAACAGACCCTTCAAACCCTCAACATTATAACTGAACCCAACCACAAACACCTTCACTTCAGGATATTTTTCCCACCCATGCAAAGAGTAAACTGGGGAAACTTTCCTTCCATAAGGCTTTAACCATTTATTAACTTCAACCATACCTTAACCATTAACTAAACTAACCATTGGCTATTTTTCCTCAACCTATTAACCAAACCTATCCATCAACCCATCTTGAACTAAGTGGTATATGAAATTGGACAAACCCATTTGGACACTACCTGACCTATTTGGGATACAAATTCTCCCATCTAACCATTGGAGATTACCCATCTCCATCAAACCTAACCAACCTTACCTCAAACCTCAGGAATTAAATATTAGATATCTCATCCTAAAAGAAAACCAACATAAAGAAGAGTAAACGAGGCAAGTTTTCTTTCAATTGGCTTGGACCCTACATCATCACCCATAAGTATGGATTAGGAGCTTATTTTTTATCCTCTCTCAAATGCAAACCAAAATTTGAGCCTCTCAATACTTCACATCTACATCTATTTTTTTGTTAAAGAAGGATCAAGCTCACCTATTTGTCTAACTTAAGCTCATCCCTTGATTATAAGATTTTTACCTTCACCCACCTTCCTCCTCACCTTTTGAGGACAATTAATTACAACATAGAACCATGTGATTAACCATCATAGTCATGGACTAATCCTAAATATGGGTACCATGGCTCTACCCACAGCATGGTTCTCATGGATACTTTTCATCTCTAACATGATGGAATCCCATGGTCATTATCTCTCAAAACCACACCCTTTCACATATCATTGACCTTGTGTAAAGTTTTGCCCTCATAAAGGTAAACCTCTAAACCTAATTAGACCGGTCCATGTCTAAACATATTTCATCTTGAAATAATTAATTAGGTCAATATCTTAAGCATTCTAGATTGTTCCCTTGAAGGATAGCTTCCTAAAAATAAAATAAAAATTTCCACATGTAAGGTAGACTACTCCCTTGAAGGATGGCTATCAAGAACATAAAAACAAAGCCAATAAGCTTAGACCAATCCCTCAAAGGATGCATGAGTTAACTTTGTCAAAAGTAGAGTAATTTCATGAAAGCTTCTCACATCGATCAACTTTCCATATACAATAATAAAGTAAAAGACCCACTACCATAAAAAAATCTATAGCCGTAATTAGCTTTCACATGTAGACTTCCTGCATTGATCAATCTACATCTAGCATATGACATGGACTTGTCTATTACCATTATTAGGCCACCTATAGAATGGGTAAACTAATTCACATGAGGTTATCATACATATCACCCATTACCCTTCACATAACCTATCACCCATCTTCCATTTTGACTATTTGTAAATCAAAGGATTTAGAGCTTACTTGACACTTTATGATCAAGAAACAATTTTAATCAACAAACAACCATTCATGCATAATGTTTGAATGGATTATATTCATTAAACCAATCCCACTTTGGGTCTATGTTCAATCCTTGTCAAAAATAAAGCATCGTGCCCTATTCTTATCTTACTATGTTTGGTTGATGTTTTCATCACAACTTTTACCTTCCAGTGTTACAACAACAATAATCATTCTTTTTACATTAAGCAAGAATACAACAACCATCACAATACCATTCATAACCATAACCATAACATTTAACCAGAAACATCCAACACATTTTGTACATGTTTACAGTAAACTATGCAAATATTTTATTTTAGGTGTGAGGAGTCACATGACACATACAAAGTTATTAGACTCTCCACACATACATAAGCATTAAATTGATTATTTGGTGACTCTGAACTTGTGTTCATCCATCCTTATACTAGATTTCTCCCTAAACTTGCATTCATAGCATTCCCTATCTCAGCAGTTGTTAAAGGGCATACTTTGTTCTCCTCTACCACATTCATACCCATAGGGTGAGAATCATACTCTACTTTGGGTCTTTCATAGTGATACATTCACCTTCTTGCCCCTTTTTCCCTCCTATTCCTACTAGCCCATTACCACATGCTTTGTGCATCAAACCCCAACCATTGGCAGTCTCTGCTTGAGCATGGTGGTCTTTTCTTTTATGCTAATTGAATGTTCATCTGTAGTAAGGGAACCACCATCTTCTCCTAGCCATGCAGCTTCTTGTTGGTTAGGCCCAAGCTAGCAAAACCAATAAGTCATCATTTCCACAGAGCTGGGATAGAGGATGCAGACATGGACACAATTTGTCTAACCTACCCATGTAGCTCTTGGGGTAGTCAAAGTTCATCTTCTATTGCTCACCATGTTGCTAACTTCCTTACTTGTAGAATCTACTTGACCATCAAATAAATTCTTTATAGGTCATCACTTCACTACTTCCCTTAAAACTTAGCTCATAGCAGTGATGAACCTTGGCCACAATGACTCTGTAGATCTAGATAGACCCCTACCTCCTAAAACTTAGCTCATAGTGGTAAACACTATCTCCAAAATCCTACCCTTATATAATTTTAGAAGGTGTAACCTCCTAACAAAGGCACCTCTTCTTTGGATTAGCTCCATTAAAGATCATTTGTGGTACTTAGCATTGTGTTCCCTTATAATTTATCCTACCTTGCCCATCTGTATCTCTCATCCTCCTACATGTGGGATCATTATGGTAACTATTTACCAATCTACACCATTCACTTTCATCGATAGCTTTACCAAAACCCAAAACTATTGTTTTACCAAACCTTCTCCCTCAGTACAAACTAACCCATGTGGTCCATCAAATTGGGGTAGCCAATTTAAACACCATTCACCAAAACCTAGTTGAACTACATTGGCCTGATGTCCACAGACTATGTAGGCACTAGTCCACTTCTAGGGGTAACTCGATCACTAACAACTAATTCCCATCTCTTTTTTTTCTCACTCATTTTCATCACTAACAGCACCCTCTTGCTTAGGGCATCCTACATCAAAGAAGCTTTGAATTCTTTCTTCAGAGTCTTTGTGTTTTAACACCATCTAATACTTCCTCTTAAGTATTTCCCCATTGTTGGGAGAACTACATTTGCCTAAGGTCTTTTTGGAATATATAAGCAGCGCTCAATTACTGAAGTCAGCTCAGCCATTTCCTTTACTTTATTTGCCCTTCTCACCTAAAATCTCTTCCTGTACTTCTCTACCTATCTCCTAACCATCTCCATACCTCCAACTTGTCAATCTCTTTTAATCACTTTTCTAGCTTGTCAATCTCTTTTTAGATAAGGGTTGATAGCATTCCCCATTGGCCCCCCTTACCTCCCATAAAGCTACCTCCTACTCTACTTTATTGGCGTACCTATCATCTTTCCTTGTGCATGATTTATGACCCACTTCCCCACCTACCTTTTGCATTTTTTGCCTCTCTTTCACCTTATTACCAACTTTGCCCTTTATCCCCTTCAACTTTTTTCTCCATCATCATCATCTCCCCTCCCCCTTGGATATTTGTCATACCCCCTTTATCACTCTCTTTTCCTCACCCATTCCACATCATATTATGCCTCTTGCAAGCTTTCTATTTCTTTTGTTGCTATATTTTTTCTTTACATGTACTACCACTCTCTACCATTCTTCCACTTTTCCCACCATGCCCATTTTCCATTCTTCATGTTTGCTTTTTTTACATCCTTTTTATCTTCCCCTTTTTCCTCCATTACTAGTTTCTCCCTAGGTATTTATCCTTTGAAAATCCTTCCATAATTTCCCTTTCCTTCTTATATCTTTTTGCCTATGGCCCTTTTTACATTCCCCTTTTCCTCTTTCCATCTTGATGCTCACTTATCTTTTGCATCTATGTGAGTATCCATGCTTTGTACCCCCACTTCAATTCTTCTTTTTTTGTTTTTATCATCTTTGATCTTCATCCCTTAGTTTCATCTCACTCCCTTTCATTGCATCCCCCTATTTATTCACCACCTCACCATTTTTTTATCTTGTAAATCTCTTATAATCACCCCTTCAACTTGTCAACCTCTTCTAACAAGCTGATTAACACCTACCTTCTCTCTTCCCCTTCTTGTCCACCCATCCTTTGCTTCCCATCATTCTTCACCCCTTTCCCATTTTCCATCCCATTCTCATCTCCAAAACCACCATCTACTTTGCTTCATTATTCCTCTCCTTGCATATCATCACCCATGCTTACTTGGTCAAGATACCACCTACTTCTTCCCTCTCCCATCATCCTCTTTGTGTCCTCATTTCACTCCTTTTTTCCTCATGTTTCCTTTTATTCCATTTATTTCTTTGTTTTTCATTTTCATCACCAAACTATTTTCTCTTTTGTCTTTTTTAGACTTGTTTTCAAACCTTTAATGGCCGCCCATATCCCTCATTCTCCCATTACCCTTCATTATTTTTACACTTCTCTCCCTATCCTTTTCAATTCTCCAATCTATCATTCTTTATTTCATCTCTCACCCCCAATATTCTACCTTTTATTTTTTTTCTCTTTTCTCCATTTCATTTCTTTTTTTTGGTCTCCCTTGATGTCCTTCCTTGTTTTTCTCAACCTATATGACCATGCCTAGCTTCTTCCATCCTTATCCACCTTTATCTTTATCTACAACCTCATTATTTCTCTTCATCCATCTCCTAGTCCACCTTTACCTCAACCCTTATTGGATTTCCCTTATGTTCTCCAATTTCACCTCCACCTCTTTAGAGTGTGGTCACTAGTTATACTACTTTTACATACATTTCCTTATCTACTTCCTTGTATCCTCTATGCCCTTGCCTTAATGCAAGAAATTTGGTCAAGTTAATTAATTTAGGAGCATCCCTTTCTTCCTTTAATGCCTCTGTATGTTGTCCTCAGACTTTCTTTTTTGTCCCTCTCTAACTACTCCCTTCACCCTCCCTATCACCTTTTTCCTTTTCAACCCTCTACCCATTTTGAGCATGTTATGGCCTCCAAGGTCTTCCACTCAATTTTGGTTTATGACAAGACATATACCAATCCTATAGATCTATAACACAATTGGCTAGGATTTTGGGCTCATACAACCAACAACAAACCTGAGTATTGTTTAGCCATCAGGATGAAAATTCCTTCCCCACCTCTTCTAGTCTTGCCTATTTTAAACCCCTTTTACTTCAACCTTTGAAAATGTTAGAATCAAAACTAAAACCACATTTAAATGGAAGATTTAGGATACCCAAGTGAGGATGATAGATACACCCTCTCACATGCCCTAAGATTCCAACCAATAATTTCCCTTGATTCTCTCTTTCGGACTACACCTTCTTACGCCTTGAAATCACCCTAGTCTTTAATCATAATACACAACCTGCTCCCTCAATTAATTAATTTTATTATTATTCACTTCAATTCATATTCCAAAACCCCTCAGTGTCTTTCTCTGAATTCCCTCAAAAAATAAATGCTTACTTATTTTGGGGCCCCACTAACTCAAGGGTCAAGGGTTCAAATCTTTGCCACTTCTTGTTTACCCACTATGCTACTTTACTTCCTTGAATAGCTGAATAATAACCTTCCATAGCCTATTAAAAAAATTATTGTGGAATGTGTACAATGTTAGCTTATTTGGATGGTGATGAAAGAACTCATCAAATCACCACAACAATTCAAGAAGTTCTAGATTTTCCAAATCCTAGTACCACATATTTTTATCTTTCCTTTTCTTTACGATGGTGGTAGAAACTTCACACTTCAACCTACTTATCCATGCCTATATATTCCTTTTACATTGGTGATGCAATCATCCAATTATATCCTAGCTCACCTCATCCACTATTTCTACTAGACCCATCAGAAACTATTTGATAGCCATCTTTTCCACCTTTTGGTGCTTCCCTTTCTTCAATGCCCTTCACTTGAACCTACCTATATGACATCTAATTGGGGAAACCAAGTTAACCAACACCCTTTGCCTCAAAATAACTACATTTAGCCTAACATTCTTTTTAGATCCCTATCCATGGAACTATGTAGGTAGCATCCATTTCCCGCATGCATTTGGAGCCAACTCGACCATCCCCTTCCAACCCATACCTAATCCACCCATGCTTTCACCACGTCCACCTTGACATCGATTGCTTTTGACCCAAAATATTGGTGTTTTTTGTAATAACTTTTGACCGCAATAACCAACCTTGCCATGTTGAACTTTTAATGTTTGCACCACCTCATGTAAAACTAGACCATTTATGTTTTCTCAAGAACACTTCCTACCCTAGATACCTGAGTCAACATTGACCCTTTTTAAGAACCTTGATAAGACTAACCTGATCAACTATGACCAATGCTAAGACCAGTTACCTTGTCATTTATCTTAGAACCCAACCTTCTTGTTATCAACATTTTTACCTTTAATCTCTACATAATCTTGACTATTATGATTAGTCATATTTTATGAACCCACAGGCATTTCACATACCCAGCTACCTTGTGGCACCACCTAGTGCCTCCCCATCAACTGCTTATCAAACATACCCCTGATTCAACCTTTCCTCATCGAATCTCAATTTGAGGGGGAACACCTCCTTCCATACTCAAGGCATATTGACCCTTAACCAAGTGATTTGTTTTTATTTTGTAGCTTGTTAATTCAAAGTTGCATAACAAAAAGGAGAAAAATATAGAAACCAAAAAACTACACATTTATAGCTTTTGATGATTAAATGCCTCAGGATTCCCTAAAACTTATTAAACCTTCCTCAAACCCCCCTTAACCCAATTAAATCATTATTTTCCTAGTCACAAATATTATTCACCATCACTATTCAAAAGTACTATTCACCATCACTATTTGAAATTACTATTCACCATCACTATTTGAAATTACTATTCACCATCACCATTCACTATGGGACCCATTATCACTATTCATGATGACATGGTATGATGACATGGCAAGTGATATGGCATGTGATTTGGAGGTGACATGGCAAGTGATATGGCTTAGAATTGATGTGGCTTGATGTGGGACATCATACCCCACCTAGGACCCTTCTCAAAGTACTTGATGACCTCATTCAAGCATCACAAGGGCCCCCCTTGAAATGTGGAAAATTTCCCCTTAAGGGGTTATTATTCAAAATGTATTTTGTCTTCCCACATGAAATTAGACTTTAAAAAGAGATACCTACCTCTTTAACACTTTGGTAAAGATAAAGGGCACCCCTTTTTGACCTTTTAGCCCAAATAGAGGCTCACCAACCCAAATGGGAGACTTTTCAATCCACATGGGAATCCCCACCAACCTCACCTTGGAATTTTCATCCACCACATGGAAAATGGCACCACATTTTGTGTGCCACCCCTTTAAGTGTTTATGTGAAAGTAAGAAAGGATGGGGAGAAGGCTTTAAGCCTCATTCAAACCCATGTGCATGATTTCAATTCAAACTTGGAGACTCACCAACCCACATGGGAATCCTCACCCACCTCACCTTGACTAAATCATGAGCCCACTTAGAGAAATTTTAATTGATTCACTATTCCTCTATTTTGGCATGTTTCTTCACACAAAAATGCTATAAACACCCCCCTCTCCTTCACCTAAGGTTAAGTGGAAAGTTAGTCTTTTGTTCTTAGCATATTGATGTAGGTTTTTATGGAGGATGTCATCATCATCTTGGAAAAAAAACATCAAAGAAATGAAGCTCTGCCAAAATTACTTCAAGCTTCATCAACATTCAACCATCATCAACATCTTCAAGCCACTTCAACAACATTGAGGTAATTTACTTTGTTTTATAATTTTAGTTATTTATTTATTTCCCTTTGGCCTTATATTTTCTTAACCTCTATACTCTTGATCCCTTAAACTCTTCCTCTTCACCCCATTTAATCCCTTTAGCTATTTCCATTTCATTTTTCCCATTTATTTCATTCACCTCTTTGCCTCATTTACCTCTTTTCCCTCTTTGCCATCTTTACCTTTCTTTTTCCTTTACCATATTTATTTATTTACCTCATTTATATATTCATCCATTTGTATACTTTTAGCCTTGACCATCTACCCAAACCAGCAAAATAATCATTTTGATTCTCACCTCTTTACCAAACCAAAACCATAACCTTTACCAATTTCTAGCATTAGTATTAATTAAACTATTGCATTCATTTAGTTATCTTTTGCAAAGCATTTAACTTTAATGTATAAAATTTAGTTATTTGTTATTTTAGTATCATTTATTTACTATCTTTATGAAAAACCTCCTTATTTTATCATTCCAACTTAAGTGTTTTGAATAAGGTGGATTGACAGCCTCCTATAAAGCTTTCACTTCTAGGATCTAGATCAAGCTAGGTAATCCACCCAACTACTTGTCTAACAAACAAGTTTTTGTGATAGTGTTTTATTATTTACAGGTATTTATCCCTAGCCAAATAATATTTCTCCATGGTTTTCTGAATTCAATGTGTGCACTTTAGTAAGTATTCTTCCACACCCTTAATTCCTAGTTTCTTTCTTTTAAAAAATAAAAAAAGTAAGAAAAGCAAAAAAATAGATAAAAATAGAAGTAGGAGCAATGGTATTTCAAATAAAAACTATTTCATGGATGAATGTTAGTGGATGATTTTATTGACTATGATTCCCCCTTGAGGGGACATGCAATAAAGAATGAGATGGATGGTCACTCAAAACAGGAAATGATGGGTGGGATGCGATGAAGAGATAAGGGGATGGGATGTGAGATGTGAGATAAATGATGAAGAAAATAAAGTTGACTTGAGCAATGATATATAAAGCAATGATCCCCTTGGAAAAAACACATGCACAAGGAGTAAGGACAATGATAATGATGAGATAAAAGGCTACAAGCTTTCGATATATCCCAAGCAAGGATGCATACCAAGGGGAGTTATTGGCCAGGATAAGATGGATTTGATAAGATGAATGATGAGTGTAACTTAATGTTGAAGTTGAGTGATATGATGAAGGTGATTATAGGAAATAAATGATATGATTGAGTGACCAAAAGACAAAGGAGAATAATTGGACTGCATTACATTAAATCAATGAGCCAAAATGTGGTGAATAATGATGATGCCCCTAGTAAGAACACATGCAAGGGAGAAAGAGATGATAAAGTCACAGTCTTAATTATACCCCAATTGAAGGAGGAGACCATAAAATCAAAATGATCAATTAGTGATATGGATGACCAATGAAATAAAATATGGATG
Source organism: Torreya grandis (assembly GCA_037957365.1). Classification (NCBI taxonomy): domain Eukaryota; kingdom Viridiplantae; phylum Streptophyta; class Pinopsida; order Cupressales; family Taxaceae; genus Torreya; species Torreya grandis. The sequence continues at coordinate 487,154 of JARHVA010000773.1, read as the reverse complement.
TTGAGGTTATGTCAAGCCTAGTCGACATATGTGGGTGATTGATGAAAATATTAAGAATATGATTACGATAATGGATCAATAAAGTGATTGATTAATGATTGATATTATATATGAAGGATTTGATTGATATAAGACTTGAGAAAGAATAATATAGAGAGTAGATAAATAGAGATGTGATGATATAGGATTAAGAAAGAGGAGGGAGTGGTCGAGCTGACCTTAACCACATTAGGTGATTAAGCATTACGTATATAATTTGACAAGACCTTAGGTTCATGTAGTTAAAATTAAATGATAAAAGATGAGAGAGACAAGAGGATCATGATGATGATGGATGTTAGACATGTTATTGGTTAGATAGAGGATTTGACTTGGATGAAGATAAAATATTTTAGAGATGAGATATTAGATAGAGAGGTGATAAAGAAAGGCTTGTTTGGATATTAGATGAATGGGATGGGATGATGGAATTGATGATGGGATAATGATGATGAGTATATTATTAATCCATTATTTTTGTAATAAGGCTCATCATAGTCTAGGTAATCTGATAGATATGGCACTTGGCAGTATGCCCCATGATATAAGTATGACTAAGAAGATATTGTGCTAAAGTGTGTGGGCAAATAGTTAATTATGAATCATCAAGGGAACTTATGAGCATTATTCAATTTTGGTGACATCATAACATTCTCATTCATTACCCAGTCAAAACATAAAATAAACAAGATATATACATGATGGAAACAAGTCAAATAACATAGAGCATACAAGTAGCACACATAAGTATCTACATGCAGTGTCATTATGTCTTATCTAATGATGGGATGAGTGATTAGGTGATGGGATGGAATAAGATGATCATGATATGATTATGGACTTAGGATATACTTGGATAAAAAATAGACTAACAATGATGATTAGGTTTAGGACTCAGGTAATGGTATGGATGTGGCTATGGATTTTCAACTAGGCAAGGGACTGGACTCAATATAAACTAGATTTTCCCCTTGTTTAGAATAAGAGGATGGATAACATGGTTGTGAAGAATGAAAAGCATGGATATGGATGTAACTAGGGAAAAGGCATAAGACAAGACACCATGGACTATTTTTGGCCTTTTTAAATTTTATGATTTTTTGAGTTTTTAAAATATGTATGTACACTATACAAATGGGATTACTAGCAAAGGGAATACCAAACTGAGCAACCAAAATAAGGATATATGGATGAAATAATGGATGGGATGATAAAAAGGATGAGGATTATGCTAAAAAGGGGTAGATGACATCATCATGCAAGAACTAGATATCTATTGACCCAAGTGTTCATTAGAGGACATGCCAAGATCATTTAAGAACATTTTTCAAGACATCTTCCACTCCTTTACAAAGGTCAAGACTGAAATAAAGGAGGGATAGGATGTATGATATGATGGTATATGATGGGTAGGAATAATGGACCAAGGGATAAAATAGACATGGATGACATGGAGGGGATTGACAAGGGAGATGAAATGGATGGGTTTTGCCCCTAAGTGTTGAGGTACAATGTAAACAATAGATTAATTTAACATGATGCCAAAAATTGGTTTTCACCATGGTACTTGCCCAAGGAACTAAAAGATTAGTTTTCACCATTGGATGAATGATTTTTATTTTATTTTATTTATTTATTATTATTGTTTATTTATTTATTTGTGTTTTTTTTTTACTTTTTAGATGGCATCTTGATTTATTAGAAATGAGTACGAGATGCAAGATGCATACATTTTTGTGATATTCAACCATCACCTATTATATAGATATATGATACTAGGACCATGTAATAGATGCTAGATTCCTTATTGTCCTAGTGGCCTTTATTAACTCTTGATTTAACATTCTCTAGATGTTTCAACTAGGTATCTTTATAACCCCTATGAGTGATAATGTTGCCCAAGGATTTGAGATAAGGTATGGATGGGAGTATGTCATGATTGTGATGATGGGATATAGGATGCAAATGAGGGATATGATCATGGTGGATGATATGATGGGATGTGGAGTGAAATTGGGGGTCAATGATTGTGTACACCATTGGATATGGTGGAGGGGATTTTTTAGATTGGTGACATGATATTAAGGGATCTAAGACTTTTTGATTTTATGATTCTTTGATCCAAACATTAATAGGATGGTTGGCCATATGATTATTACTTTTGACATTCTTTTTATTTGTTAATTGCATTTGACTTTGACTGCCCCCTGGTGTTGGATTTTTGGCTTCACTAGAGGAGATTAGTTTTTGACTGGATAAATGACTTTGATTTAGAGATACACCTAAGACTTCAAGGATACATGTACTAGGGCATGATTCTTTGTGACTTGGCCAATTAAAATACTCATATTGACTTTACTTAATTATATTTAGATCTTAACAAGATTGATTATTTGATGGTATTAATTGATTATGGGCTTGGATCCTTATACAATCAATACATGATATTGTATGTGAAGGGGAATCCAATAATGCATGTTCTTATTCATCCCATTCTTGGAGTGGGATGTAAGGATTATGGAGGAGAAGTGGATGATTAATGTTGTGTGGTGAATTAAAGGGGTAATGGGCAACATAGTCCTCATAAAGGTCACTAGGAGCCCTAGCCTCAACATCAAAAAAATTATCCTCAAGAATCTCAAAAGGATTACTTAAGACCCTTGAGGGAATTAAAATATAAAGCTAATTCATATCCAACTTGATGATCTTTGACTGATAGAGCATCCAAGTATTGTGTTATAATTTCATCATCCTAGGACCGATCAAGAGCCATCATCGAAGAGATAGGTGTCGGCATAACATTCATAATCTATAAGAGTTGATGATTATGACATGATTTTTGATTCAAATGTTGTTGTAGAACATGATCCTGATCATTCTAATGTAGACTCTAATAGGGATGTTGATGAGGTTATGTAGCCCATAGATGATTTTTTGGTATGAACTATATGATTATCCACAAGTACCTCTTTCGCCTTAAGTTTGTGAAGGGATGATTTAGGCTTAATGGATTTATGAAGAGGGGGGATATGATGTGAATGTGTCATAAATATGGATTGATTAGAGATGTGTGTAGGATGAAGGAGACTAAAGTCATGACCTTGGGTAAGGAGGGAATAAGCTCGATCAGACTTAGGAATAAATTCTTGGCATACCCTTTTTTGCACACTCCTATGCATGGATGCATTGGATTCACCCTCAATTTCAATGTCACCATTATCAATTAACTTTTGGATATGATCTTTAAATGGGTGACATCTTTTGATAGAATGCCTGAAGACTTTATGGTATATACAAAATCATTAGGCTTGATACCATGAGGGCACATGTTTAGATAAATCTAAATGTCTTATTTTTAGGTGGATAATCATGCCAATAGACCTCAATTTCCAAAATAGGGTTTCCATGGATGTTGGGAGAGGGGTGTATTGATTATTTATAGCATTTGATGTGGAATTATTGGATTTATAAGTGGAATAATATGATGGTGATGTCATGATGTAAGGAGATGGTGGAGTGTGAGATTATTTAAGATAAAAATGGGAACTAGAAGAGGTTGACAAGCTATGCTTCCCTTTGCTAGTAGGATGGGGGATTTGTGATGAACTATGATTGGTAGATAGAATATTTGACTGTGTATCAGTACAAATTAAGGGTAAGGTGAGTTAAATGGGGTTAAGACTTTAGGTAAGATAGGTACCCATCTCAAAGAGACATGAGAGGACTACCCCCTTGTTTACAATAATATGCTCATTAAATAAGGTGATTTTTTATTTAGAAAGGTCATGAATAGGACTAAGACTAGTGGATGGTGGACTAGAATATGATGGGTATGAGGTTTGATGAGGGACTAGTTTGGTAGGTGACCTTAGGCTTAGGGTCTCAAAATCATTGGGACGGCAGGCACCCATCTTCAATAGCTGTAAGAGGACTTCATTTTTATTGGTCAAGATATATTGATTAAATAGGGTAACCTTATCACTTGTATATCAAGGGATTTAAATACTATAATTATGATGAATGGATAATGGTTTTGACCATGATTATGGATGGGGAAGGATGTGGTACATTTGTTTGGGCTTGATGGGATTGAGGTTTGAAGGTAGGTGGGCACCCATTTCTAGGGCTTGCAAAAGGATCTCATCCTTTTTGGAAAATAGGTATTGATCCACAAGGACAAGGCCCAAATTCATGGGCATATATGATGAAAGGGGAATGGATGATGTGAAGGTATATTTAGGAATTAGATAGGTTTTTGGTCAAATCAAGGCTAAATGATTGAGCTAGTATGATGAGTGATGGTGATGATGGGATGGATGAAATGTGATTGAAATTATGTAAGACTAGGATCAAATTTCAAATTGATAGTATAATAAGTTCTAATGATATATAGATAATTCCTATTTTTCAAGCTAGCAAGAGGGTTAGGATTTTTTAGTGCCTGAATTTAGACTAGCAAGATAGCATTTGGATGGGTGCTAATTTTGAATAGATAAGATGATTGGATTAGAGATGACTAGATTGATGATTGATTGGATGCTAGACTAAAATTGAAAAAGTGACAAGATGCTAGTAGGACATCGACTAGGTATGATGTTTGACCAATTGAGGAATGATATTGGCCTATAATGATAGGATGATATGGATGGATAATAAGCAGACTAGCTCAAAAATTTAGACCAAATTACTTGAGGTGAGATGGATATGTGATTAAGTGATGGGATAATGGGATAATGGCGTTAAGATAAGGACAAATATACACAAATGATGATGAAATGATAAGGGGTAATTTGAAACAGATGGGGATGGTTTGGACACATATGTAACCTAAAATCCAACAAACTAATATGGGATTGGGATGAAAATAGTTTGATAAGGATGGGATAAGGATGTCAAGACAAAATTGGATTAAGATAGGGTTGAAATGAGATGATAGAATGTATAATATATATAAGATTATACAAGATGAAGGATGTATAATATCAAGGTAAGAATATACGGGATGATGATACATGAAAAAAAGAATTAGATAATCATGTATGGGTTTGGAGTGAAAGACTAACTTGGCTCACAAACAACATTGGTCTAACATGACACATATCGAAACAAGCAGACCATAATCCTAAGATTAGTAAATTGAATGGCTATGCAACTTGACATCTACACTATCTAATGGCTTCATGGGTTAGGTTGTAGGCCAATGACCCATTATGGTATTAATCAAACCCTCTTGACCCCATCTATACATGATGGTCACTTGGGAGTTGATACCAATTCTGACAGTGAATCACCTATTACGATCAAAAGGTCTTAAGCTAGGTTGAATGAGCTCTCTAGGGGTATCCCCAATATATGCTAGGTACGATGAACCTAAGTCCATGTAGGGTGTTGTCTAATGCTTGGTTCAAAGAATTAAATCTTTCCCTTCACAAATTACCTATATGTTGTCAACTACTTAACCTAATGATAGTTATCCATGATATTTATACTTCACTAAAACACAGAGTGTGGATTAGTGCATGGTGGTGAAATCCATAGTCACTACTCCCCTAGGACAATATCAGGTACGTGGATGTCAATTCAACATCACGTTGCCCCTAAAAAATAAAAATGGGAGGGTTTGTGGGTGGTTTTTAATCCTCCAAAAATCACCACAAGGGTGCAAGGAGGAGAGTATACACCACCATAGCCCTCAGGTGACAAATAGGAAACAAAAAGGATTAATTAACCAATTAATTAAATGTGAAATATATACAAAAGATGATATATATAAAATGATTTCAACAAAGTGATTAAAATGATTTATACAAAGTAATTAAAGGGATTAATCTTAGCCAAATGAAATGATTTTAAGATGTCAAAATGTCTTTGACAGGTGGCTTACAAGAAAATAATTAGTAAATTGATCTAATGCTCATGAAAGGGCAACCTTCAAGACAAGTGATTAGTAATTTTGATTAATAATATTTAGGGGTAACATGCAAGATAAGACATTATACACAGATATGACCTATAAAAAAAGATGTTAATAAATCAAAATAGCCACTAAATTCACCCTATAAGAAACATAATGTTAGTCAAATAGGCCTTAATAAAAACCAATAAAAAATCACAATTTGGCTCTATAATTTATTTTGGTAAGGGGGCCACAACACAGGGGTCTAGGGGTGGTAGCCCCTAGTAGGGTCAAGGGGTAGAGCCCTTTGTGGGGTCTGGGGGCAGTGTAATTTGGACCTTATAAGATGCTTGGAATGACTCAAAATTCATTGAAAATTATCTTAAAATGCACTCAAAAAGGACTTCAAAGGAAAAAATGAAGAACAAAATTACAACTATAGACTACAAAACCACATATGCACATCAAACCAATGCAATATTGTAACTACAAAGTGAAATATCATGATTTTTTTGCAATAATGTGACTGCAAAGTTGTGATTTTATAGAAAGTGGCTAACCACTAGAGGTTACCATGTAGTTTTTTGTAAAACCACAAGTTTTAAGGCAATATCATAATTCTTATTATAAAATCACAATTTTGTGATTAGCAATATTGTATTGTGAAAAGGAAAAATATAGATTTTAAATTTAGGATTATTTATAAAATCAAAATGATTAAAATTGATGATGATATTGATATATATAAAATAACAAAAAATATAGACAAAACAACAAATATTCACAATTACAGCCATATGATTTCATAATAAGTAATTGAAAGGGGGTTTTAAGGTGTTTTTAGATATTTTGAGACAAGGTCCCCTCTATTTTCTCCAGATAAAAAATGATTAAACAAAAAAAGACTAAGTAGTGAACCAGTCAATAGTTCATCTTAGGAATTTTAACAAAAACCACAAAATTATTATTTGCTAATGCAATATCATGACTATCAAGTTACGATTTTGTGTGAGGATAAGAAAATCGATCCAGGTTTGATATGTATTATTTCCATACACATAGAACACCACCCTTTCTATCCTAGAAGATTAAAAGAGATGATATGGACCCATAAAAGATCCAAAAATTAAGTAAAACTTATTATACTTGGTAAAACACTAGGTCCTATAAAATTATGAGTTAAAAAACAAAAATATTGAATTATATACAAAACCAATAATTATGAATTGATGGTATTACAAAAAGTTAAACATCTATCAAAAGGCTAAATTGTTAGTGGTCAGAACAATATCACTTAAGTTCATGCAAAGTCATAACTTTATTGGCAATATCATGATTCATGAATCTATGGTTTTACAGCATAGGGTTAACTTGCAAAAAAATTAACCATTAATGGTTAATATGTGGTAGTTAGTGCAAAACCACAACTCTCAAGGAAAAACCACCATTTTAATGTCATGACTTGTAGGGAAATACTGTAGTTCACTTGGGTATGTAAGTTTGATCAAAATCCATAACTTCTTCTTATCTAGTCAACCTTGCAAGCTATCAAAAACACCACCAACAAGTAAATGGATTAAATTGGGAGGGAATCTCCCATCTTCATCACCAAAATATAGATGAAATTTTGAGTAAATGGATTAAACTACATAAATATGCAATTTAAATCCAAAATGTCAAACTAAATAATAGGAGAGATTATGGAAACAAATCAAAATAATAAGAAACTCTTACCAATTCCTTGCCTTCGTTAGCCTCCCTTCAAGATCTTCAAGCTAATTTAGCTTGTGGATTGCAAAGATTAAACTTGGAATTTTGACATTATGATAGCTTGATCAATGATTATGGATTCATAGATTTGAAATGAATATTTCATGAGCTTACTAGATTTATAGTTGGTTTCAATGGAGGATTGGTTTGTTTATATAGAACATGGAGGGAAGAATCAATGGTTAGATTTCAAAGTTGGGTTGTGGAGATCTATGGTGGAGGATTGTCCAAGGAATTAGAAATTCCTTGGAGGATTCTAGAGGAGAGAAGGTTATAGAGGTAGAAACCTCTAGAACATCTTTGGGAGGTTTAATCATGAATAGGGATGAATTAGATAGGTGATTAGGGGATTCTAGAGAATATAGGGGGTAGACTTATAGGAAAGCCTAGGAGTAGGCTTAGTAGGTGGGTAGGTGGGCCATGGGAATTTTAAATTCCCAAATAATAAGTGGGATTAAGATAAGATAATAAGGAATTATGATAATTAATGAAGAAGTGGGGGGCGAATAAGGTTAGTAAATGAAGAACAATGAAGGGGGATATTAGACAAATTAATGGGAGTGAAACTTGGATGAAATTAAATGAGATGAGTAGAATTAGTGTTGACTAATAGTATTATTAGTGATGACAAATAAAGCAACCAAATTTAAGTGCATACAAAGTGTATTATTTTTTAAGGTGTATTTGAAGTGTGAGAGAGATTAGTAGTGTCTAGGATCAGACCTCCTTAACCCACCTTTGGATATGCATAACAATCTACCTCCATGTAGAAACACTTAAGCTAGAAGAATATTGAGTTGAGGTCAGTTTTAGCAGTCTTCTTTCTTAGTGTCAATGCAAGTATGTTTGTGGAGTTATCTCTAGTGTATCACCTTCATTAGTATAGGTTGTTTTTATGTTTCCTTATTCCCTTTTCACCCCTAATAGTGATTATCTTAGTGTAGTGTGTGAGCCTAAAAGATAGATCAAGGGAGCTAGCCCTTTTAAATCTAGAGATCTTTCGCTTGTAATAGCTTGTCTATGTGCAAATATAGTTCTACGTTGTCTCAAATTTAATAAGGTTTCTTAGAATTCTTGAGGGTGAAAATTTGGGTTATAATAGTTCTGACACGCCTGATGGGATATGAAGTCCAAGAAGGTTGTTCAAGGTAGATGTTAGTCTTGACAATAAGGAGGCTATAACAGTCTACTTATTATAGTATCTGGTGACTCCAACATTTGAATCTTGGTTGCAGACTAGTGTACTTTTTTATGCTTAAGGTAAGCACAATATCTCATACTCCAGTCATTTATTTTGATCTCAAAGAGAGTTCCTACTATACACCTCCCTACAAACCTTGTCATGACCCATACCATGTCCCTCAATAGCCCTATCGAGGTTGTTATTAGTCCTATGAGCCATGATATCCCTATGATCAGCCTATCCCTTATCTATATGAACATGATGTTGTTGAGAAACCTAATGAAGAATCTTATGAAGAATCCTATGAATAAGACTATCAAGAAGATGTGATTAAGGCTCTTGAATAATAAGTATAAGATATTAAGAGGTAGTCTTCCTCAAGCTATACTTATCCCTCCTTAAGAGTCTTCTTATGTTCCATATTAGTTGGCTTATCTCCCTTATCCTCATGAAATCATTCACTATCCTCAATAGGAGCCTCTAAGAAGCCTAATAGTTTTAAAAATCTAACTTGGAACCAAGTAGTGAAGTCTTGGGGAAATAAAGATGAAGAGAGTTAGGACCAAGAAGTTGACATCAAGAAAGAAAGCCTTGTGTTTACTCAAGCCCCACTGCCCTCTCCTCAATAACCTATAAATTTTCCATCTTATAGGTATATCTAAGAAGAGTTTAAATGTGAAAAATAGGTCTTAGTTGAGAAGGTGAGAGATGAAGTTACAGTTGTTGAAGAGCCTCAAGAGGGATATGAGAAAGGTGAGGTGCTTGTTGAAGAAAATAAAATGACTATAGCCCAATTGGACATTCTCTCTCTTCAAGAGTTCTTTCAAGAGTCTCTCAATTTCAAGAGTACTCCTCCCATACCCATACCCATTAATGAGCCATCCATACCTCATACTCCCTCTCCAACCCATCAACTTGTTCACCACCCTCCCACCTCATCCCTTATTGAAGGAGAACCCATCATATGGGAGACAAGAAAAGAAGAGCAAGATGAAGTTACAACTAATCAAGAAGATGACTCAAGTGTTTATGATGAAGAGTTCACTATAGGTACTCCCATTGGTAAAGACAAGAATAGGTTAACCTTCTTGAGTGAATAAGGAGAAGATCTAGACAATGTTTATACTATTCATAAAGAGCTTGATCAATACATGGAAGAGGAGGTGTTCGAAAAGAACATCATATCAGTTGGGTTTATTGGTATTCATGAAAATGAGCAAGAGGTTGAGTCCAAAAATGCAAAAGAAGAGGGAGTTATTGCTAATTCTATGAAACAAGATGATTTTTAGCAAAGATTCAATGAGGTATGTAGGGAATTTGAGGCCCTTCAAAGACCTATACCTATTGATGTCCAAGTTGAAGATATTGTTGAAGATACTTTGCTTCTTAAAAGACAACATAATAATATTCAAAACACCAATATAGAGGTTGGCCCTATAAGTTAATTAGTCATCATGATTGAAACAAGCACAAACATCAATGAAGTTCATGAGAAGACTACTGAAGTGCAATAAGAGTTCACCTTCATAGGTGACATGTTTGCAGTTGTCATTACTTCAATTGGGATCATGCCAAAAAGAATGATAAGGGCCAAAAGTTGGAGGCATTAAGGCCAAAGCTCAAAAGGCAACATGCTTCATTCATTCTTTCATTCATAGAGCAAGATATGGTGCAAACTTTCCCTTTGACCCAGGAGGAGAAAGTTTGCTTCAGATTAGTTTGTATATAGTGTAGTTTGCTTGAGTTGTGTGTGTGTTTTCCCTAAGTATTAATGAGAGAACAAGTGTGTGTCTTGGTTCCTTGTCTTGTGTGTTTGTTTTCTATTGTGTTTGGTGTGGTTTGGTGTCATTTTAGAGGCATATCAATGTCAAATATAGCATATGGGTGACTCCATTACCCAAGGATAGGAGAAGGCAATTAGTCCTTAGCATAGAAGGCATGCTACCCCTAGGATATTACTAAAATGTTGACTAAATTTAACCCTAGGTCAAATTTAATCAAACCTCCCTGCATATTGAAACTTTCCATAGGGACCTTCTAGGTTTAAAATGGTCATCATGGTCTTAGAATGAGGTTAAGTCACCTTTGAGATCAAATTATATGTTTTTTATCTTTGTCACATTTGTCTAGTTAGTCTTATGTCATCTTATGCCACCTTTTGGCCATTAGTTTCCCATCAAAATACAAATGTTTCAATGACAATGTACCACATGTTAGAGAATGTCAAATGGTAGTTTTGAAACTAAAAAAATATAGGTTCAATGTACAAAGAAGGATATCAACTGCAAAAAAGTTAGTTTCAGATAATTTTACAGAATGAATGACATATTTGGCATGTGTAAAGGCATTAGGAGGATGTGTTGAGATCCCACAGGTCATTTCTAGGCTCAGGTGGCTTTGATAGCTCCAAATTTGATCAAAATTTGTTTTTCTCTCCTTTTACTCCCTTGGATAGGTCAAGAAGGTCAATTAGTTTTCCTTTAGTATGGACAAAATAAGGAGAGTTGAAGTGAGTGTGCTTGGTGGTTGTTAGGGGTCCCTTTGTACTTCCATTTCATGGTCATAGTTTCCATATTGGTGGCCCGTACTGTACGAACAATCACTAAGATTGTTAACACCTCCAAGCTACTTGCACATACCTATTGGAGACTTAGGTTGTACCCTAACTGAGTAAAGGATTGTTTAGGTCCTCTACTCAAACCTATTCCAACATGGGAATGACCCTAGGCTATTGGTTACCTAAACTTGGGTCATACCTCTAGGGTTTTTAATGAGGCTAACTCCTCATATTGTTTGTTATAGTGTTCATTTAAGACCTAAATAGGTTGGGATGAAAAGAGAAGAGTTGCATGAATGAAAACCTACTCCAAGTGTGGTGATGCACCATAAATTCATTGTATCCACTTATAGGCTTGAAATATTGACACACTAATGGACTATGAATAGACTTAACACAGTTCCTACAATGGTTTCTAAGTAAAAGTGCTTCACATATAGGTCAATTTGATTGACTTAGGCTAGAGGGCAATGAGGGTAAGGCATGATTGAAGGCACTTACAATTAGCAATCTAATCTATACCTGAGACATCAACATTATGATGTAATAGATGACCTGCAGGGAAAGATTGTTAGTACATAGGTTGAACTTGGACCTGCAAAGGGAAGTTTAAACCACTTTTGCATAACAAACAAATACAAAACACTAAACACAAATTGGTAAACAACTGCAAGTATCTTTCTCACTAATACAAGAGGTGCATGAGTACAAATTTTGGTAGAGTCTATTCATACCAGACATGAGGGATGAAAATCAAGAGCTCAATGCCTAAATTTATAGGAAGAAAAATAAGCTAGGGAGAGAAATTTTGGCACTAAAGGGGTCATTAATGAGCTCAATTCCACTCAAAATAGTAGTCACAACTACCCTATATTTGTGCTCCTTAAAAACTCTTAATTTATCAAGGCCACCTCAAAAATTAGTTGTAATAGTTGCACCATTTCTTCTCCCACTTCTCCCTGCATTGATTCTCTTTTAAAATCTCTTAACTGATCAAGATCCATTACATAACACACTCTTTACCAGAAGCTCGACCATATTATATATTTCATACATATGTCATCATCTCATTTGCTCCTAAAAGTTTGATTTCAACATTGGCCATTGATCCTTGACCTGGGATTTGCACATTTTGCTAGTTATTATCTCCCCATTCATTTTGTGGGCCTTATAGTCAGTCTTGATTGGTTCTTGCACTTGTGTCATGTGGCGACCTCACATTCATTCTCAAGAACATTGACTTTTTTACCTTACACACATTATCGATCTTTTTTTACATGATTTAAACATGTACCATTGATTACCTTGGTAGTTATCATGGTCATGACACTTGGCAACTCCTCATTCATTCCTAATATCTACTGACTAGTTGACCTTTCACTCACTATTCATTTGCTTTGGTACGATAGATTGCACACTATTAATTAGCTTGGACCCACTAGCTTTGTTAGTTGTTTCATGTCATTATATCTACATATGGGCACCTAAGATCTTACCACTTATTAGCTACATGTTTATCCTTAGGATACGCTGACATTTTAACTGCAAGCTTGTCATTGATCTTCACTGCATGATTTAATGTGCTTTGTTGGATTTTTGATACCCACTGACATCATCCTCACCTATCCACCATTGGATCTGCTCTAGGCTTCTATGATTTTGACACTTTTTAGCAATGCATTTAGACTCAAGAATATTTAAATCAAAATGGTTACTTTACAATGCTTGAACTTGATGTCCCAATGTACATTGCCTTTTACCAAATTGCTCCTACATGACATTTCAATAATGATCTGGTTCCTCTAGTCTTTAAGTTAGTCATTTTTTCTTTAAAATAAGGACACTATGGGGCATAGAAAATTAAGCTAAATCAATGGTCATCAAATCTTTAAATGATGGAGTTGACATTTTGACTTGTGAGGCCAAAATGTTAAAAATTTTGGTGACTCTGATAGCTTGACCAACCTACTAGTCATGGAACCCAGACACATTTATGGCATGGTGAGTCAATAAAGAAGCACAAGATGATGACACTCTAGATTGAATTATACTCTTGACACCTTAGAGACTTGCAGAAAAAAAAGACACACATAGACACAATAAAGCAACAACCTAACACTAAGAACACACCTAACAATTAAAGACAAACAAAGGAAATATCTAAACAACAAGTCACAACCTACAAACTTATGCAAAACACTTATTTGGACAAATAAATTAACTAATAAAAAACTAACCTAACTTTGAATTCATTTCCCCAGTGTCAAATGGGAATGTTCTATGATAATTATGGCACCCTGATGTGGAGTTATCATATGATGATTTATGTGCAATCAAACTTAGATCAATAGGTGACAACTTCCTCCTATAGCTAACACTCTCTTGATTACCTAAAAGAGTCAAATGAACATCTGGCTTCATCCCTATCTACATGGATTGAGTGTGAGGATGAATAATCCAATCATACTCCTCCCAAATATTTATATGATGCATCATCAATATCATCTCATATTCAGTCAAGGGTTATAATTGGTTCTACTCATTTGATTTCAAGTGATCAATTATCAAAGTATCCTTGACAAGTTCTTTCTCCTCAAACTTTGATTGGTGTAAATGTGGGGTGTCTAACTTCAATAATAACTCCTCTAAGTCCTCCCAAAATAACATATCATCATATCCAATCGATAAATCATAAGGTTCATTTAAACTTTTTCCATCTATCTACAAGTTATCAAGCTAATTACTCACCTCCTTCACTTTGGCAGGATCATCATAAGGTTGTTGATCAGCTAAAGTTTTCTCATCTTATTCATCAATAGAGAGAGGTGGTTCCTCAATCCAACTCATCCTGCATCTTCACTCCTTGATTTCCATTGCTTTCCTCATTTGAATCATTAGCCTGTAGTTTAACTGTATCACTAAAATCTACCTTTCCAAGCTATTCCATTTTATTCAATAACTCCAAACGTAAGTGTTGTCATTGGTCTTCCAATGGCTTCTTGACTTCAATATAAATAGAATCATCATGAATGTTACCATCTCATTAATCTCTTATGAAAATATTAGTTCATGTTTCATTTACCTCAGCTCCATCATTATGACATTGCAGTTGCCCTTTATCATCCAAGCTCTGCTCATGCTTACCTTCTAATCTAATAGAGTGCATAGGGGTCCCAATTTTGATTTCTTCTTCATAGACACTAGAAGTGTCCTCTCCAAGGTTCTCTTGACACTCAATTGCAACTGTATCACTATCCATTTCTTGAATGACTGCCCCCTCCTTTAGCAACTTTGATAGTTTTCCCACCATGCTTGAATGATCCAATTTTGATTTTGGTGTACTTGAATTATTTTCAAGAGGGGAGAGGGTGGGTGGGCAGTAGATATCATTAGGTTGCTTGATGATTACAAGGGTATCCTTATAATTAGGGATATTAAATGGTTTTTTAAAAAGTTATTGGTATTGAGGGGGATGTGAAGAGGGGCAATAGGTACTTGAGTAATAATAGCATATGAAGGACTAATAACATATTTCATACCTACTCTTCCTTCCTTATTATCCTTTTCAAGGATGGGCATGGTGAAATTAGGATTTATGTCCCATGAATGTTTCCATGTGGGTATTGTTTTAGGCTCTTTTGTAGGTATAGGATCTTGAACACAAGTGGATTTCCTTCAGGAAGGAAGGTGAAGGTAGTCTGCCTTTGGGGTGATTGGAGGAGGTGGTAGAATGTGGAACTTAGAGAGTGACTCATACTTGATTTTCACCTCCACACCATGTTCAATTTTTCACATTATATGACACAATTATTTGAACATGTACCCTCAAACCTTAGTTATAAAGTCATTACCCAAAAACAAGGCAAAATGAGGCAACAAATCTATTATAATAAGGTATTACACAACTGAAAGTTTGGGGTAGGCATGGAAAGTGAGTTGAAGATTTATAATAATGACATATACTTTCATGGGAGACCCATTTTATTGCAATTCAAAGATATAAATAGGTTCATACCTCAGATTCAAGGTGTCTTCCACCGATTTAGGAATAATTGAAAGATTTACCTTGTCATTAAGTAAACAATTATGGACCAAGAAATATCCTATGACTAGAGAGGGAAGAAAAGGAGATGGGATGACCAATTTAACTAAATATGGTTGGTTTTCAAGAGTATTTTGATGAGGAATAAGATCTTGGAATTCAACCCTTTTCTATTGTCTAAGATTATCTTGCAACTTATCCCTTTCTTTTTTTAATCTTTCAATCTCTAAATGTAGATAACCAGTGTTTGGTGCATGTGGATTACAAGGGGTAGCAAGTTGATAATATGACTAATTATGAGGATGAGGAGGTTTTCATGGAGGTGGAGGAGGCTCAAAGTATGGTGGATGGTCTTGGTAATATGGAGGATGCGGGTTATATAGCTAGTAAGAATCAATGTATGGGTCATATGGGCTATGGTAAGGTAGATATGGGGGTGGAGGGTAAAAGCCTACCTCATGGTCTGCCATGACTCCTTATGCAATATGTGTATCAAATCAAAACCATGACTAAAAACCTTCTTACCTCTGAAATAATTGAAACCATTGATATCTTTGAACTTGAGATTGATTGCAAACCTTCTACAAATGCTTGACTTTGCCCAAGATGACTACATATGATGTTGTTGATGTTTTTACCTTTCAAATGTCCTAAAATATATTTAAAGCATGATTTTGGGAACTTTAAAGTTGTCCCATCATGCGTGTTAGAATTGTTGGAGACTTAAGTTGCACCCTAGTTGAGAAAAGGATTATTCAGGTCCTCTACTCAAACCTAGTCCAACATGGGAATGACCCTAGGCGATGGGTCACCTAAACTTGGGTCAGACTTCTAGGGTTTTTAATGAGGCTAGCTCCTCAGATTGTTCGTTATAGTTCTCACCTAAGACCTAAATAGGTTGGGATGAAAAGAGAGGAGTTGCATGAATGAAAAACTACTCTAAGTGTGGTGATGCACCATAAATTCATTGTATCCACTCATAGGATTGAACTCTTGACACACTAATAGACTATTAATAGACTTAACACAATGCTTACAATGGTTTCCAATCAAAAAAGCTTCACATAGAGGTCAATTTGATTGACTTAGGCTGGAGGGAAATGAGGGTAAGGCCTGATTGAAGGCACTTATAGTCAACAGTCCACTCTATACTTGAGACATCAATATTATGATGCACTAGATGGCCTACAAGGAAAGATTATTAACACTTAGGTCGAACTTGGACCTATAAAGGGAAGATTAAACCACTTTTGCATATCAAAAAAATACAAAACACTAAGCATATATTAGTAAACAATTGCAAGTGTCTTTCTCATTAATCCAAGAGGTACATGAGTACAATTTTTGGTAGAGTTTAGTCATACCAACCCTGAGGGATGAAAATCCAAAGCTCAATGCCTACATTTATAGGAAGAAAGAAAAGTTAGGGAGAGAAATTTTGGTGTTGAAGGGGTCATTAATGAGCACAATTCCACTCATAATAGTAGTTATAACCACCCTATGTTTATGCTCCTTAAAAAATCTTAATTGATCAGGCCACCTCAAAAAATAGTTACAACGATCATACCATTTATTCTCCCACTTATCCCTACATTGATGCTCTTTTAAAATATGTTAACTAATCAGGATCCATTATAGAACACACTCTTTACCAGAAGCTCAACCATATCATATGTTTTGGACATGTATCATCATCTCATTTGATCTCATAAATTTTCTTTTAGTGTTGACCATTGATCCTTGACCTGGGCTTCTCATATTTTGCTAATTATAAGCTCTCCATTCATTTTGTGGGCCCTACAGTCAGTCTTGGTTAGTTCCTACACTTGTGCCACATGGAAACCTCATATTCATTTTTAGGAACATTGAATTTTTGACCTTATACACATCATAGATATTCTTTTGCATGGTTTGAATGTGAACCATTGATGACCTTGGTAGTTACTATGGTCATGATACTTGGCAGCTTCTCATTTGTTCTTAGGATCTGTTGACTAGTTAACCATTTGCTCATCATTGATCTACTTTGGTATGATGGATCACACACCATTGATCAGCTTAGACCCACTGGCTTCATCAGTTAATACACACCATTAAATATTTGTATGGGCACCTGAGATCTTACCATTTGTCATTTGCATGTTCAAACTTATGATACACTAACCTTTTGACTACGAGCTCAATGTTGATCTTTGATGCATGATTTAACATGCTCCATTGGATCTTCAGGACCCACTGACATCATCCTCATCCACTCATCATTAGATCTAATCTATGCTTCCATGATCTTGATAATTTTTAGTAATGCATTTATAATTAGGAATATTTGAATCAAAATGGTTACTTTATGATGCTTGAACTTAACATCCCTATGCACATCACCTTCTGTTGAATTGCTCTTGCATGATGTTTCAATGATGGTATGGTTCCTCTAGTGTTTAAGTTAGTTATTTTTTGTTTAAAATAAGGACACTATGGGGTATATAAAATCAAGCTAAGGCAATGGTCATCAATGCTTCGAATGATAGAGGTTAACATTTTGGCTTGTGAGGCCAAAATGTTAACAATTACCAACACCTCAGTTTTCTCATATGTTTGCATTGGTCTGATGTTTCCAAGTGATGTATGTGGACTTGTAAAGTATATTCATCCTTATCACATGGTTTTCAATCTAGTTGGCACATGTGAACATGAAAGGATAGGCAGAACCATCTCATTGTGCTAAAGAATGAACACTAATGCCCTGAGAACATGGTTTTCACAGTTGCAGATTTTATCCTTATGCAAGTGGATTCAGATCAAAGGTGATATACCTATTTTCAATCTCTTAGAACATGGTGATGGTCTAATAGAATCCAATGGACCAATGGAAATCTCAAATCACTTGAAAACAATTGGATTTGAATATTGAACTTACATACATAGCCATACCTTCTTATAACTGTCATTTACAACCAAGTCATATGCTTTGAGCTTTGTGATAGATTTCCATCATCTTCAAAGCCTATAACACATTCTACCAATACAAAAAAAAGGTTGGGTTTTTAAAATAGTGAGACTATTTACCACAATCAAACCTAGATGGAGACCTACAAAAGTAATAATACTACAAAGGTATGAGGCATTGAGAAAGTGAGAAGAGATTCCATTTTTGAAGAGATATTCAAGATGACAATAATAGGACAAATCCATTGAAAACAGGTTGGAGGTTGGTTGGAAAATCAGTTCAATACCTACATTCAGTCAAGATCCCTTAAGAAACACACACAAAAAGGTGCAAAGTTTAAAAGTTGCAAATGGGAACATTTACCTTAATCTCTCTACAAAAGGTCTCTACTCCATATAATGTCATTATGTTTATGAAGATCCATGAGGTCTAGATAGGTTTGATGGTTTCCTTCTTGTAGCATGTACCTAAAGGTAACATCTTGACACAAAAGATTTGTTATCTCAATGGAGAATTATGGTGTTTAAGGTTCCAACTAAGTTAAGTTCTTGATTGAAACACTCAGACAAATATAGTGTTATTAAGCCAAAAGGAACTTGTAGCATTGAAATGCAATAGTGACTTACAGTGCATCGATAGTAGAGAGAATGTGAGCATGGTTCCAAAATATAGATGAACTTATTCAAGTTTGAGATGGCTCTAGTGACTTGAATAGTAAATAAAGGTGTGTAACATGATGCCTAAACACATATCACCATATACAGGAATATCTCATATTCTCTAAGCAATACCTACAGTTTGGTTCACATAGTAGACCAACCTAAGTTAATGAAGAATGCAAGTTTAGGATGTTGACAAAGCTATAAGATGGAATTATCACTCTTAAATCAATAACATCACTTTTCTATGTGATTCTCAGAGGCAGGGAGATAGAATAAGGAGTGATATAAGCTATGTTGCAAAACCTCAACCTATAGTCAGTCAAAATCTTGTAAATAGTCCTAACATGCCTAAAATCTAGTCATGAGATATTGTGATGTTGAGGGCTCTATAAGCATAGTCAAAACTTGAGATTTGTTACATAAGGTCATCATGACCTAAACTAGACCTCCATGGTCTCAAATTTGGCCATACTAATAGGGGAAGTGTCTGCTATTTTATCATAGACATGAGGCACTTCACAGTCAGTATAACCTGTAGACCTAGTATGTGAATGGAAAGAGGATGAAATGAGGAGTCTTAGAAGTATTGTGAGATGATTTTTAGGGTTGAGTTAAAGATGAGTGGTTTTTTATAAACACCTACAGTCACTACCAATACTCAGAGGTGGTCATATGCACAAATACAATCTAAGCCTATTAGTCCTATAACTGAACATGAACCCTAATGGATTATAACTTCACTCATAACATCATGAGATATTTCCAAACCATGTGAGAGCCTTCATGGGAGAGTGGAGAATTCATGAGAGTCATTGGTTTGTAGAAATCAACCTAAAATTTGTCATTTTGGCCTAATTCTCTCTCAGAGGCATATAAAATACATAGTAGAAATCAAGAAGCCATTTTATTTCACTCACATTTATATGGATGATCTACATGGGACCTCAATTACTTGGGGAGATTTGATGGGGGTCATGAACTCAAAACTAGTGGAATTGGTTAGGGGGTTAAGGCCTTGATTTTTATGAATAATCATTAACAGCCTAACCCTCCTAAAACCCTCTCAAGAACTCAATGAACAAAATATGAATGAAACTACATCTATAAGGGGTCATTTGACCTATAAGATGATTTGTACTTATTTGGTACTCTCTCAAGCTTTGTGCCACCCAGTTATTTTGTATTATCACTTGTAAGGATAGGCCTAATTCTATGTTTTTTACTAAATTTAAGGTGTTTTATAAGTACATAATTGAATTGATAGGTGAAGACTATTATGTAAGGTGTGTGGAGACTTGTTATAACTCCTCAAAATCAATTCTCCCCTCAGTGATACATGAAAATACCTCGACTAAGTTAGTTATTGTAGGCAATCTTGAACAAGACAGTGAGAAGTGAAGTGACTACCTAAGTTAGAGATGAGAAGTATGGTTTAAAGTTTTCATTAAAGTCTATGATAGACCAGAGGATAAATATGGCCTTGATGAGTTGTATAAAACATATGTAATGAACCTTTTTGAACATTTTTAGGTCATCCTAGTGACAAATGTGAGAATTCAGGCCCATAAGGCTAATGAGTGACTGCAAAAATGAGTCACAAGTGACAAGGATAAGGTCATAAATTGAGGTGTATATGAATATCACAATATTTTTTCCAACTTCCCAAGTTATATCATATGTGTTAAATACTTTTATGGTAGTTATGAATAGTCAAGTGGACTCCTCATTGAGAAGAGTAGTTTTAAGGACATGAAGGGTCTCTACACCAGCTTTAGGAGAATGATGTACTTTAGATGGAAACTTATTCAAGATAGCTCTATGACCTATTTTCCACCTCATTCTCTTACATTATAACTAGTTTTCACATCTTGACACTTGGAATTATGACTGTCCAACTTCACTTCTTCTCTCTCCTCTCTTATGCTTTGTATATTGAAGCCATTTTGGCACTGTAAAGGAATCCATAATTGGTATGGAAAAGCCTTGATGGTTTCACATCTTGTTTTAAATTTGAATAAATTTATGAAGTTGATTTTGTCTTTGTAACTCTTTCTTAAATATCTCAAATAGTGTATTTGGATGACAACTGATGGATGTCTTCTCCTTGCTTCTATTATGCTCTTGTATGCATTGTGTGAGTAGTAGCATTTATTCTAAAAGGTTTCATGAAGTGTATTATTTATTAAGGTATATTTGAAGTGTGAGAGAGATTATTAGTGTCTAGGATCATACCTCCTTTTCACCTACCTTTAGATATGCATAGCAATTTACTTCTATGTAGAAACAGTTATGCTAGAAGAATATTGAGTTGAGGTCAGTTTTAGTAGTCTTATTTCTTAGTGTCAATGTAGGTATGTATGTGGAGTTATCTTTGGTGTATCACCCTCAATAGTATAGGTTGATTTTATGTTTTCTTCTTCTCTTTTCACCCCCAATAGTGATTAACCTAGTATAGTGTGTGAGCCTAAAAGATATATCAAGGGAGCTAGCCCTTTCAAATCTAGATATCAATCTCTTGTAGTAGCTTGTCTATGTGTAGAGATAGTTCTAGGTTATCCCAAATTTGAGGTCTCCTTAACTTCTCTACGATGTAAATTTGGGATATAACAGTAACCATGTAGCATATAGAAGAACATGTCTAGGTAAATGTAGCGTTGAAGCGCACAAGACAATGTGATCACATGAAGCCCTAAGATGCATGATAACGAATATGACAACATATAGATAGTAGTAGTATAAGATCAACAAGAAAATTAAGTGCACACACAAAAGCAATAAAAACCAAATCAACATACAATGGTTATAGGAGACTGCAAACAAGGGGCATATTCAATTGCCACATAATTGAGGGGACATGACTTAGTTAAAAGTCCATAAAAGTAATAATGACATATTCAAATGTCAAAGAAAGCACACATAGGCACAGAGGCCATAAATAGAGGAGCATATTTAAATGATCAAACAAGTAAAAAAATAGCAAGGCAAGACACTCAAGGACATGCATAAAGGGGAGCATAAACAACCAACATAAATATATCATAGTATCTCATGGATCAAATGTTTTAGAAAAAAATGTTAAGTGCATAATATATCAAGTACCCTGTGAAAGATATAATCATAAATAAAGGCATATGTAAGTACATATATGAGCTCACAACATGATAATGTAAAATGACCATAAAATGATATAACTTGGAAGTATCATGATCATATAGGTGGATACCCTTAATGTCCATATGACACGAGTAGAGGAAAGGCCCAACATTTAAAATAGGAATATATCATGTATATGTGTATTCTGTATCACACTCAAATATAAGTGTGAAACACATGTGTATGTTGAAGTCACTGATATGCCATCCATCAATATGGAACTAATGAATAGATGCCAAGGAACCAATAAAGTATGTAGGTGCCAAAAATGTTTTTAGATTTTTGAATGTCTTTTTGATTCTTTTGGTATTTTTGGAATATATGAAGAGGAAGATCGTCCTATAATCCCATCCAAATAATGGTCATAGGTATCTCCCCACTCAAAAACGGGTGCAAGGAATTTGTGGTACTATTAAGGAGCATGTGTAGATGTAATATCTATCATTATAGTGTATGTGATGCTCTATGTATGTATAATAGGACGTTGAGGTGATGAAGTAGAAATAAAAGGAAAAGGGGTTCATGGAACCCCTATCTGTGTGTTTTGTGGTTTCTTTAGAATAAAAATAGTAAAAACATGTTTAGGTACTCTTGATGTTTGAATATGGTGTGTAATAGAAGATGGGGATTTGGTGGAATCCACTATATATATTTGATGTAATGGTCTCTCAAGCACTAACCACCCAGTAAAGGGGATTGTACATTGCTTACCCTTTTGTGGTGGTTTAACCTTATTACATTTAATAGTTATGTGCCTAGGTATAAGTTCTTATTATTCAAGAGGATGCTCATATGGGATTCTAGAAACTATAATTACTTGATTGGGACAAATGTATTTAACACACCCATGCACTGTAAAAGGTATTGCTCAAAGTTTATGGATCCAAGGTCTTCTTAGTAACATATCAAAGATTCATGTAAAAGGTATAACTAAAAAAGGTATTAACCATGTGTGTGGAACCAACTTGTAAAGGTAGGTCAATCTCACCAAGTACCTTCTGGGAGGTCCCATCAAATGCTCTAGTTGATATAATGGAAGGATGCAAATCATGATGAGTATAACCCATATGCACAAGTAATGTCATGGTGTAAACATTTTCACTTGCACCATTATTAATCATAACATGTGGATAGGCTGGTGATCAAGGAATTCTTGAATGAATAAAGAAAGAAGATCAGAGTCATTATCCTTGATCTTAGTATCATCAAAAGTAGTAGAAGGTCTATGAACCATAGAATGTATATGTTGTGTATAAGCACCAATAATCCCATTTAATGGGTGCCTATAATGTGATGAAGGAGGGTGTGCATTATATGCCATTTGCATTTCTATTTCCTTCTTAGAATGGTCTTGTAAATAATTGTTAAATATTTTATGTTTCTGGTGATCGCCAGGTTGTGAACCTGATTCCTTGGGAGGATCATCAAATGTAATATTTTGGTCATCAACAAGGACTTGGATCTTTACTTCAAGGTAAAACATTTGTTCATAGAATGTCTTAGTCCTTGGTGATAATCACAATAAGCATTTACATCATATCCTTTGGGTAGAGGTCTATTCATATCAACCTTTATAGGAGGAGGGAGAGATATGAGATGACACTTTACTGACTGTGGGAGTAATGAAGCAGGAGACTCAGATAAGTGTTTAAATCATCTCTTTGGTGTATTAGATAGGATAAGTCGATTAGGTTACCATGAAATTGCATTAACCATGTTAGTTGTTTCCTTTTTAGGCTCAAGAGGTTTTACCTTATAACTTGGTTTGATTGTAACCCTAGTATTGGATGTAGATGTAGCTAGTGTGTTTGCTACATACTTGAGATTATTCATTGAAATAAGCTTAATTTCATGGTCTCGTACAACATGGCATAAGTCATCAAAAAATTCAAACTTATTAATAATAATGGACTCATGTAAAGGAGTGAGCAAACTTTGCTTGAATATGTTTTTCAACTCCTCATCTACCATAAGATTGGTCATTTTAACCAGCATTGGCTTGTACCTCAAGACATATTCATTTATAGGTTCATTTGTTCTTTGTTTGATTTTTGCAAATTGAGCATAGGAAACCTTTTCTAAAATATTAATGGAAAAGTGTGCCAAATACTAACCTATGAGAGGTTCAAATGCTTTCATGAATTGGAGAGGTAAATCATAAAACCACCTAAAATCATAGTCCTTGAGGCTTATTGGGAATAATTCGGTCAAAATTTTATCATTGGCGGTATAGTCAAGGCATGTTGTATAAAAGGATTAAATATGTTGTTTAGGATCACGCTAACCATCATAAAATGTGAACTTCAGTGTAACAAAACCAGTTGGCAAAAGGTGCAAAGATATCTCAAGTACAAGAGGGTTGTGTAACACATCTTAAGAATCAATAGCATGAGGAAATTTTAAAGCATTTTGTTTGATGTTTGTAACCTTGTCCTCCAAGGTCTTTATAACTTGAAGGAATATTTGAACTATGGAGCCATTGGGATTTAGATTATCAGGTTGAGTAGTCACCAAAGGGGATGTAATCATGGTTTGAATGGGCATAGAAACTGATATTTGAGTTGAAACATTTATTAGCCCCATGGTAGATGTAACAATAGTAGTTTCAAGAAACAAGGTTGAATACATATCTCATGCCCCCATTAGAAGTATTAGGTTTTAATGTGCTTAAGGGGAGGGTTTTTGGTATATGGGGATGACCCATAGTTTTAATAACACAATCAATAGATGGACTTGTTTGGTCATCTATGCTTTTTGTGTTATCAGTTTCTAAAATGTTTTTTAGGATTTCAACAAGATCTTTAGGGTTTTGATGAATACACTCATGAAATAATGCAATTGCTTTGCACTCGCTCATGATATATTTGTTAATGTGAATTGGTTTGATTAAACTCATGGTTATCATTATCAAAAGCTTCTTTTATGATAACCTCATCAGTATGTTTTTCATTCTCAACATCAGTATCATCATGATCCATGGGATTAGGTCCCTCATTAGTTTGGGATATCTTAAGTGGTGGTAGGGGATGTTTAATGTGTTTAATAGGCACACATCTAAATCTAGGGTTATGCCTAGGTTACATGTGAAATTATACAAGCATGAAATGAAAAAGTACATCAATTTGAAACCCTGACTAACTGAAAACCCTAGGAATTAAAAAAAATTGCACTCATATGGATCAGGTTAACCAAATATTCAACCCTAAAAATATAGATTGGGGTTATATAGGGTTAAAGGGAATAGAGATAGCTTAAGGTACAAAGGTAATAAGCTATCTCTATATAAATCCAATTATATGTTAAACTTAGATATAATATATACTAAATTCATTAAACCATTATAAGTTAAAAATAGTAAGTACAATTATGCTAGATATGGAAATGATAAAGAAGTAATGTGCTTAGTTGGTTCTGATGTTGATATAGTTTTGGATCTAGAATAGATAGGAAGAAAATTGGAAGAGGATTCTATAACTGTCTCTAAATTTTGGATTAAGTACGTCTGAAACTGTAGAAACTAGTGTCAACCTTGGATGGTTATGTCAACACTACTGTCTAAACCTGACGTAGGTGTCTTGTATGAAATACCTACTAAAAAAGAATGTAACCACCCAGATGCTTTTGGGTTTGTCTTCACCTTCACTCTAGTGCATTCATATATGGGTCATGGACTATCGTTCCTTGTGACATTATAAAACCCTAGTTCTTCATCTTCACAATGACCTTGGAGAAAAATGGGTTAGTGGGCACACGGTGTCAACTTGACCCCAGAGACTCCTCTGATAATGAGCATTGCTTACATAGTCAATAATCTGAAGAGGGTCTCATACTAATATAGTTTTCCCTTACATGTTATCTTGTGTGTGAATCATGTAATATGTGGAAATAAAGTACAATAGTGATCTAGCTTGTAACTTGTTAAATCAGACTCGAGCTACTCTTTCGATACTTCAGACCCATGTATGTGTTATCCCTATGATTATTATGAAAATAGGATAAAATAGGGAAGCTTTGATTATCGAGTACTTGATTGAATGCTTTGATAATTTGCCTTAGGACTTTTCTAGGTGTTTACTAGGTAAGGGATGAATGAGGGTTTATCTTGTATTTATATCAATCCCTTTGGAGAAATAACTCACATTATAACAATTCAACTGACCATTAGGATACATTTCATTTACAATTTAGATAAGTTTATGACATTTAAGTCAAAATATGACACCTGCATCAATGCAGGTGTCTGTTCAAGACACTAGTGTCTAAGGAACATAAAAGTATATATAGGCTCAAAACTTGCAAAGGTGGGAGATAAACATGTTTTAAGAATTATAGGCAAGATAGAAGGTCTAGGTCATCAACACAAGACTGGTCAAACCAAGAGATAGGCTAAGGGGCACAAGATAAAGCAAATGTAAGATTTATGAAAAGCAGGAAAGGTCTAAAACTGAGAGGAACAACCAAGGTCTAAGTTTACCAAGTGTACAAGACTAAGGTGTTATATAATCCATAAATATCATCTACAATGGATGGAAAATTCATCTCTTTTATTGTTATAGATAACAATCCTATTTACGAGCTCTTTCTTCCACACATTCGACTCATGCTACCAACCTTGTTAGAAATGCCAATAGAATTGGGTCTTTGAATCAAGCCTCGAGGGAAACAAATGCTAAAGTATGAGTTGAGTTTCAATGGAATATCCTACAACATGTGATGTTTCATCCCTTCTCATTTGTAAAGGAGATTAAATCTCTCTTTCTTAGGATTTCCCTTTGGGACCATGTTAGGATTCTCATGCTTTTCCCCATATCAAAGAGTGTTCATTTTTAATGAGTCTAGTCTCCTTAAAGTGTCTCCTCTATGGAATGCATCCAAGGTTTTATATACCTTGAGTTACACCCCACACCTCAAAACAGGGGCATATGATATGCTCATTCTACCTCTAGTTACACGATGATACATCAATCGTAGAGAGTTATAATTTTTCTTCCACATTTGGAAGCAATCTCAAAGAGTTATAAGGCATGCTTCTTCTTGCTTCCACATTTTGAAGTAGTCTTAGATAGTTATAAGGCATTTTCTACATGGTCTCCTCAATGAGACAAAGATTCAAATATATGGATTTCACAGAGATAGATTTAGAGTTTACACACAACCATACGTGTTTGTTTCTATTTGTTATTTCTTCTCATTGATTTTAGCAATTCCTTGGTTATCAATTTATATACACATTGATCCACTTGCAAATTTTTTCTTTATGTTTGCAAAAACCCATGTTTTCATATAAAATACATGGAAGGGTGGATGTGTGTTTTAGGACCTTGATATATTTTCACTGTGACAATGATGATGTTTGCACTACATTCTGAGAAGTGCATGCTTTACTTTATTTTTAAGGTCACATGAGTTGGACTTTGAGATAAGGTAACCTCTCCCCTCCTTTTAACTTCAAGAGCATTCTCATTTCCTATATTGACTTCAAGAACTCTTACAAGTTCCATTCAAAACATCTTTAAGCCCTCCTATATATACTTGTTTATTTTACTTTGATATGTATGCACACACACACACATCAAAGTGGGACATTATGTAGACACTTAATTTTGTCTCGGGGTAGTTTTAAATTTTAATTTCAATTGATTTATGGCAATTGTGCATGTGTTGATTATTGGTTCATAATAGGTTCTCATTGATGCATCGCTCTTATGTTTTGGGCCCTATTTTCCTCACTTGCTTTAAATATTCCATGAAATTAATTTTTATATTTATTTTAGGCCCTTGATAATACCATTGATCAACTCAAAATACCTAGGAAACCTATAAAACAATTATTTTTTTACCTCAATATAACTCTCGATGCTCCCAGAATGTTGAAAACATTATTTTAGGATCTTTCCTAGTTTTTTGATAGGGGCATACCGACATGCTCTTGGTCCCCTCTTTTGGGGTTCTTTGATCCCTTCCCCCCATTTATTTAGTTTTTGTGCCCCGTTTTGATAACTTTTTTGCCCTTTGTGTGTCAGTGTGAGTGTTAATATGGTATTGATTTGAATTTGATAAGTATATATATATACACAGGGGCATTACAACTTATAAGATTGGAATTCGAGAGCAAAAGGATCTCAATAAAAGGTCGAGTGTAATACATAGAAGTCTAAGGGAAAAAATAAAGTGATTAGGGTAGAATTTCTTTTTCTAAACATTCATATTGCATCATTGCCTTTGATCATCTAATAAAAGATTAGGGCTTGCATTGCCATGGTTGTTTGTTGAACTACATTAAGTGATGCTTTCTGAATTTCCCAAGGATAGGTGTTTGATTGAGGTAACCTTTCCCCCTCACCCGTAACTAAACAAATTTACAATGTTTTGTGAGGTTTAGAGAGAGAATTAGGGTTTCAAAGAAGGAAAAGTGTTTTTAGGGGATGTGTAGTGAATTATGACAAACACATTGAGTTTTTTGGAGCATAAAAGCAAAGGAATACATCTGTCAAATTCATTTATAAAAAGATACAATTTCCAGGTGTGTACACAATGACTAGGGGCATACTATCTTGATCTTCATAAATTTTTCAAAATTATTAGATCATGTAACAATTTTTGAGGTTTATTTACCTTCGTTCTTCAACCCATTTTTTATTGGTTTGAATCTCCTACAATATACAAGTTTAATACAATTCAATATTTATCTCAAAACTATAAATTTGTCCTTTTAAATTATTTTAGAACCTTACTTTATTACAATTATACATGCTATAAACCTCGTTCTAATACGAATTAGATACATGTTTATAATTTAATATAGTGTATTATTTAAATAAACCACTTACATTATTTACAAAGTCAAAATCTAAATTAAATATTGAAAACCATAAATAAGTTCAAGGCAACCAAAACAAATTAAAATGCACCAAATTGAGGTAAGGTAAACATTCCTTTGCCTTGTCTTTAAAATACCACTTGGCTTCATGAAGTAAGGTAATCATTCCTTTGCCTTCTCTTTAAAGTATCACTTGGTTTGGGAAGTATTATCACGATAGATATTTTCACACAAACGTACAAATAATTCTTAACAAGGGCCATGATGCGGTTATAGTACCTGTCTGTGAGAGCAAACATATAACTACAATCACTATCCCAATGGGCTTAGACATTGACATATATAGAGGCCCTTTCTTGTGGATACACCAAGTTTGCATATTGTAAGCCAACCCTATACTAATAATTGCCTACAAGGAAAATATGCTTATATTGAGTAAAAATGTATGTGCTCTAGCTATAATTCCTATCGAGTATGAAATGCTTATGACATCAATGTCACAATTTAATCTCCTTAGAATAGTTGATTACATAGTTCAAAATGTGGTGATGAAAGCAATGATTGACAATTCAACTGCATATCTTTGGAAAGTTGCCACCTGAATACATAATTTTTTTAAGAACCTATTGTTAACAAAACATGTTGAAGAACAAATAATTTTAGATAAACTAACTTCAAACTGGAACATAGAAATATTTAAGAACGTGCATAGACTAAAAAATACGAGTGAATCTCTTGTGAAATAAGGGATATTCAAGGGGGCGTATGTTCTCTTGAGTGAGGCGGAGGACAATGGCCTAGTTCCTGATAAAGTGACTTTTACTGAACTTATTGATGCACACCTTAAAATGGCAAATCTACAAACAGCTAGGGAGCTCTTTAGTGAAATGCAAGAGAGAGGTTTGTACCCATCCTATGTCACTTACAACACCCTTATCCATTATTAGGGGTAAGGAAGGTAAAATGAAGGTAGCTTTCAAGCTTTTGTTTGAAATGATTGAAATTATGGACTAACCTTTACCAAGTTTTAGCTATTGAAATAGTAACTTTTGGAACAAATATGAGGCCCTTCAACTTGCCACAAAAAAGAGATAAAGTAGGGTTTGTAGAAAGTTCCTAGTTGTGTCAGAATTAGCCTAGCAAAAGAATCCCAGATCATTCATTTTGGCTAGAGAGTAAAGCATGATCAGATCACAGAGTGCTAGATATCAGAAAGCCGCCTCAACACCATTGATTATGCTTATTAGTTTGTCCTTTGTATTATTGCTCTCTTTGGCCCTATTTTACAACATATTAATTAATGTGCTAAATTTATCGCCCTTTATAAGATGCACAATTTAAATTAACAAACATTAGAAAATCCAATTCGTAAAAATTTAAGACAATTTGATTGGCTACAACACATACAAATTATCCACTGCCTAACTGTAACTAGGAAAAACAATAAACCATTAGCAACATTAGAATACGATTTCACATTATAACCATCAACAATATTCAATTGGTAGTTAATCATAGTCATGACACATCAACACACTGAGGCCTTTCCAATAGTACGAGGCAGGTAGTGATAATTATTTACTTTAGATATTTTTAAACTATGTTAATTTTTTCTTGATTATGAAAATTTAATATGATTTAGGAAGAGAATGAAAATATTGGATGGTTGGGATCCTTTACTTGCTTTTACACTCCATCAATGACATCGCTTCATCTCTTTCCTCGATGGTAATGATAGTCTATGATGATTTTTTTTGATATCCCTAAAGGCATCACATAAAACCACTGAATCACATAAAATGTCGGCATCCCTACCCATATTTTGAAAATAAAACATATAGTGGATTTACAACACCGAGTAAGCATACATATAAATCAACGAGTTCATTTGACTAAGCAACCATGAGTAAGGAACATCCACATTGTCAAAATCACCTAGGGCACAATCTTGAGCTTAACCATTTGACTTTTCCATGTCATCAAAATCACCCAGGGCACAATATTGAGCTTAACTGTTTGACTTTCCATGTTAGGTATTTAGAAGGATATGTACCTTGATAAATGGATATAAGCAACCAACATCCTCACTAATCGAACTACAACCCTTTCGATCAACCCATGATACTTAAAATATTATAACACCTCTTATCTATGATATCCCCAACCTCCATTCAATAAGAAACAATAACCTTGACTAAGCTATATACATAGCAATTTTTAATTACAAAGAAGACTCAATTAATATACCGAACAATTTACTAATGAGATATGGATGAATTGATTAAAGTGGTTTGGTTGTGTCTAACCCCACCTAAATTAAAATCTCGTTAAACATGTTAAAATGATTATAAATATTGATAATGTTAATACACAATTATAAGAGGGTTTGTTAGTGACACTCATCATGATTTTATACAATTCGTTGGGAGATCTGGTAACTTCGAATTTACCAATAATTTGAAAAAAAAAAGGTACCTAACACTTTTTAATAAAAAAGAAGACGACGACTTAAACAGCGTTTGGAAAACCTAAAATTTGAATTGAGCGCGTTTTAACTAAAGGACGATCAAACCTCAATGGAGGGCCGAGATCGCGCCTACGGTACCGATCCGTGGCACAAGAAATCCGCCAATAGCAAGCCAAATGATTTTCTCTATTTAAAATACGAGGCTGTAGATCTTTGATTATCCAGTCTTTCAGCTTTATTTATTTTTAGTCGCTTGATAGTTTCAGACAGATAATCAATGGCACCCAAGGGAGAGAAGAAGCCCGTGGCCGAGAAAAAACCCATTGCTGAGAAATCTCCTGCCCCTGAAAAGAAGGCTCCCAAGGCCGAAAAGAAGCTGCCGAAGGAAGCCGGGGAGAAGAAGCATAAGAAGAAGCACAAGAAGAGTGTGGAGACCTACAAGATCTACATCTTCAAGGTTCTGAAGCAGGTGCACCCTGACATCGGGGTTTCCAGCAAGGCCATGGGAATCATGAACAGTTTTATCAATGATATCTTTGAGAAACTGGCTAACGAATCGTCCAGATTGGCTCGCATCAACAAGAAGCCCACGATCACATCGCGTGAGATTCAGACGGCTGTGAGGCTTGTTCTTCCAGGAGAGCTTGCAAAGCACGCCGTTTCGGAGGGAACGAAGGCTGTCACGAAATTTACAAGCGCTTGAGCTATGAACGATCAAAGCGGAAAAGTTTAATGGTGTTTATAGACACCACCTATAATAGGTTACGAATTTTCCCTTCATCTGATGTTATATTTTCTTTTATTTCTGCTGTTTTATTTTTATGTAAAACGACGCTGTAACAGGGTTGTTAGGTCATAACATCATGCTTTAATATTTAGATATCATAACATAATGCTTTAATATTTGGATCTGTAATTTTCAACTTCATTCATGCAACATGTAATAGGTGGAATTTAGATGTGTAATATACAATTTCATTACAGTAGGAATTTTATAGCAGCTGGATTTTGAAATTTATTTCTGTAATTTCTAGTTTCATTGTACGTATAATTTAAAAAAAAAAAAGAAAAAAAGAAGAAGTTATGCGAGGATCTTCAGTTTTCATACTGGTTATGGTTTTTTCTCCGTTCATTGCAGTTGGATCGTATTTTTATTTTTTATTCTTTAAATTTATAGGAGGGTTCTTCCTGATTATGATTTTTCTCCCCTTTTCTTGGTAAAGTTTTGGGGGTTTTAATCTTATATCTATCGTGTTTTTGGATTTTCCCCTCTTTTCTGGTAAAATTTTGGGGGTTTTCATTTCATATATATTGTGGAGGTTTT
The DNA here is from genome assembly GCA_037957365.1 of Torreya grandis. NCBI lineage: Eukaryota > Viridiplantae > Streptophyta > Pinopsida > Cupressales > Taxaceae > Torreya > Torreya grandis. The sequence continues at coordinate 454,294 of JARHVA010000773.1, read as the reverse complement.
TATCTCATATCAACTGTGTTGTTTTGATTTACCAGTAAGGGTTAAACTAATGTGATATTTGAACCGAATGATATTTATATTGAATATTTTGATTTGGGAAGTGTATTTTATCGGAGGTAGAGCTGTGCGTTGTGTTTTAAGCCCTGAATGATATTTATGTTGAGCACAATGGGTTTTTTTTTTTGGAAAATTTTATGTAACGTGATTTTGATTTAATGTATGATATTCATTTTGTTTATATGGTTAGAGATGTGCTTATGTTAAAGATGGAATGATGATGTTTATTTTATTATATTAATTTTGATAGTGAATATGTTTTCAGTTTTCAGGTTTTTTTTTTAAATTTTTTTGAAAAGGCTTTTTTCTATGTTAAATTTATGTCAACTAAAACATATTATTTTAAAATATAATTTTCTTTAATATAATTATTTTATTTTTTACATTTATTTTTATTTTTAGGAAATAAAAGAGAGAATTTTGATAGGCTTTCAAATGATAACAAATTAAAAAACTATAATTTAGTGAATAACAAATGATTGGACTCGAGATTTACAAAATCATTTGATATTGAAATTTATAAATAAAAGGAATTTGGATAATAAGATGAGGATGCTTTTCATTCTCTATTGAGAATCTTTTTTAACCATAAAAGTTTAGTAAGGTTTATTGAGAACTTTGAGAATTTTAGTAAGATATCAGTCCCACCATTGTGATATAAGTTTAGTAAGGTTTATTGAAAACCATTTTTAATTGTAGAAAGTTAGTAAGATATTAGTCCCACCATTGTTTATTGACAACTATCTTTAACTATATAAGTTTATCCCATGCTTGAAAATAATAAGAGTTGTGTAATACATGTTGTTAGGGAGAAATTAGGAGTATTTTTAATATAATTTTTGTTTGAAAAAATAAAATAAATTTGATTGGATGTCAATTTAGAATTGGTAGCTAAAACAATAGGAACAATCATGCAAATCTTCAGCCTCTTAGTTACTTTCCATGTCTTAAGCTTCTTTTTAAAGAGTAGCTTTTAAATTTTATTAGTAGTTTTTAAATTTTAATAATACATGAGACTTCTCTACTCAATTATAGATGTAGTAGCTCTTAACATGGGGACTCCTTTATGATAGATATTATAGGTGAAAATAATGTGGATGGTAGGATGAGAATGTTTTCTATTGTCCCTTGAGAACTGTTTTTTAATTGTATTTTTTGTGTTGAATCTCAAATTTTCTACCTTAAATCTTAATCCTTTTATATTGGATTTCAATTTTTCAAATTTGTGCACCTAACAATGGAAGTCTTGTTTTTGTTATGATGTTTTTGTAAGGGTATTTTGAGAGTGATAGTTAGTTGTAATATAGTGAGTGCTTTTATTTTCAACTTAAATTTTAAATGTCAAATTGTTATTTTTAAAATTATTTAATTGAAATCTTGTAATATTTTACATAAATCATGTAGTTTGGAGTACCTGATCCTTTTTCTTAACATTTATTTTGAGCTTTCTTATTATGTCATTGGTTAATAAAAAAATTGTTTAAAAAGTATTGAATAAATAATTATAGTATGTGAAAAAATTAAGATAAAGATTTTTAAATTAATATTTTTTGGTATTTTTTAAATATATATATTTAAAATATTTATGTTAGAATTGTATTTTATAAATAATAATAATAATGTATAAATTTTATCATAAATTTTTTATATTTGTAGGTGAATAATTTTAATTTACATGATGGTAAGATTGTACATTAACTAGCATACTTGTTGTAGATAAATTTATGTAAAAAAAGAAGATAGCACTCTTGATGTGCTTACTTCATTTATATCACAAATTCAATATAAGAATGATCAAACTCTAAGGTGGAAGAATTAAAACAAACTACTTGGAAGGAGAATGTTCTATTGAATTTTTGATTAATAAAGTGCACTAGCCTTAATTCAAATGAATGGAATGGAATAAATCAAAATGTTGTAAATCAAATTGTGATAAACAAAATGAAAATAGTAATATTGAATTAAAAAAAGTGCAATTGAAAGAAAAAAGACTTGACTATAAAACAAATGGAAAACTTAGTTATTTTTGTTTAATATTTGACCATGTGATGTTGATAAAAGGTTGGAATAGACTAATAGGGGCTAATTTTGCAAGTTCATAAATGCTGTGATTGAAGTTGTTTAAAGTCAAAATTGTCCAACTTGGGTTAGAATTGATTCCCACTATTGCCTTGAATTGATTGATCTTTATTTTTGTTAAAAATTAGAAAGCATAGGTCATGATCATCATTTGCAACAACTTGAATTGGATATGTATGCAAAGATTTGATTTTCAAATGTGTGTGGAAGACTTAAAAATAGTTTCTTCAAAGTTGAAATTGTAATAAGGTTTTACAATGACTCAAAATTTGTAAATAGATATAGAGTGGAGTGTATTGTGTTGAGTTAATTTCAATCTATATCATGATGATTGAATGTTGTTTATATATTCAATATTCTAATGAATGAATTCAAGTGCATACAATTTTCTCATTTAGAGTGCTTTGTATTTTTTTGATTATATGAATGTATTTAGAAATGACTTGAATATTTGATTATGTTTTGTTTTGGCTTTTGATAAAATAAGTTTTAAACTTGATTAAAGAGTGTTTCAAGTAATTAAAATCAAAATTAATAAGAATAGAAATGCTTTGCTTAATGTGGAATAGTGTAAATATGTTTTTGCATTGAAATTGTCAAGTATTTGAGTGTGTTTTTATAACAATCCAAAAGAGAAAACATTACATTATATATTTTAAAAATATGGATCAATTTATAAAGGTTCAAATTTGAAAATTGATTGTTAGAGGTTAAGGTCAATATTGACCCATAGAAGTTAAAATTGATTGCCACTATTGACTCAACTAGTCGATTGTGCTTGCAAGGAAAAATGTGAATTTTAAAATCTAAAATGTTTGTATAGATGGTTAGGGGTGTTTTAATAGTTATGACATTAAAAAAATAAATGATTAAAACACCCAATATGAGTGCATATGTATGAAATATGCCTCCATAATTTATACTAATGATTGAATTTTGAATTATTTTAAAATATTTGAAATTATATTTTACATCAATTTTTTTTGTTTTTTTGAATTTTTTATAATCTCATGTATGAAAAGACCATTGAAATGTCCTTGTTTCAAGGTGAGAGAATTAATTTTAAAAGTCATTCATTTTAAAAGAAAAGTTAATTGTAACATGAGTAGTAAATTGTAATTATTGAATAATGTAGCATATGTAAAAAATATATTAGCATAATAAGATTTGTATCATTGGAATTTTATATGTAATCTATGAGGAAAATTCATAGAAATATATTAATGAAATTCATAGTAATAGAATGTAAATTTAGTATTTCGTGTATTAGTGCATGATATAGATTATGACACTTATCAAATATAACAATTTCAATAAGCATAGAAAGACAACAATCACAATGTCATACAATCAGGCCAAGTGTTCCATACAAGAGATATTTTTAAATGTCACATAAAAAAAAAGTTGCACAGACAAGGTTAGGAGACATGCATAAAAAACATGAATAATGTTGTAAACAAAAGACATGTTCAAATGTCACACAAAATAAAAGGCCAAAGGCCATAAGCCATGGACATTTTCAAATGTTGCACAAAACAAAGAGCCAAGGGGCATAAACAATGGACATTTTCAAATGTCTCACACACCAAACAAGATTTCATGAAAATGTTTAAATAATTGCACACACAGTTTTAAAAGACATTCACCATAGACAAATAAGCTCTATTCTACCATGTACAATTAATAACATCAAAGGAATATAGAACTAGAAAATAGTCTAAACTATTTATATGTAATGTAATTATATCTTGTAAAATAATATATCAATATACACAATATAAGATAGAGATATTAAGAAAATATTTGTAGAGTATATATTTCATCGATGACACTTATAAATACCATAACTTGTGGATAAGATGTCCCCATATTAATAAAGTGTTTTATCAAATTTAGAATTTATAAAAAATTTAAAGTGTTAACATTAATGTGAAAAATCAAAAGAATAATATAATAATAATAATAAAAAAATTCACTGATTTGGAACTAATGTATTTTACAAACTTACTAAAAATATCAAAGTGTAATAGAGACAATAAAGACTTAGTTAGAAATTGTATTTTTAGAAAGAATTAGAGTATAGAACTTATTGTGCAAAGTGGTTTGATGTTAGGAATCAATAATTAGATCTAGGCTTAGACAATAATGCCATAGGTAGAACACTAGAGGGGTGGCACCCTTGTTTAATATGTATCACTCCTATCCACCTATAATTAAAAAATTAGGGTTTTTAGGTTCTCCGTGTCTTCATCTACGAAGCTTGTATATGGTGTTGGACATTGTGATCATTTGCAAAGACCATTGTATGAATGATTTTCTTTCAAAAACCCTAGCTCCTTCGACATGTGAAGACCAATGCAAATCAATGGAATAAAAATAGGGTAGCGGTTGACATTGGGTGAGACTTCAGCACCCCATGTATTGAGTGTTATTTACATACCAATACTTTGAAGAATGATCAAACTTCATGTAGTTATCCTATTATAGGATGGTGTGTGAATAATTGATTCAATATGCTAAATGATGGTACAATATTAATGTGATTAAATGTCGTAACCATGATTTGTGACTTGTGTAATGTATTTAAACTTGAACTTTGGGCTATTAAGACTATATATAATCAAAATTGAGAGAAATATGTATGTTGCTCTCAATGTGCAATTATAATTTTGGTGTTTTCGATGTGAAAGCCTTTTACTAGATGGTTTGAAAAATAATTAGTCATTGTAGACACCATAAATCCATACACTTGCGCTTTTGAATGTCAAAATACACCTAGACTTACTCTAGGGCCTCTTTGGGACCAACCTACACCTATTAGAGTTAAACCAACCAATCTGCATTCAGTTTCATCTAATTGAATAAATTTGACTTTTAGTCCTATGGACTCTAACTATCGATGATTAGCGCTGAGAACCCTTGATCGTCGGTCCACCTTTTAGCCAAGAGCATGCAAGCTCCATCGACCCATTTCTAAATATAACTCGATCAGGGTCCATTTTTTAGCCAAGAGCATGCAAGCTCCACCGACCCATTTCTAAATATAACCTTGTCTAATTTGTATTGTGAGCATTTATATGCACAATTGCATCTTGCTTGTGCTTATAAGAGCGATAAGTTTGGGAGGTTAAATCCATCTAAATTAATTATCAGGGGATTTAAGACTTTTTTTTGCAGGCAATCAACATCATCAGTGTTATCAAGCATTATCAGTCATCTTAGTGAGAGCCAACTCATCATCGCCTCTCAACCAAGCTAGTAGGTAGCATTACTCTACTGGAATCAAGCTAGATTCTATCGACAGGTTAATTGCCTCAACCACTCATCTAATTGACTTCTGTGCTTTCTTATTTGTAGGTCTTCTTCCTAAGCTTAATAAGAGCTCTTCATAATCTTTTGATTCAACACGTGCACAAACAAGTTTTCCAACCAGATTTAGGAGTTTGTTTTTGTAGATCAATCAGGGCAATCAACATCATCAGATTTATCAAGCATTCTCAGTGATCTTATTGAGAGCCAATTCATTGTTGCCTTTCAACCAAGCTAGTAGGCAGCGTTACTCTACTGGAATCAAATCAGATTCTACCAAGGTAATTTTTTCAACCACTCACCTAACCAACTTCTGTGCTTTCTTATTTGTAGGTCTTCTTCCCAAGCCAAATAAGAGTTTTTCACAATCATCTGATTCAACACGCGCACAAATAAACAAGTTTTTCAACTATATATGTATCGAGTTTCTTCTCTCTTTTTTTGCATTTATATGCTCCTCTCTATCTGTGCACATAATTGAAACTATTTTTTTTTTGGTTTTAAAATCCATTGCATCCATTGCTTGCTTTTAACATTAGTTCACTTTGAATTAAAATAGAACAATCTTATTGTAGTATCACTTTTGTTGCACACACTGGCCAGACTGCGATTTTATCACCTAGTGGTCACTTTTTCCATTCTCGATAATCCTACTTAGAGGTTATTACCAAGGGGAGAACCAACTGAACACTCTAGTTGAGTATAAACTCCGGATATCAATATATATGAGCTAAGCACCCGACACTCTTATAGCTACGGGATTGTGAAGTGAGGGGGTAGGGCCCAATACCAAGCCACGTATTAATTCCAATACATATTTTTTTGAGCACCTAAACAACTCAAAGCCAATCATAGACTACTTCTATAGTCCCTGATCTACAAACCAACTTCTATCACACATTCTCATAAACAAAGGCATAAGCCAAAAGCGAGATTAAAACTAACCTCTACGCTTACGTACTTTATAGTGTGTGTCTTGATTCCCTTGATCATTTTATTGTCTTCTTCTTTGAGTGATGAATTTGTTTTTGTTTTCTTTCCCCTTTTTCTTGTATGGTTCTCACTCATCAGCAATGAAGAGACCTAGTAGAACAAAACCCGTCACTTAAATCAACCTCTTCTACCTCCTCATCTATGGAGTACGTCTCCAAGGCAGAAGATTCAACTCGTCCATTGGGAAGCTTTACTTTTCTTCAGGGATTTCCTTAAGGAGGAATGAATTTTATCACTTTTTAAGACAATAATCCAGTTTCCCTTTAGCACTATCTTAACACCTCCCCTCACCATAACCCAGCTTCAACTCCACCTCAGGTTCCTCTTTATGGCATGCCATCCCACCTTATGAAGGGTATCCCTCTTACCGTGATCACCACCCAACTTTCAACCACCCAGGTATCTTCGTCTACTAAGCCTTTTGATGCTACAGTTGAAAACCAACCTATCCAACCAACCACTACCCTTACACCTTCCGTCCCTACTAATGATTCCTCTACCTTGGGGACAACCCAACCATTGACCCATCATGCTCCACTTCTTGTTGGAGCACCCAGCACCGACACTACCAACCTCCCCTCTATCAAACTTAACCCATCAGTGAATACCCCTTTACCAAGTTTAGGGTCATCTATCCCTTGTACTTTACCACCCATTAACACAAAGGTCACAACCTCATCTCTTGTCACTAATCTAACTACCACCCATACGTGGTCCACAGGGACTCCTTAACAGTTACCTATTGCACTCAATCTAGGATACATTCCTAACCCACAAGGGTATGTACCCACTACCCAACCACCGTCATCCACCTACCCTACCCAACTTATAACATCCACATTCTAATATGTGACAGCGTCTCAACCACTAAACAATTATTAATATGTTGTCCAACCTCAACCACAATATCAACTTACAATCCTTTTGGTGCACCACCTCAAACTGATTTAATGAAAATGCTCATAGACAAGATGACCAATCTTGAGTCATCCATTTAAGGGGCTCATAATGCCCTATCCTATGATCAATTTGTAACAAACCCATTCATTCTTCTATCCCCATTAGAGCTTACCCTCATCAATGGGAGCTTCCAAAATTTACCAAACTTTAAAGCAAAGAGGACCCCCAACAAAACCTTAGGGATTTCAGGTATGCATGTTACATGATTGCTTACGATGATGCCCTTCTCTTTCGAACCTTCCCCATGTCTTTATCTGACCCAGCACTCAATTGGTACAGTGCTTTCACCAAGCATTCTATATTTTCTTTCACCCAACTAGAACAAGTCTTCTTAGATCACTTTTTCATTAACATTTCTAAGGTCTCTATCACGGACCTCTATTCTATCAGGGAATTTGATGATGAGTCCATTGCCGATTTTGTCGCTCGTTGGAGAAGCTTGATTAATCAACGTTCATTTTTCCTGTCTCAACTTGAACTTATAGAACTTTTTGCTCAAGTATGTGCCAAACATATATCTTCTACATTGCATGTCCAAAGCCTCAGAACTTTTGATGAGGCTTCTACCATGACATGTAAGCTAGAAAATCGGGCCATAGATGAGGGTAAATCAAAGTTACGAAACAATAACTCTACCTTCAAGACCAACAAAACCTCTTCCTCCAAACCAGGCAACCAAGCCAATACCAGAACCAAGACCAGGGGAACCATGAATGCCGTCATCCTTAAAACTACCCCTCCACCCAATATCAATCAACAAAATTCTCCCATTACTTTCAATCAAAATACAAGGAACCCAAACCAAAGCAACCAAAAATAATTCACTCCACTTAGAGAATCTTATACCTTGATTCTGGAGAAGCTACTAAAAGCTAACCTTATACAACTTCCACCCATCAAACCTCCTTAGTAGTTTGATTCTTCTCATCTAGCACTTGCTTGGTACAATGAGAATGACCTCTGTGCTTTTCATCGGGTAATTAAACATGACACCAACGGATGTAATACTTTCAAGAATGTTATTCAAAGTCTTATCAACAAAGGGGAACTCGTGTTGGATAATCCCAATGCCCTTCAAAATCAAGCTCTTGACATTTTCAGGAAACCTTTTCCTAACCATGCCCTTGTCAAAGTCGAGGATAAACAAGCCAAATATTCTCATGATGCCCACACGGTCAATATGGTCCTCGATGTGCCTATCATCCAACCTACCTGCTTTTCCCCCACTTTGTCTATCGAGGTGGCGAAGCCACTTTCCCTTCGGAGGCCCAAACCAAGGAGGTTCTTTTTTCCTTAGCTTTACTCATAAAATCTTTGGAATCATCAAGTGCCCATCTAGATAGCCAACCCAAACAAAAAATCATTCTTAACTCACCATCTCCCCTAACTACAGACCAAGACACACCTATGGATATCATACCTAGAGGAGAAGTGGTTCCACCGACACCTCTAATGGATGAGCTATCTATCCAAACCCTACCTCCCTCACCTTAGGAAATCAACCAACCTACCAACCATCCTCCCCAAACTACAAGTCTATCCATTGTATCCACTACCCATGGATAGAGACTAATACACAAACCTTTTTCCACATTAGTACAAAAATTTAAATTTGCCTTAAACCCAGACATGGGTCAATCCACTTTTTTGGAAACACCTAGGACTCGCTTACATCAACAAACCTGAACCTTCTAGCACGACTCTAACCAACCAATCCATCATCTCTACACCACCTCATAAACCAATCAAAACTTCTAACAACCCCTCACCTTCTCAGTTAACCAAAACAACTTCCACCTCACCAACCAAACCTTTCAAAACTCTTAGTGCCTTCCCTACTCGAAGTTTGGTTCACCCATCCTTGAAAGTGGAATTAACCTCGCCCAAGCCTATACCCAGGTATCGACCCATACCAACCAAGGGGATGAAAACATTGAAGGGACGCATGACTAAGACTCTACCTCCCTCTACCTTACCCTCTATCTTAGGGCCTCACCCTTCCACTTTACTTAAAACATAACCTCCCTTTAACATATGTCACCCATGACCATTGGTTACGTCAACCCACTTATTATCTGATGAGTCAATATTTATCGAATTGCCAATAGTCAGACCATCAAGTTTGGCCACCCTAACTACCAACATACCTAGACCAAAGCCATCAATGAGAAACACCACCTTACCCAAACCATCTTTCACCAAACCTGCCGCCACCAACACACCTATCTTACCAACCTAAACCACAATCTGTAAAGCTTTCTTACCTCTCTATACAACCATTCTTCAAAGACTATTGCAGACCTCCTACATCACATTACCTCCTATTAGGGATTTCGATCCTCTCAGTTCAAAGTTGACCTGGTACAATGATCGTCAAATCTGCTCCTATTTTAGGACATCTGGGTGTGACACAGAGAATTACAAAGCTCTCCAAGCCATTAATCACCAACTCTATGGTGAGGATGATCTTTTAGTAGATGACCTTCCATCCATTCCTCCACCACTGCACCCAATACCCAGTCACCAACACATTCCAAATCCCCCACTCTCACCTCATAGTGATGAAGAATCTACCCAACCCCCCATCACACCTTACCCCTCTATCCACACCATTAATGTGGTCACATGATCACAACAAAAGGATAAAAAGAAAGCCAAAACATCCATTCCATGGATGTACCCATTGACTCACCCTAAACCAAACCAGATCCAAACCTCCATGTCTACAACTAAGCCCAAAATTACCATCTTAGGCACTTTAGAGGCTAACCCTTCTGAATCTATCAGGTGGGTCATCCTTAAACAAATTCACCAGACCCCAGCTAAGATGAGCCTCTACGATCTCATTTCCACCTCACCTCACCATCGTTAGGCCATGATCGAGGCTATGCAAGACATTGAGGTTAGACCAGGAGACTCCTAGCCTATAGAAGCATTCGTCAACGTTATCCAGCTCTCCACCCTTGTTACCTTCAAGGACTCAGAGATACCTTTTATCCACCCTGAAGACCTGAATCCCCCCCTTTTTATTATAACTCACATCAATCAAACCCACATCAAATGGGTTATGATCGATGGGGGAGCCAATATCAACATCATCTCTTCCCATGCCTATGAGTAACTCAAGCTACCGAACAATGTCATGTTTGAAACTTTAGCCATCCTTAGATCCTTTAACGACACTATGACCACTACCTTGGGAACTGTCATCTTTCATATTCGGCTAGGACTTTGCATGCTCCTCAAACTATTTTATGTGGTCGAAGGTGAATTCCAGTACAATATTTTACTAGGGAGACCTTAGATCCGGGCCATGGGTTGTGTACCTTCTACCTTCCATCATTGTGTCAAGTTTGAACACGAAGGTCAAGTTGTTACCATACACGTTGACCGTATCCCTTTTGTAGCATGTAATATGACCTATTGACCTAATGACGTTCTTCTACATCCATCCAAAGCACTACAAACAAACACCAAGCCCTCACTCATGAAAGCCGAAGCCATTACTTCCCCTTCTACTGAGATATCTACCAGTTCGTCTATCCCCATGGACTAGATACCCATCACCGATCCTTTGGAACCCACCTTTCAACGCCTTACCCTTGGAGAATATTGCCTCCTCACCCTTGACACCTTCCAAACTCCCCAAGAATACAAAAGGCTCAACCACCAACTAGGTTATGACCCCAACATTAGAGCCATTACCCCCTTGGGGCCTTCGAGCTGTAAAACCCATTTTATCTATGGGGGAATTGACAAGCCACTTCATGCTATCGACACTTCTTTTCCACCTTAACCATTTACCTCCACCTTCTCTTATTTGGACAACCCAAACTTTGTCAAACTATACTTTCACAGGTGTGCTTGGAAGGGATTTGGTTTAGGACGATATGAGCATGACCCACACACGTTGACCTTGATTGAGACCTAAAAGCCTCAAGAGAAACACAACCTTGGCTTCATTCTACCCAATAAGAAGAAATCCAAATAAACTACCTCTACCATTGTTGAAGAAGAGAAGTCTTCCTTACCAACACCCCCTCCACCTGTGGGTGAGGATGAGGACATCATCCCACCTAATTTTTTTTTTCATCAACATGATTACCCTCGACCCGCTGACTTATCAAAAATAAGGGGCATCCGTATCTATCCCTTTAATCCATCCTAAATTGGTAGGAGAAGACTCTCCTACCATTCATACTATTTAGTGCCAAGATGATGATTCCATTCTCACTTACCTTGGTGCCCCTAATTCCTCCATCCACAAATACTTACCTTTGGATACCTCAACCATGTTGAATGAACCCACCATGGATATTGACATAGGCACTCTGGACAACCCCCATGTTGTCAAACTAGGCCAAACTCTCACCCCTATGAAATTACAGGACTTCTCTACCTTCCTCCAGGACCGCAGTATTGCATTCGTATGGTCATATGCCAACATGCCCGGTATTGACCCAACCATTACCACCCACAACATCATGACTAACCATGATGCCAAGCATATCAGACAAAAACTCCATCACATGCATCCTTGCATAGCTTGATCTGGGCAACAATTTAGGCAATAATTCAGGTGACAGTTCCACTCCAATTGATGACGGAACTTCTCGGAGCCATAACTTTTGCACCGTAGGTCCAATTGACTCGCCGTTTGAACTGTTGGAAAGCTAATAATGAGGAGAACGTCATGAGATGGCATTGAGATCTGCTTGATGAAGTTTAAACCCTAAAAACCCAACATAAGTGCCCCAAATTTCAATTTTAGTAGTGCAGTCTAAAAATAGTAAGTTTATAAAAATAGTAATTCTTCAAATTCTGTATTGTTTTAAATCTTGGAAGTTGAACCATTTAATCTCCCTCGAGATTGGTGACCTTCCACATCCTCCCCATGCTTTCAAAATGTGTATAAATGAAGATGTAACCCGAAATGTGAGGACATACATCTCTTCCTAGAGATAAACATATATTTGTATTGCGATCTTGAGTAATACATCTCTTCTCAGAGAATTCATTGTTACTGTGTTATTTCTATGCTATTGAAATATTTATCAACCCAATTTTTTGAGTTTTGAATTAGTGGTATTAGAGCGATTTGTCTTGAGAGTGTATGATCTCGAAGATGAGGTCAGGCTATAAGAAGCTTGGGGGGAAAACAACAGAGCTTCCAAAATTTTCACCTATTCGCTCCAAATGACTTCAAATGGCAGACGACACCGAGACATCCGATCCTTTCAAGGAAATGGTGAATGAAGCCCTCCAATGGAAATAAGCGCAGATGCTATAACAATTTGCCCAAATTCTTCAAACACTTTTGATGGGAAATCTTGGCTCCACGGCTACACTTCTTGGCTCCTCATCCAGGGAACATCCTTTCAATGCCCCAACACCCTTCAAGGTTCAGGAAAATTTTGATATCTTCACATTTGAAGGCAAAATCAATGCTGATGCAGTAAAAAATTGGTTGGATCAACTGTTTTCCTACTTCTCTGTAAATAAGTTCACCGATGGAGAAAAGATTACTTTTGCTCTTTTGAAATCATCATTGCCCGTGAAAAATTGGTGGAAACTGTACAAAAAGAGGTTTAGTACAGATGGCATTGGCCTTGAAGTGGAACCTACCTGGGATGATTTTGTGGAAATGGTGAAAGAAGAATACTATCCCATCGAAGCATATGATGATCTGTACATACAGTGGCAACAAATTCACCAAGGTAAGAACCAATTTATTCAAGATTACACAGACACATTTCATTCTTTGTCTGCAAGATTGGGCATTCAAGAAAGTGAGAAACATAAGACTCAAATATCGTGGTGGACTACAATGGTACATATGGGGGGAAATAGAACTCTTCAATTTGGAAACCCTCGGTGAGGCATACAAATTCACAGTGAAGATTGAATAGAAGCATGACAGAAAAAATACAAAGAGTCAACCCTCAAAATGGAAAAGTGACAAGGAAGGTCAAACACAAGGCCAAAATTGGAAGCAAAAGGAGTTTCAGGATAAGAAATCCCAGAAGGGGAAGGCTGAAAAATGGTTTGATTACCATAAAACTAGAACTCACTCCAAAGAAGAATGTCGAGCCATCAAGTCACTAGTTTTTGAGTCACAATACTCAACATCTACTACTCTGCCTCATACACAACCCACAGTCAAAGAGGATGAAGAAGAAATTGTAGATGCTGAACTTGACACCATTGTCGTTTCATCACATACCCGTGAGGAAAGACTAAATGACAAGGAAAGATTGTTTCACTCCAAATTATGGGTAAAAGGTAAGCCTCTGCATTTTATTCTTGATAGTGGGAGTCAAAAGAATTTAATCTCTGCTAAAGTTGTGAAAAGTCTAAATCTATCCATGAAGCCTCATCCAAAGCCCTACAATATTTGATGTTTGAGCCCAGGGAGAGACTTCCGTGTCACCCATTAATGTCTTCTTTCATATGCTATAAAACCATTCCAAGATGAAGTCTTGTGTGATGTGGTTAATTTAGATGTTTGTGATGTACTCCTTGGTCAGCGGTTCATGTATGAGTGACATGGCATCTATGAATCACGAACCCGAAGGATCACCCTCACTCTTGGAACATGACGCTATAGGGTATCAGAGGTACCACCTCTCACATCTGTCTCCCTGATCAGTGCTAAGCAATGCAAGAGATTGGTGGTGAAGACAAAGCAATTTGTTTTCATGGTGGTCAAACCACATAAATCCAAGAAGGTCGATGTTGCAGTCCTGACTACACAATCAACACAACAAAAGCAGATAGGATGAATCATAGGAGAATATGATGACTTATTCAAGTCACCCACAAGAGTTCCACTGCATTGCCAAGTAAAACTTTCTATCAATTTAATCCTAGGATCACCTTTGCCTAACAGTCATGTGTATCACAGATCAATTTTGGAGAATGATGAGAAAAAAAGACTGATTCAAGAGTTGATCCAAAAGGGTCACATCAGGGCAAGCTCTTCACCTTGTGGTAGCCCAATTGTCTTGGAACCGAAGAAAGATGGAACATGGAGGCTTTGCATTGACTACCGAGACCTGAATAAAATCTTTGTGAAGAATCGTTACCCTCTCCCCAGGATTGATGACCTACTAGACCAGCTCTGTGGTGCAAAGTTCTTCACCAAAATTGATCTCAAATCTAGTTATCACCAAATTCCCATCGATCCCACTGATGTCTGGAAGACTGTATTCAAATCTAAGGAGGGGCTCTTTGAATGGTTGGTTATGCCTTTTGGCTTAACTAACGCACCTGCAACCTTAATGAGGATGATGGATGACATCCTAAGACCCTTCACCAACTCATTCATGGCTGTCTACTTAGATGACATACTCATCTATAATAGAACATGGGAAGAACATTTGAAACATGTTCGTAAGGTGCTTCAAACTCTTCGGGAGCACAAGTTGTATGCAAATCTTGACAAATGCACATTCAGAATGAGAACAATTTAGTACCTTGGGTACGTTGTGAATGAGGAAGGGGTCCATGTTGATCCAGAAAAGATTCAAGTTATTCGAGAATGGGCCACACCAAGGACCCTCACAGAGCTTCGCAGCTTTTTGGGTCTTGCAAATTTCTACCACAGGTTTGTTCTTGAATTTTCACATGTTGCTTGGTCACTAATCTAAGTGACTAAAGGAGGAGCTAAAGCTACATTTCAGTGGGGTGAAATACAACAAAGGGCATTTGAGAATTTCATCGCCTGTTCTTGCCTTGCCATATTTGCATCAACCTTTTGAGTTGATGATAGATGCATTTGAATATGCCATGGGAGCTGCCATCATGCAACATGGCCATCATGTTGCATATCACAGTGAAACTTTCACTGATACAGTCAGGAAATATCCAACATATGATAAGGAGCTCTATGCCATTGTGCAAGCTTAAAAACAATGGAAACACTACATCTTGAGGAAAGAGATGGTCATCCACACTGACCACATACCATTGGAATTCATCCAGACACATCAAACTACAAAATGAGAGGCACCAAAAGTGGGCCACATATCTTCAGCAATTCACCTGATAATCAAACACAAAAAGGGGAGTTCAAATACAACTGCAGATTATCTGAGTCGCCCACCAATTACTGCACTCACAATAGTTCTTGACCTGTGCGGACATGAGACTACCACTTGGAGTGCTCTGTATGACGCAGATCCTACCTTTGCTGATACATATCAAGCACTTCAAAAAGGTAAACATGTTTTTGATTTATATTTGCAAGATAATGTCCTCTGTCATATGGGGCACATCTGTGTTCTAGTTGCAGAGCAATAAAAGATGATATGGGAAGCACACTTCAGTAGGATAGCTAAACACTTTGGTATCGAAAATACATTGGCAGTTCTTCAAAAACACTTCTACTGGCTCCATATGCGAAAGGATGTGGAAAGATATCTCAAATCTTGCACCCCATGTGTGATAGCCAAGCCAACAAATAAGAAGCAAGGATTGTACATGCCATTGCCAAAACCAACCAGGGCTTGGGAATCCATCTCAATAGATTTTCTCTCAGGTTTGCCCACTTCAAAACATGGTAAGGACTGTATTTTGTGGTAGTTGATCATTTTTCAAAAATGACTATCATGATTTCTTGTAAGAAAAATATATCTGTTGAGGAAACTGCTCAACTATATTTTAGTCATGCATGGCTCTATTTTGGTCTCCCCAAGTCCATTGTCTCAGATCGAGATAGTAGGTTTCTCAACATATTCTAGTCCACTCTATGGAAGATGATGGATACTAAGTTGATGAAGTCCACAACTTTCCATCCACAGACTGATGGTCAGACAGAGGTGGTAAACCACTTGATTGTTCACATGATTCGGATGTACCACTCCAAACATCCATGCACATGGGATGAGGGGCTTCTTTTCATACAACATGGATACAATCAACGGCTGCACAACTTGACCAAGCACGGTCCATTCCAAGTATATTTTGGGTTCCAACCCATGGCACCAATTGATATAGCTATTCCATTTTTCACCATGGAATACACACCTCATGGAAGATCTGAGGCAGCAAAAGCACCAAAGTTTATTGAACAAATGCAACACATCCAACGACAAGTTCATGACATCTTGGAGAAGAATCAGAGGTATAAGCAATGCCATGACAAACATATGATTGCACACCATTTTGATGTAGGTGACAAGGTTTGGTTGCAGCTTCAGAAGGAATGACATACAGGACCACACAGAAAAATTTGGCCTTTGCGATATGGTCCCTACACCATCACCAGAAGAGTTGGAGAAAATGCTTTTGAGTTGAACCTACCAACCTACCTTGGTCTGCATTCAATATTCAATGTGGAGCTCTTCAAATCATATCACCCACCTCTGTTGGACACTTAAATTGTAGAAGAACAACTAGACATTGATGAGCTTGATCCACAGAGTTTTGCTCCAGTGGAAGAGGATCACTTTGTGGATACCTGGATGAAGACAACAAGAGGACGCTCTATCCCGCTTTATTGAGTGGTCGAAAGGGGCTAGCTTAGCCACCAAGGTGAGTGGCTCACAGAGAATCAAATCAAGAAACAACTACCACACTTGATAGGGAACATTGACGCAATGGGGACCATTGATTTTCAAGGAGGGAGGAATGATCCGGGCAACAATTTAGGCGATAATTCGGGTGACAGTTCCACTCCAATTGATGATGAAACTTTCAGGAGCCATAACTTTTGCACCGTAGGTCAAATTGACTCACCGTTTGAGCCGTTGGAAAGATAAGAATGAGGATAACGTCATGAGATGGCATGGAGATTCACTTGATGAATTTTGACCCTTGAAAACTCAACAAAAGTGCTTCAAATTTCAATTTTAGTAGTGCAGTCTAAAAATAGTAAGTTTATAAAAATAATAATTTCTCGAATTCTGTATTGTTTTAAATCTTAGAAGTCAACCACTTAATATCCCTTGAGATTGGTGACCTTCCACATCCTCCCCATGCTTTAAAAATGTGTATAAATGAAGAGGTAACCCGAAATGTGAGGACAGACATCTCTTCCCAGAGATAAGCATATATTTGTATTGCGATCTTGAGTAATACTACATCTCTTCTCAAAGAATTCATTATTACTGTGTTATTTATATGCTATTGAAATATTTATCAACCAAAACTTCTAAGTTTTGGATCATATCTCTCCTTGTCAAAGAAGAGCTCCAATGCCTCCTTTATGTCAACTTTATTCAACCTATTGATTATCCTCAGTGGGTTTCAAATATCATGACTATCACTAAAACCATAAGGGGATTAAGTATTTATGTGGAATTTTGTGACCTCAACCTATCCTGCTCGAAGGATGACTTTCTTCTACCTAGCATCAACTAACTTGTTGATCTCACAACAGACCACGAGATGTTGTCACTCATGGATGGATTCTCAAGTTATAATTAGATTTTGATTGCCTTTGAAGATCAACACAAAACTTCCTTTATCACCCCATGGGGGAATTTATATTACAAAGTCATTCCCTTCGACTTTAAGAATGATGGTGTACCCTACCAACGTGCCATGACCTACATTTTCTATGACCTTATCTATACAATCATCGAAGACTATGTGGATGACCTTCTCAGAAAGTCCAAACTTTGCTAAGATCACTTAACTGTTCTCAAGATTATGTTTGAGTGACTTATCCATTATCATATTTGTCTCAATCCCAAGAAATGTATTTTTGGGGTCTTGTCAGGCAAACTTATAGGCTTCATCATTTCCCTTCAAGGAATTGAGGTTGGACAGACCAAGATCAAAGCCATCCTTGAGATGCTACCTCCAACCAATCTTAAACAACTCCATAGTTTGCAGGGGAAGCTCCAATACATTTTTTGTTTTATCTCCCAACTCTTTGATTGGTGTCAACCCTTCCACCACCTCTTGAAAAAGGACATCTCTTTTAAGTGGAATGTTGATTGTCAAAAGGCCTTCGAGGCACTCAAAGAGTACCTTCTATCTCCACCTGTCCTCACACCTCCTAAGGAAGACCAACCTTTCTACCTTTATATCTATGCCACTGACCATTCCCTAGGGGCAATGCTCACCCATCGGGATGAACACCACAAAGAGAAAGCTATCTATTACATTAGCCGCACACTTGTCGAGTACAAGACTTGATACACTGTGCTTGGCTCTAGTCTTCGTAACCACCAAACTTTGCCACTACCTTCTTAACCACAAAACTTTTGTCATAACTAATACCAACTTACTCAAGTATATGCACTCCGAACCATACCAAAACCAATGTATGGCTAAGTGGCTCATGCTTTTAGCTAAGTTTGATCTTGAATTCTTCTAGTAGAAATCAATCAAGGGGCAAGTCATTACCAACCAATTGGCCGATGTACCCCTAACAGACACCCAACCTTCCCCTCTTGAATTTTTGGATGAGTCAATTATAAGTCTATCTCAAGTAGATTTTACTGATCACGTAACCATGTTTTTTGATGGTTTCAAATATCAGCAGGGTGGGGGATCCGGTATCATACTTATCCCCCTTATTAGTGAACCACTTCCTTTATCATTGAAACTCAACTTTGAATTCATCAACAATGTGGCTGAGTATGAAGCCCTAGTAATAGGTCTCCAAATTGCCTTAGCCTTAGGAGTCAGAACAATCAATATCTTTGGTGACTCCCAACTTTTGGTCAACCAAGTCAACGACACTTACCAATGTAAGAATGAAACGATGCAACTGTATAGATAACTAGTTACAAAACTCCTAACATTATTTGAACACTACCATATTCAAACCACCCTATGATCTACCGACAAGTTTGATGATACCATGGATTCTCTTGCCTCTCAGATCCCATCATCACCCTCAGACTCCATGCTATCATTGTCCATCACCTCACCAAACCTTCCTACACCAAATTAGACACTCCAACCATCTTTAGTGTGGAAGAGATTCTACCTAACCTTTGGTATCATCAAACCTTCAACTACCTTCACCTTGGTATAGTTCCCTCTAACCTCTCTAGGAATTCCCATCGAGCATTTATTCAGAGCACATCCCATTACACCATTATGGGAGAAATTATTTACAAACATGGTTTTGATAGCCTCCTATTCCATTACCTTCATGGTCTAGAAGCCTCTCATGCTATCAAGGAGACACATAAGGGTATCTATGGGTGGCACTTTAGTAGACTCATTGTGGCTAAGCACATCCTTCGCCTAGGCTATTACTGGCCCACCCTTAACTAAGACTATTATGATTATGTGAAAAAGTGTGTCAAGTGTCAACAACACATTAATTTACATCACACACCTAGCAATGGTCTTCATGTTTATGTAGAATTTTAGCCCTTTTCACAATGGGGTCTGGACCTTATCGATGAAATCAACCCCCATTCTTCACAACAACATCATTCTATCATTACCATGATTGAATATCTTACCAAATGGATAAAAGCTATTCCTCTTATCTTGACAAAAGCTGAAAAAATTGTTGAATTTATCACCCACTATATCATCTGCTGTTTCGATGTTCCCCATAAGATCATCACCGATAATAGTAAATCCTTTAGCAATAGACAAGTCCAGAGCCTTTGTGATGTATTTGGTATTAAACTTAGTTTTTCATCACCTTATCGCCCATAATAAAATAGACAAGCCGAAGCCTCTAACAAAACCCTTAGCAACATTATTACCAAAATGGTTAATGCCTTGGGTTGAGATTGGCACTTACACATCCCATTTGTCTTATAGACATATTGTACTAGCATCCAAACCCCTACAAGTGCTACACCTTTTTCTCTCATGTTTGGAGCTGAGGATGTATTTCCTCTTGAAGTCCAAATCCCTTCTCTTCACATATCTTTGCATGATCTTATTTTGAAAAATGACTATCATTAGGAACATTTAGCTCAACTTGAGCTAATTGATGAGCGTCATTTGGCTACCCTTTCCCATCTCCATGTCTATCAAGAACAAATCAAACATGCTTATAATAAACACTTGAAAGTTTGAGAATTCAATATTAAATATCTTATTCTCAAGGAAAATCAACATGTAACTAATATGAAGAAAAACAAAATGGGCAAATTTACTTTCAATTGGCTTGGACCCTATATTATAACCCATAATTATGGATCAGGGGCTTATCATTTGTCCTCTGTCAAAGACAAACCAAAACCTGAGCCTCTCAATGCTTCACATCTACATCCCTTTTATTGTTACACAGGGATCATAATCATCATTTATCTATCTTAAGCTCATCCCCCGCAACCACATTCACTTCCCTCTTTTTAGGGGCAATCGACTGAAATTGAATCATGTGATTATCCATCATAATTATAGCCTAATCTTGAACTATGGGTACCATGGCTCTATTCATGGCATGATTCTCATAGTACTTCTCATCTCTTTGAGATTGGTTCCTATGGTCATTATCACCCATACCCCTTTTTCATCAACTGGACCTTTGTGTCAACCTAGTTTTGCCTTCATAAAGGTACTCCCTTGAACATGTATAAGCAAGTCTATATCAAGCAAAAACAATATCAAAAGTCATAAAAAACCTATGGGTCATTATTAGCATTCACAGACTGCTCCCTTGAAGGATAATTGTTGAAAAACTATCTAAAATTATCAAACAGAAGGTGGACTGCTCCCTTGAAGGACAACTATCAAAAATATTTCAACTACACACATAAATTTAGACCACTCCCTTGAAGGATGGTTGAGTCAAGAATTTGTCAAAGCTAGAAATTTCTTAGAATCTTCCGGCATCGATCAACTTCTCTAACCTTAAAACAAAATAAAAATAACAAAAACCCCCAAATAAAAACATTTAAAAAAAAAATCCATAATTGGCTCTCATAAATACAATGTTGTTAGAAAGATGCAATCAAATCTCCTCAGTAGACTTTTCACATCGATCAGTCTACTCTTTATATATAAACATAGACTTGCTTATACTACCTCTTTGGAAACCTACATAAAAGGCATACCAGTCTCCCTAATAGATCCAGTTTCACCCATTCTCCCTCCACATCTCATGTGCATAGGACTATGATCTTACTTGACATAATGTGATCAAGATACCTGTTTATCAACCTAAACATGCTAATGCAAAGCATCTGAAAGGCTTCTCTTCACTAAACCAATCCAACTTTGGGTTTTGAGTTGGTCCTTACCAATAAAAGACATCATGTTCCTTTTTCTTATCTCTTATCAATTCATGTGGATATACCTCTCATGATTCTTATCGCTTTCCTACACATCTAGTTTGTTACCTACTTCATGTATTTTCATCTTTAACCATATTCACATTCTACCTCTCTGAGTGTGAACAACAAACATCACATCAAAAACATGGACATTCTCAACTGTGTCAATGAACAACACCATCTATCTCTCTATGCACCAAACACAATGTAAGCATATCACAACAGACCATAAACATCAACCTACCTATTTACAATTATCACATCATATGAGCCTATAAGCATATCATTACACCAATATAAGCGTAAACCAAATCAATGAGCAAGACATCATAACATATACCATTTACCATTCCATCCATATTTCCATAAACAAAACCATTACATTATCATATAACATACATCCATCAATAACACATCCTATCATATCCATGAACAAAATCACAAACATCATAACTATCTTTCTAGCACCACATGCCTAAGCTACTAACTGGGACACTAGCATCATACACCACAAGTCAGGAATCATAAGCCATAACCATGATCATAAACCATAAGCATCCATCATATATGCCATCAAAAACCATACATCATATACATCGAATCATCAAAACAAAAATTAATACATGTAACAATGTATCAACTCTCAAAAAAAATATACATCTCACTACATCAGTGCACATGCCGATATCAAAATAATACATCACAATAATGCATCTGACCATAATCATGTGCCTCCACCACTACCACTGGCTCCATTTGTATCTGCACCTGCACATGGTGGTGATTCCCCTAGGACCCTTGCTTGACCTATTCTAGAAGCCCACTGACCTGGAGTAGCTATCGATGGCCCACCAGCCAAACTCTATCTATGTATACCTTGCCCAAAATAATCCCATTGGTCTCAAAACCTGGATGTGTTCATAAGCCTAGCAATGAAGAACCAGGCCCATGCTGATACCATATCTCCTATGGTGTCTAAAACCCCACAACTCCTTATAAATTTGAACAAATAAAACTGGGACCCAACGAAACACTATCTTTCCAAGAAACAACTCCACCAAAACAACCAACAATACAGACAAAAACCTCCCACTGCTAGAATCTGGGAGCCTAAATCAAGTAACAATAATCATCAACATCATCATCAATCTAGTCTCCTCTAGAGCCCTCTCATATAATGCTATATAGCTAAACCCTATAGAATGCCATTGGACCTGGTTTCTATCATCTCCATACAGATACTCAACATACTCATCTCACTCCACCTATTCTATTTGGTATATCACCTCACCATGTAGTGGGAGTTGAGTGAGCCTATGTACATCCTCTGGGAGAATAGTCACCTCCCCAGTTGGTAGTAAGAAGGTATTAGTAGCAAGATCCCATCTCTCGATGAATGATACTATCATCGATGTGTCCCTAAGCACATGTTGGTAGTGCCTCATCGTTGCTAGCCCTAACTCCTCAATATGCACCCAATCTCTACCATCATCCCTTCAAGAAGCACAAAGAAGATGCGTGGCACACAATCATGCATTTGGATTTGCTCCTGAGCCTATACCCAATCAAAAATATTGACTTAGACCCTAACTAGTCTCATCTACCCTATCTTTTAAACACACCCCTAACCCTAACCTATTTGACCTAACCATAACCATAACCCATTTACCCCTTGCACCCAACCTATTTGACCAAACTTTAAGCCTAACCACTTATCTTAACCCTAAAACCTAAATACCATACCTAAGCCCTAAATACTTTGAAAAACCCTACCCTATCCTAGCTAACCATCAGTAGTCATGCTGACCATCGATGGTTGGGGACCCCTAGTTCTTAAGGTTTCGACTGTCGATGGTCACCTATGGGCATTCCATGGTTAGAATGGCCAAAAAACTAAGCAAAATTGAAATACACTAGCCTAAACACCCTACCCAACTAACATGCTATCCAATCACCCTACATACCCTATCAATCTAACACTCTACCTACCATTTTGACCAACACCTCCAAAAGCCCTACCTAAGGCATACATGCCAAAAACAATAATTTTCACACCTACCCAACACAAGCAAATTCAAAATAGAAAAATCAAACTACACTACCAATTTAAATGCACTCCCTAACTCATTTTATGACCTCCTCTGTGGTTTGAGCCTGCGAGCAGGTGCTCGACCACATCCTCATGCTCCCTACATCTTGGACCCACATAATCACCCACATGCCTCTGGCCAACAAGCAACACCCACCTTAGAAAATGCTTTCCTCATAAAATTCTAAAATCACAAGAGCTCAATCAAACACAGTGAAACAATAACAATGACAAAATGACTTTTGTTTTTTACTCTTACCCCCCATATTTTTAGGGTTTCCCCTGACTGTCGATGGTCAAAAAACCCTTTAAACCCCCAATTCCACTTTTTACATACCACCTACCAAATCCTAACATAACTACACTAGGTTCTTGCCTACTTTAGAGATGCCTTTCTCCCACCAACCTGACTACCTCTTCACCTTGTTATTGGTCTATTTTGGCCCATTTGGCATGAAATTTTATGACACTTTTTCCTTGATCCTTTGACCATAGTGACAACATTTCCATGTTGGCCTTTTGCATTTTGCACCATCTCACACATACCAACCTACTTATGTCTCATCGAGAACACTTCTTACCTCAGATACCCATGACACTTGACCCATTTATGTTTACTCTGGGAGCACTTGCTACCTTGGATACCCACCAAAAACATGAACATCAATAAATCAATAAATATTCAATAATCAATTTGAGTATATTCAATAATCTGAGTATATTCAATAATCAATAAATAGTAGTATATCACAATGTTAGTGAGTTAGTAATATTGGAAGATGTAATACTATGTAAAAATCTGAGCTATGAATACGATGACATGGACAAAGAGGGATAAAACATGTGTGTACCATACCCCTAGTGAGCTAACTGAGGATGTACATGCTGTAGAAATCTTGTGTAGTTTAAAATTGAGTGGTGACAGTCTGAGATCACTAAAACAATAATGGTGTGAGGTACACTAGAGCAGTGCACTCCTGTCTAAATATAGTTTTTGAGTCTGTAATAGTGAAAGTGGCTAAAACTAAGTATGGGTCTATGCTGTATAATCTAAAATCACTCATGTAATTTGATGAAGCATGTATGATATAAAATTGGATGAAACATTTATAGAATAATATGCACAACTGAACTGATATATGAAAAAATACATATAAGCATGCATAGGTCTTGATTTTGGTATTTTCTAAAATATTTTATCATTTTTGTATTTTTGCATATATATAAATTGAGAAATAGAGATGAGTATGCTAACCAATGAACCCCTTAAGATTCTTACCCTAAATATATCTTGTATTGAACAAATGAATGGTTATCTCCATGAAATGAAGAGTATCATGCAGTTATGTAGGTTCTGTAACATTGCCATATTCATATTATGCATAATTAATATCATTAGGATCATACCAATTTGAATTGTTATAATCATCATCTAAAATATGCACTTGTGAAATGCAACTCTTATATTCTACTGTATCTTGATATAAATAAATAACTATCCCATACTATGGTATTTAATTTTTTGATTTTTCCTTTGCAATGTGTATTATGTCATGTGCCTATAGTGATATGCCATTACTTGTATTTGTTTGTATGCTAGCTGAAAGTATGCATTTTTTTAGTTTCTCTTGCTTTAAATAAACTCTATATTCTCTTAATACTGTGATCATTTCACTTTCATGAGAAACATGTGATATGGTTGGAATATTTATCTATTTTTACCCCCATTGCTATCATCCATTATCTTCTTAATTTAATGTTATATTATGCGAAACCAAGACATACATGAAATATCACTAAACATGTTTTTAGCTCAACTGTGAAAGGTAATTCAATGGATCTAATAAATTATTTAGATAAACTACTCTTACCTAAATATTACTTATCATCTCCAAGAAATTGTAAGAGTGCTATGCTACAAACATTCATTTCAATAGTGTTATCGATCACCACATTGGTACATTGCTTGCCATCTATGAGGGGATTAAGAATTAAAGAATCTAGAAAATATGAATGAATTTTAGTCAAATCCTTCAAAACCACACTTTAAAATGTATTTTTTGTAGGTATTTTATGTTTTTGAATTTATTTTTTTAGAAACCCTATTTTAATATTTTTTTTTACTTATCTTGAATTTGATTTTGCAACTTCTCTTATAGTAATTTCACTTTTGCTTGTTATAGCTTTTGTAACCTTTACTTTTTAAACTATTCTTTTAGTAGTTGCTCTTTTGAATCTCGTGTCTTTTTTACTCTTTCTTGCTCTAACTTATCTTTTTAAATATTTTCCTTCTCTAATTGGGCCTTTTGAACATTTTCTTGTGCTAATTAGGTTTTTTCAACTTTTTCTTGCTCTAATTTGTCCTTTGATAACCACTTTTGTATTAATTCTATTTTTTTTACTTGTGAGGCGACGTACTCATAAGGTGAGTGGGTTACTTAAGTGATGTATCAATAATAGGATTTCCACTATTAATTAAATTTTGTATTTTCTTATTCAAATCCAAACAATGATCTGTATGATGTCTATACATTTGATGATATGCACAACAATATTTTGATCTCCTTAGAGGAAGTAGTTTGATCAACTTATTTCAAATCGTTTCCCTTATAATCTCACTTGAAATCTTATTAACCATTTGCATACTTGTTTAATCACTTATTGTAGATGTATTTTGTTTTAGTTTCTCATTTTGATATAGAGTCTTGTTAAGCACAACATTGCTAGATGAAGATGCAAATACATGATTAACACTAACTTATTATTGATTATTTACAGATGTAATCTGATGTTTCAATTGTGTTATTTTTGAATTGAAAATCTGATTTTGATTTTGTAACTCTTTTATTAACTTTTTCATAATGATGATTTGATCTTTTAGAGCTTCACAAGTAAAATCTCAAGGTGTTGTAGATTGAACATGCATACATACACCATCAAGGGGAGATGTGGGAGTTGGAGGAATCTGAAGAAGGATAGGTTTGTTAAATTTATTTGAGACTATAGAATGGGTTACCTTACCTATTGGGATAGTGATAGCATGGACCTAGTTAAAGTAAAAATAGCCATCACAACCTTGAGGGTTAGGAGGAGAAAGAGATTCTTTTTTAACCATATAATATGAAAATTAAAACTTGAAAAATTTCTATTATAACATAAAATATAAAAATCTTAAAATAAAAAATGGGAACATTAAAAATAAGGATACAAACCCTATCAACATTTGTGGTTATGGTTTGAAAACATTTGAATAATAAATGGGTTCATCAATATGTTTTATCAAATTTGGGATTTATAGAAAATATTAAGTGACAACACTTGTGTGTAAAATTAGGAGAATAATATAAAAATAATAAAATACATTGATTTAAAACTATTACATTATGAAAATTACTAAAAATAGTAAATTATAATGAGAAAATAAATATTTAACTGGAATCTGTATCTACGGGAAAAATAAGACTTTGGAACTTATTGTGCAAAGTGGTCTGGTGGCAAGAATCAAGAATTGAGAACTAAATTTGGGCCTGAACAATAAAACCATGGGAAAGAGACTAGATGGGTGACACTCCTATCCACCATGCAATGATCCTATCCACTTTTAGTTATAAAATTGAGGTTTATGGATTCTCTATGTCTTCATTTGTGGAGCCTATATCTAGTGTGGGAGCTTACAATCACTTGTAGAGACCACTGTATGATTTATTTTTCTTTAAATATCTTAGGTCCTTGACATGTGAAGACCAATGCAAATAAATGAGGTAAAAAAGAGTCAGTGGTTTAATTTAGGATAGACTTTAACACCCCATATGTTGAACACTGCCTACATATCAATACTCCAAAGAGTGATCAAACTTCATTTAGTTATCCCATGCTATGTTGGTGTGTGAATAACTAGTGACATATGATAGATGTTAGTGTAATACTCATGTGATTAAGTGACTTAACCATGATTTGTGCCTTGTAAAATATATTCAAACTTGAGCTCTGGGCTACTAAGGTTGTATGAAATCAAAATTAAGAGAAATATGTAATTTTTTCTCAATATGCAATTATGATTTTGGTGTTTTTTGATGTGGAAGCCTTTTCCTTACCAAATGGTTTGAATTTTTTTTATATAGGCATATATTTGAAATTACTTCAAATGGGTCTCATTAGGAACATAGGCCAACCTTCCTATATCTTTTGAATTTGCAAATTAGCCATTAATTAATGGGAAGATAGGAGGGGGTAATGACACTTGAGCAATGCACTATAGTCCCCTAGAGTGCTATTGTTCAATGGGTGATTTGATCATGTTGAGTATTAGGTAGGGCCTAAAAGGTGTTTAAGGTTGATAATAATAGGGATTAATACATTTAAGTATCATTTATTAACTTAAAATAGTGTGAAGGTAGTTAAAAATGATCAAAAGGGGCCCTAAGATAGGTCTAAATCTAAATGTGTAAAAGAGTGATCACAAGTGCATAATTTTAATTTAAATATTAATTTATGTGTCTACACAAGGCTAATAGGTAGAGGCAAGTCCAACATCTTAGTTAATATGATTTTTTTATGTCATGAATACCAATGAAATATATGTATAATAAAAAAATAGAGTATGCTACCTACCAATCATAAGATAAATAACATATAAAAATGATATAAACTAGATGTTTAATCATGCTCAGGTCTTGATTTTTATTTTTTTAATTTTTTAAAAATATTTTTATATTTTAAAATTTTTGTAATAAGAAACATAACAATTAGTGATAAAAAAGGGTTCAAAACTAGAATAAAAGAAAGAGATATGAACGATACTGCAATACGAGTCAATGTGAATTATGCACTAAAAATGATGATATCGCCATATATGAGCAAGATGCCTCCATTGTATATGTGTTTGTATCTAAAAACATATTTAAAAAAAATTAACATATAAAGAAAATATTTTAAATACTTGTTTCATCAAATGTACACTTGTTGAAATATGTAGCACGTATGAGCAATATAACACATGATTTTTTTTAGCATGAATAAACACTGATTTGCATACTAGAATTGAGTGAAATATAAAAAAATAGAAATATTAAGGATATTGTGCTCAAATTTTGATTTTTAGGTGAATATTTTCATAGGAAAAAAATCAATCAACTAAGGTGAGCCGTGGTAGATGTCCCTGTCTCCTACTGGTCAATTTTGTCATTTACAGAAAATGTAATTTTACTAATGTAGACCTAATGTAGAAGGAAAATGAAAAAATATAGAAAAATATATCATTATTTTGGATTGTTAAAATTTGGGAAGTGAAAAATAGTCAAGAGGATAAAAATTAAATAAAAACCAAGGTCTTAATAAAATTTATTGAATTGATCGAATGTGTAAATAATAAAACATGATGCAATAGTCAAGAAGCTATGGACAATCAAATTTTTGCTCTATTGAATTATTTGAATGTTTTTTTATTTTTTTAAATATTAAAAAATACATGTTGATGAATGATACCATTAATATGAGATCCATAAGAATATGTAATGAGTGGTATAAATATTGAATTTTGTGATCGAATTGTTGTAGATATGTATGAATTAGAATAAAAAAGTGCATCATGTGTGGTAAAAAAAATCTATATCACTGATCATGTAATATTTTGTAGTAGTAGCTCTAAGAGATATATAATTATGTCAAATATGATAAGGAATATTATAATATTGTGTATTATGAGGTACATGTTGATAATATATATGCATCACCAATTTGGAATGTGTTACATGTAATGGTGCTTGTTAGGAACTAGACACCTTTTTTAGATAAACTTGATTTTGTATTGGTTGATTTTGAGACCTTTAAACCTTTGTTAAATTATTTAAATATTTTAAATTTTTTAGAATATTTGAAAATACATCATACTAACTATAATTGTACTTCCCGTGACCCTACTCCTCTCGATGATTACATATTTGTTCATCGTGCATTTTACCAGTCATTGTGAGTCCTATTTGATATTAATAAATCATTTAGATTTTTTATATAGTTTTGATCCACTTTATAGGACTTTTTACACTTGTTGGACCTCCCAACATCTCCTGGGACCTTCCTAGGCCTCTCGGGGCCTTCTCGGGCTCATTCTAGACCTTTTTTGGGCATAATTTAGCCCATGCCACGGGTTAGGGGCCCATTAGCCATGGAATATCAGTATAGGACATGGGTTACACCCCAATAAGACATGAATTACTCCATAATCCATGGCCTAGGTCAAGGCTTATCCAAATTTTTTTGCTTTTGCATTTGGTCATTGTATAATGGCAAAAAATGGCTAATTTTGGAAGGCTCTTCCTCTTGGTTGCCCTATATGAGCTATAAACATGAATTATTATCTAAATATTGGTAATTAGATCATTCATATCTCTTC
Source organism: Torreya grandis (assembly GCA_037957365.1). Lineage (NCBI taxonomy): Eukaryota > Viridiplantae > Streptophyta > Pinopsida > Cupressales > Taxaceae > Torreya > Torreya grandis. The sequence goes on along the minus strand of JARHVA010000773.1, from coordinate 424,212 downwards.
CTCTTTGATTACCTATGGATCCCCTAGACTCCTCTTGGATCTTCTTAGTTCTCATATGGACATCTTGACAACCCTTCACCTCTCTTGGTCTGTTCTTGATTCCTAAGAATCCTTCACCGCTCTTGAGCTCCTATACTACATGATACATGGTTAATAACTCTCTTGATCTCTCTCTATTGTATATTCATAAACTTATAGTTAATTTCAACCTATATTGGTTCACTTACTACTCAGTTGTTCTTGCATACACTGTTACTTATTTTTAGCTCCTTCAGTTGGTATTACCCCTGATTTATGCACTTGGATTGGAATCTAAATAATTTGCTTGCTAATAATTCACCTCTCTTGGATTATTGATGGTGGATTGGATATATATCTACAATTTAACTCAGCCTTCCTCCACATTGGATCAAACTTGGACTCATGGTTGGTAGAATTCTTGCATTATATTTGAGCATGATCTGAGGGCACCTTGCTTTGCAAGGTGAAACTATTTTGCTAATTTAGTGTAATATAGTTGTTAGAATTTTATATTTATGTGATAGTTTAGCTTGTTTTAGACATGCTTATAGTATATTCTAGAGTTTATACATTCTCTCAACCTTGAAAACATCTTTCTCCTTTGAAAATGTCTTTCATTGTGTAGGATTGCTTGATTTTGAATTGTTACCTTGATTGGTATATGCTATTGTGTTCATTTAGCTTAATTGGTTTGGTTAAAATGACATTCACTCATTCATTCACATTATAGATATAGTTTCATTTAGATAAAGGCATTAACTTAGGTTTCTAAAATCCTATGCTCTCCCTATCTCTCTCTCTATTGAAAACATCATTTCCTTTCCAAAATCATTTTTTCAATTAGTAGGATTGCATGCTTCTGAAACACATTTCATGTTTGGTAGTGTTATATTATTCAACTAACTTAGTTTATAATTTGTTATACATTGAATGTCAGTCCTTTATTACTTGATTTACTATGGTTATATCCATTAGAGATACCTACATCCTTTGTGCATTTGATCACGCTAGCCCTAACCTGGTTTACAAGTCTATCTATAGCTTGGTGTAAGATGGAAAACCAAATAGCCTCTATAGATCATGAATAACCCATAGTATCCCTAATCCTATTATCCTTATAGGTGTTTTCTTAAGTATCCTATATACCCCCTTGCCAAATCCTAGTGGCTTCATATAGATTCTTGGAGCTACATTCTAGCATGCTTGGTGGGGTGGTGAATGTCATCTTATGCTGGTAATGGGTTTGCCTAGACAGGTTGTGGCCTAGGCTAGAGGCATTTGTTTTTTTCCTCTCCTAGCCTTTATTTCATTCTATAATTGATTATGAAACCACAAAACCTTCATCGTAAGGATTTTGACCCATTCTAGATGCAATAGTGGAATCTATTTCTCTTTGAGGCCTCCTTAGGCCTATTTTGGGACCATTATGGTCACCTAGATCCCCAAGTCCTATAGCCTATTAGGCTCATGTGATCCTTTTTAGATACACCTTGGGATAGAAGTTGATCTCTCTAATTCTTTCAGTTAGTATTTTTTCTACTCATTTGTAGTCAATCTCTACTAACTCCCTCTTCCTCTTTCATTATGGTTTCTATAGGTGTGGATTCTAGTTGTGATTTCTCTAGGACTTGCTATGGTCTTCACTGACTAGTATTCATCCCTTCATGGACATCCTACCACCCTTCATCAATTCATCTCACAATTAGTGTTGGTCTTCACCCCTCGATTATGAGTCAACTATGTTCTTTGTCTCTCTTATGCAACTTGCTCCTCCTACTCTGTGTCGAGAAATCCTTACATAAAATCCTATTGAATCCCCAACCCACATCATGGTGTACCTCTTAGTGGTGATTCACACTAATTTAAATAGTTGAGGCAACCTAAGACCCGTCACTACCACTTATATTATCAATGACCCATGGGACTATGAACATTTTACAACTAGTTACCTCCTTACTAGTGAGACAAACAATGCAATTGAGCATCACACAATCATTGGTGCTTTGATCGATGATCATGTGATAGGCACACATTATTTTATATTACTATATAACTAAATATTAACCATGTCTCAACTCATTGGTGTTTGGAGCATCCCTAGCTCTGAGTTGATCCCCCTCTTCAAGGTAGTATGCGATTTACTCTCCTCCTTCAAGGATGTCCAAGTCACCCATATCCCTTACGAGAAGAACACTAGGGATAATTACCTAGTGAATATCATTCTAGATCATAAAATTTGATTTGATATCAATTGTGTCATTTCTATGTAGGGGCTGGAGCTAGAGCTGGAGCTAGATTATATAACATTTACATTTTCACTTATGCATCGTGCCATTGACTTTTTCCACTGCCATCCTTATCTAATAAGTAAAGGTAATGTTATATTTTATCATTTTAGTTGTTGATTTTATTTGATTTTATGTGGATTTTAGGCACCACATAACACTCCTTATTTATTCGAACATTGACTACTTGTACTCTGGGGGCATATGTAATCGTACTTACTGTGACCCTACTCCTGATGATTACATATCTGTTCATCATGCATTATACCAATCAATGTGAGTCATATTTTATCTTACTCAATAATTTAGATTTTTATCATAGTTTTGATCCCCTTTATAGGCCTTTATATACCCTATTAGACTTCCCAACATCTCTTGAGGCCTCTTGGGACCTTTTTGGGCCTCCTAAGGCCTTCTTGGGATCATTTTGGACCTTTTTTCACATAGTTTAGCCCAAGTAGTGGGTTAGGGGCCCTTAATCCATGGAATATAATCCTAGGTTATGGATTAACCCCCCTAATCCATGGCTTACCCCCCTAAGCCATGACCTAGGTTATGACTTATACAGAATTACCCATTTTTGTATTTGGTCATTGCATAATGACAAAAAATGATTAGTTTTGAAAGGATATTCCTCTTGGTTTCCCTATATGAGGTCCAAATATGCCTCATTATCTAACTCTTGGTCATTAGATCATTCATCTCTTTTCCTCTTTTATTGCCTTTGAATCCCCTAGACTCCTCTTGGATCTTCTTGGCTCTCATATGGACATCTTGACAACCCTTCACCTCTCTTAGTCTATTCTTGATTCCTAGGAGTTATTCACCTCTCTTGAGATCCTATAATACATGATCTTATACTACATTGCACCTGATTTATGCACTTGGACTGGCCTCTACATCTTTTGATTGTTTCTACTTCACCTCTCTTGGATTGTTGATAGTGGATTTGATAGATATCTACATTGCAGCTCAATCTTCCTCCACATTAGATCAAACTTGGACTCAAGGTTGGTAAAATTATTGCTTTATGTTTGAGCATGATCTAAGGGCACCTTGATTGACAAGGTGAAATTATTTTTCTAGTTTAGTGTAGTATATTTGCTAGGATTTGATATTTATATGCTAGTTTAGCTTGTTATGGACATGCTTAGAGTATATTCTAAAGTGTATGCATTCTATCAACCCTGAAAACATCTTTCCCCTTTGAAAATGTATTTCATTGTGTAGGATTTCTTGATTTTGAATCATTACCTTGCTTGGTATATGTTCTTATGTTCATTTAGCTTGATTGGTTTAGTTAAAATGGCATTCCCTCATTCATTCACATGCTAAAGATAGTTTCATTTGGACAAAGGCATTAGCTTAGGTTTATAAAATTGTATGCTCTTCTTATCTCTCTCTCTATTAAAAATGTCATTTCCTTTTCAAAATCATTTTTCAATTAGTAGGATTGCATGCTTCTTAAATACATTTCATGTTTGGTAGTATTATCTTGTTAACATAACTTACTTTCTAATTCATTATGCATTGAATGCCACTCCATTATTGCTTACTTTACTATAATTAGATCCATTAGAGATACCTACATCCTTTATGCACTTGATCACACTATCCCTAACCTAGTTTACGAGTCTATTTATAGCTTGGTGTAAGCTGACAAATTAGATAGCCTCTATAGATAATGAGTATCCCATAGTGTCCTTAAGCCTATTAGCCTTCTAGGTGTTTGCTTGAATACCCTGTGTACCCCTTGCCAAACTCTAATGGTTACACTCACATTCTTGGAGCTACACTAACCAATGATCCCATAAATATGAGAGTCATAAGAATTTGTAATAAGTGATATAAATATTTATTTTCACCTATCTTGAAAACTATATAGATCACTACTCATGTAATCCTTTGTAGGAGTAAAAGCTCTAAGAGATGTAGAATGATGTGAAATATGATGAGAAATAGTATAATATTATGACAAATATTATGCCTTGTGAGGAACATACTGATTTGTATGTATTACCAATTTGGATTGTGTTACATGTAATGGTGCTTGTTGGGAACTAGACACCTTTTTTTAATAAGCTTGCTTTTGCACAGGTTAATTTTGAGACCTTTGTACCTTTGTTAAATTATTTGAATATTTTTTATTTTTTATAATATTTGAAAATATAACATACTAAAAATGATCCCATTGATATAATAGTCATAAAAATATGTAATAAGTAGTATAAAGGTTGATTTTGAAACATTTGCATCTTTATCGAATTATTTAATTTTTTTTTTTTTTTTTTTTTTTGAATATTTGAAAATGTAACATGCTAACCAATGATCCCATCGATATTAGAGGCATAAGAATATGTAATAAGTGGTATAAATATTTATTTTTTTGATTAAATTATGGTAGATGTGCATGAATCAAAATAAAAAAGTGCATCATGTGTGGTAAAAAAACTATCTAAATCACTACTTGTGTAATCCTCTGTAGGAGTAGCTCTAGGAGATGTAGAACGATATGAAATATGATGAGGAATAGTGTGAAAAATTTGTACCTTATAAGGAACATGATGGATTTGTGAAGAATATGATGATCTGTATGTATCACCAATTTATAATGTGTTACATGTAATGGTGTTTATTGAGAACTAGACACTTTTTTTCAATAAGCTTTCTTTTGCACTAGTGCTTTCGAGACCTTTGCACATTTTTATGAATTGGTTTAATATACACTTTTTAATTAGGTGAAATAATTGAAAATGTTCTTTATTATTATATAGATGTATAAATTAAATGTGGTGGTGGATGCCATGGTGAAGGTACCATAGATTATGGAGGGTACTCATATCTATTTTTGAAATTGTAACAACTTAATTACAATAAATGTACTTTAGGTATCTATGTATCATAGAAGGTACAACACTGATATTTTTAACCAATGGTATCCCAATATCATATCAAATACCCTATTTTGTGGTAAAACTATAAAATGAAGAGATATTATAGTAGGGCCTACTTGAATATTCAATAGAATGTGTTCCAAAGTAGTTTATTGATTCCCATTAAATGTCTTGACACTTTTAGATATTACTTATATATAATGTTGTGTGTAACTTAATGAATGGAGTAATGTCATTATACATTCATTCTCGCTTGATCTATTATCAACTAGCATACTATGAATGGGTTTTTGATCAATATAATCTCGTATGACTAAAACATGAAAATCAAAATCACCATCCACTATCTCACTATCATCAAAAGTAATCATAAGACATGGTTGAGTAGTTTAAACAATTATACTAATAATTCTATATAATGGATGATCATATGACTTAGGTGTTAGATATGCATTGTAAATAGGATGCATTTATGAATTTAACTTGTATTATGATTTAAAAATTATTTACTAAAAATCTTCAACTTCACATTTTCATTCTATTGAGGCTTAGTTTTCTTTATAAGAGTGCCTAGTTCAACAACATTGTTATCAATAAGATCCTAATCAATGTGATTGAGATTGAAACATTTTTTAGTAGAATGACTTGCATATATGGTAATCAAAATATTCATTTATATCAAAATATTTATCTTGAATTTTACTCATATAAATTTCAAATGGTTGAAGTAGAGTACTAAGATTGCACTCAAGTAAATTTTGTAGTAATTTATGAGGTGGTTATGGTAGTTTATAAAATCATATCCTTGGTTAATTTTATAAAATAATATTGTTAAAAAGTTGAGAAATAATAATAACTATGATTTTTGCATTAATTTTAGTATTTATTAGCTTATCTTTGTAAGATGGTTTATTTTTAAACTTCATTGTGGAATTTGAAGTAGATGCGGGTGTATGCTTGAGCTTGTTCAAATAAAGAAATTTGAATTCTCTTTCTCTTATTATATGACACAGTTTTTCAAATGATATGTATTTTTTGAAAATAATTGACTCATGTAAAGGTGCAAGAAAACTTTATTTAAAAAAATCTTATAATTCATTATCTACCAAGGTGTTAGTCATTTTAAAAAGAATAGTCTTTTAATGAATTATATAATCACTGATAGGCTCATTAATTCCTTACTCAAATTTATTAATTTACACATAAGTAAAATTTTCATCAATGTTGATAGGAAAATACTTAATAAATTGATATGCTAGTGGATTGAATGCTTTGATTGATTGAATAGGTAGATCATAAAACTAACACAAGGTTTAATGTATTAAGCATGTTAGAATTAATGGTTAGTAATATTTCATAAAATGCATAATCCAAACATACCATATGAAAAGATCTGAGATGTTGTTCTGGATCTCCTTTACCCTCATATAGTGTAATTTTAAGAGATATAAATCATGTGGGTAATGGATATATGCAATATTAGGGGCTAATATATTATGAAATAATGCTTGGGAATCCAATGATTGGCTAACTTTTCGTATACCTTAATTTAACTACATCACCTTAACATGCAAATTGAAATAGTTTTCACAATGAATTTTATAGTAGGAAAAGTAGGGATGTAGGATGCGTAGCTATCAAAGGTCCTATATGAGTCACTTGGTTAATCATAAACATAGAAATTTATTGAAAGCCTTTGGTTTCCCCAAAACCTAAAGGTGTAGATGTAATGATAGTATGACAATAGTAGTAGAAGTCCCTCTAGTAGGGTTTGCAAGAGGTTGTTCAACATAATCATTTGGTTATTTATATTTACTAACATGATCATGTTTATTTTGTTCTTGTTTAGCTATAAATATCAAAGAGTTAATTTCATCTAGTGGTTAGCAATAAATTCATTGAAATATTTTGCATCACCAGGCTCAAATCTATTATTCTGAGTAGGATAATATTATTGGGTCTTGTCATTTTATATGGTCATAATAATTCTATCAAAAGGGGGGAAAGTAAACCCTATAACATCCTAGATGTATAACTACTCTTGTTCATATGTCATGTTTGATTTGACAAAATTTTGCATTAGCAATGTTTATGTTTTAGCCTATGATGTCATTCATTTTATTACATGTGTGTTAATAATGTTCCTCATTAGGGGAATAAACATGTAACAAAAACTAATGATGCTCGAAATAAAAGATACTCATCTAATATAACCATATAATTATTTGTAAATGAGAGTCATATAAATCTAAAAATGAAATCCTATAATTTTTTTTTTGTGTATAGAGATTAGTAAATTCCCTTGAAATCTAAGCTCAAAATAAAGTGATTTTAGTGTCAAATATTTAATCCAAGGTCAAAATAAAGTGTTTTCATTTTCAATTATTAAATTTGAAGCTGAAAGTAAAATATTTTAGTGTTAGATTTAGATCCAAGCTCGAAATAAAAATATTTTAGTGTCAAATGTTTAGGAATTTATCTAAACCTTAAGACAAATTTTTTGACACAATGGTCGAACAAAAAGCGGGTTCAAAAATATGTTTTATCAAGTTTTAGATTAATCAAATTCATTAATCCTTATTTATATAAATAGAATGAGATAAATTAGAATGTTATAAATAAAATTATGACAAGCATAATGAAAATAATAATACTGAATTTAACATAGTGCAATTGAAATAAAAATACTAACTATGAAACAAATGGAAAACTTATCTATTTGTATAAGATCCAACTATGTGAAGTTGATAAAAGGCTGGAACAATATGACATGGATTGATTATGCAAGTTATTAGAAGCTGTGATTGAAATTGTTTAAGGTTCAAACTATCTAACTTGGGTTAGGATTGATTGACACTACTGACCTAAACTATTCAATCTTGACCTTTAATAAAAATAAAGAAACTCAAAAAATGATTATTTATGACATATTGAGTTAAGGTATATATGTAGATATTTGACCTTCATATATGTGTCAAACAAATGTACATAATTTTTTGTAGACATTATTTTTGAATTATATAACACCTAGGTTTTGTACACATGGCAAATACAAATCTTGGATGTTCCACTTAGTTATAAGCCTTTTATACTATTGAAAGGCTCACATACACTATCCCTTTGTGCCTATTGCTTATTTCTTAGTTTGACCTATTAGATCTTCTATCAAACTCAAAATAATATAAACTTGTTTATCTTCTATCTATGTAAGTTTTGTACATGTGTCTATTTTATAGCTTCTCGAACACTTGCATCCTAGTCAAATTACTACATCGAAGTAAGTGTCCTATCCAAATGCAAATGTCTAACACTCTGAAAGTCATCTAATTTTTAAAATGTATACTTATGGTAGACCTAAGTTTTTAACATGAGATATTTCTAAAAGGCATTGATATATATACAATGTTAGCCCTCATTCATTTCTCACCTAGCACAAACCAAACAATTCATAAGATAACTTACCAAAACCATTAGATCAAAAATTCAAATTAGAAAAACTTCCCTATTTTATCCTATTTACATATCAATCATGGAAAAATCACATCTATAGGTCTGAAGTAATGAAGGAGCAACCTAAGAGTCATATTTTATAAGTTATAAGCTAGTCATAATGAAGATAAAGAATCAGGGTTTTGTTATTTGATAAGGAGTGACATTCCATGAACCATATCTAAGCACACCAAAGCAAAGATGACACAAAACTCAGAACATTCTAGGTGGTTGCATCTAGATCTAATAAATATTCTATATTAGACACCTACATCCAAGTTAGTCAGAAGCATTAATGCACTTATTTAAGGTCGACATAAGTGTTCAAGGTCACATAAGTGTTTAATCTAGAATTTGACATTAATCCCTAAATCTACTTTCAATTTGATTCCTTCATGTTCCATTAATTGATCTATATTAACATTAAAACCGAGTATCTTGTTTTCATTATCATTTCAATATGTAACATAGTTATACTATCTATTTTTATCATATCTCAGTATATAAATTAAAAATTTTATTTATCTAAATTTTTAAAATTAATTAGCCTATTATAGAGATAATTTATCACCCTTGTGCTCTAGGCTATCTCTATCACCTTTGACCCTATATTTATTAATATATATTTTAGGGTTAAATATTTGGTAAACCTGACCTTTGGTCCCTAAAACCCTAGATATTTATCTAAAGTTTTTTGATTTTCTATTTTTGATTTCTAATTTCTGATTTAAAAAGATTTCATAAGTTAAATATTAAATTTTATTTTATTACAAACATGTGAAATATGGATGCATTTATAATCCATTTTAGGCTCCAATTTGTAATTATAACTATGGTTTGTTACTATAATTGCCTAATCAAACCTATCATTTAATAAAATAGGCAAATTCGTAAAACATAATGAGATTATTTTAAAATGAAAGAAACATGAATCTCTCTTCATTATTCATTTTATAATACTATAAATCCAACATCTATATGCTAACATGCCTGCTCTTAATAATTTAATCCACCTAGAATGTTTTTGAGTGATAATCACTATCTCACACCCATTATTCTCCCTAACTTATATCCGATTCTATGGTCCATGTTGTCACTAATCAAAAGGGTAAAGGTGTTCAAACTAATTTACCACATGTTAATATACAATAGGCTCCTCCTAATCCAAACCTAAAAATAAAATATAAGGGATACGAACTTGTTGAGTAACTAAGTAACATGCATGCTAAGATCTCAATCCTTAAAATTTTCAAGAAAACTATCTATAAGGATATCTTATATGAATCATTGCATGATACCCAAATTCAAAATGACATTAAACTCGCTTACTTTACAAATATTATGCAAGACCTCATAAACAATGCAAAACTCATTACCTTTGATCCAATAGATTTACCTTCTAAGGATATCATTGATCAAGATTTGTCTTTATTCATACAAGCGACTTTGTATAACAAGGGAATAAAAAGGGTGCTCCTCGATAATGGATTAGGCCTAAATATTTATAACAACTGGTAAGAACTTGAATCTAGGTAATGTATGCACTCCTTAACAAAAATAAGCTTTCATTGAGTTATGTGCAAGTTTTATTGATGTGTTTTCATGGAAATATAGTGATCTCAAATGATTTGATCCAAGCCTAGCTCAACACACCATTAAGTTAGAAGTTGAAACTAAACCAGTAAGACAAAGACAAAGGCATATCAATCCAAAGCTTGAGCTTTTGATGAGAGCTAAGCTTCATAAGCTCATAGAGTCAACTATTATATCTCCAATCAAGCACTCAACTTAGGTGGAAAACCTTGTTCTAGTATGAAAGAAGAATGGTGAGATCATACTATGTGTTGACTTACAGGACTTGAACAAAGCTTCCCTTAAAGATCACTATCCATTGCCATCTATGGAACAAATCTTATAGTTGGTTTTAGGTTTAGAAATGTTTTCTTTGTTGGATGGATATAGTGGTTACAATCAAATTTTGGTCAAGCAAGAAGACCAATTCAAGACAACCTTCACCACCAAATGGGGGACATTTACATATAAAAATATGCCATTTGATTTATCTAATGCCGAAGAAACCTTTTAGAGAGCCATGAATATGGCATTCTAGGGCCTTCTTAATAGGTTTATACTTTTTTATTTGGATGGCATAATAGTGTTCTCAAAGAATGCAGGTGAGCACATGGTTCACCTCAAGCAGGTGTTTGAAAGGTATATGTAATTTTGGGTGTCTCTAAACCCCAAAAAATGTGTCTTCCCAGTTCATGAATGTAAGCTTATTGGGCATGTGATTTCAAAATAGGGTTTGAATATAGATCTTGAAAGGATAGATTTAATTCTTGCATTTTCCTTGCCCAAACACAAGAAGGCTTTGTAAAGCTTCTTAGGTAAAATCAATTTTATAAGAAGATATATTTCAAAATTTTCCACTTTAACTAAGCCACTTACAACTATGCTAAAGAAGAATTAGAGTTTTAGCTGGTCTAAGGAAGAAGTAAAGAGTTTTAAAGAGATCAAGAAGTCCATATCTAGTGCTCATACACTCATAAACTCAGATTTCACAAAGGTTTTAATTTTGTATACCTATGATAACATAGATACCATTTAAATCATTCTTATGCAATAGAATCATGAGGCTTTAGAGCAGCCAATAGCCTTATTTAGTCAAAGCTTGGAAGAATATGAAACTAGGCACTCTTTTATTGAGAAATATGTACTTTTAGATATAAGGTCTCTCAAGAAATTTATATACTTGTTGTCTAACAATAAGATACACCTAATGTTTTCCCATCCAAGTATCAAGGAGTTTCTCTTGAACAAAGATGTAAATGAGAAAATAACTAGTTGGATAATGAAGGTAATGGAGTATGATAGGGAGATCAAGGTCAAAAAGCTGATCAGAGGCAAAGGACTTTATGAGCATCTAGCCCAAGACTTGAAAGAGGCCAATGAGATGGTTTTGGTGTCAAATGATGAAGAAGTTATAGCTGATCATACCTCACCTTCCAACTAGTTTCATGACTTGGTAAGATATATCCAAGATGGTATTTACCCCTCTCGCCTAAGTGCTTTAAAAATAAGATATTTTATATCACAATAAATTCTATTTCTTTTTATTGATAATGTTTTGTTTAAGAAAAATATCAATGTCATATTGCTAAGATGTATAGAACCAAGCCAAACATAGATATTGCTTGAGCAATTCCATAATGGACATGGTGGAGGTCATTATTTAATAAAGACCATAGCCCTTAAGATTATGAGAGGTGTCTATTATTGGCCTAGCCTATTTGGTGATTGTCATGCATGGGTTAGAAAGTGCAAACAATGTGTTATGTTTGTGAGAAAGGTGAAGCTTGCAACCTTACCTATCCAACCAATTACAGTGGACCAACCCTTTTTCCAATGGGGATTAGACTTTATGTGTCTCATTAATCCCCTTTCAAGTTCAAGACATAAATGGATACTAACTATGACATATTACTTTACTAGATGGATAGAAGCAGTAGCATTAAAAGAAGCAAATGAAATAATGTTATAAATTTCTATGAAGGTTTGCTTACTAGATTTGGATTTCCTTTAACCATTATTTTTGACAATGCTATGGCCTTTGTGGGGACCAAGATCAACCAATGGGATGTTCAACATGGTGTTTATCTCAACACTTTGTCAAATTACTATCCACAAGGAAATGGTCTTACTGAGTCCACAAATAAGAAGCTATTTAAGATCATAAGAAGGATTATTGAAGATAATTAGAGGTCATGGTATATCAATTTGAAATCATCTCTATGGGATGACAGGATCACCTAAAAAATATCAATAGCCAACTCTCCATACAAGCTGATATATGGAAAGGATGCAAGATTACCTATTTCTCTTGAGTTTCCTGCTTTAGAACTAATACATCAACTGGAGTTATTGGAGAATGAACTAATGGAAATCATTATGCTGATATTATGGATCTATAAGAGGTTCAAAATCAATCCATGATAGCCATGAAAACTCACCAAGCATAAATGAAAAGAGCCTTTGACAAGAGAGCTTCTTCATGAAGTTTCAAAGAAAGAAATATGGTCCTCAAATGGGATGAGGATAGAGCTAAGCCAAGAAGGCATACAAATTTTGAATCTCTTTAGAGTGGTACATACATAATCTCCAACTGCAAATCTCACAATTCCTTCCAACTTGCAAAGATGGATGACAAAGAGCTTCCTATCCCAGGTAATAGGATACATCTGAAACATTGCTATTAAGGAAGCTAAGTTCCTTCTACATAGTTTGTTTATTTTCCTCTAAGTGTTGTTATATCACATTAGTTTTCTTATGTTTTTTCCCAAATAAGTGCTTTATTTTCATATTTTATTTATTTTAGAGTAGTTCCCTATTTTGTGTGTTTTCTTCCTTATTTTGGAGGAAGGAGTTGTCTTCTTTCAGTCAAAAGGTTCCTTGTAGTCATGGACCAAATTTTTCATTGAGTCTAATATTCATGTAAATGGTTTGATTCTCAATCATAGTAGGCATGCTTCCTAGTAGAGTTGCCAAAGATGTTGGCCAAATTTGGCGTACATACCAAAAATTTGCCTGGATGTGTTGTGTGAAGCTAAGCAAAGTCTTAGTTGAAGAATAATACAATGGTTGAAAAAGTAGATAGATTTAAAGAAGACCTCATATCATTTACAAGCTTTCAAAAAAATTTAAATAGGCTTAAAGTGTGTATTTGGCCATTTTAAGAAACTAAGCCATCATGGCATATCTTGTAGGAATGAGGAGGTTAGTTTGGTTATGAATTTATAAAGCCAACCAAGGATAAGGAATTACATGATAATAATGTAGATCATGCCAAAGGTTTCCCATACAAATTTGGTGTCTTGATGAGTTTTATATCTCAAGATACAAGTCTTCAAAAATGATATATCAAAGTGAGACGTGTCTAGGGATGTCAAATTGAAGCCATAATAAACAGTTATTTAGATTTAAAAAATCCTTAACAAGCTTCAAGTTAAATGTATGGTCTATAATTGGCATGATATTGGAGGTTGGGATCAAGGATCAATGGCACATAGGTGCTTGTCTAGGTCAATAAGTCAAATAAAGATATATGATGCACGTTTAATCATGTAGTTAAAGATTAACAATGAGCTTGAGGTCAAAGGTCAGTAGATCTGAAGATTGAATGCATAAATGAAAAGTGTCATGATCCTAGTAACTAAAAAGATTAATGGTACATATTTGATCAAATATAAATAAGATCAATGGCACACATTCAATCATGTCAAGGAGATCAATAATGCACATGAGGTTAAGAAGTTAAAGAGCTAGATTGCATGTGAGGTCACCACATAGTGCAAGTAAATTAACCAGATGAAATTAATAATAAGATCCTTAAGATAAATGTGGGGAAACCAAGTGGAAAAATCTAGATACATATCATAGATCAACAACAATGATGAGGGTCAAGGTTGGAAGACTCCCATGAGGATCAATGGAGCATATTTTATCAAGTTCCAGTGAGCATAAGATGTAGACTCGTGTCCAAACTTGTAACAATCAAGTTTTATAATAGAGCAAGTAGACCAAAGAAAAGACACAAAATAGACAAATTAGATCGAATATTTTGCCACCCTAGGCAGGGAAATGAATAAATGCAAGATAAAAAATGACCAGATTACTAGAGCTAACCCTGTAAGATCATATGACACCATTAAAGCTCTGCTAAACCTCTCAAGAGCTTTTAGATGTTCATTTTATTTCTTTATCATGATAAAGAAACCTTAAAATATGGATCTTCATTTGAAATTATGGCTATATGAATAATAATAGGGTTATTGGTTTTCATCTATAGTGAACCTATATTTAGGATTTGGAAGTAATGGCAAAATTGTGACTATGCAAGAAATGTCAGATGAGACACCAGTGAATGAGCTCAAGTGAATATCTGATAGCATGAAAAGCATATAAAGATCAATAATGGTGTCTCTAATCTCATTAATATTATCATGAGTTCAAAGGTTGAGAAATTTAGTGGAGCATTTAATGAAGTTCCAAAGTCTCTAGAGGCTTTCCTATGTTTGATGGATCATGACTCAAGATCCTGGGATTAATGCTAATCGATCAAAAGATGGTTGGGCCTCATTTTATTGATTCTTACTTTCCCTTTTATATATATCTCCCATTATATACCCCATGGAATCACTCTTGAATCTTAGATATTTTTCTTGGAACAAAAATACTCTTATGCTTTTTGGCTTGACCTGGCTATGCCACAATTTGTACTATAACACCTATTTGATGCAATAAAGATTGAATTCCTCCATTTTCAAGCTAAACTAAAGTGTTTTTCATGAATTCATTGATGTGGTTAAGTGAATGTATGCTTTAATTTTCATCTGTCTGAGTTTTATCACCTTCATGAAGTGTCTTGTAGCTTTCACAGGTCATTCTAAGTGCAGTGGATAGTTAGTTGATTATTTTAGAAGTGGATGATTTCCCTCCCATGCTATATTGATAGTTAGTTCATGCCTTTTTGTGAAATAATAATGTGAAAGTGGTAAATGAGTGAATGAAGTGATATTTAATAGTCTTGAAAGTGTTGGATAGTGTGTCTTGTGCAAGTACAAGTGTTCAAAACATTGGTGTATCACCTCCTTTTACATGTTTTCATGCATTATTGTCTATTTCTCTCCCTTTTCCAAGCAAGAGATTAGTTTAGGTGATATATCCAAAGGAATTTGGCCTTATATAGAGGTTAAAACTCACCATAAGACACCCGCATATTGAGGTTATTCCCATTTTATGGCTTAGTTGGAGGGAGCCTGAAGAACTTCCCCCATGGGTGCAAATTAAGATCACAACAGTACACAATCTCACTATTTTAAAAACCCATGATTCTTTTTGTATTGGAAAAATGTGTTATAAGATTTGAAGATGATGGAAACCTATTATATATCTTAGATCATACAACTTGGCTATAGATGATGGTTATGAGAAGGTCTAACTGTGTATGTAAGTTCAATCTTCAACTCCACTTGGTTTCAAGTGCTTTGAGATTTACATTAGTCCATTGGATCCTATTGGATGATCACCATGTTCTAAGAGATTGAAAATAAGTATATCACCTTTGATATAAATCTACTTGCATAAGGATAAACTCTACAATTATGAAAACCATGTTCTTAGGCCATTAATGTTCATTCCTTAACACAATGAGATGGTTCTACTTGTCCTTTCATGTTGACACATGCCAACCAGATTGAAAACCATATGAGAAGGATGAACATACTCTAAAATTCCACTAACATCACTTAGAAACATTAGTCCAATGAAAATAGATGAGAAAACCAAGGTGTTGGGGATGTGCAGGTAGTTTATAGGTGCTAACAATCTTAGTGATTGTTCATGCAGTATAGACCACCAATCTATAAAGCATAACCATGAAATGGAAGTACAAAAGGACCCCTAATAGCCACCAAGTTCACTCACTTCAACTCTCCTCCTTTTATCTATACTAAAGGGAAAACGTATAACCTTGTTGACTTATCCAAGGGAGCAATAGGAGAGAGAAACTAGATTTGATCAAATTTGGAGTTGTCAAATAAAATTGAGCTTGGAAATGACCTATGGAGATCTCAACACACCCTCCTAAATCCTTCACACATGCCAAATGTGTCATTCAGTCTGTATAACTATGTAAAACTATTTTTTTTGTAGTTGATCTCCTTCTTTATATGTTAAACTTACATTTTTCTAGATTCAAAACTACCATCTAACATTCTCTGACATGTGGTATGTTAGATATCTTCTTGAAACATTTATATTTTTATGGGAAACCATACATTTCATTTAAATTTCCAAAAGGTGGCATAAGATGGCATAAGACCAACTAGACAAATATAACAAAGATAAAAAACATATTATTTGACCTCAAAGGTGATTTAACCTCATCTAAGACCATGGTGACCATTTTAAACCTAGAAGGACCTTATGAAAAGTTTTAATATGCAAGGATTTTTGACCAAATTTGACCAAGGGTTAAATTTAGTCAAAAATTACATTCATAGATTATTCATTTATCTTATCCTTTTGAGGTGAGGTAACTACCGGTTTATATTCTTCCCTTACCTCAAGGGGGGGTATATCAGTGGGGGCATGCCATAGAGGCATGTTCTCCACATTTGACATAGTTTTCAAATCCATTCGGGTCATAATTTAGAAGCATTTTCTCCACACTTATTTAGTATTTGACACACCTAAATTAAGTGGGGGCATGATTTGGAAGCATGTTCTCCACACTTATCCCCATTTGGTATAGTTTTTAGATTCAAAGGGGGAATGATTTGAAAACATATTCTCCACACTTATTTAGTATTCAACACACCTAGATTCAGTGGGGGCATGCTTTGGAAGCATGTTCTCCACACTTATCCACATTTGGCATAGTTTTTCATATTTAATGGGGGCATGATTTGGAAGCATGTTATCCATACTTATTCAGTATTTGGTACACCCAAATTTAGTGGGAGAATGTTTTGGAAACATGTCCTCCACATTGGCACTTATTTCAATTTTTAGATTTCTCCATATATAGTGGGGGCATGATTTGGAAGCATGTTCTCCATATTTACACAATTTACAAATTGACTAAAGCACATAATTATATAATTTAGATTCATAGTTGTGGTAGAATTCTATACATTGGTACCATTGTTATACCTAGTCTTAACATGAGACATATCTAAGGTTTATATGCTATGTAATGTGTACCTAATATTTTAAAATATAAATCACTTTCAGATTTCAAAACACTCTCAAGGACTATCATCACCCACTAAAATGGATTTTTACAAATTGTATTGAACCAATCTACTACAGTAGTTAGTTTACTTTTGGTATGGTTGAGATGATTAAATCACTCAATCTTACCAATTTTTTAGGTTGGACTTGATTGTATCATCTAGCATCACTATATTGATATTATGAGTTGACTTTGTTCACTCATGCTTATGAGGTTATAAGTATGATTAGGTTGTAATGGTTGCATTAATCTCAACTGTCAGATGGAAACTCACCTTTTCTCTAAGGTTGGGGGCATGTGCCTTCCGATATCTCTCTCTATCTCCTTAGATATATGCAATTTCCATATCATATATTTTTGTCCTAATCTTAGTTTCATATCCTTATAATGATACATATTTTGAATCAAGTTGCCAATAGGCAAGGAAATTACATTGATACATAGGTGTACTTTTAAACCTT
Organism: Torreya grandis; assembly: GCA_037957365.1. NCBI lineage: Eukaryota > Viridiplantae > Streptophyta > Pinopsida > Cupressales > Taxaceae > Torreya > Torreya grandis. The sequence continues at coordinate 406,268 of JARHVA010000773.1, read as the reverse complement.
TCTATTTCAATGTAAATCATTCCAATAATTTTACTTTTAGATTATATTCATTGATTATGTACTATAACATGATCTTGGTTATAGGCTAGTCACTAACAAAGCACTCAAGTTAGATTCAAGTAAAGGAAATGTGTGTCATACATACTTAGGTATGCATTTCTTCTCTTTTAAACTGATAATTTTATTACTATATTAAATGGGGATTATATAACACCTTAGTATTATACACTTGGAAAAATTAGACTTTGATTATTCCTCTCAGTTTTAGATCTTTCCCATTTTTCAAAAGTCTCACATCTTCTCTATCTTGTGCCCCTTGGCCTATCTCTTAGTCTGACCAATCTTATGTTGATGACCCAGACCTTCTATCTTTCCCCATATTCTTAAAACATGCTTATCTTCCACCTTTTCAAATTCTGACCCTGTACCTACTTTCATATTCCTTAGATAATAGCATCCTAGACAAACACCTACATCGTCGTATGTGTCATTCTCTCATGCAAGTGCCTAGTGACATAAAGTCATATAATTTGCAAATGAAACATATCCTAATGGTTAACCTAAGTGATTTAATGTGAGTTATTTCTCCAAAGGTATTCCTTCATTCATTTCTCACCTAAAAAACACCTATAAAATACCTAAGGTAACTTATCAAAGCATTCAATCAAGCACTCGATAAAGTAAAACTTCCCTATTTTCTCCTATTTTTATAAAGTCATAGCATAACACATACACATGTCTGAAGTACTTAAGGAGTAGTCTAAGATCCTAATTTTTCAAGTTACAAGCTAAGTCACTATTATACTTAATTTCCATATATTGCATGATTCACACACAAGCTAACATGTAGGGGAGAACTACATCAATCTAAGGCCCTCTTCATATTATTTGTTATGTAAGTGGTACTCATTGATAAGAGAGTTTTTGGGTTTAAATTGACATTGTGTGCCCATTAATGTATTTTCCCCTAATGTCACTATGAATATAAAGAATTAGGGTTTTTAAATTTCATGAGGAATGGCAATCCATGACCCAGATCTAAATGTACCAGAGTGAAGGTGAAGACAAACCTAGAAGCATCTAGGTTGTCACATTCTTTTCTAGTAGGTATTCTATATAGGACACCCATGTCAGGTTCAAATAGTAACATTGACATAACCATCCAAATTTGATGTTAATATCCACAACTCTAGAGGTACTAAATATAAAATTTGATGACTATTCTATAATCCTCTTGTAATCTACTCCCTATCTATTCCATATCCAAAATTGTGTTAACATCAAAACCAACTAAGTATATTACTTCTCTGTCATTTCCATATCTAGCATAGTTGTAATTACTATTTTTAACTTATCTCAATTTAATGAATTCAATATATGTTATATATGAGTTTAACATCTAATTGGCCTACTATATAGATAGTTTATCACCCTTATACCTTTATATATCTCTATCCCCTTTAACCCTAGATAACCCCAATCTATATTTATAGGTTTAGACACCCATACACTTCTATTTATTATTATAATTAGAGGGGGAACAACCTAAAGTGGAAGAACATGAAGATTTGAAGTGAGATCATTTCATCTTGCTCTTGATTTTATTATTACCTTATTTTTCCCCCTATCCTCATTCCCATTATTTTCATAATCAAGAATTGACTTATTTAAGGCATCTACTTTATGGATAGGGGCCATAAGAGGTTATTATTTATTAGGGTTTCCCTTATTTCCTTCCTCATATTTATAGACCATGAAACTTGGTGGAATGGCCTTATATTTTTTTTATAAAGTGCAGTACTTGGAAGAATCAAAGTTATATTTAGGGTTTTTCCTATTTTTATCTTCTAGTAATCATTATTTAAAGCATTGAAATTATAGATATATCTATACACATAAATTTTGTACTAGACACTTGAAAAAATAAATTTTGACTTATTTTTGACATACATGACCTATGTGTACACATTTTACTCTTGCTCACATTCTCTCCTAATGATTCATCTATCTATGGATTTGGCCTTCCCAATTTGTCATCATGCATATACAATATCTACCTAGTTTGTGTGTAAATGGTAAATCATCCTAAGTATACTTTGCCATATTCTATATCATTATTTCCACCATATTGGATAATGCTGGTAAGAGATAGACATTGTCAGTTACTGGTAGTGTCTACCTTCACCAAAAGCATCCCAATTTATCCAAATGAATATTTTAAAAATTCAAATCCCTCCCTGGGGTCAACAAACATGTTTTGCATGTTGATTATGGAGGGAAACCATCCAAAGAGTCATATATATAAACACATCAAGTCTAAGGCTATTCCTCTCGAGATTTCACTTGGAAAACTACTTGCACATTAAGGAATATATCTACACATGCTTTAGGCACTATCTAAAGCATCCAAATCTTAAAATCCCTCAAAGTAATAATCCCTAAGTCAAGTCTAAACACTTAAATCAAGGTAAAAGTTGCACATTATTAAGTGTTAAAATTTAAATCCCTGCATTAAATTCTAGAATATCATTATTGAGCACACATACATGTTTCAGTAGGAGAACTACATGTAGTTTAATCCCTCTTCAGAGTATTTAAACATAATAAATGTTCAATCACTTATGGGGTGTGCTTGGGGTTGTCCAACCCATATTTTTAGCACATTTTTATAGACCAAACAAGTGTTGAAATTGGAGTTAGGGTTTCAAGGCAAAGGAGGGTAAAATTAGAATTTACACGCATGATTTAGCCTCTAAAATTACACAGTATTCATCTTGACAAACACGTGCAGTATTTTATGGCAAAATAAATTAGCATTTTATATAGAGTTATGGAAACAAGTGGACATATCTAATTGCTGCATGTGTCTGAGCCCTAATAGTAGTGTCCAAGCATATTTTGATATTTTTTAAATTAGAATCAAGTTATCAAAGGTCTATTTCAAATCATATCAAGCAATTGTACACAAATAGAGAGATTTTGAAACAAATACAAGCTAGGTATCTTGTCTTATTATCATTTATATAAATAATAATCTCAATCTCAATTTGAATTTTTACATTCAAATCTATGTATTTTATGATATATATTAGGAAATATGAATATTCAATAGTTTGGCTTATTTAAACCATTAAATCCAAAATAATTTAATAAATTACGGTAAACCTAACCTTTATTTTGAGCATGACAAACCTTAGGTTTCCCTTAGAGTTTCATCATTTTTTATAGAGTTTAAAATTATGAATTAGGGTTTTAGATTTGATTTATGAGTTCCTTTTGTGAGTCAATATTCTATCCATGTTTAATAGAACCTTTTTGATGTTTTCATGATCATATTCTATGCCATCTAAGACGACTATATCTCTTATCCCTATAAAAAAAGTATGATATTAAGTGGTGTTAAAATTGAGCATAATTAGATCCATTTGGCCCAACCACATGTGTGTGTACAATCTAAAATGGATAAAATATATGAAATGACAAAACCTATTAGATTATATTGAGCTTAATACATATTCAATCAAAACTTGCTTTCCCCATTATGATTCCATTATGTTAAAGTGGTTTCAATATTTTGATGACTCGTTCCATACAATCAAGGATCATGAAGTAAAGTTCCTTTCTATGAATAAGCTAAAGTTTTGGTCTAATCCTCTTACATATTTTGGTGAATAAATTCACATCAAACTAAATTTTAAATCAAATTAAAATGATGTGAAGAATGAAACAAAATCAATAGTTAATGTACTGTCACAACCTAGTAATCAACTTGTCCTATTGTCCTCATAAAAGAGGTAGTATACACGATTATTTGAACCTCATCATAAAATACTCTAGAAGCTATTTAAGTGAAATATCATCTATCTCCATCTATAAAAGGAGGTTGATAAAAATAGGGCACCATATAACGTGTAACGCCCAAAATTTCACCTAAATAAACCTATAAAATTGCTATAATTTTTTTCCTCTTATACAACATTAACTCTACATAAGTAAACACTCCAACCATTTACATAAACACACTCATGCATACATAGATTAAATGTATTATAAAATAAAATCCACAAGTATAGGCAATTTTGAAGGCACACAAGCACACTCAAATTGTGTCACATACAACAAAGAATATAAGATGCATAAAGGAGTATAACAAACTAGTTGTGACTAAGCTGTGTTGACTACAAAAGAAGTAGTGTGTGAATATACACTCAATATCATTACTAAAGAGGATATAAATCATAGATATGCTAAAAAAATCAATACAAGAGGACGTATCTAACAAAATGAATAGTGATCCATCAACGGTTCATTGACATAATGTTTCTATAAAACACACTTGTAAACACATTAATGTTACTTAAGCAACCAATATCCTTATGCACCCAACCTATAATACAATCACCATACTATCCATGAGTACAGTAATCAATTGAAACTATTTATGTCAAGCTATATTTACCCAAATGTGGTGCAACTAAGCTTGATTAGCTCACCTCACGACCAAGTTACAATTTCATTAAACTATCTATCAAATGAAGTTAGATAAAATATATCCATCAGAATTAAAGTGATTATGAGACTTATTCCCAGTTATATTAGCTACAAGATACCCATATGAATCCAAAAAAACAAACCTAGTAAGATAAAATGCTAAAATAACTCATCATTCCAAACAGGTTTTAGCGTAGAAAATTATTTAGCCTAGCAATTTTTTGAATAAATTAGGTTTAAAAATGGGTTGTTAAAAATAGTAAACAACTTATTTTTTGATGGTTATCATTCCGAGGTTTAAAATTAACCTCACCTAAATTATAATCAGATTTTTTTTGGTAAAATTCTTTCTTTAACCATAAAAATAAGGTAACTTTTCTAGCAACTTCAAAAACTATAAAATTCAGATTGTGCATAAATCCTATGACAATCTTTTAAAATGGGCATGCTAAAAATAGTAAAACTAACCAAAATAGTTAATAATAAGTTCTAAGGATAATTTAAATATGTTTTAAAACCTTATAAACTTTTAGTTTTAAAAAACTCAGATGTTTAATACTAAAACCAAGTCTATTTTTTAGTGACTTTGCAGACAGAAAAGACCTAGTAAGTGCAGTTTTTATACTAACACCTTCCAAAATTGGCCTAGAAAAATGATGCCTGATCATGAAGGTATTTTTTTAAAATCCCATATTATAGGATAGATGGTTATAAGTCTTATATTCAATAAAAATATTAGTTTAGGTGATTTCCCAAGCTTGTCTCCAAGCTATTTCCACTGATTTGCACAAATGGCAAATTACTTTGTTTATTCCAAAATTGAATTATAAAAGGATGGTAAGCTGACAAATAAACTCACACTATAGGTTGAGGGAGTAAGCATCTCAATAATTTCCTCCTTCTAAATTAATAATATCATTAGAAATGATTTGAGTTTACCATATAATTATGATTACATGATATAAATAAAAGTCAGTAAATTTAACTTAAAACAAATTTCTACATTCATCCCTTGTAATATACAATCCTTACAATTGAAAATAAATAATTTCATTTTGTAATAAAACAAATATTTTACTTATGCTTTCTAGAAGATAAAATAGTACATATTTTCCAAATTTATACGTAAGAACTTATACTAAATTTAGTCTACTCCATCAACACTCCACAAATAAACCTTCTGTTATAATTCCATTCATAAAAGTTTCATATACGATTATCATTTCACATGATAGAGATAATAAATAATGATGAAATATTTAACAATATTTTTTCAAGAGATAAATCAACTTTTTAAGATACATAATACAATTCTCATCTATATAAATGAATATAAACAACAAGGTTAAAAGACCATTACACCACTTTCAATCTTGTTACATCCAAACAAATAAGATAAGATAAGGTTAAAAGCCTTTAAATTTTTTTGCATCAACCAACTTAAAAAATGAAGAAAAAATTACTAAACACATCAAACTTTAAGTGTGACTTAAAGAAGTCCTAAATAAAAATGAAGACATCCCATAATCTACTGCATGAAGCTCCCAAAAGAGTGAAATCATGCTCACAAACAAGGCAACACCAAACATACCATCCATTGCTCTAGTAGGTCAAAGGAAGGTGCTCTAACTCCCATCCATCATTTATCATTACATGGATTCCTCACCAAGTGAGATCCATGTAAATCCTCCCCCAAGCTTGAGGGAAGGAGGCATGCCACCCACTACATATGCACAAGGTAGATAAGTAGTATAAACCAAATATAATAATCCATCAATTAACAAAGACTAACAAAATAATTAAGATCAAAACACAATGTTAATTTATGGTGAAGTCTCCATGAATTATTCATTAGGAAGAGAAGAGACATCTTACTATCATAATAATAATGTCAAAAAACAAACTAATGGGCTATACAAGCCAAATAATAATGGGTTACACAAGCCAAAAATTTTCTTCCTTAGACCTCCCAAAATCCTCCTTATACCTTCCATAATTTCATAAGGAGAGTGGATTTTTAACCTTCACGAAAGGTTCTACATCTCAAGCAATATTTGCCTTCATGGAAAGAGAGGGCTTGTCGAACAAGCCAAGAGAAAGTGGCGTCCTCTCACATCCGATACACATGCACATATGCCAATCCTAAATGGATGGCATAGGGGTGCTCACATATCCCAACCCAATAAAATTCAACTAATAACCAAAAGATCAACCAAGAAGAGAGAAGAATAATAAATCAAATAAAATATCATCAAGGGAAAACTTCCCAATTCTTCTCAATTGCAAAACTCATAATCACAACATCAAAAATAAGTAAGATATCAATCTAGGAAAAAACAATCATCAAACCAAATAATTGAGCCTCAACGACAATTCCAAAACAAACTTCAAAAGAAAAACTCCATATTTCAACAAACAAGTAAAACTAAAATACACAGTCTATTTAACAATATTTAACAAGAAGACTAAAGGGATCTATAAATTACAATAAGTAAGACAATTTAAATTACACCACCCACTTAAACAAGATGTAACAAAATAATCAAAACTAAAATTTGGAGAATAGGGCAAGCCTACCTCCTTTCCAAGCTTTTATTGAAGTCTTTCACCAAGCCTTTCTCCAAACTTCCAAGCTTCAAATCTCTCCCCCCGAATTCCCTTCCAAAGTTTGAATGAACCAAAATGAATAAAACCCCTTCCTATAAGTATAGGTCATTGAATAATAATGTCAAACATGAGGATACCATGTGGCCATCCTCCACCCAAGGAGGAACCTCACCTCCCATCATTACTTTCCAATAAAATTCATAAAAAAATTTAACATATTCTGCCATTTACATGGGTGGCTCATGCACACCAAAACATATAATCCACTTAACATAAAATATGAAAAAATTTAGAAAGTGGAGAAGAATTGAGGCCAAATGTGGTTCATTTATGTTTAAAAAGTGGTCAAAATCCACCAAAAGAGTCACCCATCAAGATCAACTTTCAAACCCATTCACTTGGTGGGCAAGTCCATTCATTTAACCCAACTCATCATGCACTCAAGAAAATTCAATAAGTGGAGGAAGCATGATATATGATATTTTGAGTGGCGAATAATGGCCAACCCTAAAAAATTTCCACTTCCATAATGTGGTGGTGGTTGGGCCCCAAAACCACATGAAAATTCATGTTTTTCATGTCATGCCCACTACTCAAAATTTGACCCAAAGACCAAATCCGAAATTGCACCATGGTTGGGTTTGTGTGTTGACCCAAAACCATACTAAGGTTAACTGACCTCAATTAGGGTTACTAAGGGGTTTAGGGCCATGGGTTAAGATAAATGTTTAGGTTAAAATAAACAAGTTATATAAGTAATAAAAAGGAAAAGAGAAAATAACAAATTATAAAATAAAAATTCATAATAACAAAGATAAGAGGTCAAGTTTTAGGAGTACATATGTAGTGTGAGCACATCTGAGTCCTTTGTAATCCTACCTTTGGCCACTTGTAACTTGCACACTCATTGAGAACATCAAATACATCCATGGAAATAATCACTATTTAAACAATATGAAACATGTATAAGCATATTACAATGTCACACGAGAATGATACATGAATAATAAAAAATCATGATTAATTCTATAGGAACATAAATAATAATCATAAAATGATCACCATACTATATTATTTTAATATCCTAATATGTTAGCTTCACACAATCATGCTATTAAGCACACGTATAATTCAATCTACTAATTTGTCTAATCAAAGTCCATGCCAAATAAGAACATATAAAGTGAGGCACCCCATGCCTCCATATAGTCTAAAACACATTCATGGGAAAATACAAATGTGATAACAAGATAATTAACAAACTAGAGCCTCACACAAATATAGCAACACATACGTTAATAAGATAATAACAAGCTAGGGTCTCACAATTATTTAAATTTTTTGATTAATCATATAATGAATAATAAGTACCTCAATAAAATTGATTTATAAATCCATTATTCATTCATTTATTTTTTCACTTTTAAACAAAGTAAGCCATTAAATATTTATAGTGACTAGTTAAATATTTATGATAACTAGTTGATTGACCTCTGATAATAATTTCTCGTAAAGACCTAAAACATATCTTCACTCCACAATCTCACTCTATGCTTATGCAGAGGAACTTACTTGTAAATGAAACTACACCAGCAATAATTATATATTTATAAAAAAATACATTATTAAAAAATATATTTAAAAATAAGCTTATATTCGAGGTCTATTACTATCGCTCTAAGAAAATCAATGGAAAACATCACATACTATTGATATGCAAAGATCGTCGAATAAAATAATTAGTAACTAGTAATATGAAGAATAATATATACATAACCATCAATATAAGTATATTAAACCAAATTACAATCCTAAGTTTGTCTAATAAAATCACTTGTCAGTCCCAAAATAGTCAAGTCCACATAATATAACCACACATACAATCAAATATGAATGCATCCAGGATAACCCCAAACAACTCTCATTGAGTTTTATACACACCTAAAAGGGTCACCATTCACAAAAAATGCAATAAGATGATAGGGGTACAATGGATTAATACAAAAGCATTACATAAGGGATTTGACATCAATGCATATTGTGATAATCAAATATGTGCCTGGGACACTTTATGAAAAAATGTTTTGGGTTGAGACATAACATACAATATCTAATTGATGATAATATTAAATAGCTTAATGATGTCAGGTCATCCATGAGTGATTCAGTGGCAAAATCTAATGGGAATGTGAAGTTGAATATATTTTTTGATACCTTTCCAAATCATGCGGTAAAATAAACTAAGACTAATCTTGAGGTACATATGACTTACATAATATGTCTTATTTTTTCAAATAATGAAGAAGAGAAACATCCTATTGATTGTATTAATGGTACACTTAAAGACACATAAGTACATAGACCTACTATCATATTTAATGAACATTATAATGTGGAAAATGATTTTATTAATGTGACATTGTTTGTGTACACTTACATTGACTTAAAACCTATATATAGTGTAATGATGGATAATGGGTCAAGTGAAAATGTATGCATTAGGATATTGCTCAATAGCCTTAGATGCAATAATGAGGATTTTATTGGTACATCAAGGATATTGAAGGGATTCAATAGAAAGAGATAAAACCCTCTTGATAATATTTTGCTACTACTTAAGGTAGGGCCTATAATAGTTTAGTACATTTTTCTTAGTTCTACCCAATACATGGGCATTCAATATGTTACCAAGATATCTTGGATACATAAGAAATGTAAAATACCATATTTGGTACATCTATGTGTGAAGTATATCTATATAAACTAAGTGGCTATAGTTTTAGGTATTATGTATGAACACCCTATTCAACCAAAGACATTTCCACAAAAATATATGTTACAACCCATTATAAAACCCATATAGATTCATTCTACACACTCAATTCAGATAAAGGTAGTTTATCTTCCTTGAAATACTAATGCTTCAATGCCCATTACATTAAAGGTCTATTTAGGTTTCACAACAAACTTTACCTAATATGTCATGTCCTAAGTTGGTTTTACAAGCTGTTTCATGTGTCACAAAATAAACACCATATTATAGTCCTTGTGTACAACATAGTTCATAGGTGTTTAAACCTAAATTGGATGTGGATCCTAATATGGGGTAGATAGGGTTAATAATATAGAAGTAATCACAAGGTTGATAAACATATCTAAAGTAGGCCAATTAATTTTAAAACTCTAATAGAACATATGCTAGATTTATTATGTCAAGATATGCTAAAAATGGAAAGCACAACTATGCTAAATTTTGCAATGTCAAAAACAAAAAAGATACTTAGCTAGTTTTAACACTAATACAGATCTAGATCTGGAACAGGAAAGAAGTAGACTAGATGAATATTCTAAAATAGTCATTAGATTTTAGATTAATTACCTATGTAGGCCACAAACACTGACTTTAGCCTATGATGGTTGTGTTGATGCTATTGTTTGAATCAAATGTAGCTTTATAGTATATAATATCTATTGAAACTAGATGCAACCACTTAGATGATTTTGGGTTAGTTTTTTCCTTCACTCTGATGCATTAAGATCCAGGTCATGGACTATCACTCTTTGTCAAATGAAAAAACCTTAGTTCTTCATCTTTATATTAGCTATGGGAAAAAAGGGTTAGTGGGAACATGGTGTTGAGCTTCCCCAAATACCCCTATGTTAATAAGCACTACCTACATATCTAATACTTTGAAGCGGGATTCATCCTTATGTAGTTCTACACTATGTGTTGGCTTGTGTGTGAATCATGAAATGTGTGATAAGTACAACATTAACTTGGAAAATATAAATCTTGGGTTGCTCCTTTAATAATTCAATCCTATATATGTGTTGTAACTATGACTAATATGGAAATATGAGAGAATAGGGAAGTTTTGCTCACTTGAGTGTTTGATTGAATGCTCTTTGGTATGGATGCTAGGTTTGTGCTAGGTGAGGAATGAATGAGGGTTGATCTTATATTTATACCAATCCTCTCAGGATAATATATCACATAATATCACTTAGGATGACCATTAGGATATATTTCATTTTCAAATTAGATGATTTTAGGGCACTAGACACTTGTATCAAAACAGGACACCTACATCGATGTAGATGTCTGTCTAGGAGGCAAGTGTATAGGGAGTAGGAAAATAGGTATAGGCTCAGAACTTGTAGAGGAATAATATAAAGAGGTTTTAATAATTTTTAGAAATATAGAAGGCTTGGGTCATCAACATAATACTAGTTTGACTAAGAGATATGCCAAGGGGCACAAGAGAGCAGATGCGAGACTAGTAAAAGCAAAAAAGGTCTAGAACTGAGAGAAACAACTAAGGTCTGAGTTTACCAAGAGTACAATATTGAGGTGTTATATAATTGATAAATATCATCTAAATTTTCCCTCTATTTAATCTAGTAATGAAATTGGTAGTTTAAATGAAAAGGAATGTGTCTCTAGGTGTGTATAACATACCTTGCCTTTACTTGAGTTGAACTCGAGTGATTTTTTGGTGATTTAAATACAAATAAAAACATGTTATAGTATATAATCAGTGTAAATAATCTAAAAATTGAAAGCATTTAAATTATAATAATTGAAAAAGAGAAAGGTTTAGGAGTACAACTATGTATTAATGCAATTGTCTTGCCCTTTGGTAATGTCATTTGAAAGATGTATCGTTATGAATCACTAAAATTGAGATTATGATAAATAAAAAAATAGATAGTGCATATATCTAAGCTAATGGAGATAGAAAGAGAAAGAAGGGACCCTGACCCCAACCTTAGAGAAAAGGTTGATTGACACCTAGCATTTGAGACTTGCTCGATTGTGCAACCTGTTAGCCAATTTATGCACCCTCAAAAATTGGCTAAGTATAATGTTTTTATCCATCTATCCCCTTCCCAAGGAATCCTTACTCAAAGTCTTTCTCGAAGCAACTCTTCAAATATTTTCTTCCTCCTTCCTTCTTTCAAAGTGCCCTTGAGAATTTTCTGAAGGGACACTTGTCTTCTTCCAAGTGCCCTTCAAAAAAGTCTAAAGGGTCACTTTACTTCATGTTTGCCCTTTGAAATTATTTCAAAGACTTCTTTCTCTTTCCAAAGTTCCCTTCAAAAAAATTTGAAGGGACACTTTCCCTTTTTAAAGTGCCCTTCAAACTTTTTTGAAGGGCCTTCTCTCTCCTCCAATTACCCTTCAGACTTTTTCAAAGGGACAATTTTCTTTAATGTGCCCTTCGAAAAAGTTTCGAATGGACACTTCATCCTCAAAGTGACCTTAATAATTTTCCAAAGGGTCACTTCCTACCAAAGTGACCTTCAAATTTTTTTTGAAGGGATAAATCCAAGCTAAGGGCCCTTCAAAAAAATTCTGAAGGGCCACTTTCTCTCTCCAAGTGCCCTTCATAATTATTCTAAAAATCACTTTATTTAGCCAAGGGGCCTTTGGAAAAATTTGAAGGGTCACTTTTTGAAAGCCAAGACAAGCAATAAGCTTGAATGAATTATGGAATTATCTCATGACGTGCCAGGGGATGTCAAATTTAGAACAAGAAAATAGCCATTGTTAAGCATGAAATATACTGAGAGGGGGGGGTGAATTAGTATATTATATATCTTATTTATTAGTCAAATTCCTTTTATTTAACCACTTAACCACACATTCAAGACATGCAATAAAGCTGAAACAATAATATGGGCCACAAGAGAGAGAGAGAGAGAGAGAGAGAGAGAGAGAGAGAGAGAGAGAGAGAGAGAGAGAGAGAGAGAGAGAGAGAGAGAGAGAGAGAGAGAGAGAGAGAGACCAAATTTTTACGTGGAAACCCAAAGTGGGAATAACTATAGAGAAAAATCTCAAGTATATGAATGAACACCAACTCAAATTACAAAGTTCATAAGCACCAACTTGTATGAGCACCAACCCCTTGCAAATATTTGTGAGCACTAACCCATAAGAGCACCAACCCCTCTTGTGTATAAAACATAACTATCTCTCAATGTTGATCAATCAACAAATGATAGAACTCTACAATATATCCTACTTTTCTCTCTTTGAAAACAAATACAAACCATGCACTCTCTTCCATATTACAAATGGCTTCTCAAGCATTTATTTATAGCTTTCCAAATAACCTTTGGCATTCACCCTTTGTGACCCTTCAATCCTCATGGAAAATGGTGCTAAATTTGCATGAACCTTTGTATCCTTATATTTGAAAAGTCATATGGTGACCATTCATAAGCAAATGCATCCTTTCCTCTTTTGGCTTTATTTTGGTGACTTTTAATATTCCTCAAAGATGACTCTTCATGAAAAAATGCATCCCATTCCTCTTTTGTCTTTACCCCATGACTCTTTGACTTCTCCATGGGCCCTCTTTTGACTTATATGCAACCAAAAATATATTCATTAATATTAAATAAATATTATCACACATTAGCCAAGATATTAATATTAAAAACAACATTAAATGCAATGGGGCCTTTATCACTAATAATGCTAGACCTTTGACATCAATGACAATATTTACAATAATATCCCCCTTTGTTTTTGATGATAACCTCAAACTGAAACTATTATATCTTAAAACCTACACATATTTCCATCTAAAAAATATACAGTAACTACCCCTTACTGTAGTAACCTATACCTATTCCTTGTACCTATTTTTGCACCTATACCTGTACCTATTATTCTCCCCCTTTGACATCAATGGCAAAGGGCCTACTTGGAGATAACACTTAGCTCCCCCTCAACTTATGCTAAACCTCAATGGTAGGAAGTAAAATAAATTACTCCCAACTTCTCCCATAGATACTCAAATGTATCTTTTGGTAGTGCCTTTGTGAAAATATTTGTAATCTACTTTGTAGTACTAATATACTCCATCTTAATGGGTTGATTTGCAACCTTCTCTCTCAAGAAGTGATATCTAATGAGAATATGTTTTTTTCTTGAATGCATCACTAGATTCTTCAAAATATTAATAACACTTGTGTTTTCATAAAAAATAAAATAGGTTCATCATATTGTACCTTGATATCTTCCAAAGTTTTCTTCATCTAAAGCACTTGAGTACAACATAATACCGCTACAATATATTCTACTTCAGCTGTAAAAAGTGATACTAAATTCTACTTCTTACTTAGCCATGATACTAAGCTATCACCAAGGAAGAAAGCTCCTCTACTTATACTCTTTCTATCATCCAAGCACCCTATCCAATTTGAATCTATATAAGCAACCAAAGTGAAATCTCTGTATGTGGGATACCACAATCTATAATCCAATGTCCCCTTGATATATCTAAATGTTCTCTTCACCAATTGAACATGACTATATTTTGGAGATGACTGATATCTTACAACCATACCTACTACATGCATGATGTCTGGTCTCGATGTTGTCAAATATAAAAGACTACCAATCATAGATCTATACAAAGATTAATATGCAATGGGTGAATTTTCATCCTTCCTCACCTTATTTTCTGTATACATTGGTGTGCCAACTAGTGCACAATCCTCAAAACCAAATTTATTCAACATTTCCTTGGCATATTTACTTTGACATATGAAAATTCTTTTATCTGACTTAACTATTTACAATCTTAATAAAAATGACAATTATCCAAGCATAGGCATCTCAAATTCTTTTTGCATATTATTAGAAAATTCTTTTGTCATATTTTCAATGTTTCCTCTAAAAATGATGTCATCAACATATATCACAATAATTAATTGATAATCACCTTCTGTTTTGATGTAGAGATTACTATCAGTAAATCCTCTCTTGAAACCTTGATCCTATATGTACTTATCAAGTCTTACATACCAAGTTTTGGGAGCTTGTTTTAATCCATATAATGATTTCTTCAATCTGCATACATGGCTACTAATATTTGAGAGAACAAATCCCTTAAGATGCTCAATGTAGCCCTCTTCTTCTAGATTCCCGTTTAGGAGGGCAGATTTGACATCCATTTGAAACACTTTAAATTTTTTAAATACTACATATGCAAGAAACATTTTAATAGCATCTAACCTTAACACTGGTGAAAAAGTTTCTTCAAAATCTATTCCCTTAAATGTGAGCATATCCTTTACATACTAATCTTGCTTTATTCCTGGTCACTTCTCCATTTTCATTCAATTTATTTCCATAAATCTATTTTGCTCCTATCACATTGTAATCTTTTGGTCTAGGAACTAATTCCCAAGTATCATTCTTTTCTATCTAATTTAATTCTTCATCCATAGCCTTAACCCAATACTTATCATGTCTAGCTTCTAAAAAATTTTTAGGTTGAATTTTGGATAATAAAGAGAAATTAACTTGCTCAGATTCACTTACCATCATTCTTCTAGTGTGAATTCCTTCATTTATGTCCTTGATGATGTCACTTTCATTATGATTTATTTGAACATATATGGATGGAGTTTTGGTGTCCTTTTTCTCCTTATTCTCATCTTCATCTGATTCTTCAAAATCTTCCTCTTCAATGATTTCAATAATGTCTACTAGATTACTGATTGTTTGTGTTCCATCTTCTTTTATCCTGACACTTGCACTTCAACAATTTTTTTGGTTCTTTTGTTATAACATTTATAAGCTTTAATTTTACAAGAATACCCAAGAAATATACCTTCATCTGCTCTTGATTCAAACTTCCCAATTTTTTCATCGCTTTTCTTTATAAAGCATCTGCTCCTGAAAACTCTAAAATAATCAACTATTGCTGATTTGTCTTTCCATAGCTCATAAGGAGTCTTGTCACTATTGACTCTCAATAATGATCTATTTTTAATATGCACTGCTATAGTAACTATCTCTTTCCAATATTTATCTGGTATCTTGGATTCATTTAACATTATCCTCACCATCTCCTAAACTATTCTATTTCTCCACTCAACTACTCTATTTTGCTGTGGAGTTCTGGCTACTGAATAATATCTCTTTATTCCATGGTCTTCAAAAAACTCAATAAATTTATTTGACATGAATTCTCCTTGATATGATCTTAGACACTTAATCTTCAAACTAGTTTCATTCTCAACTAATGCTTTGAAATGTCTGAAAGCTTCTTATTTAAAAAAAAAAACATTACCCAAGTCATACGTGAAAAATCATCAATAAAAAACATAAAATATTTCTCACCTTGAGTACTTTGAGTTCTCATAGGTCCACATAGATAAATGTGAACAAGATCTAATGTATAAGTGGTTGAGTATTCTTTTGTTTTGAACCACATTTTAGCCTGCTTCCCATGTTGACAAGGTTCATAAAACGTGTCAGATGGCTTTGTAATCTTTGGAAATTTTCTTACTGCTTGCTTCTTACTGATGTTGACAAGATTGTCAAAATTTATGTGTTACATTCTCCTATGACATAGCCAACTTTATTCAATCTGACTCAAACAACATATTTGACCTTTGATGTCTGATAGCATATACAAATTATTGGCTATTCTCTAAACATCTGTAACCAACACATCTAAATCTTTTCTCCTAATTTCACAAACTTCTGCATAAAACT
This sequence comes from Torreya grandis, assembly GCA_037957365.1. NCBI lineage: Eukaryota > Viridiplantae > Streptophyta > Pinopsida > Cupressales > Taxaceae > Torreya > Torreya grandis. The sequence continues at coordinate 389,650 of JARHVA010000773.1, read as the reverse complement.
TTAGTGTGTGCCCTTGATCACACATTTGACTTACACTCAAAAGATTATGCTTAAGACCTTCTACATACAAAACATTTTCAGTTTTAGTTCTACCATTATCCAAACTTAGTGTACCTTTTTTAGCAATTTTGGCAGTAGTATTATCTCTAAATTTCACTATCAGTCATGTGCCTCGAACACCCACTCTTAGCCTTTTCTTTCTTTGATGTCTTGAAAGCAATTTATCTGTTTGAGGGTTTCTTTTGTTCAATCCACATCTCATATGCTATAGGAATACCATGTAGCTCATCCATCTTTAGCTTGGCTAAATTCTTCATCTCTTTAATTGCTGAAACTTTTGCATCATATCTCAATGGTAGAGATCTCAAATTTTTTTGAACCACAATTGATTCTTATAAATTTTCTCCAAGACCTTGAATCTGATTAAATATTTGATCAACTTGTAAAAGATAACTTGTTTTATTTTACTCCTCTTCCATCTTCAAACTCTCAAAGTATCTTCTAAAAATTTGAAACTTAGCTTGCTGAATCTTTCCATCACCTTTATAAATATTCTCAAGTTTTATTCAAGTTTCATGAGAAGATTTACATTACATAACTTTAAAAAATTTTGATTCACATAAAATAGCATTTAATTCCTTATCATTATTTTCACTTGCCTTCTTGTCTGCTAGAGTAGTTACAAGTGTTTGTGGCTCTTCATATTCCTTTAACACTACTTGCCATATGTCAAATCCAAGGGCCATCAAATAAGTCTTCATCCTTATGCTCCAAAAAACATAATTTGTCCCATAAAAAAAAGGTGCCTTATTTGTATAAAAACCTTCATGTGATCTAAGCATCATACTTTCCCGATCTACCTTCAAGCTATAAAATGTTTTCAAAGTAACTTGCTCTGATACCAATTATTAATCATAAAATATACTAAGAGGGGGGGGTGAATTAGTATATTATATATCTTATTTCTTAATCAAATTCCTTTTCTTTAACCACTTAACCACACATTCAAGATATGCAATAAAATTGAAATAATAATATGCACCACACAAGAGAGAGAGAGACACATCAGATTTTTACATGGAAACCTAAAGTGAAAAAAAATATGGAGACCAATCTCAATATATGAATGAGCAACAATTAAAATTGCAAAGTTCATATGCACCAACTTGTAAGAGCACCAACCCCTTTATCAAGCACCAACACAACAGCTATTTATGAGCACCAACCCATAGGAGCACCAACCCCTTGCAAAGATTTGTGAGCACCAACCCATAGGAGCACCAAACCCTCTTATGTATAAAACACAACTATCTCTCAATGTTGCTTACTCAAGAAATGATATAACTCTATAATATTTCCTACTTTTCTCTCTTCAAAAACAAATACAAACCATGCACTCTCTTGCATATTAAAAATGGCTTCTCAAGCCTTTATTTATAGCTTTCCAAATGAACTTTGGCATTCACCCTTTGTGACCATTAAATCTTCATGGAAAATGGTGCCAAAATTGCATGAACCTTCATATTCTTGCATTTGAAAAGTCATATGGTGACCCTTCATAAGCAAATGCATCCTTTCCTCTTTTGGCTTTATCTTGGCGACTTTTTTGTATTCCTCAAAGATGACTTTTCATGAGAAAATGCGTCTTATTCTTCTTTTGTCTTTTACCCCATGACTCTTTGAATTATCCATCTGCCATATTTTAACTTATATGCAACCAAAAATATATTCATTAATATTAAATAATATTAACACACATTAGCCAAGATATGACTATTAAAAATACCATTAAATGCAATAGGGCCTTTATCACCAATAATGCTAGACCTTTGACATCAATGATAATATTTCTAACAGCCATTGGGATTCAAAGGGAATGACATGCTAGGGGATGTCAAAATCAGGGGTGAGCAACTAACCATTGGGAGTAATCAAGATGGAAAAGTTTGAAGTCTTCTTGCTGGAAAAGTTTGAAGTAAAGAAGGCTTAAAAACCTGAATAACTCTTACTAGTACATATCAAGATTTTCTAAGTGCTCTACTTATGAAATTTATAAGTAGAGCAATGCCAAGAGTATGAAGTTGTCAAACTCAGAGAACTCAAAGTCATCAATTAGGTGAGTTTTTAAGGCCCAAAGTAAAGTGGTTCAAAAAACCTGAATGGGTCACCAAAGAGCAAATTGGGACTTTCAAAGTAATTTGATTATAAACCTAATAAGTGAAGTGGTTTAGAAAACTTGAATAGGTCTACCAAGTTCAAATTTATTTTAAGAAAATTATTTACTTATGAAATTTATAAGTAAAGTAGCTCAGAAAACCTGAATGGGTCTACAAGTACAAATCATATTTTCAAAGCTACTTAGCTTATAAGCTTGATCCAATGGCTGATCGATGGTGCACATGAGTCATGGTTAGATAAAATAGGAGCTACCATATGGCATAAGTTAGATTAGGTTGGATTCACAAAGAGTAGATGAAGAAGGCATCTGTGTAGGAGTAGACTGATGGTGTAAATCAATGAGCTACATCAATTTTGTTGGCCAATCAAAAGGGTGAGATGATGAAAGAGATACATGTAGGTTTTGGTGGTTTTCATCTCTAAGACCAAACAAAATGAAGATAACTCTCCTCCATGCCATGCCACCTCTGGATGAGCTGAGAAGAAGCTGCTAGGCATCAAGACAAATTTCATACAGGTGGATCCTTTTATAGAAACCATTTTGATGCCATTGATCAAATATCTCATTCCATTGAGCAACCATTGGAGAAACATCTTGAAGGAGGAAATCTAAGGGCATTCAAAAGGGTGACATGGATAAATTAGGGTACCCTAATAAACATATTTGGAAAAATTAGTTACAGATGAAGATGGAGACCTCCAACAAAATTGATTCCTTTCCTTGGTGCCAAAGGCCTCCCCTTCTCTCTTTATTCTTGCTATATATACAAACCCTTAGCTAGAGAAAAAGAGACCATGTAGTATATGGCAAAGCCCTATGAGAATGACTCAAGTTTTACCTTTAAGCATTTATCATAAATCTATTTCCTTTAACCTTTGTTAGTTTTTTTCATCTGAGTGTGCAAGAGATGTATAGTGGCAAAATGTGATGATTTTCCATCCTTTTACCCACTTTATCCTTCATACCTGGACAAGATTTCTCAATCTAACTAGTCACACAGTGTGTATCTAAGTGTATTAAATTTATGCATGTATATTACTATCTTGAATGTGCAAAGTTTGTCTTTCAACTCATTTAACTTGTGTCATTTTTTACACATCTCACCTCTATGTTGAAATATTGTTGTTAGAATATATAGAGTTTGGGAAAGGTTTGTGATTTTGTTGTATTGTACACTAGAATCTGACATTCATGTGAAAAATAGTTTTGGTGTATTACCACTCTTAGAATATGATTTCCTTTTCTATAAATTTATAACTCTTTTCCCTTTAAATAAAATAATTTAGAAGAGATTGTCTTGTAGAGACATATACAGGGAGCTAACCCTTTTAATCTAGAGCTCCATTTACTCCATAGGCATACCCACAGACCTAAAAATGTTCTAATATTGCCCAAATCTAGGAGAGAATTGAACACTCTCTTCTAGGGTGCAGGGTTTGGAGACAACAGTTCTGGCACACTTAGTGGGACCCCATTTCTTGGTTATATTTACATGTCAAGGTGAATGTTGGTCCTAACAGGCCTAAGTTAATATTTTTGACACAACATTTGGTGACTCCAAGGGGTGGGAATCCCTGGTTGTAGATCAAGTTTTCCTTATTTTACTTCATGGTCCTCACTAGGTCATCTAGGATATTTGACCAAGAACCACTAGCTGAAGCTCTTTTTGAAGAACAACATATTGAACCATTCCTAGTGCTTAGAGAACCTGGGAAAGGTGGTTTGGAAGAAGAAGAAGAGGTTGAGGAAATTGAAGAATTAGGCCATCAAGAATAAATGGATAGACACCAACCTTTCCCTACCTTCAACACCCAAAACCCAATAGATCTTCCTGCATAAGACCCCATTCCTCCAAATGCTACCAATAATATCCCTAATTTTAATGGAGAGGGTCCTATTACCCCATCTAAGAATATTAGGGACATTTCTAATTTTTGGAATTTCCATAATGTCACTAGAGCCAACATAGCCATTAGGTTGCTTTCCATGTCTCTAAAAGGTAAGGCACTTGACTGGTATAAAACATTGGAAGGGGGTTGCATTACAAGTTGGGATGGATTTGGAGAGCTATTAGTAACAAGATTTTAAAATAAGAGTGATCATGCTTCACTAATCCATCAGCTGAACGTGATAAAGAGAGGTCCTAATGAATCCATGGGAGATTTCAATGAGAGATTTGGAAGGACATGGCATAGGCTACCACTAGTCATGAGACCTCCTCCTAACTTTGTGTTCCCCACCTACCTCAAAGGTATTGGTAATGACATAGTAGTGATGTTGTAGTCAATGGGAGGACTCACTCTACTAGGTGCATATGAGATAGATATTAAAGCTAAAAATAACTTGATATAAGCTGGAAGACTTCCTCCAAGATTTTTCATGCCATTATTGTCTCATAATTCATTTGAAGATCCAATCATAGCTCAAATTCTTAATGCCAATGTCAAGCCAAGAGCCTTCCCAAATAAAATGGATAGTGTTATGGATAAAGATGAGGAAATATGGTCACTACATGCTCAGCTCAAGTAAGCTCAGATTCAAGCAAGTGCTCCTCCTAATACATAATACTATCCTCAACAAGGATATAGATCTCCACTAAAATATAGTTACCAAGGGAGAGGAAAATGTGAGCAAGGTTTCAATAGGCATCCCAATGCCTACAATCCTAAATCTTCTCCTCCCACAAAGGTTGCTGTTCCAGTACATGCTAATTTGGTCCAAGGAGAGGATCATTTAGACCAATGGGGGAAACCTCAAGGTCAATTTATGCATGATAATGGAGGAGACAACCAAGATTTTGTGCCACAATAAGAAGTCATTCCCTACATGATGTTAGAATAAGTGAATCCTAGTCAAAGGGATATCCCTAGAGAAGGGAATAACCAAAGTAAAGGCATGATGAACTTTCAGGTAAGAGATGACTACATGTTGAATCAAAGAATGTCAATTGTAGCCAACATAAGGGACAAGAAGAGAGATATAAGAGATGTTACAAGAGTACATGTGACTCCAAATGATGCCTCTTCAAGGTTACAAAGTGTGAATTCTAGTGCAACATCTACTACCAGTCATGCTCCTCAACAAAATCATAATGCAAACAAGGCTGTCAAGCCTACAATGTAGTAAGTTCAAAATTCATCATTACCTTCAAAAATTCAAGAGAAGGTGAATGTTTCCCCATTGAAAATTTTTGATTCTTTGAATAATGATAAGATAATCATATCACTTTGGGAAGTCTTGCATATGCCTGGTCAGAAGGAGATATTACAAGAACAACTTGCAAACATTCATGTAGCCCCTCAGAACTCAAGACACAATAGTGTGGCCCTCAAAAATGACCCAAGCCACGTCTTATATCCCTCCACCAAGTCTGAAAAGCCTCCACCCTTCTATCTCACCCTCATTATGGGAGACAAGCTGGTCCATAATTACATTATGGATAGTGGAGCTAGTACCACTATTATGCCTAAGGTGGTGGATGATAAGCTGGGATTAAAGTATGAGCCATATAACAAGGGTGTTTTTCATCTTGATGGGACTCTAACCAAGATAGTGGGATTGTTCAAAGGTTTGAAGGTCTTCTTACATGATTGTCTAAGTTTTCTAAATTTTTAAGATGTGGTGGTGGTGGACCTTCCAACTCATTTCGCTATCTACTTGTCAAAGGAATTCATAGATAAGATAGGAGGATACCTTTATACTAATTGGTATTTTTTGGCTTTTAAAAAAAGGTATGGAGCAAAGGTGACTATAATAATGTAACCCTTAGGAAGGTTTCATATTGAGCCATATATGGAAATAAATTTAACTCAGAATTATCTAATCAATAAAGAAGAAGGTGTCATAAATGGTGAAACATCTTTCCCTCTTGAAGGTATTTATAATATTTTTCTTGAAAAATACATCACTAAAACACATGGACTTGATCCATATACTTTTATTAAAGAGACTGATTTGGGAGTTTACTACATGCGTGAATAGGATGTTCTAATCCCTTCACTCACTAATGGAGATCATGATCTTGAAGGAATTTGGGAAATGTTTTTTGATGGCTCAAGAAGAAAAATAGGTGTAGGGAATAGCATTATGTTGGTTTCTATATTAAAGAATCAATACTACTCCTTGTATAGATTCCACTTTAGCTATACTTGCAATGTAGTAGAATATGAAGGTCTAGTCCATGGTCTCCAATGGGTAAAGAGAAGAGGAATCAAGAATATAAAAGTATTTGGAGATAGTGGCTAGTAATCACCAAGTAAGATTTAAATTTGAAGCCAAAATATCACTTGCTTACATCATACAAGCATAGGGTATAGGACTTTCTTGAAGACTTTGATGCCTTCAATATACAACCCATACCAAGGGATTCCAACAAGCATGTTGATAAATTGGTTCCCATTGGAACAAGGTTTGATAGAGATGATGATGTGGGACAAGAAAAGTATCAATCCAATATTAAAATCATTATAGGACCCTCTATCCTAGATAATGAAGTGTCATGGCAGGTGTTCGAAAGTGATGAACACATTGCACACTTCTTATAGAATGAGGCAGGTTTCTCCTCAAGAAACCAAAGAAGATTACATGATCAGTATGAGGAGAAAATCATTCAGCTGAAGATGAATAAAATACCTAAGGGTTTTATTGCCTTAGAAAGTGTTTTCAATGAGGATGACCAAAAGAAGAAAGAAAGATTGAGCATGTCAAAAAGGAGTAGAATTATGAAAGAGTCATGATTTTCAAAGACAGACTTTTGAAGATTGGAAAGATATGTTCACAACCTAAAAGACAAGATTTTATTGAGTTGTGTAAGGAGTTTCATGACATTTTTGCTTGGGACTATAAAGACTTGAAAGGATTTGATCCTATCCTAGCTCACCATACCATCGAGTTAGATCCTGGAGCTAAACCAGTCAGGCAAAAGCAAAGGTCTATTAACCCTAAGGTATAAGAACCCATGAAGAAGGAATTAAGCAAGCTGATTGAGTCCAACATCATATTCCCTATTAAGCACTCAACTTGGGTATCCAACCTTGTGATTTTTAAAAAAACAATGGAGAAATCAAGCTATGTGTGGATTTTTGAGACCTTAATAAAGTATCCCTCAAAGATCACTACCCACTACCCTCCATGGTGCAAATCCTACAAGTTATTTTAGGTTCCCAATGCTTCTCTCTCTTTGATGGTTATTCAGGATACAACCAAATATTGGTGAATGAGGAGGATCAATTTAAGATAGTCTTCACTACCAAGTGGGGAACCTTTGCCTACAAGAAGATGTCTTTTGGTTTGTCTAATGCTGGAACCACTTTTCAAAGAGCAATGGACATGGCCTTCAAAGTTTTGATCAATAAGTTTCTACTTATGTACCTGGATGATGTGACCATGTTTTTAAAAGTTGCTATTGATCACATGAAACATCTAAGGTAGGTGTTTGAGAGACGTAGGGAATATGGCATGTCCCTTAATCCAAAAAAGTGCATCTTTGATATTCATGAAGGTAATCTATTGGGGCACATTATTTCAGAGGGAGGCTTATCTATTGATCTTAAAATAATTGAGGCTATCCTAGGCTTGTCCTTGCCTCAGCATAAGAAGGGACTATAAAGTTTCTTGGGGAAGATAAACTTCATTAGAAGGTTTATTCCAAATTTTGTAGCTATGGTAAAGCCTATCACAACCATGCTAAATAAAAACCAAGTTTTTACTTGGATAAAGGAGGGAAAGAGTAGTTTTGAGATGATAAAAAAAGCAATTACAGAATCCCCTACTCTCCTAAACCCAATATTTGCCAAGGATTTCATACTTTATACCTTCACCAACCTTGATCCAATCTCAACCTTGCTGATGCAGAATAATGATGAGGAAATAGAACAACTAATTACATTTTTTAGCCAAGGATTAGAGGATTATGAGGTCAACTATACATTTGTTGAGAAACAGGCCTTGATAGTGATAAAGGGATTGAGTAAATTTAGGTACATAGTCTCAAATAATAAGATACATGTCATGGTTTCTCACCTTAACACTAAAGAGTTTATCTTAAGTAAGGATCTCAATGAGAAGAGGGATGACTAGATCACAAAGGTGATGGAGTATAATATGGACTTCAAGGTGACCAAATTGGTGAGAGGACAAGGATTATGTAAGTATTTATCTTCAAACTTGTAAGAGCCAAAAGAAGAGGTATCGATCAATCAAGTTCAACCCCAACCAACTGATCACATGCCTGTTCAGAGTTAGACACAAGATATCATCACTTTTATTCAAAATGGTGAGTGTCCCAATGGTTTGAGAAAATTTCAAAGGAGATACTTCAGATTGTAGACCATTTCATATTGCCTTGTTGATTATGTTCTCTTTAGAAAAGACACAAGCGATGTGCTGCTGAGATGTGTTAACAATGGTCAATTTGACATGCTACTGGAAAGTTTCCATAATGGTACAAATGGAGGCCATTTCTCTCTTAGAACTACAATTACAAAGATAATGAGGGATGGATAGTATTGGCCTAGTCTTTTTAAGGACTATTATCATTAACCCAAGGTGTATCCTCAATGTGCCTTCTTTATAGGCAAGCAAAAGCTCACAGCCCTTCCATTAAACCCTATCCAAGTGGACCAACCTTTCATGCAATGGGGCCTCAACTTCATTGGTATGATAAATCCTCCATCAAGTGCTAGGAACAAATGGATATTTAATGCCACTAACTACTTCATAAGGTGGGTAAAAGCTATTATATTGAAGGAATCAAATGAAAATACCATCTTGGATTTCTATGAAGGCATCATTACAAGGTTTGGAGTTCTTCATGTCATCATCTCAGATAATGCACTTGCTTTTATAAGTGCCAAAACTTTTGATTGGGTATTTAGAAATGGATTTCATTTGAGTACCTCATCTAATTATTACCCTCAAGGTAATGGATTGGATGAGTCTACCAACAAGAACCTCATTGAAATCATTAAGAGAATGTTGGAGCATAATCAAAGAGCATGGCATAGCAAGTTGAAAATAGATTTATGGGAAAACATGATTAATCCTAAGAAGTCAATTGTTAACTCTCTCTTTGTACTTGTTTATGGGAGAGAACCTAGGTTGTCTATATCCCAAGAGCTCCCTACCCTAAAACTTGTATAGTAGTTATAATTACTTGAAAACACTCTAATGGAGGTTAGGTTGATTGAACTAATGTAACTGAAAGAGGTGAGGGATGATTCCCATAAAGCTATGGAACACCATCAAGTGCTCATGAAGAGGTCCTTTGAAAAAAGTACAAGAGCAAGAGTGTTCAAAGAGGGTGACTTGGTCTTGAAATGGGATGAAGACAGGGCAAAGCCAAGTAAGCATACAAAGTTTAACACCTTGTGGAGTGACCCTTAAATCATCACAAAGTATAAGCAAAACAACTCCTTCTAGCTATCCAAGATGAATGGGGAAGAGTTACCGATACCTATAAATGGGATACACTTGAAATATTTCCACTATCCCTTATTCATCTCCTTGTAAATACTAATTTTTGTGTGTTTCCTTTATTTTGTTGGTTGTGTGATTCCTTTATTTTATTGTCTATTATTTTCCCTAAGTGCATTTTTGCATGAGTGTTGTCTTTCATTCATTTTATTTGGTGAGTATCTTTTCCTTGTGTGTTTGTTCATCTAGCTGTGTGTTCTTGAGCTAAAGCTTGTTTAGTTCCCTTTGTAGCATGTATACGTGAATCTATGCCCAATGGAAGGATTAAGACAATTAGTCTTAGGCATAGCATGCATGCCTCCATCTGTCCCCTTCCCAAGGAATCCTTCCTCAAAGTCTTTCTCGAAGCAACTCTTCAAAGCTTTTCTTCCTCCTTCCTTCTTTCAAAGTGCCCTTCCAAATTTTATGAAGGGATAATTTTCTTCTTCTAAGTGCCCTTCAAAAAAGTTTGAAGGGTCACTTTCCTTCATGTTTTCCCTTTAGAATTGTTCTAAAGGCTTATTTCTCTTTCCAAAGTGCCCTTCAAAAAAGTCTGAAGGGACACTTTCCCTTTCCAAAGTGCCCTTCAAACTTTTTTGAAGGGTCACTTTTCCCAAAGTGTGCTTTAAACTTTTATGAAGGGCATTCTCTATCCTCCAAGTGCCCTTCAGACTTTTTTGAAGGGACACTTCATCCTTCAAGTTCCCTTTGGAATTTTTTGAAGTGTCACTTCCTCCTAAAGTGCCGTTCAATTTTTTTTTGAAGGGACAAATCCAAGCCAAGTGCCCTTCATAAAATTTTCAAAGGGCCACTTTCTCTCTACAAGTGCCCTTTGGATTTTTTTATAAAGGTCAATTTCTTTAGCCAAGTGGCCTTCAAAAAAATTTGAAGGGTCACTTTATAAAGCCCAAGACAAGTAAAAATTCTAAAGGAATTCCTTCAGATAAATTGTCTGAAGGAATTCCTTCAAAAAAAGCCCGAAGGAATAGAAAAGTTTGAAGGAATTATGGAATTAGCCTGTAACATTCCAGGGGACATCAAATTAAAAACAAGAAAATAAATATTGGGATTCAAAAGGAATGACATGCCAGGGGACATCAAAATTAGGGGTGAGCAACTAGCTGTTGAGAGTAATTAAGATGGAAAAGTTTGAAGTCTTCTTGTTGGAAAAATCTTAAGTAAAGGAGGCTCAAAGACCTGAATAACTCTTACTAGTGCAAATAAAGATTTTCCAAGTGCTATACTTATGAAATTTATAAGTAGAGCAATGCCAAGAGTCCAAATAATTCAGACTCAGAGAACTTAAAGTCATCAAGCAAGTGAGTTTTGAAGGCTTGAAGTAAAATGGTTCAAAAAACCCGCATGGGCCACCAAAGAGCATTTCAAGATTTTCAAAGTACTTTGGTTATAAAAATTATAATTAAAGTGGTTTAAAAAACATGAATGGGTCTACCAAGTTCAAATGGGGTTTAATCAAAAGCTTTGATTATGAACTTTATAAGTAAAGTAGCTCAAAAAACTTGAATGGGTCTGTAAGTGCAAATCAAATTTTTAGAGCAACTTAGCTTATAAGTTTGATCCAATGGTTGATCGATGGTGCACATGAGTCATGATCAAGTGAATGAGGAACTACCACATGGTGTAATCTAGAGCATGTTGGCTTCTCAAATAACAAATGAAGTAGGTATTTGTGTAGGAGTAGATCAATGGTACAAATCAATGATCCACATCAATTTTGATGGCAAATCAAAAGGGCAAGATGTTGAAGGAGATACATGTAGGTTTTGGTGGTTTTCATATCTAAGACCAAATATAATTAAATCAACTCTCATCCACACCATACCACCTCTGGATGAGCCGAGAGGAAGCTGTTAGGTGTCAATACAAATTTCATATAGGTGGATCCTTTTCTAGCAACTATTTTAATGCCATTGCTCAAATATCTCATTCTATTGAGAAAATATTGGAGAAGCATCTTTAAGGGGGTAAGCCAAGGGTGTTTAAAAGGGTGACATGTATTAATCAGGGTGCCCTAATGAACATCTTTGTCAAAATTAATTATAGCCAAAGATGGAGACCTCCAATAGAATCGATTCCTTTCCTTGGTGACAAAGGCCCCCCATTCTCTCTTTCTTATATATATATATATATATATATATATATATATATATATATAAAACCCCTTGGATAGAGAAAAAGAGACCACATAGTGTATGGTGAAGCCCTACTAGAATGATTCAAGTTTTTCCTTTAATAATTTAGCGTAAATCTATTTCCTTCAAGATTTTTTTGGGTTTTTGGTCTGAGTGTGCAAGAGATGTATAGTGGTAGAATGTGATGATTTTCCATCCTTCTACCCACGTTATCCTTCATACCTAAATAAGAGTTCTTAGTCTAACTGGTCACACAGTGTGTATCCAAGTGTATTGAATTTCTACATATGTATTACTATCTTGAATGTGCAAAGTTTTCCTTTTAGCTCATTTACTCTTGTCATTTTTTACACATTTCACCTCTGTGTTGAAATATTTTTGTTAGAATCTTTAGAGTTTGGGAATGGTTTGTGATTTTGATGTATTTTGCACTAGAATCTGACATTCATGTGGAAAATAGTTTTGGTGTTGTTGGAAATATTGTCATTGATGTCAAAGGTCTAACATTATTGGTGATAAAGGCCCCATTGCATTTAATGGTGTTTTTAATATTTATATCTTGGCTAATGTGTGTTAATATTTATTTAATATTAATGAATAGATTTTTGATTGCATATAAGTCAAAAAAGGGCCCATGGAGAAGTCAAAGAGTAATAGGGTAAAATACAAAAGAGGAATGGGACACATTTTATCATGAAGAGTCATCTTGAGGAATTCCAAGAGTCACTATGTGAAGACAAAAGAGGGTATGGCACATTTTTACATGAAGAGACACTTTGAGGAATATGAAAAGTAACTAAGATAAAGATAAAAGAATAAAGGATACTTTTGCTTATGAAGGGTCACCATATGACTTTTCAAATGCAAAGATACGAAGGGTCATTGAAGTTTTGCACCATTTTCCATGAGGATTAAAGGGTCACAAAGGGTGAATGCCAAAGGTTGTTTAGAAAGTTATAAATAAAGGATTGAGAAGCAATTTTTAATATGAAAGAGAGTGTGCATGGTTTTTATTTGTTTTTAAATAGAGAAAAGTAGGAGATATTGTAGAGTTCTATCATTTGTTGAGTAAGCAACATTGAGAGATAGTTCTATTTTATACACAAGAGGGGTTGGTGCTCCTGTGAGTTGGTGCTCACAAATAGTTGTTGTGTTGGTGATAAACAAAGGGGTTGGTGCTCTTGTAAGTTGGTTCTTGCAAAATTTGTAATTTGAGTTGGTGCTTATTCATATACTTGAGATTATTCTCCATGGTTTTTCCCAGTTTAGGTTTTCATGTAAAAATTTGGTCTCTCTCTCTCTCTCTCTCTTATGTGGTACATATTATTGTTTTAGTTTTATTGCATATCTTGAATGTATGATTAAGTGGTTAAAGAAAATAAATTATATTAAGTAAAAGATATATAATACACTGATTCACCCCCTCTCTTAGTATATCTTGTGCTTAATAATTGGTGTCAGAGTAGGTTCCTTTTGAAAAAGTTTTACAGCTTGAAGGTAGATCAGAAAAGCATGATGGCTAGATCACATGAATGTTTTTATATAAATAAGGCACCTTTATTTGATGTGAAAAATTATGCTTTTTAGAGCATAAGGATGAAGACTTATTTGATGGCCCTTAGATTTGACATTTGGCAAGTAGTGGTGGATGAATATGAAGAGCCACAAACACTTTTAACTACTCCAATAGAAAAGAAGGCAAGTGAAAATAATGATAAAGATTTAAATGCTATTTTATGTGGTTTATGTGAATCAAAATTTGTTAAAGTTATGCAATGTAAATCTGCTAATGAAACTTGGGTAAAAGTTGAGAATATGTACAAAGGTGATGGAAAGGTTCAACAAGCTAAGCTTTAGACTTTCAGAAGATAGTTTGAGAGTTTGAAGATGGAAGAGGAAGAAAATATAGCAAGTCATCTTTTATGGGTTGATCAAATAGTTAATCAAATTCAAGGTCTTAGAGAAAATTGAGAAGAATCAATTGTGGTTCAATTTTTTTTGAGATCTATACCATTGAGATATGATGAAAAAGTTTCAGCAATTGAAGAGATGAAGAATTTAGCCAAGCTTAAGATGGATGAGCTACATGGTATTATTATGGCATATGAGATGTGAACTAAACAAGACAAACCCTAAAAAAGAGAAGCTACTTTCAAGACATCAAAGAAATAGAAGGCTAAGATTCAAGAATCAAGTGACAAATCTAGTGATGATGAAGATGACAACAAAGCTCTATTCATTTGCAAGTTGAAAAAGGGCACATGTAAATATCAAGGAAAGCTACCTTTTAAATGTTTTAATTTTAAAAAGATTGGAAATTTTTTAGCTAAGTGCTCAGATAAGGGCAATGGTGAAAATGAATAAGGAAAGTATACATACAAGAAGAATTTCAAAGAAAAATTCAAGAAGGGATTCAAGAAGAAGAGTTTGTATTCTAAAGATCCTAGCTCAGCCAAAGATAGTGGAGTCAGTGATTCAGAAGAAGAAGAGATTATATTCATGGCTATACATAAATATTCTTTTTCAAGTAGAAGTATAATTTATCAAGAAGAAGAATAGGATGAAGCTGAATTAAATCTTGAAGGATAACTCATTTATGCCTTAGAAGAGTTAAAAGCTCTTAAAAGGAAGAATCAAAGATTAAAGCTCCAGATCGAGAAAAATAAAAAGGAGTCAAAGAGAATAATTAAATATCTACAAGCACACTTTGAAGAAGCCAAGAAGAATGAAGAATATCTAACAACATAGTTATAAATAGTAAGTAAAGAATGTGAAAGGCATGTTATTGAAATTGCTTATTTAAAAGCAAATCTTGAGAAAAAAAATAAAAAAATAAATGATAAAGCAACCAATGATTCAAAATTTAAGAATATTACTAATATGTTGAATAAGATATTAGAATATTAAAGATCAATGTTAGATCAGATAGGTATTGGATTTAAAAAAGAGAAAGGGGAGGCCACTACTTTTGTAGACAAGGAAAAATGAAAGAGCTATGTTGAAGCTCATACAAAAGAGGAAATAAAAAGGGAAGAATATAAGAATACAGAAGACATCTTAAAAAGAAAGCTGGAGGGAACAAAGCTACAAAAGGAAATCAAGTCAGAGATACATAAATAGGTCTTATTTTTATGGTTACTATTTTTATTGTAATGGATATGGTCATAAGAAAATAAAATGTTGAAAAAGGGTTAACAATTTCAGAAATAAGAAGGAAAGTCATGCAAAGTCAAGCAAAAGCCACAACTCTTTTTCTCTTCTATCATGATTTAATGAAGTGGTCATAATATGTTACGAGTACAAAAACTTTAGACACATAGCCTGCTAATGTAGAAGCATGTTTGAGTCAATCAAGAAGGACCAGAGTTTCAAGGCTCCATTCATCAAGAAGGAAGTTTAGATAGGTTCATGACATAAGAAACAACCTAAAAAATCTATATTTGTATAGATAACTTTGCATACAATAATTAAATAAAATCCATGGTTCATTAATAGTGGATATTCAAGGCACATGATAGGAGACAAAAGCAAGTTCATAACCTTGAAGAAAGATCAATGGTGGCACAATGAAATTTGGAGATAATACTGTTGCTAAAATTACTAAAAAAGGTACACTAAGTTTGGATAATGGTAAAACTAAAAATAATGTTTTTTTGTATGTAGAAGGTCTTAAGCATAATATTTTGAGTGTAAGTCAAATGTGTGATTAGGGGCACACACTAAAGTTTTATGTAGAAGGTTGTGAAATTAGGAGAAAAGATTTAGATGTGTTGATTACAGATGCTTAGAGAACATGCAATAATTTGTATATGTTATCAGACATCAAAGGTTAAAATTTTTATTTGAGTCATATTGAATAAAGTTGTCTATGGCATAGGAGAATGGGACATATAAATTTTAACAATATTATCAACATTAGTAAGAAGCAACAGTTAAAAATCTTCCAAAAATTACAAAGCCATCTGACACACTTTGTGAACCTCGTCAACATGGAAAGTAGACTAGAAGGTGGTTTAAAACAAAAGAGTACTCAACCACTCAAATGTTAGAGCTTGTTCACACTGATCTATGTGGACCTATGAGAACTCAAAGTACTCAAGGTGAGAAATATTTTATGTTGCTTATTGATGATTTTTCACGTATGACTTGAGTAATGTTTTTAAAGAAAAAATTAGAAGCTTTTAGACATTTCAAAGCATTCAAATCATTAGTTAAGAATGAAACCAATTTGAAGATTAAGTGTCTAAGATCAGATCGAGGAGGAGAACTCATGTCATATCAATTTATTGAGTTTTATGAAGACCATGGAATAAAGAGACATTATTCAGTAGCCAAAACTCCATAGCAAAATGGAGTAGTTAAGCAGAAAAACAAAATAATTCAGGAGATGGTGAGGACAATGCTAAATGAATCCAAGATACCAAATAAATATTAGAGAGAGGTATTTGCTATAGAAGTGCATATTCATAATAGAGGATTATTAAGAGTTAATTGTGACAAGACTCCTTATGAGCTATGAAAATTCAAACCAAAAATAATTGATTATTTTAGAGTTTTTAGTAGCAGATGCTTCATAAAGAGAAGCAATGAAAAACTTGGGAAGTTTGAATCTAGAGTAGATGAAGGTATATTTCTTGGTTATTCTTGTAAAAGTAAAGATTATAAATATTATAAAAAAAAAACCAAGAAAATTGTTGAAAGTGCAAGTGTCAGGATAGAAGAAGATGGAACATAAAGAATCAGTGATCTAGTAGACATTCCTAAAATCATTGAAGAGGAAGATTTTGAAGAATCATATGAAGATGAGAAAGAGAAAAAAGACACCAAAACTCCATCCAAATATGTTTAGATAAATCATAATGAAAGTGACATCATCAGAGACATAAATGAAGGAATTCACACCAAAAGAATGATGGTAAGTGAATATGAGTAAGTTAATTTCTCTTTGTTATCCAAAATTCAACATAGAACTTTTTTAGAAGCTAGACATGATAAGCATTGGGTTAAGGCTATGGATGAAGAATTAAATCAGATATAAAAGAATGGCAATTAAGAATTAGTGCCTAGACCAAAAGATCATAATGTGATAGGAATAAAATGAGTTTATAGAAATAAGCTAAATGTAATTGGAGAAGTGACTAGGAATAAAGAAAGATTAGTATGTAAAGGATATGCTTAGATTGATGGAATAGATTTTGAAGAAACTTTTGCACCCGTGGCAAGGCTAGAGGCTATTAGAATGTTTCTTGCATATGCAATGTTTAAAAATTTCAAAGTGTTTCAGATGGATGTCAAATGTGCCTTCTTGAATGGGAATCTAGAAGAAGAGGTCTACATTAAGCAACCTAAAGGATTTATTCTCTCAAATATTAGTAGCCATGTATGCAAATTGAAGATAAAATTATATGGATTGAAACAATCTCCCATAGCTTGGTATGCAAGACTTGATAAGTACCTACAAGATCAAGGTTTCAAGAGAGGATTTGCTAATAATAATCACTACATCAAAACATAAGGTGAGCATCAATTGATTATTGTGGTATATGTTGATGACATCATTTTTGGAGGAAACATTGAAAAGATGACAAAAGAATTTTTTGATAATATGCAAAAATAATTTGAGATGTCTATGCTTGGAGTATTGTCATTTTTCTTAGGGTTACAAATATTTCAGTTAGATAGAGGAATTTTTATATCTCAAAGTAAATATTTCGAGGAAATGTTGAATAAATTTGGTTTTGAGGATTGTACACCAATTGGCACACCAATGTGTACAAGAAATAAAGTTAGCAAGGATGAAGATTCACCTATTGTAGATCAATATTTGTATAGATCTATGATTGGTAGTGTTTTATATTAGACATCATCGAGGCTAGACATCATACATGCAATAGGTATGGTTGCAAGATATCAGTCATCTCAAAAATATAGTCATGTTCAATTGGTGAAGAGAATATTCAGATATATCAAGGGGACATTGGATTATGGATTGTGGTATCTGACATGGAGAGATTTCACTTTAGTTGCTTATATAGATTTAGATTGGGCAGGGTGCTTGGATGATATAAAGAGTGCAAGTCGGGGAGCTTTCTTTCTTGGTGATATCTTAGTATCATGGCTAAGCAAGAAGTAGAATTTAGTATCACTTTCTATAGCTGAAGCAAAATATATTGAATAAGTATTGTGTTATACTCAAGTGCTTTAGATGAAGTAAACTTTGGAAGATATCAAGGTAAAATATGATGAACCTATTTATATTTTTTGTGACAACACAAGTGCTATTAATATTTTGAAGAATATAGTGATGCAATCAAGTACAAAACATATTCCCATTAGATATCACTTCTTGATAGAGCAAGTTGCAGATCAATAGGTTAAGGTGGAGTATATCAGTACTACAGAGTAGATTATAGATATTTTCATAAAGGCACTACCAAAAGACACATTTGAGTATCTACGAGAGAAGTTGGGAGTAATTTTTTTTACTTCCTACCATTGAGGTTCAAAATCAATTGAGGATGAGCTAAGTGTTAGCTCTAGGTAGGCCCTTTTCCATTGAGTCAAAGGGGGAGAATAGTAGTTACAGGTGTAGAAATAGGTATAAGGAATAGGTACAAGTTGCTAGAGTAAGGGGGAGTTACTATATGTTTTCTAGATGGAAGTATGTGTAGGTTTTAAGATGTGGTAGTTTTAGTTTGAGGTTGCCATTAATGACAAAGGGAGAGATTATTGGAAATATTGTCATTGATGTCAAAGGTCTCGAATTATTGGTGATAAAGACCCCATTGTATTTAATAGTGTTGTTAATATTCATATCTTGGCTAATGTGTGTTAATATTTATTTAATATTAATAAATATATTTTTGGTTGCATATAAGTCAAAAGAGGGCCCATGGAGGAGTCAAAGAGTCATGAGGTAAAAGAAAAAAGAGGAATGGGATGCATTTTCTCATGAAGAGTCATCTTGAGGAATTCCAAGAGTCACCATGTGAATGGTGCATTTTTCCATGAAGGGACACTTTGAGGAATATGAAAAGTCACCAAGATAAAGACAAAAGAAGAAGGATGCTTTTGCTTATGAAGGGTCACCATATGACTTTTCAAATGCAAGGACATGAAGGGTCATACAAGTTTGGCACCATTTTCCATGAATATTGAAGGGTCACAAAGGGTAAATGCCAAAGGTCATTTAGAAAGCTATAAATAAAGGCTTGAGAAGCCATTTGTAATATGAAAGAGAGTGCATGGTTTGTATTTTTTTTTGAAGAGAGAAAAGTATGAGATATTTTAGAGTTCTATCATTTGTTGAGTAAGCAACATTGAGAGATAGTTATGTTTTATACATAAGAGGGGTTGGTGCTCCTGTGGGTTGGTGCTCACAAATAGTTGTTGTGTTGGTGCTTAGCAAAGGGGTTGGTGCTCCTGTAAGTTGGTGCTTACAAACTTTGTAATTTGAGTTGGTGCTCATTCATATACTTGAGATTGTTCTCCATGGTTTTTTTCAATTTAGGTTTTCACATAAAAATTTGGTGTCTCTCTCTCTCTCTCTCTCTCGTATGGTGCATATTATTGTTTTAGTTTTATTGCATCTATTGAATGTGTGATTAAGTGGTTAAAGAAAAGAAATCAGATTAAGTAAAAGATATATAATATACTGATTCACCCCCCCTATTATTATATCCCATGCTTAACAAGTGTATCACCACTCTTAGAATAAGATTTTCTTTTCTATAAATTTCTAACTCTTTTCCATTTAAACAAGCTGGTTTAGAAGAGATTTTCTTGCAGAGACATATACAGGGAGCTAGCCCTTTCAATATAGAGGTCCATTTCCTCCATAGGCATACCCATAGGCTTGGAAATGTTCCAACATTGCCCAAATCTAGTAGAGGATTGAACACTCTCTTCTAGGGTGAAAAATTTAGAGACAACACAACCCAATCATACTTATAAATTGGTGAGTGTGAGTGAACTGAGTCAACTCATACTATCAAACTAGTGAGGTTGGATGATACAATCAAGTCTAACCTAAAAAATTGGCAAGATTGAGTGATTTAATCACCTCAACCATACCAAAATGTGAAATAACTAATGCAATAGATTAACTCAATATATTTCATAAAAGTCTAACCTGGTGGGTAGTGACAATCCCTAAAAGTGTTTGGAATCTAAAACTATAATCTTTCTAATATTAGGCACACATTATATAACATATGTACCTTAGATATGTCTCATGCTGAGGTTGTGTATAACAATGGTACCAATGTATAAAATTATACAATAAATATTTATATGAATTCTATAACTATGAATATAGCCAATCTAAGAACTGTGTAAGTGTGGAGAACATGTTTCCAAAAATTCCCCCATTATATATGGATAATTCTAAAAATTGATATAAGTGCCAATGTGGAGGACATGTTTCTAAAACATGCCCTCACTATAATTTGGGTATGCTACATACTGAGTAAGTGTGAAGAAAATGTTTCCAAAATGATACAAGAACATCATCTCCAACTTTGTAAATATGGATAAATGTAGTCTGTAGGATCTTAGTAGATGTGTTTGATAATAAGAAGCCTTCCCGAGCTTTATTATAGTTTGTATAGGTCATATAAATTTGAATGTAATTTTCCCTCCAAAAAGGCAACATTGAAAATTTTAAATATATAAAGGTATTTGGAAGGGTTTTTTAACATGTTGTAAATAAATGAGTCAATATTAAGAGATATTACAAAGCCTAATTACTTATTGTAGTTATGTTTCAATCTCCAAACTTGGTCAAAACTACTTTAAGGATAATCAAGGCAAAACCCAATGTAGGAGAAAGTATAAGAAAGCAAGTTTTGAATAAGTTTATGTTGGTAGAGATAAAATTTCTCCAAGAAACTATGTTTAGACAAGATATGAGGCTTAAACCACCTAATCAAGAGACTAAAGAAGCTATAAAAATAATGGAGTGGATCAAGACATGTTTTTTTAAGGTATTATAAGGTCTTCATAAAGGGTTGTAGGTATTGTAAACTTACATAATGTGAATATGCATATGAAAGATATGTGTTAGTTTTTAATAAATAAGGAGATGATTTTAAAATTCACTAAAATCTTTTGATTGTCCAAGGAAGGCCATGACAAGAAGAAGAAGGGTATTAAACCTTACATACAAATATTGTATGTTCGTATGCCTTTTGAGTGAATAAAATTAAGGAAGACTTGTTCAAGATTTATGAATCATGTTTTAAAATTCATTACAAGTAAGTGAATGATCTTGGCATGATTATCTTATATTTATATGTATCTGTGTAGAATTTGCTAGTATGCAGGTTTGGTCTTAAGGAGATAGGGAAGTACACAGTCTTGAAGTTGTATCTATAAGAGAGGTATGAATGGATTGGATTTTAAAACTTGTTAAACATTAATTTTTAAGTATTTAAAAGGTATTTTTAATTTAATAAATCCCTCATACAACATATTGGTGTCTATTGATAAGTTGCAGGCTTGAACAAAGTAAAACATGGTATTGTAACAATGGAAACCTTCAAATTTTAATGATTTTATGTTAGATGTAATGATGTTAAGATTTCACAAGGTGAAATATGTTAGTTAAAACATAAAACATCTTTTATAATTCCTTAACTTTTATTGAAGCTTTAAAATTTTAAAAGATAACTCTCAACCAATACACAGTCCTAGGGTTTCAAACAAGCAATAAATTTGCATATCTTATAGATTAACCCTAAAAATTATACAAATAATTGTGTAAAATTTTGATATATGATAATATAAATATTTCAAGTGATTTTCGGTTGATTGGGTAAATACATCAATAGTTATTGCAAAAAAATAGTCCTGAGCTTAATTGGCACAGCCTAAATATCATGTACAAAATATTGAATATCTATATAATGATCCAATGAAAAAGATAAAATTTTGTGAGTAGGTGAATTATAACATTTTAAGAGTTTTAAAAGAGTTTTGAGATAAATAGGATATGTATATAACAAATTATAACTAAAACTCAATCATTGTAGGTTTAGGCAATTAGGCTTAAAACTCTCAAAGTCCATTTTATTGATTCATGAACCTCAAGAATATAATAAATATTGTAAATTAAGTTAATTGGATTAATTATAGATGGTGTAAAACTTAAAAATCCTTATATTTTAGTGTATGTTCAATTTTGAGTCAATATAAGTGAACTAGACCTTTAAGCATACTAGCTTTGGTTGAGCATTTGAGATGTTTTAGATGAAAAGGATCGTACCAGTCATGGAAGGAGAGTTTATTATGATTAATAATTAATACATGAGTGTTTTAAAAGTATTTTAATGCTTATCTTGATCCCAATCTCAAATTTGAATCTTGAAGCCTAATATGAAGTCTTTAGGCTTGTTTTGCGTCAAAGTGAAATTTGATCTTAAGAGAAAAACTGTAATATTTGTTAGGAGTGGAGTTATGTTGATTCAAGTATAAAAGGGAGAAGGAAGCCATATAAGTGTTGTTAAAACATTAATTTCATGCAATATTGTGTGTAAATTCTAGTACCCTAATGAAGGAGATCATGCTCTTAAGAGTCTTCAAGTTTGTAAAAGCCTTTGTAATGAGTTGTAAATCATGTGACCAGTCTAAGAAGACCAAGAGTGATTCATTAAAAATTTACTTGGAGGAAGAGTCTAGATCAAAATGGAGAACCTTTTATTTGAGCACAAAATTATATATTGATGAGGTATAAACATGTTGAAGGTATTTATTGTTGTATTATTGTAATAACATTAAGAACAAACATAGAGGAGTCAGGGAACCTTAGAGGTCAATGTTTCCATTAAGGGCATATTATCTTGAATTTTATTATTATCGTTATATGAAGACCTTGTATAAGACTGATTTGTCTAAAGAAACCTGTGGGTATATTATGTCAAAGCCAAATTTAGTGTTTTTTTGAAGACCACTTACATCAGTTTGGTATTATTGAGGAATTTGCATATTCTCCTACATCACAAAACATATCCCCACTGAATCTGAGACTATGACCATGTGGAAGCCATGCCTATATGACTTTTCCCCACTAAATCTGAAACTATGAATGTGTGGAAGCCATGCCTCTATAACATTCCCCCACTGATATGCCCCACTTTAAGGTGAGGGAAAAATAAAAATTATTAGTTACCTCACCTCAAAAGGGTAAGATAACCATATTGTAGACATCTAATTCCTATCACTACTGTGATGAAATTGTCAATATAAATGATATTCTATGACAACGCACAATCTAGACCAAAATCACTAAAATACTCTAAATAATTTGAACTTGTTTTCATTCTGGATTGCACCCTTAAGGCAAATGTGTTTCAGACCTACCTCATCTAAATAATATAATGGGATCACCTCTAGGTGTGGATAGCATATTAAGTGAGATGAACCTCTAGTTTTGGGGCAAGCTCCCCTGATGCATCATCTAGGAACAATTACTAAACCTACTTGCTTATTAATGAAAATGGATAGAAATATGCATGAAACAAACTTAAGTTATGGTAGGTGATGTACCAACATGTTGTGTCCTCTCTATTTGACCTTTCAATAAAAATTATGAGTAAGATTAGGACCAATGATTAAACCATTATCTACAAAAGACTCATACACATTAGTGATTCACATGGAAGCTATGATAGATGACTAAAACTTGAGTGTGATGAATGGGAGGTATGATTCAAGACACTTCTAATCAGATTCCACTCCAAGTGCAATCACTAACACTTTCACACACCATGTGATGTGTATATAACACTCTCCTAGTAATTAGGTGAGCAATAAGGACATGAAAAGGGAGATAAGACTCAACCACTAATGTAGATCAATAAGTATAAAACACACTAGGTTAGCATGGAGAAACTAAACTAGTCCTTATATTAGTTTAAAGGTTATAAGGTATAATTGGGCATAGTTTATTCATACCCAACCGAAGGATGCTTACAATGGATTTATAAACCCAATTTATAGAAAAAAAGATAGAGAGGGAGAAGATATCACTAAAGCTCATCAATGCTACATAACAATCCATGAGACACCACCTTCTAGCCCTCTCTAACACATGAGGCATGCTTGGTTGATGGTCTTTATGAGAGTGAGGTGTAGAATATGATCTAGTAGAAACTCCTTCAATTTTGTTTTGACCTCATTTAAGTTATGATCATACCATATTGGTCAACCACTTCTTTTATTATTAGTTACAATGGTAGCATTGTGGTCTAATTGGTCTCTATGAAGCATTAAATAGCCTACCTCTCTCCTTTGCATGTTGACTAGGCCTAAAACTACCTCATCTTGATTAATGGCCATTAAATGTGTATGCTTAATTCAATAGAATATTTACAAGGAAATTTATGGTTCTCCATTCATCTTCTTATCATCCCTTCATGCCAAGAGGCATGTGTGGTTTATGGTATTCATGAGAGTAAGGCATAGAAAATGGACACCTCATCCATCTCCTTTAAAACTACCATTACTTCTTGAACTAGGGATGACAAGTGTAAGTTTGAACCAATTGATCCTCATCATAATTTTCTCTTGTTGACACCTTGCCTAGTCTCTGAATGATCTATTTGACACCTCACTTGCTTGG
Organism: Torreya grandis; assembly: GCA_037957365.1. Classification (NCBI taxonomy): domain Eukaryota; kingdom Viridiplantae; phylum Streptophyta; class Pinopsida; order Cupressales; family Taxaceae; genus Torreya; species Torreya grandis. Next base: position 365,247 of record JARHVA010000773.1, on the reverse strand, counting down.
ATCTTTCCTCATGAAAACTCTTCTTGGTGATCATATAGGCCTATTAGGCAATTATGCCTAACTATTTGATAGTAGTCATTATAATGGCACTAGGTAATTCATGAGAAACCATAGAAGAGGTTAAGAGATATATTTTATAATTATGAAACCATGTTAGTGCATAACCCATAGCTTTCAATTGGTCTAAACTTACTACCCCAACTTTCCTAGGTGACTTCATCACTTTATCCCAAGCATATTTGTAATGTTTTTTAGGAATTGGACTTATAGAAGATATTTTAGAAGAAATTATGTGGATTTTGGACTTTAAAAATGTGTAGGAACCTTCACATCAACATTCCTAATGCTTTCTATCAGCTCATCATGCTCAAAACCTTGTTTTTTTCCTAAAACTCTATAAAAGTATAATTTTTAGTAAATTCATATAGGTGAATTTACCTATTAAATCTATGGTGAGAGTCTAATTGAAGTTAATAATTTCATCCAGGTGTTTTCTAGGCCAATCTAATGCTTTTTAAGCCTTTAAGAAGCCAGAAACATCTATCAGGTTCCTTTGTGAGGTTTATACAAGGTTTAGGGGTGTTCATAGCAATGATTCATAAAGGTTGGAGCCTAAACTTGGGAAAAAATGTTTGGAGTCTCATGTAGACAACCCATTCCAAATTCCATGATTAGCTTAGAGTCCCTTACAACCTCTCCCTACATATTTGAGCATAAGAAGGAGACTAATTTTGACTTATTAGGCCAATTTAGAAACTTGATAGAAGTGTACTTATTTGGGGAGGTGTGAAAGAGTTTTTGTTTTGGTTATAAATACATCTTATGGGTATATGACACCCTACATGAAATATTCCAATGCTACCTTTTACCCTTCCTCCACCATATATCTCTTGCAACTCCATTAGCTCTTATGTAAGGTTCTTGGGTCACTAGGCCAATTTGACCTTAGAGGTCTAGTTTTTTAGATTCCTTATTAATTACCTAAGTTTAGACCCCATTATATTGTATTTAAACATTAAAAATAATTCCCCTTGGGTTTAAAATCTTCAAAATGTTTCCAAAAATGCACTTTTTCCTCAAAATTCATGTTCAGGCCTATGACTACCTTTTTAGGCCTACTAGGCCTAATTAGCCTATCAAGGCTCTTATATTTGTTTCAAAAGACCAAACCATCTCAATAAGACTATGAACCCTTTTTATATAGGTGAAGATACCTATTTATAAATCCTTCATCTCTCATCCATGCATATCTCAAATTACTCTCTCCCTATTCTTCTTCATGACCCTACTTGTCATGATGGCATGTAGGTGTAGTTTGGTTCTTGACTATAGAAAACCTGACAATGCATTATTATTATTGATTTATCTTTTCCTACAGGTAATTTTACCCTTTTATCATGTTCTAAAAGGTTTCTCACTTTCCAAAACTTCAAACTCACTTCAAGATACATATTTCCCTCACCTTACTCAAATAGGCCTATTTGTGTTTGATATAGGTTTGACATTTGTTAGTGCTCAAGAAATGAGTGTCTTATTGACCATTCACCTAACTTATACCATATGCACATCATTTTCCCATGGTTTATGAAGTTTTTTTGGTCTTTTACTCCATCATTCCATACAAAAATCACCTCATTTACTTGAAGATGAAGACTTATAGGTCTGCAGACTTGTAGGTATATATTCTCATTGTTTGAATCCCTTCCAGATAAATGCCTTGATCATATTGGCACTAAAACATATTTTCACCAACTCCTAACAATATTCATGTCATTTTTATCCCCAAATTCTCTAGCAATGCAAGTTATATCAAATTTTCACCATAGCCCTACATATTACCATTTAGCTCCTTTAGGCCTACTTGGACTTTTTGCCTTTTAGATTAGCTTCAGTCTCCTTGGTGAAACTATATGAGGGCATTTTAAACATTTAGAGTGGATTTCATATATACCTTTATCTCTTATATTCTCATATCTTTTACAAAACTTGCTCATCTCTACCATAAGCTTGTAGGTACTCAATTAGGTGTATGCCTTTCTAGGACATGAGAATGATATGTTATTATGAAGGAATGAAGCACATGACATTAAATAAAAGGTTATTATTACCATATGAGGACCTATGTATGATACAATCTATCCTCATGATCCTTTATAGATATTAATAGTTGAAACACCTTTGTTCACCATTGTAATGAAGGTCACTCCATGTGTGGCAGCCATACTTAGGTCTGGGACTTGATGGATGTTGGGTGGTCACTTGGAACACATCCATTGACTTGAGGAAGCTTGGATAATTTTAAATAAACCACCATCACAACTTCCAATTTTGATTCATCCATTTCATACATTGAAGACCCTAAAATATTAAGAAACCTATTGCCCTCAACCTATAACTACTCTAGACTAAAGATTACTTGTTTCCACAAACTCACACATGCCAAATAGTGGTGAGGAGTGAAGTGGAAAGGATATGAAGAATCATATAAGACATATACAACCACCAATTTCACCAACCAAGCTACAAATATATAAAAACCATTCAAATACTAACCCTGTGTAGATGAAGAAGACAAATGTGATTGCCTAGGTTCTTAACATTTATTCATAAAGCATGGGACATAAATATAAAAATAATTATAAGGATTGGAAGAAAATTAGACCCTATTCCTCTTCCAACAAGCTTAGGTCACCATTATCTCTCCTCTGTATGGACTGATGCAAATCACTGGCCATTCTAGGGTTGTCAAGAGGTTGATGGAGAAAAAACATAGGTTTTTGACTTCTTTTAACTTGTGAATCATGGATTCTCTTCTCTAATGCCTAAAATGAGACCCACCTGAGATATATAACCTCCTCTAACTTTGCCATGACTACACAAACCTTGGAAACACCTACAAAAACCTCATTTTACTATATTTTTCCTTAATTAAGATCTTGGGAAACCATTGGGGGCCACAAAGAGGGAAATAAGGAGTCAAAAATGCTTTCAAACTAGGTGGTTTGGATGGAGGGAAGTTTAAAGGTCATTTTAAAGCATGTGGGGCCTTTTTATAATGAATAAATGATATTTGATCAGTAAAAAAGTCTTATTTTTGCATATAAGACCACTTTGTTATGAATTGGAATGGTTATGAGCCCTTTGAAAATTCCTAATTTCAATGTGAAACCTTCTTTAAAGAATTATAATATGAAGCTTCACCCATATGGCATGTTTAAAATGGTATTTGATGACTTGGAGTGCTAATTGGAGCTTGAATCATGCTTGACTAATAGGCCATAGAAGACAACCTTAGATATAATATTAGACCTCATGTCAAGACTTAAACATGATTTGGACCTCTTACATCTTGCTAATAAGGTATCTCCTACAATAAAAATATAAAACAAGTATAAATATAATAAGAACAAGAAACCTTAATCTCTCCAAATACCTTAATTTCTATTAAAGTAACTTAACCTTATCAAATAAGGTATAAACCATTATTTATGCTTCAAAGACACTTGACACCCTTCCATTTAACCCAAGATAAACTATGAAGACATAATACATAATCTAATGACTCATAATATGCTATCACATGATGATCCCTCAAGCAATGCCTATCATATATTATGAAACCTTAAACAATGCTAATAAAGTTTTCAAGAAGCATTTAGAATACCATGACAAGCTCTAAACCACCATGTACAAACTTGGATATGTATCATGAGAAAGTTTTGAATTATAGGGGTTGAAATTTAGTCTAGGAGGATAAATTTTCAACATTATTGGTGACTCACAAGGGTTGACCTACCTACTAGTCAAGAGAACCAACTATCTCATCCTTTGGGCAAAGGATCCACACATTGTTATCATGACTTGAGATGACCACTCTGCTTGGACTACCAAAAACACTTAGCACCTTATAATATTTTAGGACTACAACAAACTCACACTCACATAAGGATAAAAAATAAAACAAAATATAAATTAAACATAACACACTTGTGTTGATAAACACTTATTAGAAACAAGATAATCATGAAAACAACTAACTATATACAACTGACCTAGACTTTTCTTCTCCCTCCTAGATCAAAGGAGAAATTTCTTGGGTCCTTCACTCTTTGAGGTGAAGAATGGCATCTAGAAATATACCTCTTATAACTTGGTCCTATTATATTCATCCTCTCCTTGAATGCCACTCCTCTTGTCATGCTCTCAAGTGAGGTGAGAACTACAAACCAATCTCCTATAAAGATATATTAATCTTGTACTTCAAGACCCAACTCATGATGCTCCTTAGCTTCAACCTCAATAAATAATACTTCAATAATCATGTTTTATTAACCTTCATGGTATATTGAGTGATATCATAATACTTATCAGATGTTACGAGTTCACCAAGATATTCAAGGAACCTTGCATACTCAACCCAAGCATGATCATGGTATCCAATGAGTATGTCTTGACTAATATCTTCATGTTTGTGCCCTTAAATAGGGAGTGTGTCTTTGCATAGATATTCAAGCTATTAAAGTGACTCAATATACTAATACCAATCATCCTTGAGGTCCTCTTCTTCTCTAAGAGCTATAGACCTACCAAAGACTTCAAATTTCTTAATAGAAACTTGAAACTACAAATCTGCTCCATCAAGATATGTCTCCAACTTAATAAGGACCATAACCACTTCATCCAAGATTTAATATTATATAATTTTGTGAGTGTTATAATTTTAAGGGTCTATAAATTGGTTAAGGAGTTAGAAACCACTTCTAAGGACATCAAAAAAATTAGTGTCAAGTGCAGTAGTCTCTTGGTATGGCATGTTTAGAGGTCTACCCATATTAGACTTATTCAGATCATGATCTCCATATAAAATCACATAGCCCAACTCTAAGACTCTAAACAAGTCTTGTAGCTATCCTCCATCTATTTTTGACTCATCTAGGTCTTATTTTGATTCTCTGGAGGCCATTGTGATAGAGTTATCAACAAGGATGAAGAAGAGATTGGTGTTCACACCTTCTTCAAAGGTTGTATCAAGATCCTGCAACTCATGTTCTACAAGATGATAAATTTCTTCTTCTAGGAAACATGGAAGATCCATAAGGTCTAAAACCATATGGGTTCCTTCAATAAAATCATGCTTTCTTTGAGTAACCCTTTCTTACTTAAGACTACATCTATGATATTACATTTATTCATTTTGATCATCATTTGTAATGAAAGAAAGGAGTTAATCTAGACGACTTACTATATCGTGGCCAATAAAAGCACTTCAAGGACTATCCAAATGCACATCTACTACAACCATCATTTGGACATCTTCATTGGAAACCCCTGAGGCACATTTATAGTTACTACTAAAATTTACTTGACCTTAACTACCACTTCATCAAGTCTTTCTTCTTACAACTCTGGTTGGTTTACTTGAATGGCACAAAGATTAAGCATTTTTTATCCTAGGTACTTAGTCCAAGAATATTTCCATGTGTTCATGCCTTCATCACACTTTTCTGACAAATCCTATTCTTCATTTATATGCTCCTCATCTTCTCTCCAAACCATAGGTCCTCCTTCAAATAGGGAGATATTGGGAGGACAATAATGTCTAATGGGTGGAGTGGGAACATAAGGCTTTATAGGCTACTCTTGATTGAGTTTAGTGGGTGAAGATGTACTCTAAAAATGTGGGAACTTCTTAGGCTTGGTACTCACAACATCTTTCTATCTTTGCATACCTAAAATTTTATGAATAATATTAGTTTGATGAAGAGGTGAGGGGCTTTGAAAGCTTGGGAATGGGATTATGGGTTTTAACCTTTATAGCCTTCCTCTCTTCTTTGTTTGGGTTTGGCATGGAATTAGTGGTCCAAAAAGGTTGACATGGGGTAGTAATAGGAGTATAGGACTGGTTAGATTGATCTTGATGTTCCTTCAAGGCCTATAGCTCATTCTCAATTATTTTATTAATTCTTTTTATCTCATTCCACTCATTAGAGGAACTAGGTGTAGCTTAAAAGGGTGATTGGGAGGGAAGTAGGAATAACATTCCTGATGACAAGGCTACCAATGAGGCTGATAGTAAGGTTATTATTTTAGATAATTAAAGTCATGTAGAGGATAAGAATCATCATAAGTTTGAAGTGGATCAATATAAGGCTGAAATGGTTCATTGGACTAATGATTGAGGTCAATATAGGATTGATAAGGTTCATGGTGAGGTTGGTATGGGTCAATATAAGGTTGGTAAGGAAGTGTAGAAAATATATCTCCTCTATATCCATCCATTAGACATCATGAATCAAATAAAGAACAAGAGAACCATCAACATAAGTTACTCTTACCCTTGGATGGAGACTTTATGATTCCCTTATGCATGAAATTTGGATGCTAATCTATGACTTAAATCCCTATAGATCCTTGAGGTCACCAAATAATGAGAGTGAGTTATCTATCCTCCTTGAATATTGATCCTAATAGGTGTGCTATAAACTATTATCCCATACTGGATAACACCTTGAGGTAAAGGTGTTTCAGACTTGCCTCATCTAGTTGAAACAATGGGATCACCTATAGGTGTGGGTAGCCTATTGAGTGAGATTAACCTATAGTTTTGAGGATAGCTCCCCTAATTCATCATCTAGGTTTAATTCCTAAGCATACTTATCAATGTAAAGGGATAGAAAAATGCATGAAACAAACCTAAGATATGGGAAGTGATGCACCAACATGTTATGTCCTCTCTATTTGACCTTTCAACGACACTTATGAGCAAGATAAGGACCAATGAATAAACCACTCTCTCCAAAATACTTATAAGAATCAATACTTGACATGGATGATATGCTAGATGATTACAACTTGAGGGTGATGAATGTGAGGTCTAATTTAAGACACTGCCAATCAGATTCCTCTCCAAGCACAATCATTAACACTTTCACACACCATGTGACCTATATAAAACAATCTCCTAGAAACTAGGTGAAAAAAAAGGAACTTTAAAGGGAGATAAGACTCAACCACTTGTGTAAATCAACAAGTATAAAACACACTAGGATAGCATGGAGAAGCTGAACCACTCCTTATATTAGTTCAAAGGTTACAAGGTATAATTAAGCAAAATTTCATCATACCCAGCTGAGAGATGCTTACAATGGATTTTCAAGCCCAATTTATAGAAAAAGAGAGAGAGGGAGAAGAGAGAATTTAATCTCATCAATGCTGCATACCACTCCATGAGACACCAAATTATATCCCTCTCCAATACATGAGGCATGTTTGGTTGATGGTCTTCATGAGAGTAAGGCATAAAAGATGCTCTAGTGGAAACTCCTTTAGTTTTGTTTTTACCTCATTCAAGGTATGATCACACCATATTTGTCAATGCATTCTTTTCTTATCAGTTACAATGGTATCATTATGGTCTAATTGGCCTCCATGAAGCATTAAATAGCCTACCTCTCTTCTTTACATGTTGACTAGGCCTAAAACTACCTCATCTTATTTAATGGCAATGAAATGTGTATAATTAATTTAATATATAAGTTACAAGGACATTTATGGTTCTCCATTCATCTTATTAGCAAACTTCAATGCCAAGAGGTATGCTTGGTTAATGGTATTCATGAGAGTAAGGCATAGAAAATGGACACCTTATTCAGCTCCTTTGAAACCACCATCACTTCTTAAACTAGGGAATGATAAGTGTAAATTGGACCTAACTGATCCTCATCATCATATTATCTTTTTGACACTTTGCCTATTCTCTGAATGCTTTTTTTGGCACCTCATTTGCTTGGCTATTTCCTTATGAGAACTCTTCTTGGTTGATCATATATGCCTATTAGGAAATTAGGCCTAATTATTTGATAATAGTAATTAGAATGGAACTAGGAACTTCATGAGCACCTGTAGTAGAGGTTGAGAGACCTATTTTAGAATCATGAAATTATGATAGTGCATAACCCATGGATTTCAATCGGTCTAACCCTACTACCCAAACTTTCTTATGTGACTACATCACTTTCTCCCAAGCATATCTGCACTGTCTTTAGGAATTAGACCTATAAAATCTATTTAAAAAGAATTTAAGTGGATATTAGACTCTAATAAGGTATAGGAACCTTCAAAACAACCTCCCCAATGCTTTTCATTAGCTCATCATGCTCAAAACCTTATTTTCTACCTAAAACCCTGTAAAAGTATAGTTTTTAATAAATCCATATAAGTAAATGTACCTATAAAATCCATGGTGATGGTATCCTTTAAGTTAATAATGTCATCCAGGTGTTTCCTAGGCTAATCCAATGCTTTTTGAGCCTTTAAGAAACCAAAAACCTCCATCAGGTTATTTTATGAGGTTTATGTAGGGTTTAGGGGTGCTTAGAATCTTAACAATGATTCATAAAGGTTTGATCCTCAACTTGGGAAACAATGCCAAGATATTAATGTGGACTCACCCTACACCTTTCATGATGAACTCAGAGTCCCATTCACCTCTCCGTATAGATCTGAAGATAAGGTGACCAATTTGGAAACTCGAGAGAAGTGTAATTATTTGAGGAAGTATGAAATATTTTGGATTTTGGTTATAAACACATCCTAGGGGTTTGTGCCACCACAAATTACCTATTATAATACTCTTCTTTACCCTTCCACATCTATAGATCACCTGCAACCCCATTAGCTCTTGTTTAGGGTTCTTGGGTCACTAGGCCAATTTGACCCTAAAGGTCTAGTTTTTTGGATTATTTCTTAATTGATTGAGTTTAGAACTGATTGACCTATTTTAAACATTTCAAAAATTCCCTTGGGGCTTATAATCCTCAAAATTTTTCCAAAATCACCTTTTCCTCAAAATTAATCTTTAGGCATGTGATTGCTTGTTTAGGCCTACTAGGCCTAATTAGCCTATCAAGGCTCTTCACTTTGTTTCAAAATAACAAACCATATAAATAATAATATGAAACATTTGTAGATAGGTCAAGAGACATGTTTTTAACTCCATATCTCATCTATGCATAACTCAAAACACTCTCTCCCTATTTTTATTCATGAGCCTACTTGTCATGATGGCCTCTAGGTGCAGTTTGGTTCTTGACTATAGAAAAACTCACAATGAATTATTATGATTGATTTATATTTTATTATAATTAATTATAATCTATTATCACATTAAAAAGTGTTTATAACTTTTCAAAACTTCAAACTCACTTTAGGATACATATTTCCCTCACTTTGCTCAAACATGACTGTTTATGTCCGATTTAGGTTTGACATTTGTCAGTGCATAATAAATGAGTGTATCACTAAAAATTCACATAAATTATACCATATAAAAATGTACACATACTTTTCCCATGGTTTCTAAAGTTATTTTGGTATTTTACTCCATCATTCCATATAAAACTCACCTCATTTACTTGAAGATAAAGACCTACATGTTTGCAAACGTGAGATCTGCATTCTCATTGTTTCAAACCCTTCCTAATGTATGCCTTTATCATATTTTAATAAAAACATATTTTAACCAACTCATAACAATATTCATGACATTTTTTATCCCTAAATTCTCTATCAATGCAAGTTATATCAAATTTTCATCCATAGCCCTATGTATTAAAATTTAGCTCCTTTAGGCCTACTTGGACCATCTACCCTTTAGATTGGATTCAGTCCCCTTGGTGCATCTATATAAGAGAATTTATAAAATTTAGAGTGGATTTCATATGTAACTTAATCTCTTACAACCTTATATCTCCTATAAAACTTACTCATCTCTGCCATAAGCATGTAGATACTCAATTAGGTGTATGCCTTTCTAGGACATGAAGATGATATGTTATTGTGAGAGAATGAAGAACATGAGATTAAATAATAGTTTATTATTACCATATTAGGACATATATATGCTATAAATTATCCTCATGATCCTTTATATCTATCAATAGTAGAAACACCTCTATTCACCATTACAATGAAGGTCACTCTATGTGTGGCAACGATACTTAGGTTTGGGACTTGAATGAGATTGGGTGGTCAATTGGTACATAACCATTGACTTGAGGAAGCTTGGATAAGTTTCAGGAAACCAACATCAAAACATGAAACTATGATTCATCCCTTTCATGCATTAAAGTTCCTAAAATATCAAGAAACCAATTGCTCTCAACTTAGAACTACTCTAGACTAAAGATTCCTTATTTCCCTAAAATAACACATGAAAAACCATGGTGAGGAGTAAGGTGGTATGGATGTGAAGACTTGTATAAGACATATAAAACCACTAATTTCATGAACCAAGCCAATAACATATGGAAACTATTCAAAAGTTGGCCCTGTGTCGATACAAAAGACAAATCTGATTGCCTAGGTTCTTAATGTTTGTTCATAAATCATGGGGAATAATTATAAAAACTAATGAAAAGGATTATAAATAAATTATATCCCATTCCTCTACCCACAATCTTAGGTCACCATTCTCTCTCCTCTATACAAATTGATGTAAAACTATTAGCCATTTTATGGCTGCTAAAAAGCTGATAGAGAAAAAACATAGGTTTTTGACTTTATATAACTTGTGAGTCATGGATTCCATTATATGATGCCTTCAATTATTCCCCTTGAGATATATGACCTCCTTTGACTCTGCCCTGATGCAAAAGTTTGTACAAACCTTGGAAACACCTACCAAAGCCTCATTTTTCAACAATTTTCCTTGATTGAGATCTTGGGAAACCATTGGGGCCATAAAGAGGGAAAAAAGGAGTCAAAAATGATTTAAAACTAGGTGATACTAATGGAGGGAAGTTTAAAGGTTATTTTCAAGCATGTGAATCCCTTTTATGATGAATAAATGACATTTGATTGCTAAAAAAGACTTCTTATTGCATATAAGATCACTTTGTTATGACTTGGAATGGTTATGAGACCTTTGGAAACTCCTAATTTTAATAGGATACCTTATTCAAAGGTTCATAATATAAATTTTGACCCATATGGCATGTTTGAAAGGGCATTTGATGACTTGGAGGGCTAATTGGAGCTTGAAACATGCTTGACCAATAGGCCATATAAGACAACCTTAGATACATCATTAAACCTTATGTTAAGACTTAAAAATGACTTGGAAACCTCTTAAATCTTGTTTAAAACACCTCTCCTACAATAAGTATCTAAAACAAGCAAAAATATAACAAAAACAAGAAACCTTAATCTCTCCAAATACCTTAATTTTTGCTAAAGTACCTTAACCTTATAAAACAAGGTATAGAACATTATTTATGCTTTAAATAAACTTGAAACCCTTACATTAAACCTAAGACAACTTATGAATACATAATACATCATCCAAATACTCACAATATGCTGCCACATGATGATCTCTCAAGCTATGCCTAACACATACTATGAAACTTTAAACAATGATAATAAATCTTTCAAGAATAATTTAGAAGACCATGACAATCTCTAGACCACCATATACATGCTTGGAGGGGTATCATGAGAAATTTTTGAATTACATTGGTTGAAATTTGATTTTGGAGGCCAAATCATCAACACTTGTCACGTATAGGTGTCGATTTGTGCTAATATATCCCTGAATAGAGTAATGCATTTTATGTGATTATTATCTTTTCTTAAATAATTTTGAGTCAAATGGTGACCATGAAAAATGATGTCCTAGAACACTAAATTATTCTAATATGATAACACACATCATGTGCATGTGTTATTTCATGTCCATAATACCCTAACTAGGGTATTATCCCATATATAACTAACACCTTTTGATTATGTTCCAATCAAATTATGACTGAGTAAAATGACATTTCTGACTAGGTTGATTGAACATGTAACATATTTCCAAATAATTATATAAAAATAAACAAATCCAATTAAGCAAATTAAATCAAATCAATAGCTTAAGTAAAAATTCCATGAAAGTTGTTAAATATCTAATTATTAGAAATTCATTATTCAATTCTACATCATCCCTTGACATCATCAATGGGGTGGCTTCCATAGGCCATTAATGGGATAAATATTAGAATTAAACCCTCCCATGCCTAATAAATACCCCATTCTTCCAAATATTAATGGGCATATTTATGGCTTGTCCCTCCAAAATTGAATCAATCCATGGCCACACATATTGATCTCAAAATGGACAGTCATGGTTGATCTTGAATAATCTTGAAAAAATATAAATAAGATAGTGAAGACCATCATTTTAAATCTTCAATTATGAAAACTTATTATGTAAAAATTGCTATAGAAAATATTCATTAATTCACCCAATTATACCAAATTTAAGAACCTAATACATTGGTGAACTAGGAGATGATGGATGCTCATGATAGACTTTATTGACAAATACTTAGAGCACCAAATCGAAGGAAAAACATGTTTATTGACTAATTTTGAGGGATAATATCTATTTAGAAGGTATAACATTATCTTGCTTTCATAACTAGTTTTTTTAATTCATTAACATTGCCCCTTGAGGGAGTAGGCTTGATAACTTAGGTCTTTTTTTCTTATTTTAGATATTTTTTGACTAATGTATGATCTAACCTTGTCTCATAATCCTATACTAAATTATGACATGCCTGGTGGGACCATTCATCTCACAAATCAATTTTATCCCTTTTAATTAAGTACTCAAACCCTCTTTTGAGGTTGTTTTGCTCTTCTTTTTCTCTAATTTTTGTGTTTTATGACTTTTGGACCAAATGTTGGTTTTGACCTATAAAAAAATAAATTTGACCTAAACATTAGCAATAATTCCCTATGGAATGGTGGAATCACCTTGTGTAATAGGGATATCACCGTGTGAATGGCAAAATCAACTTTTCTATTTTCTATCTCTATTTGTGTGTTTTTGAAAAATGGAAAAATCAACCTAAATATTGTTAGGTTTGACCTATGGAATGATGGGTTTTCCAACATATCAATGAGATCATCTTAGGCCAAAACCTACAGGTAACTGTTATGTTTTTTAGTTCTATCTTTTTTATCATTTCGATGAGTTTGCACTAACTATCGATGGAATCGCCTTGTTAATTAGTGGTATCATCTTGTAATTAACATGGTCATAAAACATCTTTGTATCTCTATGTAATAGTGGGTTCATACTATAAAACAATATAATCTTCCTAATGAATAGAAAAAATGCTCTATAAAATGATAGAATTGACCTATGTCTAAAAACAAAGAGCTAAAATAGCAAGTTGCAAATTTATTTGAACATCATACACTCTTGTTTTGACTTCTAATTCTCTATTTTTTAGGTTTTAAGATACTTACTTTCCATTTTACAACAACTAAAGGCAAATTTTTACTTCATATCTCATTTGGTGTTCTAAAATGAGCTCAAACTTTATTTAAAGTGCTCTTAAGATCTTTTGATTTTTGATTATTGTTTATTGTATATTTGTTTTTCAAAATAAGTGTAGCGTGTATGCTATCCCCCCATCCCCTTTAGGGAACTTGGATGATCCACAAATTCTTCACTTATTGCTTTTGTAACTTTGTCCAAGCATGGAAGGAAAATTTATAAGGTAATCCCTAAAATATGAGTTATTTGGGTGATCCCAAAACAACCCTAAAATCCTTCTACAATTTTTATTTTTTGCATCTTGACTTGTGGGTAGGAGTTCATAGCCTCACCATGGGTTCTCTAAGGAAACATTGACCTAAGAATTCATCTCCCAACATTGTTTCAACCCCACTCCATGGTAAGGGTATATAAATTGAGGTTAACTTATTAGGATACTTATTTGAGTGGTTAAACATGCCATGTTAAAAATATACTACCTCAGAACATATGTTTAACTTGAACATCACACTATACTTAGCAATTGATAGATGTAGTGGTTATGAAAAGGATAAGACGTTTTCATTACAAGACAATTAATGCATATCTAAATGACGTGTTACTCCTTAGTGTTAATCACACATATGGGACCAATTAGAACATATAAAAATTGATAGTTTTTAAAATAACCCCACTTGCTATGGAGTACTATTGGTACAGGGTGAGTAGCTTGAATTTCCATGTCACAATATGATCTCTTGAGACAAGAGAGGGCCTAAAAACCATAATTTTCTTGTGCATCTAATTTTATTATATTTATAACTTATTTCCTCTCAAGAACAAGTATATAGATGGAATTCAAGTGTATGAATCCAATTTGTCAATTTGCTAGGATAGGACGTACACTTCAGTGTTTTTTAATTCTTGTTTATTGACATGGTATTTTGAGTCTAAAAATTGTTTATGTAAAATGAAAACCCATCAAAAACCAAACACTTGTTATTAATTATTTCTTTTGAATAAATAGGTGTTACATTTTTCAAATCCAATTCACTTTTTTCATTATTCAAAAATTCAATCAAAATCATTGTGTTTGTATTTCCAAAAGAGCATTGTCATGCTGCTTGTTTGAGTCTAGAACTATTCATCACTTTATAAATATATAAGTCCATATTTTCTAATCCAAATTTTAAATCTTGTCTTTCTAAGTTCTAATCCAAAACACTATTGGTTTACCTTTCATGCTTGATTTGAGTGGCTTCGGAAAGATTTTCTATTTGGATTGAAGGTCATTTTGTCTAGACTCTTATCTTATTCTATTATTATATTGGACTTAGATTATTTTGTGTTCACTAACGATCTAAGTTCCTAGAACATTATAACTTATTTTCCATGTGGAGTCATTGTGCTTCCCATTTAGTTTTGGATTTATGATTAACAATTCTTATGTTAATTCACATCTTGAGATTCTTACCTCACATTTTATTCTTCTTGATCTGAAAGGTATTCTTCTAGATTATCTAGCCATGAATCACCACAGTTGTGTCCAATTTTTTTATGGTATTGACATACTTTAAAATTATATTTTTGTGTGCTAAACTGCACCCTAAGTTCCAAGATTATTTTACCCTATTCTAATTTGATGATTTCAACTATCCAAGGTTGAGTACTTTCATAAACTCTTTCTTCTAATTATGTGGTACTACATCATTTATTTATATTATGGTATGATTTTATCTCTATGTTTGTTTGATTAAAGAGTCTAAAACACATTTTAAATGTTTGTGAATCACATTCCACATCTTACAAATACATATAAAACCATCTTCAAACATGATGCAAAGGTATACTCATGGCAGGTCTCTTATGACCCTAGTTACGAGGAAGAGCATTTTTATGACAAAGAAGAAAACTCCATTATCTTTGAAGATATCCCAATAATATTAGGAGATGAATATGTTTGTTATGAATAGAAGATATAGATGAATCCTTTTTAAGGTTATTATAATCAGGTGCAAGACTGACACTAGATTTCCTAATGGAACAATTGCACATGTCTTATTTGAGTAGAGGATCAACAGCTAGAAAAACCTCTCACTCATGTTATAAAAACAAAAATTGCTTCCTATAGTAATGGAAAATAACAACTTGTGGAGTCTATCCCAACCAATCATGATCTTACTACCAAGATTCAAAAAATTAGTCAATGATATGCAGACCAACTTGTTGTAGACTTAACAACTTCTTTAATAGTGACTTCAATTGACACTACCATTGATAAAGAACAAGAGCATGTAATTAAATAAACACAACATACCCTAGTTTATCCTATATCTACGGTAGATCCTAGAGCTTCTCCTAAATATAACAAACCTATAGATGCTTCGAAACACATTTCACTTGATATGGAACATACCTTTTTCAACCATTAGGAGACTCTCACCCCTTTGAAACCATAAGGAATGCAAGACTCATAAAAAATTGGGGGTATTGTGAAAAATAATTTATAAATTTCATCTCAACCAACACATAATTTGATAAACCAAAAAATGACACCCTAAAACCTACAATATTCATATAGCGCATAGTGACAGATTCTTGGGATTTTATGTCAACCACATAGGAATCAATGACAAACCTACTCAAATCAAAGAGTAAACCTGAAACAAACTTCTATACATAGGGTTCATATCCATAATAATACCATGTAGGGGCACATTCCACCCCTAAAAAAATATATTCCACCAAAAAATGCACCAAATATGTAGGAGTAGAATTTGATGAAGTGAATAGTTTCAAGGCTTGAGATAGGAAACCAAATTAAGAAGTATAAGTTTGATGAGATATGACCTTATCCATTTGACTTAAGTATTCTCTAATTCCCATTTCCATCTCATTTTAAGGCACCTAATTTTGATAAATACAAAGGTAAATGTGACTCTTGAGATTAAATTTAATCATTTTTTGTACTTTGTCAAGAGGTATCCTATAATAGTGTTTATTTGCTCTGCTTGTTTATACGTAGTTTGGCTAGATAAGCTATAAATTAGCTCCTCAAATTGCCTAAGGGATTAGTGAAAAATTTGAATGACTTATTAGAGAATTTTTTCAACCATTTCTCTTCTAACATTGAACATGAGTTAATAATAGTTAACTTATGCAACACAAAACAAAGAAAACAAGAAAGCTTCACAACATACCTATAGTAGTGAAGAGCATTAGCTAGACACTTTCAACACAACTTACCAGATAAATAGTTGGTGGATATTTTTACATAGAATTTGCATCCTAAGGTAGTTCATAATCTAATACTTGCTTGTGCAAACACATTCAAAGAAATTATTGAGAAGGGAGTGCAAATTGAAAAGTTTCTCATTACCAAGGGCCTCGTAAAGATTTATCTATAGGGTCAAACATCAAATCATACCCAATGACCTGTTCAAACTACTACTAAAAAAACCTAATATTTTTAACAAGAATAAGAACATGGTGGGACATGGAGTGATAGAATCTAGACACATGCAAATGGTACAGGATTTGTTAACTCTAAATGTACAACTAGCCCAACCTAATACATTTAACACTTTGCAAAGGACTCCTCCATGTAGGGAATTTAGCAAGTATAGAATATTAAACAAATTGAGAGAACCTATAGAAGTAGTATTCTAGAATCTAGTGGAAACCAATCTGATTGTGTGGCCTATACCAAAACCAATTCTAGAAGATTAACCTAGACCTGACTGGTATCAAGAAGATGAGTTTTATAATTTCCATTGTGTTATTGGCCATGCCATTTATCAATGCATATAATTAAGACATATTATTGAGGATTTGATTTAAATTAGAAAAATCAAAGTAAAATAAATAACAAAGAATACTAATTAGGACATGGGCATCTATAAGGACCCATTTCCTAAACATAATCAATTACTATTTCTATCTATTTATTTTGCTTTTTCCTTAGTGTGAAAAGAAAGAAACTAGTAAAGGGGTGAGTAAAATAATACATGTTGAATGTGCACACATTGAATCCAGACTTTGTGATAAATCCTCTTTGGCTTGGGAGGATGATGTTTCTATACGATTTTTGCTTTCACATTCAAAGAGAGAATAAGAAACTAGAAGAAATGGTCTAAGGCTTGTATGTACCTAGATGAAGTCTGTGCACCGTAATCTAGACGTTGTGAGAACTCCTCTTTAGTTGTGGAGGATGACACCTGTAACAAAAAGAGACTTGGACAAAGAAGGGGTTAGATGAGGAGATGGTGGGCTACCAAGCGAAAGCTTGATCCTAGAAGTACAATGACTTCCTTGAGGGATGTCAACCCACTGACTGATAAAAATAATGTCTGATAAAAGGTAGAATGATAAAAGACTGAAATGATTAAAGACTGAAACAAAAATGGAAGCAAATGCTTACCTAAATACTGTTGTCGGCCTGGTCACAGTCGCCGACATCAGTGGTCCTATCAACGTCGGTTGAAGGTCTGCCGACGTCGATTAGTATGCCGATGTCAGTGGGGGCAGTGGTCTCTATGGCTGGCGTCGGTCAGGGCAATAGTCTTTGGATGAGGTCTGGTCAAGTTTTTGGTCTGTGGACGGGTCTGTGGATGGAGTTTGGGCCTTGTTAATGGTCTGTGCAAGGGTCTGGGCAGAGTTGCAGGGACAATGGATAGAGTGTATGGTTTGAAAAGGGGCCAGACAAAAGACAGAGGCAATAGGGAGATGGGGAAATAAGGATTCAGGTCTGGTCTGGTGATAGTATGGCTTAGAAGCAATAAACAGAGAACTGATTACAGAGACATTCTAAGCTATTGAAAATAACATAATAGAAGAGTACGTACCTCTTTCCTACTAAAGAAGTGTAGGAGGTCAGGCTGCTAATGTACCTATTGTTGATGCAGAAGACTGTTGCAAGGTAGAGCTTTTGATACCTGTTGTGATTGCTGGTGTAGAACCCTGCTGTGTGTACTTGAGAGAGAGAGTGAGAGGTTTGACGAAAAGATTGGCCGATTGATTGATCAGATTGTAAGATTCAAGAGTCGAATGAAGAGCAGGGGTGAAGGGGGGATAACGGACGTAGAAAACCATTATGAAGGAAACTGACGCTGGTAATACCACTGATGTCGGTCGACAGTTGACTGATGTCAGCGGCTGGAAGGCAGGAAAAAGGCTAAAAATAGCCTTTCATCCATTTTCCCAATTGCTGAGTTTAAATGGCGGGGTAAGAAATGGTTGAGAGGGGTTAAATGGGTGCGAGGATGAGGAATAGGTCATAAATGGGTCATGGGGGGATGAAGGGAATCCAAAGAAGGGCATCTTAGGGTGGTGAGGTGGCAAGGGACGGAGAATTATTAACTTAAAATAAGATAATTATTTCAAATTAATAAGACATAGGTTAGGAGTGGTTAAGAGGACCAAGGGGGAGAGAAGGGGAGGACGACCAAGGGAGTAGACATGATTTCGGTTTCTACAAATGACTTACAACTAAGAAAACACTACCACAAAGCTTATTTGTTAGACAAGTAGTTGGGTGGATTGCCTAGCGTGAGCTAGATCCTAGAAACAAAAGCTTTTTAGGAGGTTGTCAATCCACCTGATTTAAACATTTAAGTTTATAAATAAAAGTGAAAGGTGATTGCATTTAAAATAGAAAAATGAAATTAAATACAACAAATAATAACAAATTAATTAAGATAATTAAATTCTTTTCTAAGATGACTAAAATAAATCAACTAGTTTGGTTAACAATAATGCTAAAAATTAGCTAAAGCAAAGTTATGGTTTTAATTCAGTAATTTGATAAGGGTCAAAAGATAGTTTGGTTGGTGGTATTCAAATGGTTGAAATGGTAAAATATAAAGGTTTAATATTTTATAAAGTAAGTAGTCATGATGGAAAAGGGGATAAATGGGCAAGATGCTAAAGATGGAAAAGTGAAAAAAGGGTGAATGGGTAAAATGATAAAGAATGGCAAATGGTAAATGGAAAAAAGAGGTAAAGGGGTTTAAGGTATGGAGGTCAAGAAAGAAGAGGCCAGAGATAAGGAAGAAAATAAATTGAATATAAGAAATAAACAAATATTACCTTGAAGACTTCTTGTTGTTGATGTTGTTGATGAAGATGTGGAAGATGTTGGCTTGCAAATCTGGTAGAGTTTCATTTCTTGAGCTCTCCTCCAAGATGGATGAGTGACCTACTTCACAGAAGGTAGATAACCTACAAAAAAATTAAAATAATCGAACCAAAAACCAACTTAACTTATGGGTGAAGGGAGAGGGTCATATTTATAGCATTTTATGTTGGGAAACATGACAAAGGAGAGGAATAGTGAAATATGGCACCATTTTCCATGTGGAATCATAAGTGGGAATTAAGGACAAGGGTGGTGGGATTCCCACTTCTGAAGTGTGTCTGCCACTTAGAAATTATGTATAAAATAGGTGGGGATCATGCCCATGTCATCATATAGTTCCATAATACTTTCCACCACTCACTTCCATCTTTTCTCAAGCACTTGACAAGGAGCCCCACATACTTTGGCTCCATTTTCTAAGTGGATGGGTCAGTGGTCATGAAGGACAAAGATGGTAGGATTCCCACTTCATAAGTGTGTCTCCCACTTGGAAAGTATGTCCAAAATAGGTGGGGATCATGCCCATGTGCTCATATGGGTCTAAAATACTTTCCACTACTCACTTTCATCTTTTCCTAAGCACTTAACAAGGAGCCCCACATACTTTGGATCCATTTTCCAAGTGGATGGGTAAGTGGTCATGAAGGAAAAAGATGATGGGATTCACACTTCATAAGTGTGTCTCCCACTTGGAAATTATGTCCAAAATAGGTGGAAATTATGCCAAGATAACCACTCACTTTCATCTTTTCCCAAGTAATTGTCAAGGATACCCACATTCTTTGGTGTCATTTTTATCCATGGGGACAAAGGATGATGTTGAATGGTGGCCCCTTATGGATAAATTCACCATATTTTGGAAGGGGGGCCCTATGTTGCTTAATGATGTCATTAAGTACCTTGGAAAAGGGTCTTAAGCAGGGTATGGTGTCCCACTTCAAGCCACCTCACTTCCAAGCCATGCCACTTTACATATCACTTTCCATATCATTATTGAGTCACTTACCATGTCACCATGAATAGTGACATGCCATATCATCATGAAAAGTGCTAGTGAATAGTGACTTTGTTAGGTTCAGAGGGGTTGCATTAAGGGTTAAGAAGGTTTAGGTGGTCTCTAGGGGGTACTGAGGAATTTAGACATCTAGAACTAAATGTGTGCAATTTTATAGTGTCTAAATTTTGCCCCTTTTTATTATGCAATTTTGAATTAATAAGCTATAAAATAAAAATGGATCACTTGGTCAAAGTTAGGGTGCCCTAAGTATGGGAGGAGGTGTTCCCCCTCAGATCAGGAGTCAATGATGAAAATCAAAGTCAAGTACAAGTTTGATAAGAGGTTGGTGCAAAAAAGGTTGGGCATTTGAAATAAAAATGTGTGCACAAAATGTGACTAAGTGTGATGGTCAAGATCACACATGAATGAAAGTTTCTAATGTTGGTAAAATAAGGGTCAAATTTTTAGAGACAAGTGACTAATGTACCACATGATCGTAACTATAATTGGGTATATTGTTAGTTTCTTAGATAGGTTTGGTGTTATTCATAGGTATCCAAGCTAGGAAGTGCTCCCTTGAAAAACACAAATGGTCTAGTTGTGCACTAGGTGGTGCAAATTCAAATGTTTAACATGGCAAGATTGGTTGGTGTGGTTAAAAGGACCAAGGCAAGATTGTCACAAAAATATGCAATAGTTCAGATTAAAATGGCCAATGTCTAGGTGGAGAAAGGTGAATGGGTGGGGATGAGTTAATAGGGGGTGGTTGAGCTGACTCCAAATGCACTATGCCAAATGGACGTTGCCTAGATAGTTTTATGGATAAAATATCTAAATTTTTTTTAGGCCCAATGTAATTCTCTAATGGAGTTTAGATGGGTTGCCCCAATGTGATATACCACATGGTTAGGTTTGGGTTGATAGTTTGGTAATGGTGAGATGTCATGGTGTAGATTGGTGAATAGTCACCATAATAATCCCACATACATTAGGAGGAGAAAACATGGATGGGAAATGTAGGATAAATAAGTGGGTAGAAAAAGGCTAAGCACTACAACTATCCTACGATGGAGCTAAGACAAAGAAGAGGTGCCTTCATGAGGTGGTTACACCTTCTAAAATTGTGTGAGGGTATAAGCATAATGATGACATTTATCGCTATGATTTGAGTTTTAGGAGATGGGCATGTATCAAGATCTGCATAGTCTTATTGACAAAGGGTCATCATCACTATGAGATAAGTTTATAGGGCATTAGTAAAGTGACAAACTAAAAATAATTTATTTGATGGCTAAGTAGATTCTACAAGGTAGAAAATTAGTAGTGTGGTGAGTGATAAAGGATAGACTGTGAATTACTCAAGAATAAAATAGCTAAGATGGGTAAAAGGTGTCCATGTCTACATCCTCTATCCCATTACCTTAAAACTAATGACTTTGGGTTCTACTCAGGAGAAGAACTACCAATAAGGAGCTATGTGGTCCAAGATATTAGTTATATAACCAGATAAGATGGCTGTTCACCTGTGATGGATGATTTATTAGGTGGCACAAAAGAAAAGACTACCATGTTCAATAATCATAAGTTTAGGATACATAATAGTGGGATTATAGTGGCAAGTATTTGGAAGCTATTTCCACCAGTAAAAATGGTAGTTTTGAAGGTGAGACCATTATATTGGCCCATAGCTGGAAGCCAATTTACATCAACCAGGGCAAAGGTGACAATGATGCAAATGACCACCAGGCCCACAAGAACCACAAGATGACAAATCAAAAAAAGACATCAGATGTGTATTATATGATAAGGGCAAAAAAAATACATCATGATGATGCATAATGACTTTATCAAGATGACCAGTTGGATCAAGGGTTACGTTTCCACATGAAAAGGTAAGTATACATGATCATTTCAAATGAGAAGACTATTCAAGGGAATCAATAACATCATAGGACCCTTCTCATCAGTGGAATGGATAATTATGTTAGTGAGGAAGAATGGTCAGGTATTCTATTTAAATAATGATGCTAAGGATGAATGTCTATCATGAATTTATTTGGTTTTGTAGGTTACAAATAGTGCAAATGACTACATAATGTTGAAGATGGTGAGCAATGGGAATAATGGCAAACACAATCAACAACCCCCATGACCTAAAATAATCAATATGGTGAATGTGTGTATCTAATTGATACTACAATATGTAATGGTGATAATGGAAGTGTTGTTAAACCAATAACAAGAGGAAAGGCACCTATGGCCTGATCTCGATCCTAAAATTTTACCTCCTTAGTAGCAAAGAAGGCAAGTGTTTTGTTACACAAGATGCAGGGCTTAAGAACATGACCTTAAACCTATCCATAGAGGGAACCCTCACTATATAAGGGGATGTGCATTGAGGCAACAATAGGTGACATATATGCATGTAGAACAATTGGAGCAGAGGGATACAATGGTTACGATGGTTGAGCAAAGTGAAAAACCTAGAGTGGAATATGATTCTATCCCTATGAAAGAGGAGAATAGAGTATTCCATTTAGTGTCTACTGATATGGGGAATGTTTTCAAGGTGAGCTCAGGGAGAAATCAACTAGAAGGATGGCTGGACATAAATCTAGAGTCACCAGATAATTGACCCAATGCATAGGTAGGAAAATAATGTATGTGCCTTAGGTGAGGTGTGTATAGTTTGCTGACTTTGTATATGTCGTGCGACTCCTTGCACCCTAAATAAAATATTGCATCATTTGTTAGAAACATGTACAAAATGTGTTGAATTTTATGTTAGATGTTGTGAGTATGGTTGTTATAATCTCTCTTAAGGTAAAGCATATAAGGTAAGGCAATGAACAACACTAGATGGTAAAGTGAAGAATATAATCAAGAGACAAATGTCGTAATGAAAATATCAACTAAACACATTAGGATAAGAAGAAGGCATGATGTTTATTCTATGATAAGGAATAAAAATAGACCTAAAGTGGGATTAGATTAATGAACATAAGCCCTAAAAATACATTATATGAGCATGATTTTAAGGATAAAAAAGGTGTTTTGATCACACTATGTAAAGTAAGCTCAAAATGTGTAGAGGGTTTAAAGGGGAAATAGGTTATGGATAGGGTGAAGGGATTAGTTAGAGAGGGACAAAAGGAGGACCGATGCTTAATAAAAAAAGACATTGAAGGAAGAAATGGATGTCTTGAAGTAATGAACCTGGCAAAATTTCATGCATTAAAGCAAGAGAGCAGAGGACACAAAGAAGAAAACATGTATATGCATGTATAAGCAATATGACTTGTGACCATACTCTAATGAGTGAGAAGCTAGAGTGCCAATGGGAAGAAATAAAGGATATCCAATACGGGATGAGGTGAAGCTAAACTAGGAGATGGATGAAGAGATAAGTAGAGAAGATAATGAGGTCATAGATAAAGATGAAGATGGAGAAGGATGGAGGAAAAAAGGAAGGTCAAGTAGAATAAGGAATGTCATCAAGGGAGATGAAAAAATGAAATGAAATAGATAAAATAGAAGAAATATAAAAGGTAAAAGATAGGGGTTTGGGGAATGTACTAAAAAATGACATATTGGAGAATTGAAAAGGATGGGGAGAGAAGTATAACAATCATGAAGGGTAAGGGGAAGATGAGAAATATGGTAGGCTATGATAGGATTGAAAATAGGTCTAAAAGAGGCCAAAGAGAAAGTAGTTTGGTGATGAGAATGAAAAATAAGGAAACACATGAAATAAAAGGAAATATGAGGAAAAAAAGAGTGAAATGAGGACACAAAAATGATGACAAGATAGTGAAGAAGCAGGTGATGACATGACCAAGTAAACACGGATGATGATAGGAAAGGAGAGGAACAATGAAGCAAATTAGATGGTAGTGTTGGAGATGAGAATATGATGGAAAATGGGTTATTTAAATGAGGGGAAGTAAAGGATGGGTGGATAAGAAGCTGAAGTGATAAGGTATGCTACAATCAACTTGTTAGGAGACATTGACATGCTGATTGGGTGATTAGAAGAGATTGACAAGTTGAAAAAGTGGTGGGGTGGTGAAGAAATAGGGGAGCATAATGAAAGGGAATAAGATGAAAATAAGGGATGATAATAATAAGAATGAAGCAGGGATATAAATCATAAACACTCACACAGATGCAAAAGATAAGAGAGTAATGAGATGGAAAGAAGAAAAGGGGAATGCAAAAAGCAAAAGGTGAGAATATATAAGAAGAATAGGGAAATTATAGAAGGCTTCTCAAAGGATAAAAACCTAGTTAAAATCTAGTTGTGGAGGAAAAAAATGGAAAAGGTGGGAATAATGGCAAATTGACAAAGAGTGGTGGCACATGTAAGAAAAAATGGGATGCTTTAAGAAATAGAAAGCATGCTAGATTGAAAAGATGGGAAAGAGGGAAATAAAAACTAAGAATTAGAATGAAGTTTGTTTATAAGTAGTGGAAGAGAATTAAGAAGGTGTAAAAAAGAAGAGAAAGAGGTAAAAGTGTCCATCGATGTGCAAAGGAACAAGATGATGTGGAATAGGTGAGGAAAATAGAGTGATGAAGAGGGTATGATAAATCACCATGGGCTAAGGGAAATGACAAGGATGGTGAAAGAAGGTAAGGGGGATAAAGGGAAAGGTTGGTAATAAATGGAGAGAGGGACAAAAAATATGAAAAGTGGGTGGGGAAGTGAGCCATGAAGCATGCACAAGGAAAGGTGATAGGGAGGCCAATGAAGTAGAAGAGATGGTGGATTTATGGGAGATAAGAGGGGTCAATGAAGAAGGTTATCAATCTTTGTGTGAAAAGAGATTGACAAGTTAGAAAAGTGGTTAAAAGAGATTGACAAGATGAGGGGATGGAAATGGTGAGGAGATAGGTAGAGAAGTGGAGGAAGAGATAATAGGTGAGAAGGGAAAAAAAATAAAGGATGTGACTGAGCTGGTTTCAGTAACTGAGCACTGCCTACATAGTCCAAAAAGACCTCAGGCTAATGTAGTTCTCCTAGTAATGGGGGAAAGACAAAGGGGAATTATTAGACAATGTTCAAATATAAGGGTGATAGGAAAAATCTAAAGCTTCCCTAATATAAGATGCCCTAAGAAGAGGGTACTATCAGCAATGGAAAATAATGAGAAGAAAAAGGGGATGGTAATTAGTTGTTAGTGGCCAAGCTAGCCTTAGAAGTCATGCAATGCATTCATAGTCCATGGACATCAAGCCAATGTAGTTCAACAAGGGTTTGAGAGTGGTGCTCAAATGGGTTGCCTCAATTTGATGGACTACATGGTTTGGTTTGGTGGAAGGTTTATAGAGAATAGGTGTACATCAAATATGGGTTGAGGTTACGGAGAAAGTTATCTACAAAAGGTAGGTTGATTGGTCATATATAAGGATTTAACATTAATGTTGCTCTGATGTTATTCATGGTTAGGGTTATGATGTTTTGATGGATGATAGTGGTGGCACATAAGTAGGTTAGATAACCATACTAGATGTGGGAAAAGACATGAAAAATCATGAGACATAGGTCTAATAGAATACATGAATCAATGATGAGAGAATAAGAAATGAGGTATAATACCTATTTATTGACAAAGATGAAATAAAACCTGAAGTTGGATTGGCTTAAGGAACATAAGGCTTTTGATTGCTTCATATGAGCATGCATTGGTTGATAAAACAAGTTTCTTGAACATAGTGCTTCAAGTAAGTTCCAAATCCCTTGATCTACAAATATTATACAGGGAAGATGGGTAATAGGTGATGTGAAGAATAATGGGTGATGTATATGGTAACCTTATGTGGGTTATTTTCCCCCTTCTATAGGTGATACAAGAATGATAATAAATAATTCCATGTCATATTCTAGATGTACACTGATCAATGCGGGAATTCTATATGTGAAAGCTGATTGTGGCTTTCACCTTATTATGTTGCTTGAGAGCTGATTTTGGATTTAGATTATTTTGCTTTTATTTTGATTGTGGTAGTGGGTAGGCTACTTTATTGTGATATATGGAAAGTTGATTAATATGGGAAGATTCCAAGAAATTAATCTATTTTAGATAAAGTTAACTTAGCCATCCTTCAAGGGAGTGGTCTAAGTTTATTGGCTTTGTTTAATGCTCTTGATAGCTATCATTTAAGGGAGTAGTCTACCTTATATTTGGCAATTTCTATTTTGTTTTTGGGTAGCTATCTTTCAAGAGAGCAGTTTATAATGCTTAAGATATTGATGCAAGTAATGTTTTGGTATCTAAATTATTTTTGGATGTGATGTTTTTAGACATAGACAAGTCTAATTAGGTTTGGAGGTTTACCATTATGAGAGTAAAAATTTAACACAAGAAGGTCAATGGTATGTGAAGAGGTGTGGTTTTGAGAGATAATGACCATGGAATTCCATGTTGTTAGAGATGAAAAGTATCTATGAGAACCATGATATAGTTAGAGTCATGGTACCCATATTTAGGATTAGGCTATGATTGTGATAGTTAATCATGTGGTTCTACATTGTAATCAATTATCCTCAAAAGGAGAGGAGAAAGATGGGTGAAGGTTAAAATATTGTAATCAAGGGATGAGCTTAAGTTAGAAAAACCGAGTGAGCTTGATCCTTCTTTAATAGAAAAATGGATGCATATGTGAAGCATTGAGAGGCTCAAGTTCTGGTTTGCCTTCGAGAAAGGAAAAATGATAAGCTCATGATCCATAGTTATGGGTAATGATGTAAGGTCCAAACCAATTGCAAGAAAACTTGCCTCATTTAATTTTCTCCATTTTGGTCACATGTTGGTTTTCCTTTAAGATGATGTCTCTGAATTGAAGTCTCATTATTTGAGGTGCTTGTTATAAGAACATTTGATATGCTCTTGATAGATATTAAGGTGGGTGAGGGCTGTTAGATGATGCTCGTTAAGTAGATTAAGTTGAGTTAAATGGTGTTGATGATAATTTTCTTCAAAAATAAGATCTTTTAAAGATATGCAAAGAGAGGGAATTTGGACTTGAAGAGGCAAGAATACCTCTACTTTGAAGACTAGAGAGAAAGGGGTAGCACTCATAGAGGTTCAAATGCTAGTGTGATAGGCCCACAAAGCAAATAGGATGTGCAAGTGCCAATCTTGACCTAAAACACTGACTACTTTGGTTGGTATTTTTTTAAAGATTTTGTTAGAGGATTTTGCTTTTCCATTTGCTTATGGATGGTAAGGTGAGGAAAAGGTTAACTTGATGCCAAATACATCACATAGACCTTTTAATTTCTTGTTTTTGAAAGATTTATCATTATCAGTGATTATCTTATGAGGAAAAATGAAGTGAAAAATGATATTATGGTTGATGTCAAAAATATTCTCCACTTTGGTCAAGATAAGAGGAATGACTTCCACCCATTTGGTGAAATATTCAGTGGATGTGATGATGAAGCTATGTCATTACAAAGAATGGGGGTTGGTTTCCCCAATGAGATCGAGCCCCCATTATGAGAAAGGCCAAAAGTCCTTAGATACTTGGAGGCTATTAGCTAGAAAGTGATGTAAATTAGCATGCTTTTGACATTTAACACATTTTTTACATAATAATAATAGTCTTGGTTGAGGGTGGGCCAATAGTAGCCAAGGTGAAGGATACGTTTAGTGACCGCTAGATTGTTAAAGTATCCCCCATAGATCCTATCATGTGTTTCACTGATGTCATGGGAAGCTTCATGGTTGCATAGGTAATGAAGAAGGAGACCATTGAAACCATGTTTGTAAGAGATTCCCTTAGTATGGTGTAATGAGAGGTACTCTAAACAAAGGTTCTTTGGGCATTCTTAGAGAGGTTAGGAAGAACGATGCCTAGGTTGAGGTAGTTAAAAGTTTATTCTTACCAAATGTCGGATGAGAATTCCTCCACACTAAAAATGGTAGGGAGGTCAGATTGGTTATAGGAGGGTGTGGTAAAATGGTGAATGATGACAAAGATTTTAGAATTGGAATATTGAGAAGGGATATAGGAATCAAGCCAAGCCATTGTATCTATGAATTTGTTGGTAGATCGAGGAACATATTAGACCAAGTAACGTTCAAATGATGTTAAGAGTTTGTCAACTAAAAGTTTGTATTTTTGTAAGACAACATTATCACATTGATAGGAGCCATTGGCTTGGTTGACCATAAGCTAGGAATCACCAAAGACATTGATTATCTTAATTCCCAAGGTTAGAGCAGTTTAGAGACCTATGAATAGGGATTCATACTCAACCATATTGTTGGTGCATTAAAAATCAAGTTTGAGAGATAGAAGAAGGGGTTCACCATCAAAGGGGATAAGAATGATACCAGTTCCCCTACCATGTTGACACTTTGACCCTTTGAAGAACATAGTCATTTGGTAGGTTACGTCTCTCAGGAAAGAGTAGTGATGGATTCATTTGGGAATTCAAGAGGAGGAGGTTGATGATCTATCAAAGGTGCTTCAGCCAATTGGTCAGAAATGACTTTCACTTTAATTAACTTTTGTTGAAGGAATTCAAGATCAAACTCTACTAAGAGCATAATCCACTTGACCATACACTGGGTTTGGTATGGCTTGGAATGCATGTACTTAAATGGGTTAGTATTGGTCATGATAGGTTATATGGTTAAGAAGGTAGTGGTAGAGTTTGGTGGCCATGAAAGTCAAGGCTAAGTAGAGTTTCTAGGGATGGGTATACTGAGTCTCATATTATACAAACATACAACTAATGTAGTATATGATTTGATCTCTATGTTATTCATCTCAGTGAGCTAACATTGTCCCTAGGGAATGGTTGGTGGTAGAGATATATAGGTAAAAGTGTTTGTCATCCTTAGGAGGGGTGAGGATAGGTGGTGATAAAAGGTACTATTTGAGTGAATCAAAGACCTTTTGACAATCACTATTCCATTTGAAAGAGACATCCTTCTTCAGAAGGTGATGGAAAGGTTGGCATCAGTTTGAAAGTTGAGAAATGAAAGGATGAATGGATTGAATCTTTCCCTACATGATACATAGTTACTTAAGGTTGGTAGGAGGGGGTATCTCCAAGCTTTATTTGACCTTGGTAGGGTCTAATTTGATTCCTTGAAGAGATACGATAAAGCCAAGAAGCTTTCCTAAAAGGACCCCAAAAACACATTTCTTAGGGTTGAGTCTGACATGGAAATGGATTAGGCATTTGAAGATACTGTCAAGAACTTTTATATGATCTTGGTGAGATTTGGATTTTATCAAGAGATCATTGATATAATCCTCTATGATGGTATGGATGAGTTCATGGAAGATGTAGGTCATAGCTCACTAGTAGGTTGTACCAATGTTTTTAAACCCAAAAGGCATGAATCTATAGAAAAAAGTTCCTTAAGGAGTGGGAAAGGTGGCTTTATGCTAATCTTTAGGAGTAATCAAGATCTGATTGTAACCTAAAAACCCATCCATGAGAGATAACATATTGTGGGTGGCTATAAGATCAATAAGCTGGTCAATACTAGGTAGAGGAAATTCATCTTTAGGGTAGGTGAGGTTAAGGTCATAAAAGTCCACATAAATATGTAGACCCCTAGTGGATTTAGTGATAAGTATGATATTTGAGACCCACTGGGAGTAGGCAATGGGTTGAATGAAGTTTATAGATAGGAGACACTGAAGCTCTTCTTTGATGAGAAAGGCTATGTGAGGATACATGCATTAATTTTTTGCTTAACAGGTTTGGCATCATAATGAATGACTATGTTATGGGTAGAAATTATGGGGTCAATCCTGGGCATATCACTATAAGACCAAGTGAATACTATGCTTTGATCTTGGAGGAAAGAGGAGAAGTCTTGAAGTTCTTCGACATTTAGTGATTTACCCAATTTGATAATGTGGGGGTTATCTATAATGCCTAAGTTGATATCCATGGTGGATTAATTTAACATGGTCAAGGTTTTAGGAGGAAGGGATTTATGGATTGAAGAATTTGGGGTACTAAGGTAGGTGAGAATAAAATCATCATCTTGATGTTGGATGGTGTTGATGGTAGAAGAATCATTTTTTACTATTTTGAGATGAATGAGAGGAAGAGTTTTAGTTTGGCCATCCTTTTGATAGGTTAGAGGGGACAAAATAATAGTATTGAGTAAAAAAAATAGGAGGAATGATGTCAAAGGCCTCAAAATTTAAAGGAGGTTGGGTTGGTGAGGGGATTTCTTCCTTGATGGTGTCAATAGGTTTGGGTGAATTGGTGGGTTCTTTAGGTGGTAAAAACCCAAGGCCAAATGACTCATGAGGTTTTTGGGTTTTGATAAAAAGTAACTCATGAGTTCTTTGTTCATATTGTCTAAGGCCAAATCCCTTCCAGGCACACCTATGAAGGTATAATTTAGTGAACATTGGTTTGCCAAGGTAAGAAAATTTAGAGGTGAATAGTCAGATGGAAGAGGTAGTGGTAGGAGCAAGAAGTGGCTAATCAAGTCCCCCATAGATGAAGTTTATTTGATGATTAGGGGGATTAAAAGGGATGATGGTTCTGATGTTAAGGTCATAATAAGGGTCATTTTTGAGGTTCTCATTTTCTTGAGTAGGGAAAGCATCCAATGCTAGAAGGCAATACTCCCCTAACAAGAATCATTGGAACATAGATCTCAAGGTTTCTTCTATAGGGATCTATGAAGAAGGGATGAATGAGCTAGTTGACATTTCATCGATGGTTGGTGATTTGGGTATAAATACTAAAGGTACATTGGATGGGTGTATGAGGACATTGTTGGGGTGGTAGCTCATGTTGCATGTTGAGAAAGGATTTGGGTCTGCTTGGATATTGATAACCTAGCCCTAGTACTCAAACTTAATGCATCGATGGAGAGTATAGGGAACACATTCCATGGAGTGAATCCTAAGTAATCCCAATAAGATGTTGCATTGGAATTATCCTTCCATAACATAGAAGAGTTTAGGGAGTGTATGGGGTCCTACATGGATATGAAGGATGACGGTTCCCAAGGTAGTTTCTATGGTGTCATTAAAGGATCAAAATATTTTTGTGGATTTTGACATGATATTATCTAGTAAGTTGAGTTGGTTTTAAGCATAAGAGGATATGATATTAATGCTATCTCCCCCATTAATCATCACCATTTTGACATGAGTTTGGTTAATGTAAGTGGTAAAAAAGAGTGGGGGATTTGGGTCCACAAAGTGGATGGAAGGTATTTCTTGAAAGATTTCATGTATACATATATATAGCAATACAAAAGATGATATATATAAGTGTAAATGAATAGGAAAATCATATGAGATAAATGACACAGAATTTAAAGTGAGAAAACCTCCAGGAGGTAAAATACTCATGAGTGATATTCAATAATTGAGAAATAATAACCCGAATACAAATTCTTCCACCTTCTCACTTCTTCACAGAATGACCTTCACAAAACTCATAGGTTGAATATGATAAAAATAATTTATATTCGGATGTGTATTCACAATAAGGGTAAAACCTTATTTTATAGTGAAATTCCAAGGGAGGTGATCGTTGTAAAAATAATAGGTCCATCCATCCCAATAAAGTCATTTAATTAAATTTTGGTAACTTATTAAATAATTATAACTTTATTATTTATTTTCACGAAGTTTTCACCTTGTGTTAATAAATAATAATATATTATTATTTAATAACTTTACCAAGGCTAAGGGTCAATAAAATCACTTAGGATTA
The DNA here is from genome assembly GCA_037957365.1 of Torreya grandis. NCBI lineage: Eukaryota > Viridiplantae > Streptophyta > Pinopsida > Cupressales > Taxaceae > Torreya > Torreya grandis. Next base: position 333,086 of record JARHVA010000773.1, on the reverse strand, counting down.
AATGCTCTAACACTCCCCCTTATTGCTAAGTGGGCATAAATGTCATAGTCAAGTTAGAAAAGAATTATACTATGTACAAAATTTGAAAGATTTAAAAACGTTCATTATGTCAAAAGTCACCTTTTGAAACAAAATAAATTATAATCCATAAACTACTCAAAAGTAAGTTTAGGCTAGCATGATTGTGAGATTATATCTCACTTTTTCTCATGAATAATCACTAAGCATATTTGGAGCCTTTTATAACATAATGACCTCTATTAAAAATTATGCTTTTAAATGTATTGGGGTACACAAGTAAAACTTCCACATGAATTTTACTTAAATCACATAACTTCCACACTAAATTTACAATGATTTATAATGAGAAGAAGTATAGATAAGGAGAAGAAACACATGGCCATCATGAAGTGGCATTGTCATGCGCACTCCCCCTCACTGGCAACTTTGAGAGGCCTAACATTACATGAAATTGAAAAAAATTGGTATCACCAAGTGGTTTTATTAAGATATCTACTATGTTCATTCGTAAAACAAAACTATAGATTAGTATCACCATTGAGGTCTTTATCTCAGATAAAATGCACATGAAATTCAATATGTTTAGTTCTTTGGTGTGGTATTAGATTTTTTATTAGAGCTATATAACTTTGGTTATCACAATAAAAGATGGTGCTTTGAGAAACATTAAAATGAAGTTATCCCAACAACCTTCATAGCTACATGTATTTTTTAGTATCTTTCATAGCACTTTTGTACTTAGTTTTTGTAGAAGAAAGAGAGACAATATGTTACTTCTTGCTGATCTAAATCATAGCACCTGCACCAAACTTAAACACATATCCAAAAGTAGATTTGCGATCTAAAGTATCGCCAGCATGGTCAGCATCACAATAACGATATAAATTAACATTATAAATGAAAGAATAAAATAAAATAAAATTAATTGTTCCTTTGATATAATGAATAATTCATTCAACTAATTTTCAATGATCCAAATATGGATCTTGTATAAATCTAGAAGCAACACTAACAACATATGAAATATTTGGCCTAGTAATGGCTAGATAAATCAAACTTTCAATAAACTATCTATACAAAATAAGGTTATTTTTTTCACATGCAAGTTTAGGATCAAGTTTAATACCAACTTCAATAGGAGTAGAAGAAGAATTAAAATCAAGCATGTTAAATTTAACAAGAAGGTTATGTGCATACTGAGATTGTGATACAATGATTAAATTTTTATTTTAAAATATAGTCATTCATAAAAAATGATGTAGAATGCCTAAATCAATCATTTCAAATATTTGACTTCGTTTATCTTTATATTTATGAATTAAACTAGTTAGATCACTAGTAATTAACAAATCATCAACATATAATATAATTAGAATCAAATGACCATTTTCAATTTTAACAAAGAGATCATTATCTAAACAATAATTAAAAAAAGTTAATTCTTTGAAAAAAAAAGCAATCTTAAAATAACAAGCTCAAAAAGCTTGTTTTAAGTCATATAAATATATTTTTAACTTGCATACATAATGTTCTCTATTTAGGATCAGTGAAACCTTTAGGTAGGAGCAATAAAAATACTAACAGTACTCATTTTTGCTACAGGATCAAAGGTTTCAACATAGTCAATCTTAGGTTTTTGAGTAAACCCGTGAGCAACTAATAGAGCTTTAAAATTATCAATTTTATCAATTGAATTATATTTGATTTTATACAACCACCTACAACTGATAATATGTCTTTTAGGTGAAGGAGGGATAAGGTCCCAAGTCTGATTTTTAATTAAGGCATTATATTCAGCTTGCATAACAATATTCCATCTATAATCTTGAGTAGTTGTCTCAAAGTATTGAGGTTTACATTCATACATAGTCATTAATGCATGATAAAAATGTTGACTTCTAGTTAATTTATTAAGGTTATCAACATTAAAAGATTGAATTAGGGATTCTGTCTATTTAGATCTTTTAGATTAAACATGAAACTCAAGGGGTTCCTCAGATTCTAGGTTATCCATAACTAGATCAACTTCTGTAAGGGCATCCATTTCATCACAAGGAGAAACATGAGAATCAAGTTCATCAATACAAGAACACTAAGGAGGATTCACAAAGGGCTTACAAAAAGTTTTTCTTAGAATAAGAACATTATTATTCTTAATAATCTGATGTTTAGAGGGATCATACACTCTTAAATATTTTATCTTACCTCCATATCCTACAAAAATGCAAGAATAAAAAGTGGGGTCAGGCTTCTTTCTATTAACTTTAGGGACAAAAATAGAAGCAGGACTGCCATAAATCTTAAGATGAGCCACACTGAGTTTTTTCTTAGTCCACATTTATAAAGGGGTAGAAAGATGCAAGGCTTTGGTAGGGACTCTATTTAGAATATGAACAACAATGTTTATGGATTTGACCCATAAAAACTTAAATTTTTTTATAGATTGTAACATAGTCCTAGCTATTTTTATGATGATACCATTTTTCCTTTTAGCAATACCACTTTGCTGAGGGGAATAAGGAGTTGTTAGTTCCCTTTAAATACCATAACTAATGTAAAAAGGATAAAATTATTTACTAACATATTCTCCATCATTATCAGTTCTAAATCTCTTAATAGATAAATCAGATATAGTTTCAACATAAGCTTTGAATTCTTTAAACTTAGACAAAACATTATATTTATTTTTAATGAAATAAGACCAGATCATTCTAGTATAATCATCAATAAATGTAATAATATATAATGAACCATTAAGAGATACAACTTCAAGAGGTCCTACAACATCACTATGAATTAAATCTAAATTATGAGAGGGATTCACATCATGATTCTTGTGAAAGGGCTTAATATGTTGTTTACCACGTAAATAACCCTCATAAGTTTAATGATGAAAGGGGATAGAAGGAAGTCCAAAAACAAGATTGTTCACAGACATATCATGTAACTTTATACAATTAACATGTCCTAATATTTCATGCCATAATTGAGATTCATTCTTATTATGTGATGAAATTAAACATGCAAAAAAAAGAGAGAAGATATATAAACCATTGTTTTGAATACCTTCAACAATTAAGAAACCAGATTGATTTCTAATAGACCAAATATCTTTAAACAATGTTACAATGAAATTATCATTAGTAAGTTGAGAACAAGATCACAAATTATTTTTAAGCTTAGGTACATAGAAAACATCATTAATAACAACATTTACAAATTTTGATTTTTTTGTTTAGTTATTTAAAAAAAATAATTATCTCCTAAGTAAATTCTTTAAGAGATATCTATAGAATCACATAAAATATCAGATAAGCATGTCATGTGGTGCGATGCACCACTATCTAAAATCCATTCATTCTCATTTGAAGCACATAAAGCAACATATAAAGCAATAACATTTGAATCCTGATTGTTATTATGATTAAGGTTTTGATTCTTCTACTTGTTTTTATTAGTTTTCTTTCTTTTGTTATTTTTAAAAGATTGATTGTTAATTATATCCTTATTTTTACAACATATTTTCTTTTTATGATCAAATTTTCCACATAGATTGTAATTTTTATTAAACTTAGATGTATGATTCTTATTACTAGATTTTTTATTTCCATACTTGCCTTTAACAGAATTAGAGTTAGATTTATGGTTTTTGGTATTATCAAAAACATTATTTAATATGAGAAGTTCTTGAGTGGCATTTTCTTTAGAATCAAAATTTATCATAACTTGTTCTTCTTGAATTAGGAGAGTAGACAAAGTGGTAAGATCAAGGATATCTTGCTCAATTTGATACTTCAAATTCAAAATTGAAATGAAATTTATAAAATTTTCATGAATATTTAACCGAATGATAAAATAAAGCAACTAATCTTGAATCAAATTATAATTACATCCATTTAACTAAGCTTTAATGTTTATAATTTTAACAAGAAAATTAACAATTTTTTCATCACCCTTCATAGGTGTAGTTAGCAATTCAAAGTTTTTTTAATAATTTTTGAAAGGAAAGTGCCTTAAGATTTTTGTTGAAATGCATTGGTAAGCTCAGGGGTTACATGTCATCTAGAAGGGGATTTTTCAATCCCAACAATAATATTCCATAATTTATGGGTCATAAATGCAAATTTAACATGAATTTCCATATGTTTTAATTATTTTTATTAAGTATTTGAGATTTATCTAAGGAAAAATGAGGTGAAGCCATAGCTTCCCATTAAACACGATGGCCAACAAATGTTTAAAAATGTGACTTTAACTTAAGTTTTTAAAATAAGTTAAATAAAGGACAAATATATCTAATTACATAATTTAGATGCTAAATAATGCAAAAAATTGAATTCAAAATGCACAAATCTAAGTGTCAAAAGAGTCACACTGAAAATGACTACCTAGACACTGTTATTAAAAAGGGTGTAAAAATAATAATAAAAGGCTTCAAAATAAAAAATATACCACTCCAATATGCTTAGAACATGTCAAAACTTTAAGATTGACTGGTTATAAGGCTATGCTTGCCTAGGTTTTGACTAAATCAAATGTTGCATAAAGGTTGATAGATTTACCTAAGGTTTTGAATGCATGAAACATAGCACGCAAACCAAGATTTAAAATTCAAATTTATTTTAAATTGAAGTTAATTTAAAAAAAATTTCAAAAAATAAAAATAAATAAAAAAATAAAATTAGGGGGGATTTGAACACAATACCTCCCTTATGACATGCACTAATTTAAATTTATATGTTTTTATATGATTTTTAAAAAATAATAAAAAAATATTATGTGCATGTAAATAACATAAGTGAAAAAGATTAAAAAAATCAACTTTTTAGCAATTCTTTTTTTTTTCAAAGGTGGGACCCGGGGTTTAAAAAAAATTAATAAATAATTTATTTTTTAAATAATTTTTAAAAAAAATATATAAAATTTTATAAAAATTCATGTAGATTCATAGTTGCCTTGTATAATTTCAAGAGCTTAGATCTCTTTGTACAAGTCTCATATTTTTTTGAAAATTCAACAACCTTCCTATTTTTGTTTGATAAACACCCCTGGACCTTCAAAATTGAATTTTTGATGGAGAATTCAATATTTTGAATTGTCCAAGCTAAATTATGGTACCCTTATAAATATTTGGGAGAGCTTAGAAACTTGTACAGGCACCCAAAAATCTTGAAATATATTCTAATCTTTCAGATTTTTCTTTAATAATGAAGGAATTTAAAAAATTGAATTTTGACTAAAAACTCAATTTTTTGAGTTTATCTAGACATGGGCCATACACTAGACTAGTGGCATCCCAATATTTGAATAAAACTATTTGAATATGTGATATAAGAATTTAACTCAAGAGAAGATGGTTAGTATGGTGCTAGTTCTAAAATGAAAACAAAATGAAAGAAACACACTAATAACTATTGATCAATTTTTGCCCACAAGCCAAAATCGTTCACCTTCTTCCCTTACTTTTCAAAACCCAGTCATTTCCAGGTTGCACAAGTTCATGCCATGGTTTTTTGGTTGGTTCAGTTCTATGGTTCAACCTCTTGGTTCTTCGACACTTGGTTCATCTTCAAGGTTCAGACAGGCTTGGTTTGGGGGTTAGGCACCTGGTTCATTGTTTCTCCAATTGGTTCATCGGCTTAGTCCAAGTTCATACCCTTGCGGAGGGTAGGCACTTCAATGGAAAAGATTGGGTAAGCCCAACATTGTTTAAAGTTAAAATTTATTCAAGCCCTAAATTCCTTCAAACTTTTTGCTCGAAGGAATTCCTTCAGACAAAAAGTCTAAAGGAATTTGGGCCGCATAAGCAAAGCTAAAGCAAAAGTCTACAGAAAATACACGGAGGCAAAGCGACCTGGGAAAATTGTCTGCGGGAGCTCAAGGGGCAGTCTGGAGATGCAAAGGACCTGCTGAAGGACTCTGAAGGGTAGGTGCCCTTGTGGGGGACTTCCGGCCCAAGTCCAAAGGGGCACTAAGCAAGGCAAGGATGTCGTAGAAAGCCAACAAAGGCCCGACTGACGTTGTGATGGGGATGGTGACATCCCAGAGGACATCAAAGTTAACGAAGTGAAATAGCCATTCTTCTTCAAATGAGAAAGTGCTAACCAGGGGCCCAGATGTAGCGACCCACTGGAATGTTTGCCCTTGAGGGCCGAAGGAGCCATAAGAGACAAAATAGGAAAAGGACAAAATCCCAGGTGACAAAGCAAGAGAATAACAAGGTGCAAAAGAGACAAGTTAGTCCAAGTGGCAAGGGGAAGGTGATTTATTGTGTGATAATTCCCAAATGGTGTAAACAATAAATGGCATGACCCGTGCATTTTAAATGGGGGCAAATTTAAATCTATTGGCAAAAAAGAGGTGCAGCCTGTGTTCCACATTAATGCTCGAATGCCAAAGTCAAATTCGGTGACTATACAACATGGTTCTAACAGGCCTCTTCTAGAAAGATGACATCAACAACAATGTTTTCCTCTTCCCAATGAAGGGATGCGATAGGCCACTTATAAAGAAGGAGTGCCAAATAGGCATCCTTGCTTCTCATATATATTTGCGAACTTGTCATTTGTAAAAGGATTTTCCACATTTGTAAGGCGTAGCCCTGGCAAAATTTCCACCTGAATCAATAAAAGTAGTTTTTACCTCCATCTTGGATAGACATATCCGAGTATGTCTTGAGTGTTTCTTTTGTATTCAATCATTATTTCTTGATGCTTTCATAGGTTTAACACCAGCATACCTATTGTCCACAAGGTGCCATCTCTGCAACTGATAGGAGAAGAGCAGTATTTGGAAGTGCAAAATAGAGGGAGCTACTTACAGTGTGCATTTCACAACACCTTGGTGAATCTCTATTTTTGGGTTTTCATGAGAGCCTCCCTGCCATTTTCTTGCAGCCTGGTCCTTCTGCCAAATTTGAAGTGTATGCATGTTGTTTTGTCTGATCCTGAGTGTGGATGTGAGAAGGTCGACTTATTTTGGTGCATCACCTCTTTAGAGTAGTTTATTTTCCTGTAATTTTTCTCCCTTTTCATCCCCCCATTATATAGCCATATATATGTATGTATTTGCACTTGCTGGAACAAACATGATGCATCAAAGGGAGCTAGCCCTTATCTAGAGACTCTCCCCTCCAGCTTCGCCAGTCCCATAGGCAAGAGGGGAGTTTCCATAGTTACGAGGAGAAGGTAGGAGCTCAGCCTCCTACCAAGGGCACCAATCTCTTGCATCAATAGTTCTGGCATGCCTAGTGGGACACAATTTTACAATGCAGTAAGGTTTCAGGATTGATGCTGGTCCTGTTATAGCAAATCAAAGTTTTTAGCATTTGGCAACTCTGAGTTAAATCTTCTGGTTAAGCAACCTGGTGCCATCAGAAATAATTTCTTGTATTTATATTTCCTTTGCCCAAAATCATGGGTCTGGTTTTCCTTCATATGATTTCGATTAGAGTCAAAATTTTTAGAGAATTGCCTCAAGCAGCTCTCCTAGTTGCCCTACAACTATAAAGGAGATGACACTGGAATTAGAGATTAACAGGCTAGAAGAGCAGTACAGATATCAACATGAGCTGATGTATAAAGAGGACCATTTGTTTAGGTAAGCTCAGCTCTTGCAACCCATGAAAGAGGAGGTAGCAAAATGGAGAAATCTATCTATTCAAGGCAATCAACCTTATGCGCCCCCTCCCTTTCTGAAAAAAGTCCCCTCTTTTGCACCAAATCCTTTCTATCAGATAGCACTTGCTCATTCTAGCTCATCAAATACATCTACCCCTAATCTCATGCGCCTGGCTTTCCAACACCAGAGGACATCAGAACAACCTCCCATGAAGATGAACCTTCTAAATTCCTTATATTGGGAATCTTCCATTGAGAATAGTACCACTAGCCAGCACGTCCCTCTTTTAGAGACTCCTCCAGTGCATCAACAGTCTCTTCCTTGCATTCCTCAGCCTCCCCAAGTTTTTCAACGTAATGTGTAGATTTCAAGTTGGAGGAAGGAATGCTAGGGACCAGCTCAGAGTTTTGAAGAGGATCACATTGGTGACCTCCAAGAAAGACTCTTTCAGGACCATCTATCCAAACAAATTGAAGATTTAGAGGCTAGGATGAAGCTGCTTCTTGAAAGAGAGTTTAAACTTTTAGACCTTGTGGAGGAGCCCCAAGATCTTGGAGAAAATAAAGTTCCTGCCTGTTCACAGGAGCAAAATCCCAATTCTGAGATCCTGAATTGGGGGAAAATAGTAGAATCATGGGGCAGGGTAGAGGAAGAGAAAGGTTTTTTTCAAAACCCTGAAGAAATTGAGGCTTCTCCTACTCATGATAATGCTGATGACCTCCAGGAGAGGCTTTTCCAAGAAGATTTGGCTAGGATAATAGTGGAGTTGGAATCTAGAGAGAGATTCCTCAGCCAATGTGTAATGGATGGCTCAGACCAAACAACACTTTCTATGTTTGAACACACCCCACCTACACATTTCCAAGAGAGATATCAGGCCACACCTGACATTGATGAAGTGCTAACCAAGTGGAAAGAGGAGAATCATTCGATTCTAGCTAAAGGACTACCTCCTCTTCCACATGCTTGTCTCACTTCACCCCTTCTCAAGGAAGAACCTATTCTGCAGGAGGCAAGTGAGGAGCAGAAGATCTAATATGTAGTTTTTTAGGAGGCTGTCATGAGTGACAATGAAGAAGAATTCATCATCAATGCTCCTTGTGAAGACCTTATCAGCAATGGAGAAGATGCAGGTCTTGCATATATGTAGATGTTCCAGCAATACGAGGAGGAACAAAAGCATGGCGAGCTCTCTTCCCCTCTGTTTGATGAACTTCCTTGCTATTTTGATGATGAGGATGACTACACTGAGGACCCTGAGTTAGAGGAGAATCAGGGGAATACCTTTGAACATCTAGAGGTCCTGATCTTTGAGGAGGAAAAGGAGAGGTCTATCTTCCTAGAGGAATGCCTTGAAGAAGAGAGCATTGAACAGAGAGGTGATGTTCTATGGGATGAGCAATCATTTTGTGAGTCCATTTCAGACATCACCACAATCACCCTTCTTCAAGAAGGCCAAGAAGATGTAGAGGAAGAGTCTGATAGGATTTTCAATGAGGCAGAAGGAAACAAATCAAACCATGATACATTGCAAAAGGAATGTGCAGATCAAAGAGATTTTGGTGATGAGCCAATAGCCATTGATTTCTTGGTGAGGAGTACCAATATGAAAGACCAGCATTTAATAGGCTTCTAAGGACAAGCAAAGTACATATATGTCAGAGGCATGTTTGAATTTGATCCACTCAGATACAAGCCAACTTAAGTGGCAGGCAAGAGGAGCAGGTCACCAACTCTCTTTTTCATTTAGCTACTTGCGTGACACCATAAGCCTTTTTACCAGGAAGGGGACTTAAAGAATTTTCCCTTTGATCCAGGAGGGAGGTGAGAATACCTGGTTAGCTATATATAGTAGTTTGTTTTCAATTTCTTTTCCTACTTTCCCTAAGTGCAGTTGCACAGGTAGTGTTTTTTAGCCTTGTGTGTTTCCCTTTGCGTGTGGGGTAAAAGCTTCATGTTTGATTCTTGGATCTTTTGGGGCTATTGCTAATTATTTTATAGCTACATCTGAATTTATGCCTAATAGACTACAAGGCAACTGGTTTCTAAGCATAACATGCATGCTTCCTCTGTGAGTCACCAATCTGTTGACCAATTTCTGCCCACAGGCCAAAATCATTCACCTTCTTCCCTTGCTTTTCAAAACCTAGTCTTTTCCAATTTGCACAAGTTCATGCCATGGTTTTTTTAGTTGGTTTAGTTCTTTGGTTTAGCCTCTTAGTTCTTCAGCACTTGGTTCATCTTCAAGGTTCAGACAAGCTTAGTTTGGGGGTTAGGCACCTGGTTCATTATTTCTCCAATTGGTTCATCGGCTTAGTCCAAGTTCATACCCTTGCGGAGGGCAGGCACTTCAATAGAAAAGATTGGGTAAGCCCAACATTGTTTAAAGTTCAAATTTATTCAAGCCTTGAATTCCTTTAGACTTTTTGCTCGAAGGAATTCCTTCAGACAAAAAGTTTGAAGGAATTCAGGCTGCATAAGCAAAGCTAAAGCAAAAGTCCATAGAAAATACATGGAGGCAAAGCGAACTGGGAAAATTATCTGCGAGAGCCCGGGGGCAGTCCAGAGATGCAAAGGACCCACCGAAGGACCCCGAAGGGTAGGTGCCCTTGCGGGGGACTTTCGGCCCAAATCCAAAGGGGCACTAAGCAAGGCAAGGATGTCGTAGAAAGCCAATGAAGGCCTGACTGATGTTGTGATGGGAACGGTGACGTCCTGGAGGACATCAAAGTTAGTGAAGTGAAATAGCCATTCCTCTTCAAATGAGAAAGCGTTAACTAGGGGCCCAAATGTAGTGACCCACCAGAATGTTCACCCTTGAGGGCTGAAGGAGCCATAAGAGACAAAATAGGAAAAGGACAAAATCCCAGGTGACAAAGTAGGAGAATGACAATGTCCAAAAGAGACAAGTTAGTCCAAGTGGAAAGGGGAAGGTGATTTATTGCTTGATAATTCCCAAATGGTGCAAATAGCAAATGGCATGGCCCGTGTATTTTAAATGGGGGAAAATATAAATTTGTTGGCAAAAAAGAGGTGTAGCCTATGTTCCACATTAATGCTCAAATGCCAAAGTCAAATTCAATAACTATACAACATGGTTCCAGTAGGCCTCTTCTAGAAAGATGACATCGGCATCAATGTTTTCCTCTTCCCAATGAAGGGACACGATAGACCCCTTGTAAATAAGGAGCACCAAATGGGCCTCCTTGCTTCTCATATATATTTGCAATCTTGTCATTTGTAAAAGGATCTTCCACATTTGTAAGGCGTAGCCCTGGCAAAATTTTCACCTGAATCAATAAAAGCAGTTTTTGCTTCCATCTTCGATAGACATATCCGAGTATGTCTTGAGTGTTTGTTTTGTGTTCAATCATTATTTCTCGATGATTTCATAGGTCTAACACCAGCATACCTATTTTCCACAAGGCACCATCTCTGTAGCTGATAGGAGAAGAGCAGTATTTGGAAGTGCAAAATAAAGGGAGTTACTTACAGTGTGTATTCCACAACACCTTGGTGAATCTCTATTTTTGGGTTTTCATGAGAGCCTCCCTGCCATTTTCTTGTAGCCTTGTCCTTCTGTCAAGTCTAAAGTGTATGTATGTTGTTTTGTCTAATCTTGAGTGTGGATGTGAGAAGGTCAACTTATTTTGGTGCATCACCTCTTTAGAGTAGTTTATTTTCCTACAATTTTTCTCCCTTTTCATCCCCACCATTATATAGCTATATATATATATGTATGTATTTGCACTTGCTATACAAAACATGATGCATCAAAGGGAGCTAGCCCTTATCTAGAGACTCTCCCCTCCAGCTTCACCAGTCCCATAGGCAAGAGGGGAGTTTCCATAGTTACGAGGAGAAGGCAGGAGCTCGGCCTCCTGCCAAGGGTGCCAATCTCTTGCGTCAACAATAACATAACATCTCTAGGCCTAGACACTAGGGAGAGCCTAGTTAACAAAAACAAATAACAAACACAACTAAAAAGTAAGGAATAAAACACAATAATTCCTTCCCCTTCTTTGGGTGCTCTAAATGCTTTTGTAGTAGTGGCTTGCTTGGCTTGTGCTCATGAAGTCCTTGGTAATGAAAGCTTGGATACCTCCATCTCTCCTTGGAACCTTTGGATTGTGGCTTGTCTTGTCTTGGAATCAATTTGGCATGGTAACACTAGTTTATTGAAGCTTTTGGAACCATTTTTGCATTATAACTTTACATAATCAAGACTTAGAAATGATGTTGTGAGGCCTCCTATTTATAGATTTTTGTAAATGTCTAGAATCAACCTGAACGATCCATGCTAAAATTGAGATGTGTGGTTGAGGATTAATTAAATTTTTGGAATTAAGTTTGTAATTATCCTCATCATGACATTAGAATAAGGAGAAATTTAGAGGCATGGAGGGGATCATGGAAGGCATTGATGAGGCATGGAGGGCATGAATCCTAATATTTGTGGCATTTATGGCCTAGGGATGTATTCCCAAGAAATGAGGTCACTTGATGATGTAGATATTCAATATTCATATCTAAAAACAAGTATTCAACAAGTTTCCATGGAATTTTTATTATGCCTTGATTTGGGTTAATTAGCTCTTGAGCATGATTAAGCACTTTGTGCATAAATTACTTTATTTGATCAGAATGCCTTGTTATTGGTCCAAAATTTGACTGGATTGAAATTGAAAGGCATTGTTAGATACATTGGAACTGTATTCCCATTTAGGAAGTTGTTAACATCAAATAACAAAGGTACGTGTCTTGTGTAGAATATTTGATAGGAAAGAGTAATCCAGAGCACCTAGGTGCAAAATTTGCATTTTGACTCAGAGTGATCTGATCAAAGTTAGCTGGCCCATAAATTAATTTGCCCCATTTAGGGATACCCTAGCCAAAATTAGCACTTGAATATGTTAGTTTCACATCATTTAGTGTGTTTTAGGCCAAATTGTGTATTTTGGGTGAAAATTGGTCAAAAGCTTAATTGGAAGTTATCGATGGCCAGATTTAGGTGTCTATAGTTTGCCCTTATTTGAGAGGGCATTGCAAGCTATAATACTAGTAACGTATTCTGAAAGAATGAAAAGGTCTTGTATGCCTACAATTGCAATGATGATAAACTAACTTTATGATGCCCCCTCGAGGGAACAGTTGGCATAAGTAGGTCAGTAAATGGTCCCTCAAAAAGAAAGAAGCAAAATGAGGGGAACAAAGAAAGGAAATATGAAAGGGGGATCACAATGATATTTAAAAAGTAGTCAAAATCATTGAGAATGTAAGTGGGATGGTGTACAATGGTTTTCTCAAAGGTGGTTATAAGCATTGTAGCCTAATAGTGCCAACGTGGTATGATAACACAATGATTTGCCCAAAGATAGTTATAATCATTGAGAAGATGGAGTTGTCCCAATTAGTATAGACAAACAAGATAACATGTCCCTGTATAGATAGAAAAATTAAAGTAGTGACAACACAATGATTTGCCCATAGGTGGTTATAATCATTAGACCTTGATTATGGAAAACATGATAAACTTGGCTAAGGATGATAATTTAACATAGAAGGTAATGTTGAATTGGAACAACCTACTAGTAGGGAGATGCTCATTTAAACTAATAAAGGTTGATATTCTTTTATGTTTAATTACTCTATTTGGGATATGATTAGGATTGAATCAGGATGTCAGTGCCGAAGAGATGCTACCATTGCTAAATAGACTTCTTAAAGCTAAGGTTTATTGTAGCACATATTGGTAGGCATCATGATATAACATCATAAAGACTTATCCAAAATATGTATGAGGACTAACTCCCGTAATCCAATACTCAATAAAAAACAATGCACCAATGATAAAAACCATGATGACAATGTAAACATATGAATATGAATGGATTCAAGTGTAAGTGTGGGTAAGGAATCACCTAATGAACACACATAAACTGAATCAAGGCAATAATATTGAAAGCAAACAAATAGATAGACAAACAAACAAAATAGACAAACAAATAACATAATAAAAAACCTTATGAACATTACCCCTAGAAAATAGGTGAAAACTTAACAAACAAACAAAATGGGAGAATAGAATAAAAGGAAGGGGGTGGCTGAGCTATCTCCATATGCACTAAGCGAGTAGATGCTACCTACATAGTTCCATGGATGTAATATCCAATAAAAGAAAAAATACTTTAGGCCAAATGTAGTTCTCCCAGGGAATGGGAAGAATGTGATAAATGAAAAAAAAAAGAGAATGGATGTGATATAAGAATAGGAATGGTCTTACAAAATGGCAAGTGTATGAGAAAAAAGGCCAAAAGGATGGGAAAACTAAATAACAAGTGATTTTCTTGTAACTTAATAAGGGTTTCTAGAATCCTTAAGGCAAAGAAGTAGTCAATGTTTTTATTCTTTTTTAATGATTTTTAAAATGTTTTTAGAATTATTTTGGAGTGTCTCAACTCAATCAAGAATGAAGAGACACTAAATTATTCAAGCTCATAAAATTATGAGAGCATTTTAACTAAGGTTGCTCATAAAATGGTGAGAGGATGGCTTAAGTTGCAAAATGGTGAGAGCATTTAAACTAAGGTTGCTCACAAAATGATGAGAGAATTTAAACTAAGGTTGCTCACAAAATGGTGAGAGCATGGCTTAGGTTGCTCAAAAAATAGTGAGAGCATGACTTAAGTTGCTCAAAAAATCTAAACTAAGGTTGCTCACAAAAAGGTGAGAGTATGGTGGAGAAGGGTGACTGAACTGACCTCAACAAGTATTGAGCATTGCCTACATAGTCTCAAGTAGGATATTAAGTCACTGTAGTTCCACCCTTACAATAGAGGAATTTGACTAATGTAGTAGTTAATTCAAATAAAATAAGCACAATTGGTAAAAAGGCATAGTACGAAATATGAAGGGGAAATTTGGTACATCAAGGCTTAATGTTACCCTTGGTTTGCCTATAGGTAGTTATAATCAGGACACAATGGCATAAATTAATGGTACTAATTTTCCCAATGGTGGTTATAATTAGTAACAAAACTAGTGGTAAGAAAGGGATAACAACCAAATGATGCAGCTATTAAAACTTCTATCACACTATCCCAAAATATGCTCTCTGTCTAAAATATTTGAACTAACTGATGAACTAATTAAATATCATGATGCTGAAAATATGCAATAAATGGAAAAAACTAAGGTCAAACGGGCTAGGTTTTAGAACACATTGGGTCGATAGAATGGAAACAAAAAGTGGATATGGTGAAGAGGATAGATAGGGATGGTATTTGTATAAAGAAGAATACTTCTAAAATGGCATAACTAAAATAGTCCTTACAGATAATACACCTTAGTGCTCAAGCATAGTATCACTTGAGATGAATAATATTCATCGACTCTAGAAGTTTATCACCGTTTGGTGTGGCAATCTTGTATGCTCTTGATCCATAATCTACAGTGATGATGAAAGGCCCTATTTAGTTTGGTTTGAATTTTCTTTTATGCTTTTTCTCAACCATGGTATTCTTTTGGTTTTATTTAAGAACAATATCACCAATTTAAATGTTCTATACTTAACATGCTGATTATAGTGGCCTTTGAGTTAGTTATGATATGCTTGAAGATTATTGAGCGTAGCTATGCATTTTTATCAAGTAGGTCTAGCTCTTGCAGGTGGGCTACTCGATAGTCATGATCATCTAGGACATGCTTGAAAGAGATGCATAGTGAAGGAGATTCGATCTCAATGAGAAGGATGACTTTAGTACCATAAATAATGAGTATGAAGTGGCTCTTGTGGGGGTATGATGATTAGCATGGTATGCCCAAAGGGAAGGAAATATCCGCAAGTGCCAATCATGACTGGCATCATTGACAATCTTTTTGAGAATATTGATAATGGTTTTGTTGGATACCTTAGCTTAGCCATTACCTTGAGGGTAATATACTATAGAAAAATTTGTGTGATGTTATATTCAGTATATAACTAGTCTACATCCTTGTTCTTGAATGATCCTCCATTATTAGATATAATGTTAGAGGGGATACTGTAAAAGCAAATTAGATGGTTGAAAATGAATTTAGAAATTTTATTTCCAGTCATGTAAGTGAGGGGTATAGCTTCAACCCACTTAGTAAAATCCTCAGTGGTAGTAAAGATATGTTTATGGCCATTAGATGAAGTGGGGTTAATTTTTCTGATGAGGTTAAGTCCCCATGTAGAAAATGGCCATGGTGTCAATATCAGTTTCAAAGTTTTTGCTGGGACATGAATTAGATTAGAATGTCATTGACATTTGTCACACTTTTTTACATATGTAGTGGCATATGCATTCATTATAGACCAATAATAACCAGTATGCAAAAGCTTTTCAGATAGGACTGCACTGCTAGAATAAGCTCCACATACTCCATGAACTTCTCTTAATGCTAGTGTAGACTCTATTGAAGTTAAACAATAAAGTAGAGTTCCATCAAAACTATGATGGTAAATGGTGGATCCAAGTAAAGTATAATGAGTAGAATGATGAATGAAGGCTTTATTTTATTTTTGAGATAGGTTAGGTGGTCGAACTTAGTCATGAAGGTAGTTGTAAAGGTTTGAGTAATAGATACAATTAGGACCAATAATATCATAAATCATGAAAACAATTAAAGGTTGATGAGATGGTGCTAACAAATTCTCAATGAGGAACTGATACTCTATAGCTTTATCTATTTGTTGAATTAGAGAGCCAATAATAGCCATGACATCTATAGTTTTGTTACTAGCCTTTGGTATGTGCTCAAATTGAATATTGGCAATTTGTTGCTTAAAAGTGTTGACAATGGCTTTATATGGAACCAACTTATCATCTTTGGTCTAAAAATGATCTATAACTTAATTGATGATTAACTGAGAATCACCATAAACTTGGAGATGAGATATATTCCAATGCATTGCTTGTTGAAGTCTTGCAATAAGTGCTTCATACTCAACCATGTTGTTTATATAAGGAAAGCTGATTCTAAATGATTTAGGGATTAGATCTCTCTATGGTGTAATAAACAATAGGCCTACCCTTGATCCATGTGCAGTAAATGAACCATCAATATATAGTTTTCAAGGCTATTTCTCAAGGGGTGTGTCAATGATGGTCATTATGGATTCATCAAGAAATTGAAATGTGAGTGGTTGTGTGTCTATGAGAGGTGCTTCAACAAGTTGATATGGAAGAACTTATCCCTTGATTGCCTTTTGATTGACATACTCTATGTCAAACTCACTAAAAGGCATGATCCATTTAGCAATTCTACTTTTCAAAGCTATTTTAGATAGTAAATACTTGATTGGATCTACTTTTTAAATGACCATGGTCTTATTATTCAACATGTGATGGCACAATTTTTGAGCTGTAAAAACCATGGCCAGACAAGATTTTTTAATAGGTGCATAGTTATGTTCATATGTAACCAAGGTATGACTTAGGTAGTATACAATGTACTCCTTTCTATTGTCATCATGTTGATCTAAGAGTGCCCCCATAGCGTGGTCGATAGCTGATAGGTATAATAAGAAAGGATTTCTTAGCATAAGAGGTAATAAAATAAGAATATTAATAAGATAGTCTTTGAGTTGTTAAAAATTTATTTGGTAGTGATCATCCCAGTGAAATACAAATAACTTATTCAAAAGGTGTGTAAATATATGGAACTTGTCTGCTAACTAAGAGATGAAACATCAAATTGATTGGATCTTACCTTGCAAACTATGAAGTTGCTTTAAATTGGTTTGTAGTGGCATCTCGGTTATAACATGGACTTTAGCTGGATCAACATTAATACCTCTATGAGACACGATAAATCCAAGTAATTTTCCTAAAGTTACACCAAACACACATTTTTTTGGCTTGAGTCTGACTTTGTACTCCTATAATCTTTCAAATATCTTACACAACACTATTAGATGGTCAGCCCTGGTTTTGGATTTTCCTAATATGTCATCGACATAGTCTTCAATAATATGTTACATCATATCATGAAATATGATATTCATGGCCCTTTGATATGTAGTTCCAACATTCTTAAGGTCAAATGGCATTACCTGATAATAAAACATTCCCCATGGAGTGGTGAATGCTATTTTATGTTGGTCTTCTGGTGTTATTCTGATCTATTTGTATCTGGAAAAGCCATCTATGAGTGAAAGAATTTTATAACCTATCATGGAGTTGATGATCATGTTGATATTAGGCAAGGGAAAATCATCTTTAGGACAAGCTTTGTTGATGTATCAAAAATTAGCACAAACTCTAATCCCTTCAACATTTTTACAAAATAGGTACCGTATTAGATATCCATTATGAGTAGTCAATGGATCAAATACATCCTACTTCTAAGAGTTTTTCCAACTCTTTCTTTACCAATACAACAATGTGAGGATGCATCTTATGTAAGTTTTATTTTACCAATTTGGCATCAGGATTAACCACAAGATGGTGTAGAACTAAGGTGGGGTCTAAACCTGGCATGTCAAAATAGGCCCATGCAAAGATATCTATAAATTCTTTCAATAGAGCTGTAAAGACATCATGTTCCTCCTTAGTGAGGGACACTCCTAATTTTATCCATTTCAGGTATGACAGAGTTTCGATATTGACCTCTATTGTAGCTTCAACTAGAAGGGTCGAACTATCTTCTAGGATAGTAGGGAATGACTTAAACTATTCAATTAAGTTAGGGTCCTCTGTTAGGACTTGTTCTTCAACTTCTCCTAGGCATGATGAATCTGAGTCCCCTAATGGGAGATTTAGCCATGTAATAAAAATAGTTGAAAATTCTTGGAGAATTTGATCAAATACTTATTATTTCTCAAATCTTAACTCAAATCCATAGGCAAGTTCATCATTAGTGGTCTCTTGGTCTAAATTCAAATAAAAATGAACACCCCCATCTAATGGTGCTTAAAATAGGTTTTCACCACTAGACTAGCCTTTATCTTTACTTTTTCCCTAGTCAAAAAGTGCCTCAAATAGGTTTTCACTTTGGGACCTCAATGTTTTTCTTATTTGTTTTTAGTTGAGGGTGTTCACTCCCTCTCTGAAATAGGCTAAAGGATCCAATGTGATTGAGAATCCTAATTTGTGATCTCTGAATGGAATGTTGTCTCTAAGGTCTAAAAAGTCACATAATGCCTCATCATTCTAGAATTCATCAATTGATAGAATATATTCTTGTTGGTCCCAATCTATTAGTTGGGGATAATATAATGGCAAAGGGTTGTGATGAATGGCCAAGGTAAATGTACAAATGGCATTTTTATCAAATAGGTTAGTTTCAATTAGGTTATCAAATGTGAGGCTATGATTAAACTTTGCTTCGCTATTGGCATCATCATCACTAGTTGTTGGTGATGGAGTTTTAATGAGATATGTGGGGTCACCCCCAAGTGGTTTAAATCTAAGTCTATAAGGTCTTTCATGCATAGTCATGGAAATTGGCTTGATGGTTCCTTGTTGATTTGGTCTGAGGCTTCTTCCTTCATAATTATGATGCTCCATGATCTTATTAGGAATAGGATACTTTGTATTTTTATAATAATCAGCTTAGTTGTCATTGTATAATCATGATTCATCCCCTTTAAAGGGGTCAAGTCCTAGGCCAGATATTAGTACAAATGTGACAGGTCCCTTATCTTTGTTCTTTTGTTGCCAATGCATATGTGGGGTGACTTTAGGTCGCCCAAAGGTTTTTAGATTCTGAGGAAGATTGGGAATATGAAATGTATCATGGGTCACATACTCTCTCAATCCATTATCTAAAATGGTAAAATCATTAGAAGCTTCAAGAGATGGCATGTGGGAAAGGGAATCCAAAGTATTAGGATATATGTAATTATTTGGTGAAGGATCAATAAGTATGGCCTTTCCTTTCTTCTACTTGGAACTTGGATTCATGCCATACTGATAATTATAGCTTTGAAATTCAGCCTCAAGATGCTTGCAGTGTTCATATGGATGTAAATCTCTTAGAATATTCACTTCCATCCTTGAGTGGAAAAACTTGATACATTGGTGCAACATTGACTGGACTACACGGATCTCATATAACTAAGGCTTGATTAGAAGCATATTATATGATAACTCAAGATCAAGTACATGACAAAGTGTATCATGGGTAAAAGCCCCAAAGATAACTAGAAAACTAATGGTGCCTTGTGATTCTCTTTCCTAATTATCATAAGCTTTGATAGTTATTGTTTCTAAATGGATATATATCATTGTGTACCCAAGAAGCTTGATGAGCTTTAGAGACACTATGTTGATGCCAGATCCATTATTTATAAGGACACATTTAACTTTATTTCATATTATATAAACCTCAATATATAATGGATTATTATAGAGAGGGCAAAGGGAGGACATATCGCTTTGGTTGAATGTGACTTGATGGGTTGGAGCTAGGTGTCCAACCAAAGCTTGAAATTTATCAGGGGATATGTCACTAATAATAGTGGATTAGGTCAAAAACTTATTCAAGATGTTCTTATGGATTATTGACATTTGCAACAAATATAAAAGAGAAATTTGTGTTAGTGTCCTTTACAATTGTTTCACAATATCAAACTTCTTGTCTTGGTCAAGAGTGAATGGTTTATTTTAAGATTGAACAATTGGTTGGATGACAGGAAAAGTGGCAGATGGTTATGGGTCTGGGATAGTAACCTTTGAAATCTGAGTTATGATTACATAATTAGGATTAAATACTAGACCATTATTTCTAATCAATGTTGAAAATGGTGTGGGACTAGACATGACAAGTCTCGATTGCCATTACACTTGCATGTGGTCATGTGACAAGAATGAGTTATTGATATAAGTTCCAAAAGGGAAAGTCCTAGTTTGCTAGTTTGCTTGTATGCACTCCTAGGTCAAAGAAGGATTATCCATGTGATTTGGATGAATATTACTATTTAGAAATGGTCTAGGCTGATTAGTGTTTAGTCTAGGATTAATGGGGATGGTATTAACACTACCCCTTACAATATGACTGAAAACCCTATTATAGTCATGTGAAATTACATGGTAGGTTGTTGATGGTTACTATTCTAACCTTGGTTTTGTCTAGTGTTATATCATTGTGGGTTCTATTTTTGATTTTTTTGATTCTATTGGTTTGGCCTTTGATGTTGATTTTGCTGCTACACTGGCCATTGTTGTTGTTGATTATTTTGTTGCTGCTAATTGTCATGTTGAGGAAAAGGGGTTTGATAAATCTCAAGAGTTTGATTAGAAGTGGAAGTGCCATTATCCAATGTTATCTCCCCATTCTCCAACATATTCTCAATTAAATGCTTGATTTGGACACATCTTCATAGATTATGCTTGTTGACCTGATAATAGTCACAAAATTCATTTTCATGGTACCAATCAGGATAAGGAATGCCTTATGGATAATGCTTTGGTATGGGCTAACTAATCATATTAGAGGCAACAAACATATGAAATATAGATTCTATAGGTTCTCCTAGGTCACTAAGGACATAACATGTAGGCACAATTCTCCTAGGAAGAGGGGTTTGTAATGGTAATGGCTATTGTATTTATTATGCAGGTCTTGGTTATTGTGCTTATGGTATTATTTAGAGAGGTTTTTGGGTAGGAGTAAGATGAAAAGGCAATGTAGATGATGTTTTTACCATTTGAACATGACAAGATTTAGTTACTCCATTTTCCAAAACGTTCCTATTATGGTTGAATTGCTTTAGTATTTTGTGGTTATTGGTCTGTGTTAGTTGTGATGATGGTGCTTGAATGGGATGTTGATGTTGGTCATTTATTTGATTGGTACCTTGATTTTGATTAGTTGAATAAAAATTTATGACTCCTTTATTGATGAGTTCTCATTCAATCAACAAGCCTTTGTCAATGATTTCCTTGAAAGTATGTATACATTGTAGTTTTAAATGATAAGCTATCTCACTATGCAAATTTTTGGTAAACATAGCGGCTAATTGTTTATCCATTAAAATATGGGTGAAATGGATTACAAGGTCTCTCCATCACTATAAATAACTTTCAAAACTCTCACCAACTTTTTGCTTTGCTTGCATTAAGTCCACTAATGGAATCTCATGCTTGAGATTATAGGAAAAGTGTTACACAAACTTATCAAAAAGATCATCAAAATTTGTTATTAAATTTTTAATTAACTTAAAAAACCACTCTAAGGCTTGTCCAACCAAGATCCTTGGAAACAAAAACAAAATTTATATGTCTCTATATGCTACTGGTTGACATGCGATGAAGAATTCGATCAAATGAGCCTTAGGATTATTTTTCCCTTTGTATTTATCAAATTTTGGTGGTTCGTATCTTAGAGGAAATGGTATCTACAAATACTCCATGTTGAATAGATAGGAACATACACCATCCTATTTGAAAATTTTAATTTATTTACTAGCTTGAATGGTAGTAATTACATCCTTCATCTATTGCAATTCTTGGGATAGGAAACTGGAAGGAATATTAGTTTGAGGGAGAATATTAGTTTGGATAGATGATTGGGAGGTCAAAAGTGGGACACTTTGACCAAGGTATGAAGGAGATACCTATTAGGATACATTGGCTTGGTTGGGGAATGGACCAAGAATACTTATACATAGATTAGGATGTATTTAAAGTTGCACATTTGGTTGTGATATTCTAGTTTGGGTTGGTGATAAAGGTTTGATTTGGAGGATTTTGTGGTTAGAATGGAGGGATATAACTATATTTTGCCTATTGTGGTTGAAAAGGGACATGCTTTTGACTAATAGAACCTTGCTATTGAGTGGGAATTTGTGGACTAAGACCCTATCTCTAGATTTGTGGCACATTTTGAACCAATGGTTGTCTAGTAGGTACTTGAGAAACATAGGGACTTCTTTGATGTATGAATCCTTATGATGAAGTGAAAGCAAGTTGTAGATTCAACATCTATCATTGACTAATATTTACACATTATTATCTAGTCATTGCTTGGTTTTGGATTAGCATATTAGTCTATGATTGAAGAGGTATGTTTATCATTACCTAGCGAGGTGGAACATTGGATACCCCTAATTGAGGTGGCAATGTATTTATCTTCTATTGTGTTGATACACTAGATTATGCTTATTGTGTAATACTAATCATTACTTATTGAGGAGGAGTAGGGTTCATCACATTCTATCATTGAGGCATGACATTAGCTATTATTTGATTACCTTATCCCATAGGTTGCACATTTAAAGAAGTAACCGGTTGAGGTTAGGGTTGTAGACACCAATATTGTGTCGACCCCCCTTTGGTCCCCTTATAACCACTTACACATCTTATTAATTTAAAATAAACTACTTATTTTAAATTAATGACCTCATCTAGACACCTCACTTTGGACACCTCACCCTAAGACCATTTCTTACCCTATGAGTCACCCTGAGACTAGGTCATCTAAAGCATGACCTATTCTCACTCCATCCTAACCTACTAACTAACTCTCATGCCTAATAAACCCATATTTTGACCATTCTCTAATGGCAAATGCACTTGGTGGATGGAGAAATAGGCAAAGGGCTAAAAATATCCCTTTTACCCATTCTCTAGCCACCGACATCAGTCAACTATCGATCGACGCCAATGGGATCGCCAACATCAGTTACATAACCTGAGCTCTAACCTTGAGCTACCCCCTGACTCTTGGGACATTGACACACACGCTTTGAGACTAAGCATCAGAATTTGATTATCGCTTTCCAAGCTACAGAAACTCTGCAAAAGTCACTCTAGACATTGGATTGAAAATATTGTATAAGGTCTTCGACATCAGCCACAATAGGAATAAACATCCTAACACCCTCAGGTATTCACCAAAAAGCTAAGTATTCTTCTGGTCTCCATTTCAAAGTTCTAGAATAACTTGGTAATTAGTTTCTATTTACTATTTCTGAATACTATAAAAGAAACCCGACTTCCTCTGTGGAAGGGCTAAAAAGCCTTCCTCTGACTCTTACCCTATTCTCACACCTACCCTCTACCTTTTGCCCTTCCTCAGACCCTATTCTCATTCTCATAACTCTGCACAAACCTCCCAACTCCCAGATTCCTCTATCCATCATAGAAATACCCTAAAACCCATCCAAAGACCTATTGCCCCTACCGACATTAGTAGTATAATCAACATCAGCACTATTTACCTACCGACATCAGCAACATAATCGATGTTAGTGACTGTGTAAACCAAAAAACCAATATAAATAGACCAAAGACCAGACACAACCTCTGACTAGCTTGTTGAGACTCATGGATTATAGGGAATAGGTACACAACATTCTGCTTTTTCATTTCTATAAGTCTTTTATCATTTCATTTTATACAAATATCTTTGTCTTAAATAGTGGATTATCATCCCTTACGAAGCTTTACGCTTCCGGGACCAAGCGCGTAGCTTGGCAGTCCACCCTATCTTATTCTAACATTTTCTTTGTTTAAGTCTTATTCTCATCTATAGGTGTTTTCCTCCATAGCCAAAGAGGAGCTCCTACAACGCTTGGATATGGTGCGCAACTTAATCCAGGTAATGTACAAACCCCTAACCTTTAACTTTAGTTTCTTCTTTCTTCTGAATGTAATTAGCAAAAATGTAGAGAAACATTCTGGCACGCCCGGTGGGACCCTTGGAGTTTTCCTTGGGTTCATTCTTCTTCTTCTAAAAAGAAAATTTTCATATAGATGCATTAGATTCTCTTCTTGCATCCTTCTTCTATCTCTTTATTTCAAAAAGACACCATTAACACAAGTTAAAAAGAACATCTTTCTTTTTCTTCTTGTCACTTCTTTCCTGCATCTTAGAGTAGTGAAAAATTCATACTCTTAACCTTTTCTCCAATTGTTTGCATTTGAACAAAATATTTCAATTTGGGTTAAAAATAATTGCACTTCATTCTTGCTTGAATGCATACTTAGCCCACTTAGTAATTAAAAAATCATTATGAATAAATCATAGTGTACAAATGTTACACAACCAGACCACAATCATAATCAAATCAAATGTATAACATACTTGAGACAAGGCCCGTCTAGGATTTCATCACCTAGCGGATACCTTACCCCACCTGGCGATCCTACTTGGACTTCACAACCAAGAGGAGGACCCACTCTATTCTTTGGTAGAGTATAAACTATAGGCAAAGTATATATTGGCTAAGTGGCCCAGCTCAGCTTTGGGTTCATGAAGTGAAGGGAGCAAGCCCTAGCACCAGGCCATGTACTGAACCTAACATAGATCTTTGAGTACCAAAATATAACCTAAAACCAGCCATACACTTCCTCTTTGGGACCTGTTCTAAAAGCCCAATTCCCAAACACATTCTTCTAAGGCATAAGCCACCACGACTCTAAAATTTATTCCTAGGAATCTAACGTTTTAGAGGTTGCTTTTCAAATCATCTTTTTTGCTCTTTTTATTTGATTGTTTGAGTTGGTGAGGTCGCATCATTTTGAAGTCCAAAAACTATCAATTTTTTGTGTTTTTGGAATTACATAGAAACTGACATCAGTTTTTACACTGATGTCAGCAACTCACTTTCACTGACATCAGTTATCCCACCAACCTCGACAACATTTCATAACCGACATCGGTCACTGTCAACCAAATTTTATTTTCAAATAACAAGCTTAAAACCCAACTTTCTTGCTGATAAACACAAATTCTAGTTTTTTGAAACTAAAACACATAGTTTTTGGAACCTGAACCCCTTTTGCCTTGAATGGTTCTGACACGCAGTCAAGCCAAATCTCTTGTTGGCCACATGAGGCAATAGCCACTCCCACCTTTGCCTTTCATATCAAGTCACCAAATGGAGTATACTTTAGACACTAAGCGTACTCCTATCCAACCTACCCCAAATCAACCTCCTATTGTTCCCAAAGGGGATCAAGACTTTGAGAGATTCCTTGACCTCAACGTCAAGGCTCTCCAACACTATCTCACTAGAAGCCAAACGTGAGATCCCTCAGGTAACCCTATTTATGGGATGCCAACTTCTTTGGTTGAAAAAACAATGATATCAACAACCTCTATTACCCAACCTATGGTCACTCAGGCCATTGCCTCAACTAATAACCCAACCATGGCCAATGTTCAAGATTTGGCCTCTGCTTCTATTTCTGGACCTATCTTCATCGAGGTTTTCATACCCCCTCAACCACAAACAATTCAACCATGTTCTACACCTTTCCAAAACTTGATTGTCTCTATCCCACCCACTCTTGCACCCATAAATACAAGAGTGACTACCTATCCTTTTACTAGTGTCACCACCACTCAACCACCCTTGGCGACATCTAGTCAAGTTGTGCCCTCCAACTTCATGGCACAAGCCCCCTTGGCTTTGACATCAGCCCCTATGATGAACTATCAATATGTTGCACCTACACAAATGCAACCAACTATGTCATACACCCCTACCAATGCCTTCTAGGTACCCTATAACTTAGGGGGTGACCCTCATGCCAATCCATCTCCCGATCTAATTAAGATGCTGATGGATAAGATGTCCAACCTTGAGACATCTATTTTAGGTTTAAGGAGTGTTCTTTTATATGAAAAAATCTGCAATGAACCCATTCACCCTTTGATGCCCATTTGACCATACCCTAGCCAGTGGGAACTCCCAAAATTTACTCACTTTTAGAGTAAAGAGGACCCACAACAACATCTATGAGCGTTTAGACACGCTTGCTACCTCATAACGTATGATGATGCATTATTACTTTGCACATTCCCCATGTCACTTGTTGGCACTGCCCTTGACTGGTATAGCTCCATTACCAGTCATTCTCTCTTCAGCTTCGTTTAACTCACTCAGCTATTCCTTGACCACTTCTCAATTAACATCACCAAGAAGGTCTCCATCACAGACCTTTATTCTATTAGACAATTTGATGATGAATCAATAACAGACTTTGTCACCCATTGGAGAGGTTTGATCAACCAACTCTCCTTTTCACTACCTCAACCTGAGCTCATTGAGCTCTTTTCAAGAGCATGTGCCAATCACATCTCATCCACTTTACGGGTTCAAACATTCCGCACATTTGATGAAGCTTTCACCATGGCCCAAAAGCTTGAACTCCGTGCTGTCAAAGAAGATAAGGTCAAATTGCATAGTAAAAATACCAACACAAATCCAATGACCCTTCTTCTAAACCTTCTTCTCATTCCAAGACCAAGGGATCAGCAAAAGCTATGGTACTTAGATCATCATCTTCTACCACAACTAACCAATCTAAGCCCTCCACATCACAAAGCATTACAAGACAATTCCAACAATGATATATACAACATCAATACACTCCAATAGGAGAATCATACGCTTCCATATTGGATAAACTAGTCAAGCAGGGGGTCCTCAATCTCCCTCAAATCTAACCAGTCCAATTTAACCCCTCACAAGCCATCCCTGCATGGTATAGGGAAAATGACTTTTTTAATTATCATCGCGTCAAGGGTCATGACACAGACAATTGCAAAACTGTTAAAAACATTTTTCAAGACATCTTAGACAAAGGGGACCTTGTTTTGGATAACCCTAATGCGCTGACTAACCAAAACATAGATATCTTTAAGCAACCATTCCCTAACCATCCCCCAAGTCAAAAAAAAGTTCAGACCATGGCTGGTGACCCTCAAGAGCATAACATATGCATGATTGACATGGTCTCTCCTTTCATTCCTAACCAACCTCTCCCACAGTTTGAAGAGGTTAGACAACCTATTTCTCCACCATGGGTAGAAGAGCCTATTCTACCTATATCACCCCAATGACATCAAACACATCCTCTACCCATTCTTCAACCTTTTGAGGAACCCGTATTACCTATTGCTCTTGCCCCCACCTTCCCTCTTCTTCTACCATTGGA
Source organism: Torreya grandis (assembly GCA_037957365.1). Lineage (NCBI taxonomy): Eukaryota > Viridiplantae > Streptophyta > Pinopsida > Cupressales > Taxaceae > Torreya > Torreya grandis. The sequence goes on along the minus strand of JARHVA010000773.1, from coordinate 305,529 downwards.
AGAAGTTACCATTCAGACCCCACACCCTCATGAAGAAGGGGCCATCATCCCTCTACTTCACCCTTTAGAGGAGCCTTCTTCTCTAATTTGTCCTCCACCAATGGAGGATAGTCCTCCATCCACCCCTCTTTCACATGTAGGAGAGTTTACTTTGTCCTCTCCCATATTGGAGGATGCTTTGATGGTACCAACACCGGTGGCCTTGCCCTCATCCTTCTTATCACCAATGGAGGATCATACTTTTCATGCTCCTAAACCACACGTGGAAGGCATGATCATCCATGCACTCTATCCTCTTGAAGAGCCACAATCTCCAATCCCTTCTTCGTCAAGAGAAGAACTCACCACCTCACCCACTTTGGCTGAGGAAGATCCGGTGATGGTTTTCTCTCACCTTTGGCCTGAGATCGCTACATCCAACAAGTTTTCGCTCTCACGATTGCCCAAATCTTCCAAAAAACCAATTATAAGACCTCGTGTGATGTCACCTAAACCCTTTTCTTGATTGGCAAAAAACTTAGGATTTCTCCATTTGAGGAACCTAAAACATGAGGCACTATGGGAGCGACTTAAGGCTCCTTATCTTACACATCCTGCTTCACCTTATATTGCCAACCCTTCCATGACAATTCACCCTAAAGTCTTTGATGAGGATCGGGCTTCCACTTCTAAATCATTAGAAGCTCAGCCTTCCACATCTAAACCTAAACCCTCATAGGCATCCACCATGCCAAAACATGTTAAATCTCTCGGTGTTTGCCTTGTATCAAACCTCACTCACCCACAAGTGAAGGTAGATTTGAGCCTCACCCCACATAGTAGTGGTCCTCACACCATGCTAAAGAAGGCTGCTAAACCATGTCAGAGAACTCCTCCCCCACCTTCACCATTGCCCTCTATCTTGGGTCCACATCCTTCCACTTTAATAGGAGTGCTCTCTACTCCAACACCTCGCAAAAACAAGTTGCCTCCATTACTTCCTCTACCCATCAAAATTATACTTCCTCCAAAAAATTCAACACCTCTCATCAAGCAAGTGCCATCTACGTGTGTGGCCACACCACCAACCAAAAAGATGGTACAAAAAACTCCTCCTATAACTCCTAAATAGAAGTTGTCAACCTCTACTGCAATAATGAGCATAAACCCATTAGTGGGGTCTTATGCTTTGCTATTACACTAATTTTTGTAGTCTTCTAACATCATTCTCCTGCCAATTAAGCCATACCAACCTCTCAAACCAAAACCATCTTGGTTTGATGACACTAAAATCTGTGAATATCATCACACACCTAGGTATGATACTGAGCGTTGCTGCACTCTTAAAGTTGTCATCTGCCAACACCTTAAAAAGGGCACCCTTCTCATTAACAACCCCTTTGACAAACTACTGACACCCTCCCATGCCTCCCAAACCTCCTCACCTTCATCGGGATCCCATCATTAAACTATGGTCCCTCTACCACCTTTTCCCCCTATATTCAAATCAACACCATTAATGTGGCCACTAGGTCCCAAACTCTAAAGGATAAAGGAAAAGAGAAGGTTTCTATCCCTTGGACATATCCATTCATCAAGCTTTCTCAACCACCAAAACCCAAGATTCCTATCTTGGGCACATCTCAACCAACATCTTCTGGGGTAATTCGTGACTTCATGGTGAAACAACTTCACCAAACCCCTATGAAGACGTCTTTGTATGACCTAATAAAAAACTCTCCACAACATTGCCAAGCCTTGATTAAAGCTTTATAGGTAGTGGAGGTCCAATTTGAAGACCCCCAACCACTAGCTTCTTTAGTCAAATCATTATCTACCATCACCTCCATCACCTTCAGTGATTCTGAGATTCCAGACTACAACTTGGAAGATCAGGATCTCGCCCTCTTAAACTAAGCCTATTAGGGAAAAGCTTTGCAGGATGCATCCTCGTGTCACACTCCTTGTCAAAGAGGAGCTTCAACATCTTCTCTCTGTCTCATTTATCTAACTCATTGATTATCTGCAATGGGTGTCAAACATTGTCCCTATCACAAAAGCAACTGGGGGAATTTGAAATTATACTAACTATCGCAACCTCAACCTAGCTAGCCCAAAGGATGACTTTCCTTTGCCAAGCATAGACCAAAACATGCCTACAAGAAAAATCTGAAAGAGCGATATTTCAAAATCAGAGATCTCATCCTTAAAGAAAACCAACACGTGACCAATATGGAAAGAAGCAAATGAGGCAAGTTTGCTCCAAATTGGCTCGAACCTCATATAATAATGCACAAATATGGATCAGGGACTTATCGTCTATCTTCTCTCGAAGGCTGACAAGAACTTGAGCCCTTTAATGCCTTACATCTATGACCATTCTACTGTTAATCAAGTACTCATTCACTTGATATTTAACTTGAGCTCGTCCCTTGAGCAACCCTCGTCATCCTCATTCCTATTCCTTTCAACCCTTTTCCCCTACAAACATTAGTTAACCTTTTTTTTAAAGCATTGATGCTTTGTCCTAATAAAAGGGAAACCCTCAAACCTCTATAGTCTAGTCCATGACCCAAAATTTAGTCAACAAAACAAATATAAAATTGGGATGCCTAACAAAAGGTCATAAATTATAAATGTAGACTGCTCCCTCGGAGGATAGCTACATAGTTGCTGTAATTACTAGACTACTCCCTTGAAGGATAGCTATGCAAAGACATTCAACCATACAAAGCAAAACATATACCACTCCCTCAAAGGATGGCTATGCCCAAATTTTGCTATCAAAACAACACTCTCTCAGAAGCTTCCCACATCGATTAGCTTTACATGACCACAAAACAAAACAATATCCCAAAGTAGACTTCTCGCATTGATCAGTCTACCATAAAAAAAAAAGATGACTGACAAACTATTAAGTCATGGACTTGCCTATAGTCATTCTTAGGGTCACCTATAAAAGGGGTAAAGTTATCCCTGCTAAAAAGGGTTACACTATCCTCACATATCACATAATCACACTTATTACCCCAACATACCCAAGGGATTTTGAGCTCACTTAACGTCAAGTGATTCGAGTACTTCTCTAACACAAACCAATGGTCAAAGACATAATGCATGAATGGGGATTTTGTTTGCAAACAACCCTATCTATGCTATCATTATGGTCCTTGTCAATGAAAGAGCAACACACCTTTCAATTCTTATACCTTCATCACATGCCAACACATAACATCACAACCCAAAAATTTTATAACCACTAACATAACATCATGATTTATTTAATGCAAATATCAATTTGTGTTATATGAATTATTATAGACCATTCACACTAGTTTCTATGGAAAACAATACACATGGAAACTATCAACCACACATAATTTATGTCAAGCATATACCATCACCAATATGGAAAATTGATGAAGCATAAATAAACTCATTTCATTCTTAGCATACACCATCACGAATATGGAAAATTGCTAAGGATGAAAAACCACATAACCCATGTTACAACATACACCATCACATAATATGGAAAAGGCTGTAACATCATCATACACTCATCATTTCCAACCTAACCAAAACAACTATCAAACAAACACAATTTATGTTAAGCTTATACCATCACCAATATGGAAACTTGCTGAAGCATAAATAATCTCATTTCATTTTTAGCATACACCATCACGAATATGGAAAATTGCTAAGGATGAAAAACCACATAACCTATGTTACAACATACACCATCACACAATATGGAAAAGGCTATAACATCATCATACACTCATTATTTCAAACATGACCAAAAAAACTATCAACCTCTTTTACCCTCTTCTTCCCTTTTGGGGAAAACTACATTGGCCTGAGGCCCTTAAAATAGGGGCTATGTAGGCAACACTCAGTTGAAATGGAGTCTTCTGAGGTTAGCTCAGCCATTCATTCATTCATCTACCTGATGAACCAACCATATAACCTTTAACCATGACTTAACCAAATCAAAACCAATCCATAACCTACCCTCTTCTTCCCTTTTGGGGAGAACTACATTGGCCTGAGGCCCTTAAAATAGGGGCTATGTAGGCAGCACTCAATTGACATGGGGTCTTCTGAGGTTAGCTCAACCATTCATTGGTTCATTTACCTAATGGATCAATTATCTAAACTAGTCCAAAATCATGCCCACGCAACCAGCCCTAAAATTGTAGAAGTCACTTTGGAATTCTCATGGGGCACATTGGAGATCACATACATCTCCTTACCCACAACAAGCAACACTTGAGATCCCTTATATCTCAGCCCAACTCGACCAATGACCTTGGAGATTGTGACTATCTCCTCAGACCATGACCACTTTCAAGACAACTTTGCCTTGGTTATTTTGATTGCATATATGCTACCTCATGAATATTTAGCAAATTGTATGCACCCCACATTATGCCCCTCACACATATTGTCAGATCGTGACCAAGTTGATCCCCAATATCTGTGACATTTTCATGCTTTGTAGGAGCACTTCCTATCCTGAATACTTGGAACATGATGACCATTGGAGCTACAGCTTTGATCGATCTAACCCAAGCTATAACCAAAAAGCTGGGGATTAGTTAGTTTAATTTTAGTCCTCCTCAACCATTGGAGCTACAACTTTGATCATTTAACCCAATCAGCTACAACCAACAAGTTGGGGACTAGTTACTTCGATTTTAGTGTTCCTTGACCTTATCTGTGACAATTTGACCTACCTATCACGTGAAGTGGTATACGTGCAATCTCAACTATTGCAGCATTCACACTCCCACCTCACCTTACCCATCCACTACCTATCAAATCGACACTCAATTTTGGGTTCCCTTCCCTTGACTCCTGCTTTGAGGGGGAACACCTCATCTCATACCTGGGGCAACCCACATCTATTTTTATCTTGCAGTTCATCAAGACAAACCATAAGACAAAAAGGGGTAAATATAGACACCAATATTGTGTCGACCCCCCCTTGGTCCCCTTCTAACCACTTACACATCTTATTAATTTAAAATAAACTACTTATTTTAAATTAATGACCTCATCTAGACACCTCACCTTGGACACCTCACCCTAAGACCATTTCTTACCCTATGAGTCACCCTGAGACTAGGTCATCTAAAGCATGACCTATTCTCACTCCATCCTAACCTACTAACTAACTCTCGTGCTTAATAAACCCATCTTTTGACCATTCTCCAATGGCAAATGCACTTGGCAGATGGAGAAATGGGCAAAGGGCTAAAAATAGCCCTTTTATCCATTCTCTAGCCACTGACGTCGGTCAACTATCAGTCGACGCCGGTGGGATCGCCAATATTAGTTACATAACCTGGGCTCTAACCTTGAGGTGCCCCCTGACTCTTGGGACATCGACACACATGATCTGAGACTAAGAATCATAATTCGATTATCACTCTCTAGGCTATAGAAACTCTATAGAAGTCACTCCAGATATTGGATTGAAAATATTGTATGAGGTCTTTGACATCAGCCATAATAGGAATAAGCATCCTGACACCCTCGGGTCTTCACCAAAAAGCTAAGTATTCTTCTGGTCTCCATTTCAAAGTTCTAGAATAACTTGGTAATTAGTTTCTATTTACTATTTTTAAATACTGTAAAAGAAACCTGACTTCCTCTGTGGAAGGGTTGAAAAGTCTTCCTCTAACTCTTACCCTATTCTCACACCTACCCTCTACCTTTTGCCCTTCCTCAGACCCTATTCTCCTTCCTGTAACTCTGCACAAACCTCCTAACTCCTAGAGTCCTCTATCCATCACAGAAATACCCTAAAACCCATCCAAAGACCTATTTCCCCTACCAACATCAGCAGTATAACTGACGTCGGCACTATTTACCTACCAACATTGGCAACATAACCGATGTCGGCAACTGTGCAAACCAAAAAACCAATCTAAACAGCCCAAAGAATAGACACAACCTCTAACTAGCCTATTGAGACTCACAAATTATAGGGAATAGGTACACAACATTCTACCTTTTCATTTCTATAAGTCTTTTATCATTTTATTTTATACAAATCTCTTTGTCTTAAATAGTGGACTGTCATCCCTTATGGAGCTTTACACTTCCGGGACCAAGCACATAGCTTGGCAGTCCACCCTATCTAATTCTAACATTTTATTTGTTTAAGTCTTATTCTCATCTATAGGTGTTTTCCTCCATAGCCAAAGAGGAGCTCCTACAATGCTTGGATATGGTGTGCAACTTAATTCGGGTGTATAAACCCCTAACCTTTAACTTTAGTTTCTTCTTTCTTCTGAATGTAATTAGCAAAAATGTAGAGAAACAAGGGTGTAGAAACTCCTACTCCTTAGTATGATGATCTATTCATAGGATTAACTACATGCACATGTTGTTGGATAATTATTTGCACGTTAGTACCACTTTGACCAAGACTGGACATTATTTTCATATTGTCTACTACATTTGGCTCACTATTCTTTATATAGGCTGAAGACCCTTCTTCAATAATGGACATATGCATCAGGTTATCTATCAAATTAGTTTGTATGAATGGGTTAGAATTTGGATTCTCTTATCCATTTAACTCTATCAACACTCTTGTTGAAGGAAATAGGTCAATAAGAGGCTTACTTAAAATGTTCATTTGATTGAAATCATGTGCTAGATTCAAGTAGGTTTGATATGCCATCTGCATTTGGTTAAATTGATCTTCCATGATGTTTTTCCTTGATCATATATATTAGGATCTTGGTATGTTGTTTGGATTAGAGCCATATAATTTGTAGAATAATTCTGTTGATCATAAATGATATTGTGGGGCACTCTTACTAAACTTGGTAAATTTTCATGGGGGAAGTCTACTATAAACTTAGCCCCTACCTCTATGGCTCTAACCAAAATCTCATCTTTTTTCTCTAAAAAATGTTGCTTAAATAAAAATGGATCATACGTGGAAGCTGTATTAGTAGAATATGACTGTTAAAGTACTAGCTCATTCGCTATAGGTATTGTAGCTAGGTATTGTGTGGTTTGCTCTTGGTCTTATTTTTAATAAGGTGGTGTGTTAAACAGATAGTTATCTAATGGATCTTAGCTTTGTGCCCCTGATTGAGTATTAAAAGAGGGATAAGAATCCATCTCATAAGAAATATTATCTGCATAGGGGTCTTGTAACATTTATTCCTATGCAACTACATTAATAATCCCTGGATTGTACATGAGTCCACTATGAGTGTAGGAATACATGTTAGGATCCATAGTCAATGCTTTATGATAAAAGGTCAAAGAGTTATACAAACTCTTAAAAAATATAATGACTAAAATAGATGATGTTTCAACTTGGTCTAGATTTGTCAAAAGGATCAAAAGGTTTATGAAAAGATTTGTGAGGAAACAAAATAACATGAAGTATCTAACATTTCACTGTTCACATAAAGATGAACAAGTAAATGAACCTAAAATCAAAATATCAAACTCTAAGGTTAAAGTGTTTCAAATCAGTCTAATCTAAGAATTTAAAAGTTGCTATGTCTTTTGGCTAAACACGGTGTCAAAATCTAGGCTCAAACAAGGCATGTGATATGACTCTTAGCCAAATGGCATCAAAAGCTAGACTTTAAAAATAGATGAAAGTTTTAATCTAACAGATTTGAAACACTTCTAACAAACACTAGGCATTTGATTCTTAGACATGAAATTGATCAACTAGGTATAAGGTATGAAACAAAAAGGCACTTTAGAAATAGTTTATTTACTCACAAAAAATGGTATAAAACTTGGTTTTTTAGACAAACAAGCTAGACAAAAGTGAGTAGTATAACTATTTTTAGAAAAAAGATCACAAAAGTTCACTTGGATTGGTCTGAAAATGTAGGAGCAAATTTGAAAATCTATGTAAGAGGGTCTATGAAATAATTTTTGAAATGTTTTGGGCAGCATAATGATGCTATACTACCCAAAAGGTGTGATAAAAATGTTTATTTCAAAAACTCTAAGGAAAAGATGCTTTCCTACAATTTTGACAACATAAAAATATGTTTATTGATTCAAAATATTGTGGTACATAGAATCCAAGTGCAAGTGTTTAACACAAAATGGCTTAAGTCTATCAAGTGATGATAATGATTATGAGTTTTAAATGGCCTTCAACCCAAATTGGAAATTAAACCTAAGTTAGCTCAAGTTTAGTACAAATGGTGAACCCACGTAACACATCAACCCTATGAACTTATAAAGGTGTAGTTTAAAATTTAGATTATAAGTAAAGGACTTTAAACAACTTTGGTAAAGGTCTAGACTCAATTGGGCAGCATAACTATGCCAAAGTGGATGATATGACTCTCAAGCTTTTGATGAACTTTGAGCAAGGAAAATTGATGATCTCACACAAAAAACATAATGCCTCTTTATTCAAATGAAAATTTGGACTATGTGTTTAGTTTGGATTGTTTGTTTACACAAAGTTTTGACTCAAACAAGACTTTAATCTAGGACAAGACCCACTAATTAACCATTTTTAGATCCTAAACTGACAAGGTTTCTTGGTATTATTGGAATCCATCAATATACGTCATTTGAGAGGGTTTTAAGTGTTCATCCAAAAGTAAATATGCATTATATAGTAGGGTTTTTACACCCTCCCTTCTCTCAAATGATAGTACTATGACATGGACCTTGAGGTGCACCTTGCACTAATAATACTTCTATGGCAAGGGGGGATTTGTCTAAGATCTAACAAGTTTTTGAATGATCTAGGGGAATCAATTACACAATGAATTTCACTCCAAATAATACAAAATAAAAGCATAGATTTTGGGTATGTATCACTTGGATTGTTACAAAAAGATCTAATCCTTTTTGAAACCACTACATCCTGCTATTCACTTAGTGTAGTGCAATGTCCAAAGTGTCACTATGTCCCATGTGAAACTCTAAAGGATCAAAATGAAGTCAATGCTAGGATATGAAACCCTAATTCAAAGCTTCCATAAAGAACTTGTGGGAGGTGATGAAGTCCCCCTCGCAATCCAAGTTTGCATAAAAATTAAAAAAACATGAAATATAAAGACTTTAGGGTCATTTTCAAGGTCACCCGAACTTTGAAAAGTTTTTGGGTAGTGCTTTAGACAAAATGATTTCTAAGCCTTGGATTAGGATACTTGAAATAGGAATGCCACTTTTGATTCCAAGGGTTACCTATAGGGGATAAATGGAAGAGCATACACACAACATTCCTCTTTTTGCCAAACAAAGATTTAATCTAAATAACTATTGCAAACAAGAATTGACAAGTGTGTTCAATTTTAAGCCCAAATGAAAGTTAGGTGGTGTTCATTTGACCCCTTGGTCTTATTTTCAAACTTTGAAAGCATTCATCATAAACATCTAAAATTTTTAAACACCAAAATAAAGTTCCTAGTCAATTTTTAAGCATGCAAAAGGTGATCTAAACATGTTTTTATCAAATATCAAGCTTGGTCCTGCAGCAAAAATGTCAGCATGTCCTTTAGCTTTGAAGCTATTTTTAGTTTAAAATAATAAACTTTGGAAAAATAGCCCTCTCATCTGTGTTTTTGGAAAAACACAATGACTGATGTCGGTTATATATAATCGATGATGGTTACTTCAAATAATTGAAATATAACTGATGTCAGTTTTGATAACAGATGTCGGTTAAGCTATGTAACTGATGTTAGTCTTACTTGCTGATGTCGGTTACTATTTAAAACCATGGAAAATAAAAATGGAAAAAATAAATTAGAAAATCAATTTGCTTGAGTTTAAAGGGTCCAAATAAATATTTTAGAGTTGTAAAATGATCTTATTTAGGTGTGAGATGTGTATAGTCCCACTAGGTGTGCCATAATGTGATCTAAGAATTTGACTCAAGAGAGGATGGTTAGTATGGTGTTAGTTTTAAAATGAAAACAAAATGAAAGAAACACACTAATAACATAACATCTCTAGGCCTAGAAACTAGGGAGAGCTTATTTAACAAAAACAAATGACAAACACAACTAAAAAGTAAAGAGTAAAACACAAGAATTCCTTCACCTTCCTTGGATGCTCCAAATGCCTTTGTAATAGTGGCTTGCTTGGCTTGTGCTCATGAAGTCCTTGACAATGGAAGCTTGGATACCTCCATCTCTCCTTGGCACCTTTGGCTTATGGCTTGGCTTGGCTTGGAATCAATTTGGCATGGTAACACTAGTTGCTTGAAGCTTTTGGAACCATTTTTGCATTATAAATTTACATAATCAAGACTTAGAAATGATGTTATGAGGCCTCCTATTTATAGATTTTTTTAAATGTCTAGAATCAACCTGAACCATCCATGTTGAAATTGAGATGTGTGGTTGAGGATTAATTAAATTTTTGAAATTAAGTTTGTAATTATCCTCATCATGACATTAGAATAAGGAGAAATTTAGAGGCATGGAGGGCATCATGGAAGGCATTGATGAGGCATGGAGGGCATGAATCTTGATATTTGTGGCATTTATGGCCTAGGGATGTATTCCCAAGAAATGAGGTCACTTGATGATGTAGATATTCAATATTCATATCTAAAAACAAGTATTCAACAAGTTTCCATGGAATTTTTTATTATGCCTTGATTTGGGTTAATTAGCTCTTAAGCATGATTAAGCACTTTGTGCACAAATTACTTAATTTGATTAGAATGCCTTGTTATTGGTCTAAAATTTGACTAGATTAGAATTAAAAGGTGCTATCATATGCATTGGAACCATATTCCTATTTAGGAAGTTATTAATAACAAATAACAAAGGTACGTGTCTTGTGTGGAAGATTTGATAGGAAAGAGCAATCTAGAGCACCTAGGTGCAAAATTGACATTTTGACTCATAATGATCTGATCAAAGTTAGCTGACCCATAAATTGCATTGCCCCATTTAGGGATACCCTAGCTAAAATTGACACTTGAATATGTTAGTTTCACATCATTTAGCATGTTTTAATATTTTTAGGCCAAATTGTGTATTTTGGGTGGAAATTGGCCAAAAGATAGTTTGGAGGTTATCAGTGGCCAGATTTAGGTGTCTACAAATTATATCAAATATTGATATTTAATTAAATATAATTTTCTTTCCAAGCTTCTACACTCCACAGGTTCTACTACTATGAAAGATTTCATGTATACATATATATAACAATACACATGATGAGATCTAGAAGTGTAAATGAATAGGTAAAACATATGAGACAAATGACATAGATATTTTAAAGTGGGAAAACATCGAGGAGGTAAAAAACCCATGAGTGGTATTCAATAGTTGAGAAACAATAACCTCAATACAAATTATTCTACCTTCTCACTTCTTCACATAATAGCCTTCACAAAATTCATAGGTTGAATATGATAAAAATAATTCATATTCAGATGTGTATTCACAATAGGGGTAAAACCCTATTTTATAGTGAAATTCTAAAGGAGGTGACTGTTGTAAAAATAACAGGTCCATCCATCCTGATAAAGTCATTTAATTAAATTTTGATAACTTATTAAATAATTATAACTTTATTATTTATTTTCATGAGGTTTTCACCTCATGTTAATAAATAATATATTATTATTATTATTTAATAACTTTACCAAGGCTAAGGGTCAATAAGCCCACTTAGGATTAAATTCTCTAACATTTTTGAATTCTTAAAGGTGACAAGGTTGGAAGTTTGAAGGGCACCAACAAAGGAGGCAAGAGGCTGAGGGTCATTAGGTTGGACCTTGACGGATTACAAGGCCTCTATGAGTGCTTGGTAGTGATGGGGAGAAATTGAAATAAACTCATATAAGCTCATTTTTGGTAGGGTCTGGTGAAGTTGTGTAAGGACAACTTTCCAGATAGATATTGCATATGGGTTAGATTGTGAAGGGTTAGATTGGGGGGTACCTAAGATAGACACCTTTGGTTTGCTCGAAGATGGAGATGGTTAGGTGTAGTTTTCTTGGGAGTTTGAAGAGGGGTAAGTCCAAATAATGGACATCTTAGCCTTCCCTTTATCCTTCTATTGTGATTTGGTGACCTGTTAGGAACCTGTGTTCTACTCTTTTATTTACATTATTAGCATAGTAGTTGCTTTGGATGCATATGCTTTATAAGTCATCCCTAGAGCATATTTGTTTTATCTCACATGCATGAGATGAAATAGTTGTTAAAATAGAATTAGTATTTAAGTCTGTGTTAAGGCCCAATGAAGACATCCATGAATTGAGCTTACTCAAAGGAGGTTACCCCCTTAAAGAGCTAGCAATTCTATAATTTTGCTAATATAATTCAGTTCTATTTATTTCATTTAATATATTACTTATTTTTTTATAGTTTATTTCATGTATTTGTAATTATATGCTAATTTGTTTAGGAAGGATCCTTTCATCTGGCATTAGAGCACTTTCTAGGGAGAAATTTTTTCTACTACCCACCATATGCTCTCACCTTGCCGTAATTGGACCTTAGTGATCAGAAAGTGGTAACAGATCCATTCCCAACCCTTTCTTGCAATAGTCTAGATTTATAGTTTTGTTTCAATAATAAGACACCATCAAAGATTGTGATTTTTTGTTCAACTACATTGTATTTGTGTTTTTCTTTAGATTTATCTTCTATTTCAAATTAGGGTAAAACCTATCCACTCAATTATGAGAAGTGCTTGGGTGAAATCCCTAAAACTTATTGTGAGGAGTATAGAGGAAACCCAAAGTAACTAGCTCATTGAGAGGACCTGCCAGTGAAATGGGAAATGACCCCTTCCTGATTGACTAGTTCCCACTTGTGAGGAAAACCAAGAGCTATTGCTAAGAGGTAAATCCATGGCCAATTTTTTTTTAGAGAGTACTTACTCAGATGACATTAGTGGCTAGAGTGATTTATAAAAATTCTTTAGGCAACCATTCAAACCTAAGGTCCATTTTCATCAGGTAGATCAGAAAGCAAAATGATTTATAAAACTATATAAGTTTCAAAAGACTATCAACAGAGCAATAGACAACCAGACATCAAAAATTAGTGTTGAAAATTTTAATTTTTTTGCAATATATTCTTATTTTCATCCCTTTTGATTCTCAAAATTTACTAGGACACCTGAAATTCAATTCTACACATTTTCTTCCTTGAGGTCCCATTTCCCAATTCCACTTTGAATTCTCCCAAATCTCATTTTTCTATTTTTTTGAGTTCTATCATAACTTTTTTAGTTTCTATTTGTTTGTCTCAAAATTTTTACACAATGTTCCTCTCCCTTTTCTTCTTCTTAATCCCTCTTTGATAAATTTTTTAGTTTTTCCATTTTCCCCTCTAAAATTGCCCTTGTCTTCGTCAATCATACTCTTATGCAAAAAATTTAGTAAAAGTACTTTTACCCCTCCCAATTTCATCCACATTAAAAAATTCCTTTACTAAACATGTCTTAACTTTAGATTTCCTACCCATTGCAAAAAAAAAAAAAGGTTATGGTAGTTACACGTGCAGGCACCAAAATCATGGAGGAAGAAATTGTAGCTTTGACGACCTGGGTTACTGACTTAGCTGATATGGTGCATGGATTGAATGAACATAATGACATTTTGATTAGTATCTTACAAAATACATAATCCTCTTTTGAGAACACTTTTTCATCCATCCACCCATCACATGGGACCAAATTGAAATTTCCATGGTTCAATGGTATAGACCCAATAGTTTGGATTTATCATGCTGAGAAATACTTCGGCCTTCATAACACTTATCATCTCAAAAAAGTTCCAATTGATTCCTTCCACTTATAACTAGAGGTAATCCAATGGTACTATTGGTATCACAAATCTAATGATGAACCTGACTGGACAACTTTTGCATCCCTACTTTTGGGTAGGTTTGATCCCTCAACATTTGAGGATTTTACAAGATCCCTCACCAAACTTCATCAAATAAGAACCATTTGTGATTATCAAATTAAATTTAAAAATATGACTAATCACACTAAAAGGTTATTAGATGACTTCTTCAAGAATTGTTTTATTAGAGGCCTCAAAGAGCCCATTCAATTTAAGGTCAAGATGTTTCAACCTAAGACCATAATGACAACCTTAGGTCTCACAAAACTCACTGAAGATAAAATCATCTCTTATCATCACACTTCTAATTGGGTACCCTTCAAGTCCTCTTTCCAACAACCCACTACCAAGACAACCCCCATCAAATGTCTCATAGGAGTTGAAATGCGTGCACATCACGAGAAAGGGATTTATTATAATTATGATTCTAAATGTGTTATAGGGCACAAATACATCTTGAAAAAATTATACCTACTAGATGTTAATTCTCCACCAAATACTTAAGATTATGAGGATACTACTGAGGAGATAGCATAAGAAGCTGATGATTTTATGCACCCAAATTTCCCTCCAGAATTCTCCATGCATGCTTTGGTAGGAGTCACTACCCCAAAAATGATGCATAGCCAAGGTTATTTTAAGAAGCAACTCCTCACCATCCTTATTGATTTTGGAAGTAATCAAAACTTCATCGACCCTTGGGTTGCCAAATAAGTAGATTATTTTATCCATCCATGTTCCAATTTTGAGGTCATGATTGATAATGGAGGCACATTACCCTATAAGGGCAAGTGCCATAATGTTAGTATTTTAGTGGGTGAATATAACGTTTAGGCTGACATGTTTGATTTATCTTTAGGGTGATGTGATGCTATTCTTGATGCTCGGTGGTTACAAACACTTGGACCCATCCTTTAGGACTTTTCAGAGCTTTGGATGCAGTTCTCAGAGAATGGACAAAAATATACCCTACAAGGCCTTCCTTTAGGCTCCACCAATATTGTCAGCTCTCACCACATGGAGAAAATTCTCAAATATGGATCCCATGAAATCATTTCCTAACTATTTTCTCTTCATAATACTTCACCACTAGACTCTCACCCACCTTCTGACTTGCACAACCTTTTGGTCAAGCATGCCTCAGTTTTTGAGGAACCTACTGGATTACCACCTCATCAGCCTTAGGACCATTGCATCCCACTAATTTGTGGTAGTACACCTCCCAAAATTTGGTCCTACTAGTACCCATTTCATCAAAAGACTAAGATCAAAAGATCATCCATGATCTCCTCCAGGTTGGGGTTATTTGACCTAACACTATTCCATATTCTTCCCCAGTATTGCTTGTTCATAAGAAGGATGGTTCTTGGCATCTCTGCATTAATTATTAGGATCTAAACAAACTAACAATCAAGGAAAATTTTCCAATACCCATCATTTATGAACTCCTTGATGAACTCCATGGTACATAGTTTTTTTCCAAATTGGACCTGCACTTAGGGTATCACCAAATTCATCTTTATGATGCCAACATTCCTAAGATAGTCTTTTGCACACATGATGGCCACTGTGAGTTCCTTATCATGCCATTTGAGATTACTAATGCCCCTCCACCTTCCAAATTTTGATGAACCAAGTATTTAATCCCTTTTTACAGAAGTTTCTCTTGGTCTTCTTTGATGACATTCTTATCTACAGTCCCACATGGGAGGATCACCTCCACCACCTCGACACCACCTTGGGCATTCTTGATACTAAACACCTATGTTTAAAACATTCAAAGCATTCTTTTGGGCAAATAGAGTTGGAGTATTTGGGACATATTGTTACATCTAATGGTGTTTGTGTTGACCCTACCAAAATTTTAGCTATGATAAATTAGCCCCAACTAAAGACCCTCAAAAGCTTACATGGATTTCTTGGTTTGACAGGATACTACAAATTTTTTGTCAAGGATTATGGCATAATTTAAACTTCATTGATAGTTATGCTAAAAAAAGATGCATTTACATGGTCACCTACATCTTCTCAAGCATTTGACAACCTTAAACATGCCATGTGCACCACACTAGTGTTTACCATGCCCAATTTCTCTAAGCCATTTGTGATTGAGTGTGATGCATGTGGAATAGGTCTTGGTGATATACTTATGTAGGAGGGTCATCCATCACCTTCACCAATAAGGTCCTAATTGGAAGTAATTTGGTATGTTCCATATATGAAAAAGAGATGATGGCTATTCTCCCTGCAATTTACAAATGGCACCCCTATTTGATTGGTCGACACTTTTGCATTAAAACTAACCATCAAAGCCTTAAATATTTTATATAACAATGGGTATATTATCCAAATCAAAAAATATGGGTATATAAACTCATGTGATATGATTATGACATTACATATAAAAAAGGTAAGGAAAAATTGGTGGCTGATGCTCTCTCTCACCAATTCGATGATCTGGTGCACCTCTGTGTAGTCTCTCTTCCCATTTCTACTTGGCTCCATGATATTAAAAATGAGTGGCATAATGATATCCCAACGCAAAAACTCATTCTTCAACTATCATCTTTTAGCCTATGTGAGAAACCAAGATTTGTAATGCCCTATCATTACCATTGTAGGACTTCATATTTTGGCTTGTGACAACAACCAAGCTTCAAAACACCCTACCATTACCATTCATAGACCTCATCCTTTGGCTTATGAAAAAAACCAAGCTTTATAATTATCTACCATTACCATTTCAGGACCTCATCCTTTGGCTTGTGATAAAAACCAAACTTCACAACTCCCAACCATTGCTATTCTAGGACCTCATACTTTTGCTTGTGATAACAACCAAGCTTCACAATGCCCAACCATTAGCATTCTAGGACCTCATCCTTTGGCTTGTGATAATAACCAATCTTCATGATGCCCTAACACTACCATTTTAGGACCTCATCCTTTGAATTAAAATATTAAACAAGATTCACAACACCCTACCATTATCATTCTAGGACCTCATCCTTTAGCTTGTGATAACAACCAAGATTCACAATGCCCTACCATTACCATTCCAAGACCTCATCCTTTAGCTCATGATTGTAACCAAGCTTCATAACACCCTATCATTACCATTATAGGCCCTCATCCTTTGGCTTGTGTAAGAAATCAAGATTCAAAACACCATACCATTACCATTCCAAGACCTTCTAAGTATGGTAGCTCATTATCCCAACAAGTTGTGTAATTACAACTAGACGGGTCACAGTTACCATCCTAGACTGACAACCAACCTTTGTCAATCTCATTATAGATAAAACTATTTATAGAGAGGTCATTATACAAACACTAATCATTCCTCATCTAGTGCCTACATTCCCCCACTTTATAAAACCCATGTTATTCATCAACCCTTCTAATCCTAAGATAATTTCTCTAAACCATGACTAAATGGATGAAAAACAAGAAAATTTGGATTGAATAGAGATTACCTTAGACTCAAAAATTTGACATTATGATAGCATTATCATGGATTATTGATGATGGTTTCAAGGACTTGGCATGGAGACTCAAGATGATTGCTAATTGATAATTGGACATGGATTAGTTACATATCTTGTAATTGGAATTTAGTTAAATCTCATTATACTTAGGATGGGCACACATTGTGATATAAAGGCCATCTAATATTACCAATAGGCTCCAAGTTCAAACTACCAATTTTACAGGAGATGCATGCTTCCCCTTCTATTGGTCATTTGGGGTTTTTGAAAATGTATGAGAGAGTTTGTCATAATTTATTTTGGCACGAACTCAAGAAGGATACCAAAACATTTATTGCTAAATATGACATCTACCAATGTACTAAAGGCAAAATAGTTCCCCCACCTAGTCTACTCCAACCACTTCCCATTCCCACATGTATTTGGACTGATATTTCTATGGATTTCATTGAAGGCCTCTAAAAATTTAGTGGTAAATTAGTGATTCTTTTCATAGTGGATTACCTCTCTAAATATGCTCATTTTTTCACTTTGGTCCATCCCTACACTACTTCCACCATTGCTCAGACATTTTGTGATCACATATTCTAACTCCATGGTGTTCCTACTTCTAGTCTTTCAAATCATGATTCCACCTTCACTAGTGATTTTTGGTAAGAAATATTCAATCATCTAGGTACACAATTAAAAATGAGTTCAAGATATCATCCATAGACTGATGGCTAGACTAAATTATCAATAAATGTCTGAAAACTTATCTCTATTATTTTGTCATAGAGCAGCCACATCAGTGTGTCAAATAGTTACCTCTTGTAGAATGATGGTATAATACATCCTACCAAACCTCTACTAAAATGACCCCATATGAAGTATTTTATGGGAAAACACCCCCACCACTTCTCTTGTATACACCTAGTAGTTCACTGGTTTAGGCATTTGAAACTAATCTTTGCCATCAAGATCAAATTCTCTATATCTTATGTGAAATTATTCATTTGGCATCGAATCACATGAAGCAATAGGCTAATCAACACCACTCTGAGCATAAATTTCAAGTAGGTGTTATGGTTTTTATTTTCCTACAAGCATACAAACAATCATCCCTAAAATAAAAGGGGTGTCAAAAGCTTTTCCCTAAGTTTTATGGTCCATATAAGGTTCTCCAATAGATTGGATTTATTGCTTACAAGTTATAACTTCCACCTTCCTCTCACATTCACTCAGTATTTCATGTCTCATGTCTGGATAAGGTTCTTGGCACCAACATTCAAGCATAAATAGTCTTACTAGAAATTGATAATGAAGGCTCCCTCCTTATTAAACCAAAAGTAGTCTTGGCTCGATGCACTTGCCAACTTTTCTCTCACACCATCATACAAGTTTTAATTTAGTGGAAAGGATTGAAACCCAAAGATGCCACATGGAAACAATTATTCTAGATTCAACAACATTTTCCACAATTGAAGCTTTGAGGATAAATATTTTTCCAAGAGGGAGGGGATATTAGGAACCCATATTCTACTCTTCTAGTTACATTATTAACATAGTAGTTGCTTTAGATGTATATGATTTGTAAGTCATCCCTGGACTATATTTATTTTATCCCACATGCATGAGATGAAATAGTTATTAGAATAGAATTAGTATTTAAGTTAGTGTTAAGGCCAAATGAAGACATCCATGAATTGTATTGAATTGAGATTTATCAAAGGAGGTTGCCCCCTTGAATAGGCCAATGATTCTATAATTTTGCTATTATAATTCAATTTTTTTTGTTTCATTTAATATATTGCTAATTTTTCATAGTTTATTTCTTGTATTTATAATTATATGCTAATTTGTTCAGGAAGGATCCTTTCATGACTACATTGATAGTATGGATAGAAGGAGAGGGTGAGGTAGTAGAGTGGTCAGACTCATCTTCATTCTTAGGTGGGAGTGGAGGAGTGGGTAAGTGTTGGGTAGGTATGGTTTTTGTTTGGGTTGGTATTGGTGATATAGGAGGTTCATCTATTAATAGATTATCCTCATTGTAAAGGTGGTGGATGAGAGTTTGGAGAGCTTTGCAATTCTATATATCATGGCCAGGTGTCTTATGGTATAAACAAATCAAATTATTATTGAGCCATGATGGTTTAGGAAGTGAGGGGTCAAAGGGTTTGATGGGTGTTAAGATTAAAGAAGAGGTTTGTAATAACCATTAGAGAATGGTTAAGTAAGCTCGGTTAAAGGTTTAGCAATTTTTGTTTTGGGTGTTAAGGTAGAAGATTGTTTGGAAGTAGGCTTGCTGATATGTGTCTTAGGTAATGTGATATTATTGGTTGATGGTTTTGGTTTGGGCAAGATGGTTGATGAGCTAGAGGTAGATGATGGCAAGGTCAGCGTTGTTCCCAAAATTTGTCACTCTTTTTTGGGACAACATATGAACTATTTTGGTCCTACAGGCCAAAATTATCTCTTCCCTTCTCAAAAAAATTGTTTTGAGCATTCAAATTCTTCATTATTAAATATTTTTTAGTTAAGGGACTAGCATGTTCAACAAGTTCAATGGCTTCAATAGGCAAATTCTCATAAAGGAACAAGTTCCCAACACTTAGGCAATTTCAAGATTGGGTCAACACCTCGGTTCAACCAAAAATTTTCATCGGTAAGCTTCAAACAAAGGATTGAACCATTGAACCCCGCTTCTAAAAGGTTCAAAGGTTCAATGAGTTCAAAGGTTCAATGACATCGACAAGCCTAAAGAGTTAAGTACTTCTTCAAAATTTCAAAGTTCAACTACTCCACAAGTTCAATGGCTTCGAAAGACTTAGAAGAAAAGGAGGATTTGAAGAACAAAGGAATGAACTGTTAAACCATTTAACCGTTGAAACTTGAACCAAAAGGGTCCAATGGGTTTGAAGAGATCAAAAGACTTGGAAGAAAAGAAGGCTTCAAATGCAAGATTGAACCATTGAACCGTTGAACCAAAGTTGGTTCAATCAGTCAGTTCAAAGGAGTGCCCCAAAGCCAAAAGGGCAAGTGCCCTTGTGAAGGGTAGTGAACTAAAGGTAGGTGCCCTTGCGGAGGGTAGTGAACATTTGCTCAAAGAATTAAAGAGAAGGCCAAAAGAGAAGATTTCCTTCAGACTTTTTGTCTGAGAAAATTATCAAGAGAAGGAACCAAAAGAATTCCTTCAGAAAGATTTTCCACAGAAGAATTTCACAAAGGCAAAACCTTCAGACAAATTGTCCAAAGGAATTCCTTTGAACATTTTGTCTGAAGGAATAGTCAAAAACCTAGGGAAAAAATGACTAAGGCAAGGAAATAATTCCTTCAGATAAAATGCCTGAAGGAATTCCTTCAGACATTTTATCTGAAGGATTTAAAGGAAAAAGCTGCCCGAAGGAACCCGAAGGGTAGGTACCCTTGTAGGGGGCTCTCTGCACCCAGAAAATGGAACTTTCTCAAAGACCCAAAGGGACACCTTCCCTTCAGGGTGTCCCAAAGACATAGAGCTGAAGGAATTTCAAGGTTTTCAAAGACTTAGCCAAAAACAAAGGATTCTGAGAAAGACATTGAACCGTTGAACCTTGAACCAAAATGGTTTAAAGGTTCAAAGACAACCCCAAGTAAAGGAAGAACACGGATGATTCCAGAGACTAGTTCAAAGGGATGGTTCAACCAAAGAGAAATGAAGTGATTGAAATAGGGAAATGATTGAACTAGGGAAGTGATTGAACTAGGAAAGTGATGGAACTAGGGAACCGATAAAGACCGCCTGAACCATTGAACCATTAAACTAATGAACTTTCAAAGGTTTGAAGGTTCATGGTTCAATATGGTTCAAATGACCAGCAACCATTAACGTCCCCATGGATGTCAAATTTAAGGTAATGAAATATCTATTGATTTTCAAATGTGTCATAAAACTTGAAAAATAAACCTAATGACCAACTGAAGAGGGGGCCTGAGAGCTCAAATTGCTACAAGGAAGAGAGAAAAATAAAAAAAGATAAGAGATATTTATAAGAGAGTTATTTTTAGTAGGTGAAATAGTTCACCAAGTAGTCATCTGAGCACACCAAATCAAGGATGCGGCCTGCTTTTCTTCCATGAATTAAAGGCAAAGTGGACAGCTGTGAAAATAAGAAGGAAAGGACCAGGCAACCTATACTTTGGAAGAGACATATGAGATGAATTAGCATGCCAAAATTAAGGCTGATGCAACTGTTTCAAGAATGGCCCCTTGACAGAATTGAAAATGTATTCAAGGCATTGAATGCAACATGGGCCATTCCATGGAACAAAGTGCCAAGCCTTTCTTGGCAGACATATATTGTAATCTCTTGTTTTATATAGAGGAGAGATTTTCCATTATAAAAGCAAAATTCTACCCAAATTAAGAGGCAATTATTGAGACTTTGAGCTCAGATTGTTGATCATATTATTTTATCTAAATGAGAAAGCAAGTTACTCTCACACTTTGTGCTGTTATAGCTTGTGTTATTTTAGGAAATTATTCTTATGTTCATTTCTTAGGAGCATTCTTATTTATTTAACTTAACAAGTAGAACTAGTGGAAGTAATCAGGAAGGTGTCCAGAAGCCAATTATGGAAAGACTTTGCACTATCACAATTGTCTTTAGTGTGTTTTTAGTTTCTTTCTGTGTAAAGGATCTTGGGATGACTTTGTGCCCTCATCATCCTTCATATTTCACTCTTTGGGTAGTTGAGGTGTATATTTTGTGTTACACTTCATCCTACTAGTTATTGCGCCCTTGTTACCTATTGGTTACCCACTAGAAAGAACTCCTATGCCCTACTGCAAGACCACTTCTGAAAGAAGAGAAGTGCCTTTAGTATTATCACTAAGATGTCTCCTTTGTCTATGAACATCATCTCTAAAAAAAGAGAGATGGATGGTGTAGTCCTACCCCTTATTGTTATTTTTTGCTTATATATATAGTATATAGCCCATCATATTTATAGGGAACCTCCCCTTTATGAGAGGAGAGATTCATCTACCTCTGATGTGGTAAACTTGCACATTTGGCTAACTAATCTCCCTATGCTATGGTTGAAGAGACATATTTTGCTCATCAGTTAACTAGTGACAAAATATTCACCCAATAGTTTTTTTGTCACTCCACTGGGGAAAGATCACATAGTTTGAAGCCTCAAGATTCAAGCTGAAGTAAGGCCAGTTCTTTCCCATTTTTATTATACAATTTAGCAACTCCACACTATACTAGAAGACAGAGAGCCCAAGGTATTATTGACCCTATTTTTGAGTTGGTGTAGCAGGGCAATTTCAATTTGTTCCCTCCCCAACTTCAAGTTCAATGATCCAAGAGTGTTCCTCCTACCCATATGAGGTCACCAACACAAGGCAAAGCTTCTTTTTCTAATGTTAGTAGAGATTTGCCTATACATACTCCACCCAAATTTATTATCCCCCTTTCCATAATCAAATCATGGTGGTTCAATGCCCCTGGGGTAACTCTTTTGGTCCACTCAATCTTACTCCACCTCTACATGAGCTACCACATAGTGCAAGGAAGAATTTCCCCAAATTCTTTAGTGATGAGAGAGTTCATCCTGATGAATATATTGCATCCTTCAACATAGCCTTTGGTATGATAGGTGTGGAATATGAAGATGTAGCAGTCAGGTTGTTTGTGGAAATACTACAAGGTGCTGTTGCAGACTAGTTCTACCATCTGTAGGCTTAGTCACTGACTGACTGGGACACTCTTAAAGCTAAATTTGAAGCTAGGTTCAAGCTTGAAGAAGATGCACATGCCTTACTGGCCCAGCTCACATAGATGAAGAAGGAACCTCATGAACCTATGAGGGACTTCATTTCCAAGTTTGACAAGCTTAGGAATTGGATTCCTATAATTGCTCAGCCAACACCTGAGAACCTTAAATGCTTCTTCATCAACTCATAGCTACCTAAAGTGAGTTTTCTACTGAGATGGGCTGGCCACATAGACCTTGTTACTGCTCAAGATTTGGCTACTAAGGTAGAATATGACCTTATCTTGGTAGGAAAGATAAGGAGAGATCCTAACAGAGGTAAATCCTCTTCATCTTCTAAATACTCACCTACAACCACCACTGATCCAATGGTGAAAAAGCTAGCAAATGAATTGCTAGCTCTTAGAAATAAAATAGTGTAAGGGATGTCATCTGCCCCTTCATACAAAGATATACCAAGGAGGACATTCCCCAATTAGTCATACCAAGGCAATGCTACCAGGAATCAAGGGCAGCTAAATCATCTTCCTCCCCCATGAGGAAACCTTGACATTGAAGTACCTCTAACCAACTCAGTAGTTGGATATATTGAAGTAGAATTAGATTTCTCCTTCTAGCCTGAGTTGAACCCAGAAGATGACGCTAATATCTTCATAGAGGAAGAAGAAGAATTAGTTGGCGACTCTAACATTAGTTTCTTGAATTACTAGGATGAACCCAGAAGTGAAGGTAAAGCAGCTGAGGGATCATATGCTATATTCACTTGGTCCAAGAACCAATCAGCCCAGCAAGTTGATAAAGAAAAAATAGAGGAGCAATCTCAACTAGAAATTTCAATTGCTAAGCAGGGAACCACTCTGCCTTTCCAGCCAAAGGACCCGGTGATTGCAAGAAAAGTAAGTACTCCAAACATGCCTTCACTTTCAACTTCAATTTTGTAGATCAGTCCTCCCCCTCCTAAAAACCAAAAGGATGAACTCCCATCTTCTATTCCTAGTTCATTTTAGACATTTGACATAATTGACCATATAAAAAAAACCAAAATTCAAATGTCTGAATTAGAATTCCTACAATCCAACCCTGAGTAATTGGATAAGTTGGTTTAATGTGTAAAGAACCAAGCCATCCTTGTAGAACAAGAAATTCCAAAGGTAACTCATGATCCCCCCAAGAACACATCCACCAGGAATAACCTTGTCATTACTCCTCCTACTACTCCTGAGAGGACTTAACCATTTTATGTCTCCCTGCTAATAAATGGACACGAACTAAATAATTACATCATAGATTCTAGTGCATCTGACAATGTCATGCCTACCAAAGTGATAAAATCCCTTGGTCTCACATTGACCAAGACATTTGGGAGATGTTTCTCCATGGAGAACAAATAAGTTCCACTATTGGGACAAATCAAGGATGCCCAATTTACATTTATAACATTCCTAGACAAGAGAATCAAGATGACTGTCCTAGTGGCTGACATCCCAACATCATACGACATCCTTCTTGGGTGAAATTTTTGTAAGGATGTTGGTGGTGAATTAAGCATGGACCTACCTGAGGTGAGAATCCCAGTCAAAGGTGTTATGCAGAGATTGCTCCCTGAGAAGGAAGCATAATATGTGGTCACTCAAACATCAGTGCCTAAAGCCAAATTCTGTTTGAGTCTTCAGGCATGGGTAATTATTTCTTATCCACGAAGGAAGTTTATGAGGCATCTGATGAAATTATTGAATGTGTCAAATTGAAAATTGGTTTAGATGGAGCAACAAAAGGATTGGTGGAGTGTAGCGCAAGTGTAGAAGAATCTTTCCCTCCAAATGAAGAAAAATCTAAGGAAAAATTAGTGTCTAATGAAGTATGGATTCTAAAATTTGATGGCAGTTGCTCCTCTACCAGTTCAGGAGCCAGGATTGTGTTGATATCTCCTTAGGGAGATATTTTTCTTTCTTCATACAAGTGGTAGTTTAACAACACCAATAACATAACTGAGTATGGATCTTTATTACTTAGATTGAAGGCTGCTCGAGACAAAAGCATCAAACTCCTTCATGCCAAAGGAGATGCTGAATTGGTGGTTTGTCAAGTAAAGAACCTGTATCAAACCAAAGACAAGAGATTGCACCACTACCACAATCTAGTCTAGGATTAAATTGAAAGCTTTGATGCTTTCAACATCTCTACCATACCTAGGGAATTCAATAACCGAGCTGATGCACCAACTATTTCAGTAACTCTCTTGGTTCCTCACCCTAATTTTAAGGGAGATAGGTACACTATTGAACTGATATTACAACCAAGTGTGCCTAATAATGTCAGTCATTGGTAGGTGTTTAACAATAACAACCAAATCATTGCCTTCTTAGAGCAAAAAGATAGCTTTAAACAGCTTCATTTTGAAGGCAGTAAGCCTCACAAACTTAAACCAACCCCTCAATCAAGTGCAGATGCAGGTGAAGAATTCCTACAACTTAAAGGGAATAAAATCTTAAAAGGCCTGGTTTCCCTTGAGAATATATTTGACAAACATGATAGGTTCATCAAACAACAACAAATTTATTCAAGCTCCTCCCAAGAGTTTGATCAGATAAATTTGGGTACCAAAAAAAATCCCAAGATGGTGAACATTGGGAAGTGTTGCACCCTAGAAGAGAAGTTCAAATTTGCTGCTCTTCTCCACCAGTACATGGATGTCCTAGCATACTCCTATGATGATCTAAAATCACTCAGGCGTAAATAAATTTGCCATGAAATCCCTCTCAAGAGTGATTCAGTACCTTAAAAGTAAAAATCTAGGTAGCACAATCTAAAGATATCAGGTAATTTTTTGTCTAAAATACAAAAAATGTTAAATGCTAGGATAATTTTTCCAATCCATCATTCCACATGGTTTGCAAACATAGTACCTGTGAGGAAGAAGAATGACAAAATTTGCCTCTATGTAGATTTCAGAAACTTGAATCAATCATCCTTAAAGGACAACTATCCTCTACCCATCATGGACCAAGTTCTTCAGACAGTGACCGATTCAGAGATGTTATCAATGCTAGATGGCTTCTCAGGGTATAATCAAGTTGAAATTGGTAAAGTAGACCAACACAAGACTGCCTTCACCACACCTTGGGGCACCTTTGCCTATCAAAGAATGCCATTTGGCCTGATAAATGTTGGTGCCACTTTTTAGAGAGAAATGGACCTTAATTTCAAGGATGAAATGGGTAAGTTCATTTTGGTGCACCTTGATGATTTAACAGTCTTTTCCAAGCATCATCTTGATCATGTGCACCATTTGCAACAAGTGCTAGAGTGCTGTCAGAATGGCATTTCTCTAAATCCCAAGAAGTCTATTTTTAGAGTAATAAAAGGGAAACTTCTTAGGTACATTGTGTCCTGATAAGGCATAAAGATTGATTCAGATAGAGTCAAGTCCATCCAAGAACTTACTCTACCCACAAGTAAGACTGTAGTTCACTCTTTCTTTGGAAAGGTGAATTTTCTACGAAGGTTCATCCCTGAGTTTGCTGAAAAGACTCACCATATTATGGACATGATGAAGGGAATAGCCACTTTCTGATGGACTACAGAAGGCAAGTCAGCATTTGAAGACATCAAGACAGCTATTGCCCATGCCCTAATTCTGGTTTGTCTAAATTATACCAAGAATTTTATAGTGTATAGTTATGCTTCTAAACACACACTTTCAACAATTTTGGTTTAACAAAATAAAGAAGGTATGGAATCTCCCATTTCTTTCATGAGCTATCCTCTCAAAGCTCATGAGTTGAAATACTCAAACATGGAGAAGCATGCTTATGCAGTGGTAAAGGTAGTGAAGCATTTCTACTTTTACATCCTAAATTCACACACTACTACCCTAATTCCTGATGCCACAGTCAAATCCATATTAACTCAACAAGAGTTTAGAATGAAAAGAGGGAATTGGATTGCTAAGATCTAAGAGTTTGATCTAGTCATCAAACCAATGAAGCTGGTGCAGAGAAGGGGCCTATGCTAATTGATTGTTGACAACAGACCATAAGAAATAGAGCATGGAGTAAAAGAAATTGAAGACACACCAATAATCCTCTTTGTCTCCACTATGAATGAGTGGTATTCAAGTATTGCTCATTTCCTTACTTATGGTGAGTGTCCTACTCACCTGTCTTGTAAAGAAAGGAGGAATGTCAAGTTAAAATCTACCAATTTTGTCCTCTAGGAAAATGGCTTGTATAAGAGGAGCCTTGATGGAGTGTTCCTTCACTATGTGGATAAAGAGTAGCAAAACCAACTTTTGAAGTCCTTCCATAATCTAGCTTGTGGAGGACATTTTTTTTCTCCTGTAATGGCCCATAAGATTCTATGATCTAGGTAATACTAGCCTACTCTATTTCAAGATGCATACAAATGGGTATGAAGATGTGAACTATGCCAATAGTTCATTGGAAGACCCAAATTAGCTGCTTTACCTCTTAAGCTAATAGTGATAGAAGAGCCATTTCAGAAATGGGGAATCGATTTCATTGGTGCTGTAAACCCATCTTCAAGTGCTAGACATGATTATGTCCTCACAGCCACAGATTACTTCACCAAGTGGGTGGAAGCTATTCCAACCAAGCATGCTACTTCAAAAGTAGTGTGCAATTTCCTCAAAGAGAACATCATTCTAGGTTTGGGGTCCTAATCAAGATTGTCATAGATAACGTAGCTTATTTCTCTTCCTAGGAGATTACTCAGTTCTATTTTTACTATGGGATCACCCTCTCCCACTCTTTTGATTATTTTCCACAAGGGAATGGCCAAGCTAAATCAAGCAACAAGAACTTGGTAACTATCATCAAGAAGATGGTAGATGACAATCAACAAACATGGCATAAAGCATTGGTTGATGCTTTATGGGTAGATAGAATTACACCCAAGAGGGCAATTGGATGTCACCTTTCCAACTTCTTTATGGTCTCAATGTTTAGATACCAATCACTCTAGAATTTCTAGTATTGAAATTGGCTAAGGTAGTTAAAGATTAGACATATGAAAGCTCCATCGATAAGAGGATCATGTGCTTAACTGAGCTGGATGAGTAGCGAACTATGGTGGTAGATCAAATTATTGTGCATCAAAGTTTGGTAAAGAAACTCTTTGACTAGAAAGCAAAAAACTATGATTTCTAGATTGGAGATTAAGTCCTATTGTGGGACAAGAGAAGAGAACCAAAGGGAATGCATGGGAAATTTGACTCCTTATGGAGAGGCCCATTTACTATCCATTAGTTTAATGGTGAAAATAGTTTTCTGTTGAAGTATCAAGATGGCACACCCTTTTCTCTACCTCACAACGGGTAGCATCTGAAGCACTTCAATTCTTGAAGTATCAGATAAGTTCACCTGTACATATGTATATTTGTATATTCTTTATTTCTATTTTGTGTTGTTCATTTTCATTTTTGGCACCTTTCTTTTTTGGGTAGCATGACTTCGTAGCCCAATGGCATACTTAAAGGCACTGGAGATTCTAGTTTCTACTCCCCTTAGTTGTTCCAAGTTTTCAACTAAAGGAAGTTCCCCAATTGGAGCCAACTATTGTTCCCAAAATCTGTCACTCATTTATGAGACAACATATGAACTATTTTGGTCTTGTAGGCCAAAATTATCTCTTCCCTTCTCAAAAAAATTGTTCTGAGCATTCAAATTCTTCATTATTCAAGATTTTTCAGTTAAGGGACTAGCAAGTTCAATAGGTTCAATGGCTTTAATGGGCAAATTCTCACAAAGGAACAAGTTTCCAACACTTAGGCAATTTCAATATTGGCTCAACACCTCGATTCAACCAAAAATGTTCATCGACAAGCTTCAAACAAAGGATTAAACCATTGAACCATTGAACCCCACTTCCAAAAGGTTCAAAGGTTCAACAAGTTCAAAGGTTCAATGACGTCAACAAGCTTAAAGAGTTAAGCACTTCTTCAAAAGTTCAAAGTTCAACCGCTCCAACAAGTTCAATGGCTTCAAAAGACTTAGAAGAAAAGAAGGCTTCGAAGAACAAAAGAATGAACCATTGAACCATTGAACCATTAAACCTTGAACCAAAAGGGTTCAATGTGTTTAATGGGTTCAAAGAGATCAAAAGACATAGAAGAAAAGGAGGCTTTGAATGCAAGATTGAACCATTGAACCATTGAACCATTGAACCAAAGTTGGTTCAATTAGTCAGTTCAAAGGAGTGCCCCAAAGCTGAAAGGGCAAGTGCCCTTGTGAAGGGCAGTGAACTAAAGGTATGTGCCCTTGTGGAGGGTAGTGAACATTTGCTCAAAGAATCAAAGAGAAGGCTGAAAGAGAAGATTTCCTTCAGACTTTTTGTCTGAGGAAATTATCAAGAAAAGGCACTGAAAGAATTCCTTCAAAAAGATTTTCCACGGAAGAATTTCACAAAGGTAAAACCTTTGGACAAATTATTTGAAAGAATTCCTTTAGACATTTTGCTTGAAGGAATAGTCAAAAACTTGATAGAAAAATTACTAAGGCAAGGAAAGAATTCCTTCAGACAAAATGTCTAAAAGAATTCCTTCAAATATTTTGTCCAAAGGATTTAAAGGGAAAAGCTTCTTGAAGGAACCCAAAGGGTAGGTACCCTTGCGGGGGGCTCTCAGCACCCAGAAAATGGAACTTTCTCAAAGACTCGAAGGGACACCTTCCCTTCAAGGTGTCCCAAAGACATAGAGCTAAAGGAATTTCAAGGCTTCCAAAGACTTAGCTAAAAAAAAAGGATTATGAGAAAGACATTAAACCGTTGAACCTTGAACCAAAATGGTTCAAAGGTTCAAAAGTTCAAAGACAACCCCAAGCAAAGGAAGAACACCAATGATTCTAGAGACCAGTTCAAAGGGATGGTTCAACCAAAGAGTAAGGAAGTGATAGAACCAAGGAAGTGATTGAATCAGGGAAGCGATTAAACTAGGGAAGTGATGGAACTAGGGAACTAATAAAGACTGCCTGAACCATTAAACCATTGAATCAATGAACTTTCAAAGGTTTGAAGGTTCATGGTTCAATATGGTTCAAATGACCAGCAATCATTGACGTCCCCATGGACATCAAATTTAAGGTAATGAAATATCCATTGATTTTCAAATGTGGCATGAAACTTGAAAAATAAACCTAGCGACCAGCTAAAGAGGGGACTCGAGAGCTCAAATTGCTATAGGGAAGAGAGAAAAATATAAAAAGATCAAAAATATCTATAAGAGAGTTATTTTTAGTAGGTGAAATAGTTCACCAAGTAGTCATCTGAGCACACCAAATCAAGGACATGGCTTATTTTTCTTCCATGAATTAAAGGCAAAGTGGATAGCTACGAAAATAAGAAGGAAAGGACTAGACAACCTATACTTTGGAAGAGACATATGAGATGAATTAGCACACCATAGTTAAGGCTGATGCAACTGTTCCAAGCATGGCCCCTTGATAGAACTAAAAATGCATTCAAGGCATTGAATGCAGCATGGGCCATTCCATGGAACAAAGTGCCAAGCCTTTCTTGGCGGCCATATATTGTAATCTCTTGTTTTATACAGAGGAGAGCTTTTCCATTATAGAAGCAAAATTCTACCCAAATTGAAAGGTGATTACTGAGACTTTGAGATCAAATTATTGATCATATTACTTTATCTGAATGAGAAAGCAAGTTACTCTCAAACTTTGTGCTATTATAGCTTGTGTTATTTTAGGAAATTGTTCTTATGTCCATTTCCTAGGAGCATTCTTGTTTATTTAACTTAACAAGCAGAACTAGTGGAGGTAATCAAGAAGGTGTCATGAAGCCAATTGTGGAAAGACTTTGTGCTATCATAATTATCTTTAGTGTGTTTTTAGTTTCTTTCTATGTAAAGGATCTTGGGATGACTTTGTGCCCTCATCATCCTTCGTATTTCACTCTTTGGGCAGTTGAGGTGTAGACTTTGTGTTACACTTCATCCTGCTAGTTACTACGCCCTTGTTACCTATTGGTTACCCACCAGAAAGAACTCTTGTGCCCTACTGCAAGACCACTTTTGAAAGAAGAGAAGTGCCTTCAATATTATCACTAGGATTTCTCCTTTGTCTATGAACATCATCTCTAGAAAAAGAGAGATGGATGGTGTAGTCCTACCCCTGAGTGTTATTTTTTGCTTATATATATAGTATATAGCCCCTCATATTTATAAGGAACCTCCCCTTGATGAGAGGAGAGATTCATCCACCTCTGATGTCGTAAACTTGCACATTTGGATGACCAATCTCTCTATGCTATGGTTGAAGAGACCTATTTTGCTCATCATTTAGCTGGTGACAAAATATTCACCCAATAGTAAGTAACTTAGTTATTGTTGGTGTAGTAAAAAGACGTGCATTAGAAGGAAAGTGTGAAGGTATAACCAATAGAGGTGGTGGGGTTTTGGTAAAAATAATGGGTTTCATGCTCAAGATAAAGGGATGAGGACCCAAAATGGAAGGCAAGGTTGAGGGAGTTAAAATTTGAGGTTTTGGGTAGTTTTACATCTTCAATTGTTTTGGTTGTTAGTTTTGAATGGGGTTTGGTTACTTGGGTCTTGATTAGCTTAGGTGGTTAAGGGTTGGTTATTTTGGTGGAAGTTTTGGCTGGTTGGGTGGAGGTTTTAGTTGGTTATTATAAGTGTTAGGTTATTATGCCAAAGAAGGGGTTGGAGGTTCTATTTTGGTAACATAAAGGAGACCTGTTTGTTACCAAAAGGTGGTTCAATCCACGTCAAGGTTGGGGATAAATTCTAATTTTTGCACTAACTTTGAGAAAGGTTTGATTCCTTTAATGGTGGATCTAAAGGATAATCCGCTAGGTGGAGACATAGGGATGGTAACCTTGTCCTCTTCCTTAATCAAAGGATGCAAGGTTGGGATATATGGCTCTTCTATAGGAGGTGTAGACAGGGGCATTTCCTTTTTGAGAATGATTTTTATGGGAGGAGAGAGTTACATGGTAATTAGTGAGGAATGTAAGATGGGTGTGTGGTCTGGTGTGTTGATAAAAGGAGAAGTTGGTAATTTTAATACCTTAATGAATGAGGAAGGAAGAAGAGGTGATTCCTTGGTTTGGGTTTCCAAAAAGGTAGAAGGTAACTCTACTACCTCAATAAGTATAGAGGGATTGGCAGATTGGTGAGTGGGTTCTTTATTAATGAGTGTGTCAAGAACCATGTTAATGGTATGGGTATTAGGAGAGTACTCGATGTTGTTACTCTCATTTTTGGTAGGAGCATGGCTTGGAAAAGGTTGCCTAAATATGTCAAGGACTTGGTTAGGTGGTGCATTGGGGTTGTCTAATATAAGCTCCCCCTTGTTAATGAGAGATTGAACAAGGTATTTAAAGGTATTTCACCTATTGATATCATGTCTTATGACTTGATGAAAGGCATAATGGTCATTCTCATTATACCAACCTGACATAGGGTAAAAAACATCAAACTATTAGGGTGGTTTAATTGGTGGAAGTTGGATGATATTAGCTTTTTAATAACTTTTCCAAAATAGAAGCATAAGGTTCCCCAAGTGGAGTTAATTACTTCTGGTTATTCCAAGTTTGGTTCCTTGGGTTTTAGTTTTAGGAATTATAGGAGTTGGAGGTTTGGTTCCTCAAGTTTTATTGGTTGGTAGATGGTGAAGGTATGGATTTGAGGACAATAACATTTGTAGTTCCTTTATTCTTAGTATTGGTATTGAGTTGGTTACTTGACTTGGAGGAAGAAGCCTCATTGGTTTTATAGGTTGAGTTTTTGTTTTTGAGTTTAAGCTTTACTTAATCAATGGCTTGGTTCTCTAGTTTATGAGCCATGGTAAAATATTCATCAAAGGTCTAGAAGCTTTGGACACATAATGTGGATGAGATATGTTTGGAACATACCCAAGCAAAGAACTCTATAAGTTCAAGTTGAGGCAAGGAAAATAAAAGTTGATTAATTAGGATCATCTAATGAGCCAAAAAATTGGAAATAGATTCATCCTCAAATTCTCAAATGGAGTAGAGTGTGGTGATAAAAACTTTCTTGGATATATTGATCAAAAAGTGATCCAAGAAGTTTTGGGCTAGTTGGGTGAAGGAGAATATGGAATGTTTTGGGAAGGAACTATACCAATCTAAGGCTAGGCTGGCTAAAGACATTGTGAAAGTGTGGAAAAGAAGGGAATAATCATAGGAAATGAGATAACAAGCATGCCTAAATGCATTAAGGTGTTTTTGGGGATCCTCCTTGCTTTGAAATTTAGAGAACTTGGGAAGTTCCCATTGGGGAGGATATGGCTTAATAGGTATGGATGGATGGATAGGCTCATTATAAATGTGGTCATAGGATAAGATATTATAAGCAATTGAGATGGATGACTCTAAGGTGGTCATATTGTCCATGATAATCTTCATGAATTTTGCTTAGGGTTGAGCACCTAGAAGGCTGTAAGATGCATATTATGGTGGTGGTTATTGAGAAACATGTTGATAGTGGGTAGAATGTTGATAGGTTGACACATATTGGTATGTGGATTCCAATGGTTGGATAGAAGATACATATTAGGATGTGGATGTCAATGGTTGGGTAGAGGTAGGCGGTTGGGTAGTGGGCATATGCCTTTGTGGGTTATGGGGATAATTAAAGGTTGCTTGTTGGGTAGGAGTGGTAGTTAGGTTGGTGGCCAATGGAAGGGTGGTGACCCTTGTACTAATCAGTGTTAACATAGAGGGTATGGAAACCATAAGGCTTTAAAGTGTAGTAGTGTTTTATATATTGGAGGTAACCAGAGGAAGATGGGTAGTGCTAGAGGTAGGCACTCCTATTGTAGAAGAGTGATTGGTAAGAGGTATAAGAGTAGTGGTAGTTTGGGTTGGTTGGTTTTGAATGGTAGTTTCAAGGGGGTTATTGGTTGATAATATAGCTTGGGTAACTAAAGGTTGAGTACTAAATTTGGTAGTGGAGGTAGTCCCCATGAGGTGGGGAGGCATGCCATAAGGAGGATCTACGGGTGGGGTCAAAACCAAGATTTGGTAGGATGTAGTTCTAAGATAATGTTGTAAGGCTATGTGATTATTTTTTAGGAAAATCTACATCTCCTGGGACTACTTGAGTAGGAATTCCCAAAGAGTGAGGGGAGTTCATAGGTTTGGAAACATATTCCATGGATGAAGAGGTGGAAGAGGTTGGTTGACTTGGTGGTAAGTTTTGTTTCTCAAGGTCCCTTCGCTATTGGTGAGTAAGAACCATATGAAAAAATAGGAAAGGAATGATACATTCTCACACCTCAAAATAAAGAGTAATCAAAGAATATTCAAGGCAAACAATTCATTCACTAAGAGTGCGTTATGTCCTAGTATTTTTTTAATCTCTCTTTTGGCTTATGGCATAGAAAAGTGTGAAGAGGTAATTGGATTGAATAGGTATTATAAAGCAATATATGTTTGGTTTTAGGTTGAATTTAGGTGCTCAAAAATAAGTTTGTATTAGATCAAGTACATGGCTTGGTACTTAGGGTTTTCTCCCCTCACATCACAATCCCACATCCAGTGTGGGTGCTTAGCCAATATACTAATTACCAAAGCTTATACTCAGCTAAATAATTGAGTTGGTTATCCCCTTAGTGATTAAATCCAAGCAAGATAACTGGGAAAGGGGATGGTGACCCACTAGGTGATGAAATCCTAGCTGGGCCTTGTCTCAAGTGTGTTTTGATTTTTGATTGTGCAAGTGGTTTGGTTTGCGTAACATTTGTGATGCTATGATTAATTTTCTTGATTAATTAAGTTACTAGATAAACTAAGATAAGTAGGCAAACAATGGATGCAAGTTAATTTTAAACCAAAAGAAAATTTTTAGATTTATTTTTATGAAAAAAAAACAACTAAGATGCACCTAAATGCAACATGAATATGTAATCCTAATCTGAAGATTAATTCTCTTTTGATATTTTATAAATGCAAGAAAAAAAAGTGAAAATTTTTACTTTTTTGTTTTTTTTGATTTTCTAAAACAAAAAAAGCTAAAACTTACATTTTGAAAGAAAGGAATGCTTAATTTTTAGAAATAAAATTACATCTAAATGAAATTTTACTAATTAAAAAAAATGTCCTAAAACATATATGAACCCAATAAAATTCTAGGGTCCCACTGGATGTGCCAAAATGTTTTTATCTATTTTTTTTGCATTTTCCTTAGTGTGAAAATAAAGAAACTAGTAAAGGGGTGTGTAAAAGAATACCTATTAAATGTGTGCATATTGAATGCAAAATTTGTGAGAACTACTATTTGTCTTAGGAAGATGAAATAAAACTAAGAAAACACTACCAAAAAACTTGTTTATTAGACAATTAGTTGGGTGGATTGCCTAGCGTGAGCTAGATCCTAGAAGCAAAAGCTTTCTAGGAGGCTGTCAATCCCCCTGATTTAAAAATTTAAGTTTATAAATAAAAGTGGAAGGTGTTTGAATTTGAAATAAAAAACTGAAATTAAATACAAAAAATAACAATGAATTAATTAATATAATTAAATTCTTTGCTAAGATGACTAAAATAAATCAACTAGTTTGGTTAACACTAATGCTGAAAATTAGCTAAAGCAAAATTATGGTTTTGATTCGGTAATTTGATAAGGGTCAAAACATAGTTTGGTTTGTGGTATTCAAATGGTTGAAATGGTAAACTATAAAGGGTGAATGGTTGATAAAGTAAGTATTCAAGATGACAAAGGGGATAAATGGGCAAGATGCTAAAGATGGCAAAGTGACAAAAGGGTGAATGGGTAAACTGATAAAGGATGGCAAATGGTAAATGGGTAAATGGAAAAGAAGAGATAAATGGGTTCAAGATATGGAGGTCAAGAAATAATAGGCAAAAGGGAAGGAATAAAAAAAAATTAAATACAATAAATAAACAAATATTACCTTGAATACTTATTGTTGTTGATGTTGTTCATGAAGATGTGGAAGATGTTGGCTTGCAAATTTGGCAAAGTTTGGTTGCTTGAGCTCTCCTCCAAGATGGATGAGTGATCTCCTTCAAAAAAGGTAGATAAATTTAAAAAAGATGAAAATGATCTAAAACAAAACAAAATTAACTTAACAGTGAAGGGGGAGGGTCATATTTATAGAATTTTATGTTGGGAAACATGACAAAGGAGAGGAATAGTGAAATATGGCACCATTTTCCAAGTGGGCTCATAAGTGGGCATTAATAACAAGGGTGGTGGGATTCCCACTTCAAAAGTGTGTCTATAACTTGATAATTATGTTAAAATAAGGTGGGGATCATGTAAATGTGCTCATATTGGTCCAAAATACTTTCCACCACTCACTTCCATCTTTTCCCAAGCACTTGACAAGGAGCCCCACATACTTTGGCTCAATTTTCTAAGTGGATGGGTAAGTGGTCATGAAGGAAAAATATGGTGGGATTACCACTTCATAAGTGTTTCTCCCACTTGGAAATTATGTCTAAAATAGGTGGATATCATGCCTATGTGCTCATATGGGTCCAAAATACTTTCCACCACTCACTTCCATCTTTTCCCAAGCACTTGACAAGGAGCCCCACAAATGTTGGCTCCATTTTCCAAGTGGATGGGTAAGTGGTCATGAAGGATAAATATGGTGGGATTTAAAATTCATAAGTGTGTCTTCCACTTGTAAAGTATGTCCAAAATAGGTGGGGATCATTCCCATGTTCTCATAAGATCTCAAAGAAGTTTCTTTGATCATCAACATCAACTACTATAGCCCCATACATTAAGAAGTGTTGATCAGGTAGACCATAAAAGAGAGTATAAGCTAGTGAGTGGTATAAGCTCATGGAAAAATATGCATAAAGTGGAAGATAGGTTGGAGAGGGTGTCATGGAAACATGGGATCCATAGATGCACCTACATAGGAGTGAAGACCCCAAACACTAATCTGGGTCTATGAGGCTTAAGCCCTTCTCTCAGGTCTAAGACCCTAACTCCACCCAAAAAAAAAAGTCTAGACCTTAAGGTAAGATCAATGAAATGTGATATATGTAAAAGGATGTTTCAAACATTGAATAAGGCATTTAGAGTATATGAATATAAGGAGATAATCCTTTTTGGGTTTTATCCCTTACTCGAGCTCCATTTTTTTGAGTAGGCTTATCGAAATGCACCTTCAAGCACTCACACCATTCACCACAGGGGACCTAGGCCTAGGTATCCTAGAAAAACTTAAGTACTCATATGGAATCAAAATATATTAAAAAATGAGAGGGTTTGAAGGTCTAAGTTTTATGAATGAACACTAAGAATTTAACCTACTCAAATTGCTCAGTAGAAAGCTTGAGGTACACCTTCCAACACTCCTATCTCCTCACACTCTTTGCATGAGATACTAAGATATTTAGGATAGAAGAAGGGGTAAATGGAATACATATTCATGGTAATAAGTTTTGGATTATAGGTCTGTACTATATGAACCATTGTTAAATATGGTGGACCTCTAAAACCCTTCCTAAACCCTAGATGGTACCCGATGATAGATTTATGCCTCTTAATGCAACTAGATGGAGTAGTTTGGCTATGAATTGGTCCTAAAGGTCTCCTCAGGGATTTTGATCACTCAAATGACATATTTATTGAAATGTGTATAACACATATTGTATGGATTAGGCTTGAGAAATCTAGTTTAAGCTTTCAAGAAAGGAATTGAGAAGGGTTGGCATCAACCATGGGTTTCTAAGGTGATAAAGGGTCCTAAAATCCCCAAATAACATTATATTAGTCACCTCTAACAACCTCCTTAACTGGTTAACCATGTAGACAAACCTAGGTGTCTAAGTGAG
This sequence comes from Torreya grandis, assembly GCA_037957365.1. Classification (NCBI taxonomy): domain Eukaryota; kingdom Viridiplantae; phylum Streptophyta; class Pinopsida; order Cupressales; family Taxaceae; genus Torreya; species Torreya grandis. Next base: position 267,648 of record JARHVA010000773.1, on the reverse strand, counting down.
AGTTACTATTACATACCATAGAAGAAAGATGGCTTGATAATACCAACACAAGTACTCCAAAGACCATCATGGATGATTTTCATAATGAGAATAGTGGATTAGTGCCTTAAAAATTCAAGTTAAGGTGGAAACTTAGAGACTCTATAATTATACATGTTAGTCTAACACCTACATTGAGACAATGCCACTTAGAGGTCATAATAGAGCACAAAAGGGAGATCAAAAGACAACCACTAGATAGGGAACAATGTGCAAGAACTAAAATAGGAATGGATGGTCAATATAGGAAAGAAAAAAATGTCAGTGTCACATTAGTAAATGTATCCATCAGAAACAAATTGTTGACCAGAAGTGTAACCCAACTATTCTAGCTACCAAGATTTAGCAAGTTAGAGGAATTGGTGTAATTACTTCTCTCACATGTACAAAATGACTATTTCTACTTCACAAGATGGTGCATAAGGATCTTAGTGAGCCTAATTAGTAGAATTATGGGGCTAATATGCACATGATTAGACATCTATAAAATGATGAAGGATGAAGGGGAGGTTAAAAGTGTCATAAATCTCCTAGGCTACTACAAGTCAAGATTTATATTCCCCATAAAAGACATCTAAGACCTAGGTAAGAGGGTATAGATGCACCTTGTTAGCTAAAAACTATGATTTGGTAGATGGTGGTATGATATTAGCAAGACCTTCTTGTGTATTTCCCACCATATGATACAAGGGATAAAATTTAACATCTCTAAGTTTATTGATGAGAAGATTATCAAGAACATACAAGAGTGCCATCAAGTGTGCAAAAAATTTAGGTGGGGGTATATGCTGATATTGATAGTAATGGAGGAGATAAGTGTGTTAGATGAAGATGATGATAACCTATGGGTGTTCTCACCTAACCATGAGTCCCATGCGATGAAGTATCAAGACTTCATTTTCCCACCTAGCTTCTTGCAAAAATATAAAATAAGGGTGTAAGGGTGGTGAGATAGGTACATTGAAGCCTTTAAGATTGAGTTGCATATCCCTCAAGAGCTTACCCAATACTTGATGGGAATGATAATTTTTTTTAATGCAACATTTTGGAATGGTGTGCCTAACACTGATAGATGGGAACTTGTCTAGCTGGATCAAGTTGCCTTATGTGTTTTCCACCAAGTATTTCATGGTGATGCTAAAAAGAACTCCTAATACACAATAGTTGGAGATCCTAGTCAAGACCTTGGATCAATATAGGAGTAGGATGAGGCACTAGTTTGTGTACCCTAGAGCTAAGGCCACCAAAGACAAGGAGGATGACTCTAATAGGATGAACCTTAATCCCCTCCAAAAAGAGGTAATAAATGGGTTAATATTCAACCTATACTATGAAATAAATTTGTGTAATAAGGGTGATGATCTAGGAAAAGATGATGGTCTCCCCATCTTATTTAATAATGAAGGGAAGGTTGTACCAAAGATGTAGGATAAGACTCTCCAAAATAAATAAAGAGAAACTTGAAGAGATCATGAAGTTCATTCAATTAAAAATTGCCTCCAAATAGAAAATTACACCCCAAGCTCCTAAGAAGTGTGTGATCTTCACACCAAAGAGTGATTCCTCCAGCAAGAAGCATAATAAAAAGACTAAGGGACACATTACATTCCATATTATAACTTTGGTAGAGATGGATATAGAGGTGACCCTCACACCTAAAACTGAGGAGGAGATTGAAGAAGATAGAGCAGGGACATATATCTTGTAGATAGAAGAAGGGGAAGATGAGCCAAGTGACAAGTATGTACATAAATCCCTATAAAGTAACATGACTACCATGCTTGAGGAAATAGAGGAGATGACAAGCCCATCATCTAATAAATAACCCTCCACACTACCTCCATAGATAGAAGAGGAGAAAAGAAGGGTTTGGAATAAAATGGGATTGAGCAAGAAGGGCATTAATAAGGCACTGGTGCTTGAAGAGAATCAAATACTTGCTAAGGAAAATGAATTAGCAAAATTAGAGGAAAGGGCCATGAAGGTTTCCATAAGTGCAAGACCAATAATTGACATGGTAAGTAAGAACCAAGTAACCCCACCATAAAGGTACAATAATTTGTACAAGAGGCACACCCAAGTAGTGAAGGGGTGATTTAAGAAAAAGAAGGTGATACTAGCAACTTAAAACTAAAAATAGAGAGCATAAAGGAACCCCAATAGCAATAAGGAAATATTAACATTGAATTAATTAACTTAGAGGTGAGTATTGAAAAACCTCAAGAAGAAGAGGTGGATGAAGGGGAGAAGTCCAAGGAAGAAACCCCCAAGGATCAAATAGATGAGTCCTCTGAGGAGAGCACCAAAGAGAGTAGTAGTACCAATGAAGAGGATGAAGTAAAAATAAATATGTATATCATTGAGCATAAGGGATAAGGAAAAAAAGGATGGGTGGATGAATAAATTTTTATGTAAGACACTATAACCCCCAAGCTTCCACAACCAGGATGCGTAAACAACTCTCATTTGCATCTAATCACTATATGTTTGAGCCTCATTTTAAGGTACCTAAAGTAGTTACTTTGAACTTGGAAGATCTTGATGATGGGCATGAATTCCTCCTTATAAAACCTTATGCCATGAACACAATCCAATTTGGGAATGCACTAATTAGAATGGGCACTGAAGTTACATGCTGGAACATCATTAATGATGATAGGGTGAGAAAATGGAAAAAGCTCCACAAAGAAGCCAAAGATGAAGTATATGCCACTAAATTTAAGTTGAATAAAATATATGAGTGCATAAATATGTCCAAACCATCCCTTTTGATTAGCATTGATACTTTAAACCTTTTGTAGGTCAACCAAATTTGTGTGTTTGTGGATCAAATGCTCCCAAGGTTAAAACTCGAATTGATGCAAGAAGAAGAAGAAGATCCCAACATCACACTAAATAGAGATTTAGATGATAAGATTTAAGAGGTAGAAGACATCTTCATTAAATTTCAAGAGGGAATGAATATATTAGATTCCATCTTCTTAATATTCTAAAACCAAACATCAGTTATAGATGTGTGCCTAAAGCAAGCAAATGAGGAGAAGACGCTGATGGTGTAAGTGTACTTAATGAGTAGGTTAGAGTGGGAAAAAACCATGGGGAGATTTTATGTGAGCAAAAATTAGATTAAGGATCAATATAGGAACTTTAAATCACTCTTCCACACTCTATAGAATAAGGCATGTGATCAAGGAGCAATCCTAGATGGAAGTGTGGAAAAGGTGAAGGCTAATGTTGAGGCCTTCCATAAGGAATTGGAGAAAATGGATGTGCTCATGCTCACTGTTGCTTCCACTAAAATAGATAGTGTCACTGAGGAAATCAAACTTGTCATTAATGGCTTTGAACACTTCAACACTAAACTTAAGGAGAGTATGCCCTAGTTATGTGCTCCCAAGAGCTTAACAACCTAGTTTGAGGATGAACTAAATTTTTTATATGGGGTAATGTTGGGCCCCTTATTTTGTTATGTTTTGGATTAATGACAACATGAAATCCATTTGGGAACATAAGAATCATTTTTTAGTGATTGGCCATTGGGAATTTTGGCACCAATTAAAGGGTGCAGTGCGTATCTTGTGCTAGTTGACTAACTAGTTCTCAAATTTTTAGGGCATCTTTGACAAGTTGGAAAAATTTGGTGATTGTAACATATATTTTTTGAGGTGATGGATCCAGTGGTTATGAAGAATAAATATTCTAGATCAGAAGTTGATGTGCACCTTCTACCTTGGTGAAGATGTACTTAGATTCTATTTAAGGAGCTTGAGCCAAATGAAAGAAGGGAGATGAAGAATAGTAGTGAAGCCTTGGAAAAATGGAATCACTATATATAAACTACTTTGGTAGCCATTAGAGTTAGGAGTATTATTTGTTGGAAATATTTTCATTGATGTCAAAGGTCTATCATTATTGGTGATAAAGTCCCCATTGCATTTAATGGTGTTTTTAATATTCATATCTTGGCTAATGTGTGTTAATATTTATTTAATATTAATGAATATATTTTTGGTTGCATATAAGTCAAAAAGGGCCCATAGAGAAGTCAAAGAGTCATGGGGTAAAAGATGAAAGAGGGATGGGACACATTTTCTCATGAAGAGTCATCTTGAGGAATTCCAAGAGTCACCATGTGAAGACAAAATAGGTATGGCACATTTTTCCATGAAGGGACACTTTAAGGAATATGAAAAGTCACCAAGATAAATACAAAAGAGGAAAGGATGCTTTTGATTATGACGGGTCACCATATGAATTTTCAAATGTAAGGATACAAAGGGTCATGCAAGTTTGGCACCATTTTACATGAGGATTGAAGGGTCACAAAGGGTGAATGCCAAAGGTCATTTGGAAAGCTATAAATAAAGGGTTGAGAAGCCATTTGTAATATGGAATATAGAGTATGATCTGTAATTGTTATATCTAGATTAGAAGAGCAAAGGAGAGAAAAAAAAGAGAAATTTTAATGTGCTCTCATTTGTTGAGAAAGCAACATTGAGAGATAGTTGTGTGGTACACACAAAAGGGGTTGGTGCTCATGTGGGTTGGTGCTCATGAATAGTTGTTGTGTTGGTGCTTAATAAAGGGGTTGGTGCTCTTGCAAGTTGGTGCTTTCGAATATTGTAGTATGAGCTGGTGCTCAATCATATACTTGAGATTATTCTCTATGGTTTTTCCCACATTGTGTTTCCACATTAAATCTCGTGTCTCTCTCTATCTTGTGTGGTGTTATTTCTTTAAATTTTATTTCATATCTTGAATGTATGGTTAAGTGGAATTTGATTAAGTGAAAGTTTATAGGATTTATGATATACTGATTCATCCGCCCTCTTAGTATATCCCATGCTTAATATTATGGATTCCATGAAGGATCCATTTGTAAGTACTCAAGCTCACATGTGAGCCCCTACATTTATTATTATAATATAAACTTATGATCTATTTTAAAAAATAATTAATGATGAAGGTTGTGTTAACACATAATGTGTCTGGCTTATACATATTTTGAATTATAATTAAAATGTGTAGTGGTTATAATGTCATATTTTCAATACATTATGTTAAGTAATGTGTATGCATGATTTTGGTTTACATCATTAATGGAGTCCCTACAAATTTTAATGATGTTGTTTATAACCTAAATAAATATTAAGTATAGAGTCTGCACCAAGTGTTCCTATCCTTGTTAGGGGCATGAGTCTAGCATGAGTAGTTTGAGTAAAATCAGCCTTTTGACCCTTCAAGCACCTATATGACCCTAAGCTTAGTCCACAAAAGGTTTTCACCCATATGACATTAGGCTTAGTCCATGAAAGTCTTACACCTATGGATCTACCTAAATATTTATTTGAATTGATCAAGTCCCTTGAATAAATCCTCATATCATGGTATAAATAGCCCAATGTGGGGCTCGATTCCTTCTTAGATATACTTGAGGTGAGTGCATAAGGCCTATGCCTTATGTGGATTAATTTTTGTGTAGTTTAGTGTTCAAATTTTGAGCATAAAGGGAATATCCCATGCTTGTGCCTTATTATAGTAAATTGAGAACCAACTAAGACAACTTTGTGTACCTTTTATACAACACCATCTTTCCCATCAAACTCATTGGCATGCTTGGAGAGCACATTAGGTTTATATTCAGTCCATATAGAGGAGAGATAAAGAGGGGCCAAGATATTATTTAGAGAAATTAAACTTTGTCACCTTAAAATCATGGAAATTGATTTTAGGTTTAGTTCTCTGAGCTCTATGAACATTCATCAAGAAGTTAAGTGATCTGACCATCAACCTCATCTACATAAGGCAAAAGGAGGATAGTTTCATTTAATTCATGGTTTGTTTAATCAAAATAGTGATTTTTATTAGTTATCAATGTATTGAAAAGACCTTTCCTAGACTTCTTACCATTTGGTTCACATGTGTGGGCATTAGGGCTGAGAAACATCCAAACTACCTATGTTTGCAAACTATAGATAGGTTTCAGTGATGAGGAAGAGCACCCAGTGTATGCATATAAATGTGAATGGTGTTTGAATTTATAATCATGATGTCTAGAGGATACTCCTATCTCTTTACTCTAACCTAAATGATCAAATAGTCTCCACCTTTTTAAAATGGTGTTTCTAAGTGATATAACCTGTAGATGTGAATTTAATTGGCATAAAAGACAATATATTATATAATGGTGGCCTGAGGGTTATCAAAACATAGTGTAAACATAGAATGGAGTGTTGTAATCACACCAATGTATCCTTTTATGTGGGTTTACAAGCCTCATCATAGTCCCATAGCCTAAGAAATCACCATCTATCTGTACTTAAGCACCTTCATAGTTCTTTTAGCAGATATTAAGGTCATTTAGTAAATGTTAAAGGTTTTTAGAGAATCTTAGGTTCTCTTTTCCCACTATATATATCTCATCAAGGACCTTAAAATGTTCCATTCTGATAAGTATATGTATGGATATTCTTAGGGCCCTTTGTAGACTATTTTGAGTGTGAGTTTATGGTTTATTACAAACCCTCAAGAACCTATGATGTTTGATAATCTTTACACTACCATTCCATCTCAGTTTCAAGCCTTACACTCCATATTCAAACTCCATTCACCTCATTATTAACACCCACAAGCCATCCACCCCTTTTCCCAAGACCAAGTCATGGGATCAAGGCCTAAACACTCCTTATGGTTTGTAAGAACCATTAGGTCATAAAGGACGAGCCATATAGCTATATACCCCATTGAAAGAGTAATAACCACCTATAATAAATGACCTACATCTATTTTTGTCACTCCATATTGCACCCTAGAAATGGTAGTTCAAGACTAATCTATATTGAGTAAAACATTGGATTACCTCCAAGCCTATGGATTACCTATAGTATAGGTAAACCTCTAGGTTTAAGGGCTAGCTCCCTAGATTTATCCTTGATAGATTATCATCTATAATACTTGCTTGATTGGATGAAAAGGGGTAGAAGTAAAAATGAAATCAAACTAATATAATGAGGTGATACACCATAATGATATCCACTAGACTACCATATAATTGCACTATGAAACATGACTCACAACACTAGTCTCAACATCTTAGATTGATCTAACATAAGTATTTCAAACATGGAGGTGATATGCATTACACTACTCAAGGTGAGTGAACATAAGGTTAGATTGTAGACACTAATGCTACTCTTTACACTTGGAGAGAAAAAAATAAACTTGAGTACACTTCATGTGGCCTTTTAGAGGGAGAACTACTTGTATTAAACATGGAAGAGTAAAGAGAAAGCAATGATAGATACTTATCACTTAAAATTCACTATGCACCACTTCCCATACTTAGACAAGAAGCTTATGAACTTAAAACTAGATTGATTTTTTTTTAAAAGGCAAATACAATATTTAAATGAGCAGGGATTTGCCATATCAGGTATGGATTAGATATTATTCCTAAATTGGCTTGCAGTTATAAAGCAAAGGAGAAGAGGGAGAAGAAGAGAATTTCAAGAGTCATCAAGGCAAGTGTCAAGCTACAAAAATGGTTACAATGAAAGAAAATGAGGTGGATAACATGTCAATAAGGACAAGTGTCCATTATAAATTCATCATTCTCTTTCAATTTAGCATAGAGATTATTCATGGTCTTTCTTGAAATCATCTTGGTGATGAGAGATTCACTTGACTATTTAAAATTGATATAGGAATATTTGACACATGTTATCTATCTTATAAAGTTGGAAACAAGATGTAATAACTCTCATATAATCCTTAACTGATAGCTTCTCTTGAAATACTTGTCACTCATTGTCTACTAACCATTCATTAACTTTTTTAGGCTTGTCCTCACACTTGTCATTTAGTTGACCTACAATTGTCCAAGAGACATGTTTTAGAGGTGTAGACAACTATAAAACATCTCTTGGAACAAACCCAGGCTGTGGGTATCCTATGATAGGGTTGAACCTCTAGAGAAGGATGACTTCCTCTTGATGTATCACCTAAACTAATGATTCTACCAAGAAATGGGTTAAAAAGGGGGGAAAAGGGATCGTAATAAAGATAACAAGGTGATGCACTGAATTTAAATGAGAAATCACACAAGCATGAAATATACATTGAAGAAGCATAAGATAGTATTATCTCACACAATCTCAAAATCTATTTAATTACATAAGTATTTCATAAACTAGGTTTAGGAAGCAATGAATGAAGCTAGGAGGAATTATAAGACTCACACCAAGCTTACATCAATGGTAGAAAGAACACAAATTCAGACCTGCAATCAACTAGAAAACACCATAAAATAGTCAAGGAAGAAGGATAATGAGCATGAAAGATTCTCCTTCACAATGCCTTCATGCAAAAGCTTACTAAACATAGATCAAAAAGCAAGAGATAGATAAAGAAAGTCTTTATTAGCTTTAAGAGGTCTTTTATATAGGTTTTGATAGGGTCTAGCCTTATCAAACAAGAGTCTCTTACTCTTCAAAATCAAAGAGTCCTTATGAGAATCTAAAATAAGAGCCATTACATTGTGGAAGAAGATAAAAGATATATGAGCAAAGGGGAGAGAGGGAGCACACCATCTTAGATTATTAAATGAGCTGCCATCACTTTTTATCAAATCAAGGTTAACACATCATAGAAGAAATAGCCTTAATTTTTCCTAATTACCTTCAAATATTCTTATTAGTTGAGCAACATTGCTATAAGATAATTGTTTTCCAAATGATGATGAGTCATGACTTTACTATGGAGGAAAACCTTTAGACACCCTAAAAATATTTTAATGTTCTAACTACTTTATCCAACCACTAGATCTTCATCATGGGATTTGACATCATTTTCCACTTGATTTCATTATAAGGAAAAAATCATCATATCTGTAGACTTGACAAAGCCATGACCATGTTTGTCTTGAGTGGCTATAGGTACCTATTTGTCAAGGTTATAATCATGTTAATAGATGAATCACTTCTTCATTAATCACATATCTACCTCCTTTTACAACCCTAAATGTAGCTTCACTATAGATTGAAAACCAATCCATTTATTGGTTTTCCTATAGTTATCATAATAATGAAAATCTTACAGGCTGCATGGTCTTGCCTTTAAACTATGATAGGTTCAAAAAAACCTCTTATACTTATGAAACTATAAAAGTCAAGAACTTATTGCACCAAAGAGTCTTTAATGGTAGCATAACTTCATCATCGACCATCTTGATTGTATGATTGTATCTGATGCTCAACTAGGCTTTAATGGAGACATATATTCTTTGAAACATCTACTCTGGTTTGAACTAAACTATATTTTACCTCTATTTGAAGTCTCTTGGATTTAACTTAAAATAAAAACCATTGATCTTATTATGAGATTCCTAAATTATGTCATCTATGAGTTCCTCATTTTATCCATGGGCCCTAAATTTAGTTCCATCCAGTTTCTGAGCTTAAGCCACATGGTGGCCTTGTATTTGATCTGAGATTATTGAACTTTTAACCCTATATAAACCATCGATATTATTTAACATGGTTCAAATGTGTACCATTAATTTTCTTGGTAGTTTCCATGATTAAGACATTTGGTACTTCCTTATTTGTTTCTAGGATTTGCTAAGTCACTAAATTCTTACTCAATATTGCTAATAATGAGGCTCTATTGGCCATTAAATCTTAGATGCAAATATGTCTATTTAGACCTAATAATAGTCTAGAACAAGACTACATAACATATGAATCTTCATCGACATATTAACTATATGAAAACCAATAATTTGGATTGGTTTTTGATCTATAGTAAAGATCTATATTTAGGTTTGAGTAGATACAAATATAAATGAGATAAGATGGAGTATCTCATTCCTTCACATAGTCTTGACTTTGAAAAATGGGTACCTATAGAAATATGAGGTGGATATGATCATGGCTCTGATAAGATCAAAGATGTGAAGACTTTGTCCTTACAATGAAGCAAGTGGAAATGGAGTGAGAGATCAAAACAAAGAGATATGGTGGCTAGAGAAGCAATTGGAGAAATCAATGCTATTCAGATCTTAGAGATATTTTCTCCAACATAATTAGTCATGACTCATCATGTAAAACAAACCCTTGTCTTCTATTGGATATCTCAGCTAATGAGAGGATCTTGAAGACTATTGGAGCAAATCAAGGTTAGCTTGTTGATAAGGATTGGTATTGATTGGAAGAAGGCATGTGTATAGAAAAAAATTAGTGAAATGCCACTACATTTATTGATCATTAATGATTCCTCCATTCTCCCACACATGTTCCCCATATCTCTCATTCCATTCTACTATATATATAGGCTTATAAGCCTTGAAATGGATCCCACTCTTGGGCATGACTAGACTCTGCCAAGATTGAGCTTTCTAACCTCTTGAGATGAATAGAAGACTATGTTAATATTTCATTATGCTTATCTAGTGTGTTCATATTAGTTGATTTGCATATGTGGTAGATATTTCTCCCTTGTCAAGTCCTAATGTCACCTAGTTGGTAGTTTGTCTTGTTATGTAGGTCATGTTTTAGTGTTTAAAGTCATTTGATTAAAGTTAGCATATGGATAGATTGACTAGTTAGTGCCTTGAATCAGGCCTCTCCATCAATCCCCTTAGATTTTGATCACTTGGTGAACCACTATATGAAATATTTATGCATAACAGACATTTGAAGTTATAGATATAGTCTTTTTCTTGTTTCATTAGTATTTTTTAGAAGTTCAAGTAGAGTAGATGAATAATCAATTTAGGTGCATCACCAACATTATATTAGATTTCCCTTTCAGTTATCTTTCTCTCCCTTTTCCATAACAATTAGTAGGTTTTAGTGGAAATGAGATAAATGATACATTAGAGGAGCTAGCCTCATTAAAAATCATAGAGGTTTGACCCAAGATTAGGTAACCCATAGCCTAGGGTCATTCCCATGTTGGACTAAATTTAAGTAGAGGACCTAGATAATCCTTTGCTTAGATAAGGTGTAATATAGGCCTCTAATAGTTCTAGCACACCCGATAGGACCAAGATCCAAAAGAGTGGAAAGATTATTGGTGTGTCTTTCCTCTAATCAAAATTTGGAAGAAATCAAGTTAGCACCAATGGTGACTCCAAATCAAAGCTTTTGGTTGTAATCAGCCCAGGTATGTCTCATTGAATATTTTAATTAGTTCTTGCATCTCATTTGACATATGAGGTTGATATGAATAACTATGGTGAATGCACATATCATTCACCTCCTTATAAATAATTTCAACATGATCCTTATGATCCATATGAGCTTAATCAACCTTACCAAGAGTTATATCAAAGCTATGATGAGCCTTATCAAGTTTCTCATGATACTTATTATCAAGAGCATAGATCTTACCTTCCTCATGACCCATATCAACCCTACCATGATGAGTATTACCAAACATATACAAAGCCTTACCAATAGTATGGTGACTCATACTAATACTATGACACACTTCCTGATCAGTCATGGTCATAACATGAAATTCCTGAACAACCTACTGATACCCCAAGCCATTCTATATATAGCCTTAAAAAAATTCTATTAGACCAGGAAAGGAATATGATAAATATGGATACATTTAAGGGGTACGGGTAGGAAATTCAAAAACATGTCATTTGAGGGGTTAGAACTTCAGTGTAATAGGCAAAGGAGGAGTGGAGTGATGGAAAAGGAGAGTCAATTTTTGACATTTTTGGGTCTGTCAAAGATATCTAAGATTTGAAATGAACTAAGGGGACCTTAAAAGACACTTTTAAAGTCTTCCCACATGCCATAGATATTATACAATCTATACAACTACTTGAAACTCCATTAAAACTACCTGATATTCTTGGATGGATGTTGAACTTGCAGAGTTCAATTTCAAAACTACCATATTTGACATATTTTGACATGTAGGACATTATATTACACTTGGACACACTTGTATTATCATGAAAATTGTACCACTTCTTTAAATGACTCAAAAGTGGCCTAAGATGACATAAAATGACACTAAAGACAAATAACAAATATGACAGCCCTATGATGTTCAAGTTCTTAGGAAAGCCTCATATGTTCCACTCAATAATCCTTGATCTCTTTCTCTTTGAGAACCACCACCTCTTCAACTTCATCTTCTTGGTCCTTGAGCACTTGATCAAATTCAAATCTGATTTTAACTTCAACAAGTTGGAATGGAATGAGATCTTCTTTTGAGAACACACCACAAAGAGGTAAGGTAGCTTAAAGAGTGTCTTCTAACTGACCAATAGGGCGTGTATTCTTTTAAAGGCCTTAAAACTAATCACATATGTCATTGAAATTCTATCACATGTTATTTTTTATCATGGAGTGAACATCAAATTCTTATTCAATGATATTTTTAGATTCAAGTTTTTGATCATGCTCATGAACATCAACCAACTCAACAGATGTAGAGTCCTTCTCAAATACCTCTTCTTTCATGCCTTGATTAAAATCTCTGTAGATAGTTGAAAAATGAATTTAAACATCTTTATCTTCACTCAATAAGATTAAATTACGCTTGTCTTCACCAAGGAGAGTCCCTATGGTGATCTCTTCATCATATATGCTTATGTCATCTCCTTGACAAGTTGTAGCTTAAGCTTTCTCTTCTTCACTAATCTCCCATGGGATAGGTTCTCATTCAAGAAATGATGAGGTAGGAGGGTGATGGATAGGATCATGGGTTGGAGAGGGAGTATGAAGTGTGATGATCATGAATGGGCTTGGGAATGGAAACTTCTTGAATGAACTCATGAGAAGATGACAAGTTGGATTGGTCAATAATAAAGACACCTTATTTAATAAAAGTTTCACTTTGATCATATCCTTCTTGAGGCTCTTTAATAGATATAGGATCATCTTTAACCTCTCATTTTCCCACATTATTAGTATATCTATTAAGCATTGGATACAATTTATTTCCAAGTACAACTACTCACTAGTACCATATTGGGTTTCTTCCTCAACCAACTTCCACATGTCCATCAACTTTTAAACTAAATCTCTCAACCACTCCATGATATGATTAGGGAGCACATAAAACTCTTCATCCCATGTTCTCATCTCTTCTTCATTATCTAGTAGATTTGACATAAGTGCCAATAAGGACTTGGCATGAAATGGGATTGAAGTAAGAGGAGGAGGGTAATAGTGGGAATTATGGTGAGATTAATTTTTTTGAATTAGTTACCTAGCTTGAGCCTGTAAGAATTTACATCTTTTTTCTAAATATATTGATTTCAAATCAATGAGATCATCTGATTCCTCATGATAAGGCTAATAGAAATCAGGTTGAGATGGATATGGATACACTTCTTAGTAATCTTCTTGACAAGCTTCTTCATAGGGATATTCAAGAACATCATGTTCATATGGAGAAGTAATGGGGTGATCATAGGGCTGCCATGGCTCATAGGACTAATAAAAACTTTGATAGGGATGTTGAGGGATATAACATGGGTCATAACAAGGCTGATAGGGAGGTTAGTGGGGATTCTCAACATAACCAACCATATCAATTTTATGTGTTACATGAAACATAAGAAATGATCAAAATATTTTATAATAGGTACCTGGGCTACTCACAACTAGATGATACATTCATAATCACCATTGGTGTTTGTTTGAATGCTTATAAAAGTTGATAGTAGGAATAACACACCAACCATTCTTCTACTCTTTTAGACCTTGGTCCCACTGAGCATGCCATAACTTTTGTCACTTAATCTTTTACCCTAGAGATGGTTGTTCAAGCCTAATTTATATTGATTGAAACATTTGATTACCTCTAGGCTTGTGGGTTTCCTATAGCAAAGGTAAACCTCTAGGTTTAAGGGCTAGCTCCTTAGATTTCTCCTTGATAGATTATCACATACACTACTTACTTGGTCCCAACACACCAACCATTCTTCTACTCTTTTAGACCTTGGTCCCACCGAGCATGCCATAACTTTTGTCACTTAATATTTTACCCTAGAGATGGTTGTTCAAGCCTAATTTATATTGATTGAAACATTGGAATACCTCTAGGCTTGTGGGTTTCCTATAGCAAAGGTAAACCTCTAGGTTTAAGGGCTAGCTCCTTAGATTTCTCCCTGATAGATTATCACATACACTACTTACTTGCTTGGATGGAAAGAGGTAGAAGGAAACATAAAATTAAATTAATTTAATGAGGTGATACACTAGAATGATCTCCTCTAGACTACCATACACTTACACTATGAAACATGACTCAAAACACTAGTGTCAACACCCTAAATTGCTATAACATAAGTATTTCAAACATAGAGGTGAGATACATTGCACTACTCAGGGTGAGTGAACATAAGGTCAGATTACAGACACTAATTCTACTCTTTACATCTGGAGATAGACTAATACACTTGACTACACTTCATGTAACCTGTTAGAGGTAGAACTAACTGTATTAAACATGGAAGATTAAAGATAAAGCAATGATAGATACTTATCACTTAACATTCACTATGTACCACTTCAAACACTTAGATAAGAATATTATGAAATCAAAAGTAGATTTCAAATATTTATTTCAAAATTAAATACAATATTCAAACCAGAAGGGCTTTGCCATACCAAGTGTGGATTAGATATAATTGCCAAAATGGCTCGTATTTATAGATTGAAGGAGAAGAGGGAGAAGAAGAGAAGTTAAAGAGTCACAAAGATAAGTGTAAAGCTGAAAAAACTAGTTACAAAGGAAGAAAATGAGGTGGAGAACAAGTCAATAAGTGGTCTTGGACAAGTGTCCATCAGAGATGCATCATTCTCTTTCAAGGTAGCGTAGAGATTCTTCATGGTCTACCTTGAAATTGTCTTGGTGATGAGAGACTCACCTGACTATTTGAAATTGATATAGGAGTATTTGACACATGTTATCTATCTTATAAGGTTTAACAAATATGTAACAACTCTCATATACCCCTCAACTGATAGCTTCTCCTATAATAATTATCATTCACTATCTACTAATCATTCATTAGCTTTTCTAGGCTTGTCCTCACATTTATCTTTCAATTGACCTATAGTTGTCCAAGAGACATGTTTTAGAGGTGTTAGGACACATATTGAAGATAATTTTGTCTTTTAGTCTATCATATGGATATTCATGAAACTCAAAACATGTTTCTCAATTCCCATCTTGGACAATCACCCTCCCTTCTCACTATCTCACTTAGACTGCCTATAATGAATGTACTATTAGATAGGTTTTCATGCTTGATTATGAGTATAAATTAGTATGTTGAGTGTTAATAAGCCTCTATATACCTCTTTCATAGATTTTAATTTAATAACTCTCCTCTGTATGTATATAACCAATCAAAACTTATAGAAAACTCCATATTAGGTTTGTCCATACAAGTGATAGTACACACTAGTTGGGTGGGAAGGAACATGGGAGAGTGATATAAAATTTATAAACACTTTTATAAATAATTTAACCTATTTTAGTGTATATTCATTCATATTTTCTTCATTAGGTCTTAAACAAGGGTTTAAGGAGGGTTTTGAGCTATTCTGGTTCTTAAAAATGGTTCATAAAAAACCAAACACTCAAATTCCAAATAAATTCCACTGATACCAAGTGTAGGACCCCTTTAAAATATTCTTAGTTATTTTGGGCACCATTCAATGTGTTCATACACTTATGAACACTTGAAAATGGCCTCTCGAACTCTTTGTATACATTATGAGTACCACTGTCATAGAATTGGGTCAAAATTACCAAATTGGTGTAACTTATCTAAAAACCAATGGATCTAATCCACTTTATACCTCCCATTGCAGGAACTCAATGGGATTGGAAAGGTCATATGATCATGTAAGTATAACTAGACACCTCTAGGGTTTAGGTCTAGTTTTAGGCCTAATAGGCCTGATTGTGTTTGATTACCCATAACTAGATCTGAGTGGTTTCCAATGACTATGAATGATTTCAAACCTTTTTATACTTTCATTATAACTCTTCACACCTTTATACAATTCCTCTTATTCCCCCTTTCACCTTATCACCATTTACACACTATGCTTGCGGTTATCTTACCCTTGGAGTGCCCTCTATCTGAGAAAAAACAAAGGGCATCTCCCCTATTTCCTTGGCCAAAATGAGACCATGGGAGGATATGTTAGGTAATTAAGACAATCTACACAAATTTTCATTGTTAGATCACTCTTCTAGAGTCCTTAATACTTCAAATCTTCTAGATAGTCTTATATGACTTGACTGTGTAGAGTTTTACAAAGTTTTGAGAAACTTCAGAACTATGACTATAGGTTGGTGTTATTTATATATTTAATATATATAATAATCACATAGAGTATGGAATCATCACTCTAAAAGTGAACTTTTAATTTTCAATCCATCTTACATCTCTGCTAACCTTCCAAACTCACATATCTCCATTTGCATGAGTTAGTTTGTCTATTGTAATGAACTATAGATACTTGTAGATGTGCATTAGATAGAAGTTGAAAAGCTCCTATAATTTCTCATATATGGATGAATACTATGTTTTATTAGGCCATCCTCAACTTGGGAATTTTCATCTCATGCATTGGAACTAAGTACCATTCTCTCATCATCAATACACTGTGGATCTACAGTCAGATTATAGGTGATAATATAGGAGAAATAAGGACTCCTGTAGGTGATTATGCTTTGACATTGGAATTTAAATCCCTTGATTAATTTTGAGGTCATTAGTGTCATTCCACACCTATATGAGCTCATATCATGCTTATAAATCATAGTTTCACTCAATACTATAGGTCACTATAAGTGTGGTTGCTTTTATTCATGTTAGCATAATGTTTACTAAGTCTTTTAGATCAAAATTATCTAAGTTAGAAACTTTTCCACCATCATACTCTCTTGATAAAATAACCAACTTCTTATGTGAAGACATTTCCCTATTTTTTGGGCTAAAATATGGAAACTACTAGACCTATCTAGACCTCAAGACACTTCACCATGGAAAGTCCAAGTGTATGAGTAAAACTTGATTCAAAAAAGTTAAAGTAAGTTATCTCAATTACAAATTTTTAAACTATGGACATATTTATAAGTCTGTCTACCACATAATGGCTTTAAAATTATCACCTTGATCTTCTATATCCTCTCAGACCTTAATTAAAGTTTCAAATGAGCTCAAAAAACCTTCATTTCAACACTCCTCTGTCTCATATGTATTGAACTCAGGCCATTGTGGACTCCCTATAGGTGTCATTGTGTAATATAGGAATATGTGCTAAGTTAAATCTTGTCATCATCCTAATGTCCTCTCGCTAGGTTCATGGAATTATTTAAGACCTTATTTAGTGTTAAAACCTTCAACACCACTGTGTTTCCTTTCATATCTTAATTTTTTCTTCAGGTTTGAACTTGAAACCTATAAATGCCTATTCCAAAGCTACTTGACTGTGTTAAGTATCTTAGGATTTGATTATAATAAAGGAAACTCATGAGACCAAATCCTTCATGAATAATTATTATCAAAAATGCTCTTAGATGTTGAAATCAAATGTTCTATCCTTGTTCTAAAACCATTTATTGGAAAATAACTCTTTAGCAGGCAAAACACTATCTGTAACTTTAATTGAGTCTCTTACTAGAAAGATGAGGTAGTCATGTTAATTTATTGATATCCACACCTACAAAAAATATTGAAATTTTTTTAAGAAGGAAGGTCATAATATTCAAGAACATGTATGCCACTTAGTTTTCTTGGACCAAACTAAATAGAGAAGGAAAAATGAGGTGATGGGGAGGTGCAGGTAGTTTTGAGAAACCAACCTTCTTAGCAATGGTTCATGAAGAACATATCACAAAACTTGGAAATATGACCATGAATTTTTATCACACAAAGAGTAATATCACCCACCAAAATCATTTGCTCTAACTCACCTCATCCTATCAATACCAAACTAAAACTGGTTAATCCTTTTGACTTGTGTAAGAGTGATAGAAAAGGAGAGTCAGTTTTTGACATTTTTGGGTTTGTAAAAGATATTTGAGCTTGGAAATGAACTAAGGGGACCTAAACATACACATTTAAAGTCTTTAAACATGCCATAGCTATTTATATGCCATAAAACTACCTAAAACTCCCTTGAAATTACCTGATCTTCTTGGATGGATGTTGAACCTGTAGAGTTCATTTTAAAAACTACATATCTAGCATATTATAACATGTAGGATGTTGTATTACACTTAGACACATTTGTATTCCAATGAAAACTATACCACTTCTTAAATGACTCAAAACTATCCTAAGATGACACGAAATGACACTAAAGATAAATAACAATATGACCAAGTCTAGAAACACATTAAGTGACCTCATTTAAAACCATGGGAAAAATTCTACACCCCAAGGGACCATATAACAAGTTTCAACTATATAGGGGGTTGACCTAATTTGACTTGTGGTTAAATTAGTCAACATATACCTTAGTAAAGTCCTCTCAAGTCACCATGTACATATCAACCCTATGCATGAGAGAAGGGTATGACTGAGCAAGATGCCCATATTATAAAGATGGGTTAGAATGAGAAAGATAGTGAGACCTCAAATGCAACCAAGAAGTCACTCTCTTGTACTCAGAAGACCATGATACATAGACCTATATAGGTAGTCAACATATATGAATAAATGACTACAATGTTGATGACAAGTACTAAGGTCTATATCTTTCCTTGAGTGTAAGATAACATATACATAAAAAATGGAGAAGGTTAAAACTAGGAGGAAGGGTAAAGCATGGTGGTCAGCTCACCAAAGGCAGAGTAACGTATGTGGGTGCATTTAGACTTTGTAAAGCTCACATAGTCAGTTAGAGTTATCAAGAATTGAAAGGTGGTAGACCAATAAAAGTAATAAGGCTTGGGATATTTGAAAGGAGAGTATATATAGGATAAAGACACATTCAAACTTCTTAAGATATTGCTTGATATCACCCTTGAGTAATTAAGTTGCTTGATCTAACTTTCAGACCTACAAGAACACATAGGCCTATATATGATTGCATATGCAGATATATTAGCAAGGTTATAACACATGAACCTTAAGGATATGTTAAAACATTTACACATGATATTTTAACCTTGATTATACCCTTATAATAGCTTAAGGAAGTTGATTTGATCACCAACATCAACTACTATAGCCCCATACACTAGGTAGTGTTGATTAGGCAAACCAAAAAAGAGAGTATAGGCTAGTGAGTTGGTAAAACTCATTGAAACATATTAAAAAATTGGAAGTTAGGTTGGAGAGGGTGTCATGTCAGCATGGAATCACATATACACATATAAAATAGTGAAGGCCCCAAACACTAATTTGGGTCTATGAGGCTTAAGTCTTTCTCTTAGGCCTAGGACCCTACCTCCACCCTAACAACAAGTCTAGACCTTCAATAAAGCTCAATGAAATGTGATATGTGTATAATTATGTTTCAATCATTGAAGAAGGCATTTAGACTAGAGGAATACAAGGAGAAAGTCCTTTTTGGGTTTTAGCCCTTACCCGAACTCCATTTTCCTAAGCAAGCCCAGGCCCAAGGTTCTTAGGGAAAATTAAGTACCCATGTGGACTTAAAATACATAAAATAATGAGAGGGGTTTAAGGTATCAATTTTATGAATGAACACTAAGAAGTTAACCTGCTCAAATTTCTTAGTAGAAATCTTGATGTACACCTTCCAATATTCCTATCTCCGCACACTCTTTATATGGGATCCTAAGATGTTTATGAGAGATGAAGTTCTAAATTAAATAAAGATTCATGGAAATAAGTTTTGGTTTGGAGGTTTGTACTGTATTAACCATTGTTAAGATGGTAGATCTCCAAAACCCTTCTTAAGCCTTGAATTGTACTTGATGACAAATTTATGCTTCTAAATGAATCTAGATGGATTAGTTTGGCTATGATTTTTTCCTAAAGTTATCCTTAGGTATTCTAAGCACTCAAATTACCTATTTACTAGCACATGTAGGACACATACTATAAAAATTAAGCTTAAGAGTGCTAGTTTGAGCCTATAGACAAGGGATTAAGAAGGATTGACATCAACCATGGATTTATATGGTGAGAAGGGGTCCCAAAGTCCCCAAATAACCTTATATTTGTCACCTAAAATAACCTCCACAATAGGTTAACCATTTAGACAAACCTATGTATCTAAATGAGAGGCACTATTGCATACCACAAAAATAAGATGGCTTGATGATGCCAACACTGGTAATCCAAGGACCCTCAAGGATGATTTTCATGATGCAAATAGTGTATATGTACCTCAAAACTCTAGGTTAAGGTCAAAACTCTGAGACCCTATAATTAGAAATGTTGGTCTAACACCTCCATTGAGACAATGCCACCTAGAGGTCATAATATAGGAAAAAAGGGAGATTAAAGAACACATAAAACATATATAAGAATGGTCATCAGGTTGTTTGGGAGGTGTAGGTCACTTTGGGTTGTAGAGGAGATGCCATAATTGGTCATTCTAGCCTAAAAACACCTAGAGACTACTCAGAATGCATGTTTCTCACCCAAGAGGCAACTTCACATGCTCACAATTGTAGAAAAATTATGCATGGGGGTCTGAGCACTTCAATAGAGGTGAGGGGATTTTTATACCATCATTTAGTGTAATTAGTTTAGAGGTTTAGGCCCTAACCTTTATGAACCATCGTTAAGAGTCTTGGATACTCTTAAACCTCCCTAAAACCTTAATAAGGACTCAAATCAAGAGATTTAAGAAAAAAATGCATCCAAATAGATGGGACCCACTTGAAAAATTCCTAGGTCACATTATTCACTCAGAGGAGGCCATGCTAATGGTACTTAGTTGTATGGATAGTGTATGAACACCTCCAAAAATTATAAATTTTTAGGGTTTTAAGTAATAAATGGAGTGATGAACTTTATTATAGGTTTCCAATCATTGGGGGTGTTGGTTAAATACTTGTTTCACCTCCTCAGATCTTTAAATGTCTACCTACTTGCCTATAAGTGCCTCTACCAACCTTCACCAATCAACCAGTTTGCAAAACTAATAAAGATTGCCTAATCATGCAAGAAGAGTAAGTTTGTAGGTATGAGGTGTTTGAAAGGTCTAGATACTGATGTAGAAGGTTAGTTTAGATTTTCTTAAAGCCTACTTAGATAGATTGAAGGTCTGGTTCAACTATCATGGTCATCCAAATAGTGGATGGATAAAAGACTGGGCTACTAGCTCATGAGGCCTACTTAACCAACAAGATGGAAGTGCTAATGGGTATATAAGACTATCATGGGTTAATGAGCCACCTCAAGAAATTTTTAACCACCCCTTGAGGTGATTATCTCTCATATTGATGAACATTATGAAGGATTTTGGGTGGTTTCTTCATCAAGGCTAGTGTGCAGGCATGAGCAACCATTTAATGCCTCATGGAAAGGGCTCAATTAAACCACTTTAAATGTTGGTAATTGATGAAGGGAAAGGGAATTAACTAAATTTGGAGTGCATGGAATCTTTATTTGTCAAAATTTACTAAATTTAGACATCAAGGCTCTAAAGCGCTCATTTTAGGCTCTTATCCACTCAATCAATACATATGAGAATGAGGGGGACTACTGTAACTATTACATGGCCACTATGGCCTCTTCATGGACTCTTCTATGCATATATTCCTTTATATTTATCATGTACAACTTTATATATTTATTCATTTAGCTTTTGGTTTTCATCCCTTGGTTGGGTGTAGAAAATCTCTACCAAAATTATATCTTGCACCTTGAAATCAATAGAGAAAAGACCATTACAACCTTATTTATCTACATTAATGTGTGTTTTGATTGTTGATTTGAAAAAAAGTATGAATTTCATATTATTTTATAGTTCCTCTCTTTCAAATAGTGTTATATTTTCACCCTATTAAGGTCATATGAAGTGTTGATAGGTGGTAATTATGTTGATGAATGAGTTGACTGATAGTGTTTCATGTAGACTCCATTCTTTTACCTTCAAGTTGTAGACCTCCCACATAACCTCCACATGAAATAATCATTTTAAGGACTATGTTAATAATCCTAGTTATCTACTTGTCTTTTTTTTGGATTTATAAAGTGTGTTGAAGGTACATTGAGAGAGGATAAGCAAACATGGGTACATCACCACCCTCAGTGTAGGTTTTCCTTTTAAGTTCTCATCCTAAATATTTTCATCCCAACATAAGTAGATCTTAGAAGAAGAGTTTAAGATGATACATCACAAGAGATATCCCCATAAGATATATGTTTTGTCTAACTATAGGCAATCCACAACCTTTAGGCCAATCCCATGTTAGTCTAAGTTTGAACTAGAATTGAATAATCTCCTTCAAAGGGTACGACTTGGGTTACTAACATATATTTTATGCCATGTTATGGAATTTGAATTACCATATAATATACTTCTTGGTCATATTTGGATCCATAAATTATGGACTGCACCATCTACCTTGCATCAATGCCTCAAGTTCCCCAATGTTAGAATCAAGGTTACCATTTATGCTGATTTACAAACCTACCAATATTACAAACACCTAGAGGCTAAATTTCACAATTATAACTATTGACCTAGTCCTGAATTCATAGAGAATAAGAAAAAATAAATATATTTGGAACCACCCAAGTCTAATTATATCAACCCAAGTGATATTTCTTCCACTTCAGTCAATCCATTTCCCACATCGTTTAAAAACTAGCTCATTGTTGAGGATGCATGCATTTCCATGTACCATCTCAAATATACAATTCATATTGAAAAATTACCCAAGTATCTTAAGTCTTAGGACATACCTAGACCTTTTTAATCCCCTTCTAGGTCCAACATGATTTATAAATATAATAAAGGCACATAAAAACCACCAGTGGTATTTGTACTAACAAATTCACCAAATCAACATAAAGAAGCCTTTACTAAAGGAGATTGGTTATATTATGATGACCTTGATAATTATTTTCACAATCCCAAGTACCTTATCCCTAATAAAATTATGGATAATTTGGATTATATAGGTAAAGGCCTAAGATCATGAGAATAAGGTATCTTATAATCATTATTAGCTAGTAAAACTACTATGAGTCAAGGTCTTAGATTTATACTACCTGAAATGAACTCATGTATTTTAATAGTGATTAATTTAAATCAAATGATGAGTAAACTCTTGATAATGATTCATCATCTCATTATAGCACTTAATATGAGCTATCTAACATTAACCTATTTGACTCTAATTTTGTTATGCCCATCATAACCTATTATCTACTTAACCTTTGCCATCCTAACCTCATAGATTAAGACCAATAAAATTCTATCATACCCTTGGATGAAATTAAAAATGAGGAGTCTATTTTTGAGTACATGGGCATTAGATATAGATTGATAATTAGAAATCACAAATAGGGTTTTGACTTATCTTTGGATATGCTTGCCTATTTTAGAGAGCAGGTAAACTTTCTTGGTCACACAAAATATAAAACATCAATATCGTTAGTTGAAATATATTTGAGGCACTCATTTATTAGGGAAAATTAAATAAAATAATGAGCCCTTGAGGGAAAACCTATTTAAGGCACTCGTAGATGGGGAAGTTTGATCATCTCCAAAGGAATCTCAATTTCCACCAAGTCCTAGCTCTACAACCAGTGCTAGTATCACTATTGAATAGGATAAAGACTTTGAGCATCTTACTCTAGACTTTCTAGAGATATTTGTAAATTAGATAGTACCTAAATTTTTTGAATTAGATTCATCTCATTATCATGAGCTTTGGGATGAACAACTAGCAGTTGAATCAAAATAAGAGAATTAAGATCAAATACTACCCATTATTTTATAGGATGGTTTTATACTCTTTATAGAAACACCACTGAAGTGAACCTAGGAACTTATGAAGATCCAAAAATTGTTTATTTGGGATCATACCTCATTGATGAAGAGCATGACTAAATTATCACCATTCTAAGGGATTTTATTGACATCTTTGCATGGGCTTATTTAGATATGTTAGGCTTAGACCTTGACTTGGTCATACATCACCTTATTATATATTTATATGCCAATACAATCAAGAAAAAATTGATAAAAATGCATCCACACATTACTATTTTAGTCAAAAAGAGTTATTAAAACTATTGGGATGTAGATTCATCAGACCACAAGACTATTCTGAATGGATATCAAATGTAGTCCCAGTAAGAAAAAAGTGATAAGGCATACACGTTTGCACTCATTTTTGAGATATCAAAAAAGTGTGTCCTAAAGATGATTTCATCTACCTAATATCGACATGATTATTGAATTTAATTTTGGGTACAATATTTTGTCTCTCATGGACAAATTCTCAAGATATAATCAGATCAAGATAACTCTAGAAGACCAACATAAAACTGATTTCACCACCCCATGAAGAATATTTTGTTACCAAATCATGCCTTCTAGCTTGAAAAATGTTGGAGCCACTTATCAACATGCTATGACTATAATTTTTCATGATATGATGCATTATATTTTTGAGTAATATGTTTATGATATTCTATCAAAGTCAAGAACATGTGCTAGACATATTAATGTTCTGTGAAGAATCTTTGAGAGACTTCATGAATACAAGGTTCATCTAAATCCTAAAAAGTGTGTATTTGGAATCAATTCAAGAAAAGTGTTAGGATTAATTATATCACAAAGAGGTATTGAAGTGGATACTTATAATGTCAATGCTATCATGGAGATGCCTCCACCTTCCAATTTGAAATAGCTCCACAACCTACAAGGAAAGATTTAATCTATTCACATGTTTATTTCACAATTGGCAAACATGTGTCATACATTCATGCACATCTCGAAGAAGGGGGTCACTTTTCAATGGGTTGTCAAGTGTCAAAAAGAATTTATGAAACTCAAAGCATACTTGGCCAACCTGTTAGTTTTGAGACTGCCAATACCTGGACAACCATTAATCTTTTATATCTCAACCACCGAATATGCATTGGGGGAACTCTTGGCCCAACATGATGAACAAATAAAGGAACATGCAATATATTATTTGAGATAAACAATTTTAGAATATGAGCATAATTATATTCCTATTGAAAAGGCCTATTTATCAATGGTGTTTTCTTCACAAAAGTTGTGACTCTACATGCTGAATAGTAAAACTATTATCATTGCTAAAGTGGATCTTCTAAAATATTTATTGTCCAAGGAAATTCTTACAAGAAAAATGGATAAATGGTCATTTTATTGAGTGAGTTTTATGTTCAAAAAGGATATCAAGGGGTAGGTCATTTCATATTAACTTGTAAAATATCTTATTGTAGATACTCAACCACTCACTTTTGATTTCTTAGATGATTTTATCATGGCAATAAAATAAGTGACTCATGAACTTGAACAATGGAAGTTATAATTTGATGGATCCTTTACATATTATGGATCTAGGGCCAATATTTTATTGGTCACACCTCAAAGGGACCTCATTCCCAAGGCCTTTCATATCACTTTTAATTACACCAACAATATGGTTGAGTATGAAGCTCTTATAAGTTCTAAGACTTTGTCTTGCAATACAGTAGGATATATAAAAATTAGTGGTCTATGGAGATTCTCAATCAATCATTAATAAAATCACAAACCAATATCAAACTTTAGATGACAAGCTTGTGCTTTACAAGCACATTATGGATAATTTCAAGTCCCACTTCAAGTTATTATAGTTTGAACAGGTGTCATGGGCTAATAATAAATTAGTCGATGCAATGGTAACAATTGGGTATATGGTAAAAATTACCACTGATGTTAAATAATATCAATTTCTCATCAAGAATCTTCTATAGCCTATTCTTATATTACTAGATTCAGAGAGGGTATGAATATTTGATGGTCCTAATACCCCAATTAAACTCCCTTGGTTATAAGACATTTATAACTATTTCCATGACCAACTTTTTCCCCTTGACCTTTCACACAATCACCAAAAAATTCCCTTCATTACCTAGCCCATTATACCCTCCTTGGGAACACACTTTATCATAAGGGCCATGATGAAACATTTCATCATTTATCTTTGGGAGAATAACCATTATAAATTAAAGAGGTCCATGAAGGAATGTGTGGGCTCTACACCAATGGTGTAGTCTTAGCCAAGAAGCTCCTTAAAATATGATACTATTGGCCCAAAATGAAAAAAAAATGCTTGTAATTATGTTAGGAAGTGTGTTTCTCACCAACAACATGGTAATTTTATACTCACACCTTCCTTTCCACTATAGCCAATCATAACACCATGGCCATTCTCTACATGGGGTCTTGATCTCATTGAAAAAATAAACCCAACCTCTTCTAATGGCCATAAATGCATTGTCACTATTATCGAGTATTTACTAAATGGATTGAGGCCATTCCTCTCACTTATGTCACTAGGAAGCATATTGCAAAATTTATCCATTACCATATCATCTATCAATAAGGTATCCCAACCCATATTATATCTGATAATGATGGATCATTTGTAAACAAAGATGTTAAATATCTTTTCACCACGTTCAAAATCAAACATAATAAGTACACACTTTATAACCTATAAGGTAATGGTTAAGTTGAGGCATATAATAAGATCATTGTTACAATCCTAAATAAGATTGTCAATGATGTTAGATGTAATTAACACTTACAAATTTTTCCTACCCTTTAGGTTTATTGCACTAATCATCAAACCCCCCAAGAAGCCACTCCATATTTCCTAGTTTATGGTATAGAGGCTATTATCTTGATGGAGGTCGAGCTACCTTCATGGTAAATTTCTTTAGAGAACATTATGGATGATGAAGATTATAGAGTTTTTAGGTTTTAAGAGTTGGAACTACTTGATAGAAAGTATTTGGCTACCCTGGATAACTTGAGAGCATATCAGTATAGATTGTGTCATAATTATAACAAGCATATTCTCCCATAAAAGTTTAAATTTGGTGACTTGGTCTTGAAGGAGAACCAAAAGAACACTAATGCTGAACATAAAACGAAGGGTAAGTTCCACCCTAATTGGATGGGCTCATACATGGTTATAATGAACTATAGATTAGGGGAATACAAATTGGATACTCCAAATGGTGAGGAACTCCTAAAACCCATGAATATATTACACCTCAATTAGTTCTATGCTTGATAGCCTTTTTTTGAACAATTGTCTACAAGATCCCTTACTTGGGAGTAACTTATGCTAAAGTTGTTTATTCCACCATTATACTTATACTTTGGACCATTGTAACAATATGTGCCATTATATTTTAGACTATTATAATTTATTTTATTCCACTCTAGACCATTATAACTACCTTACTTTATACTATTGTAACCTTGTACCATTTCATTTTTGACCGTTATAACCTTGAACCATTGTCATTTGGATTGTTTGTATTCTACTAAACCAATTTTATTTTCATTCTAGACTATTATAACCTAGACTATATACCCCAATAAAAAATTATGATCTTGATTATGATTCACATGAACCCTTGAAACATTCAATGCCCATTCTATAATGCAATTTATATGAATCAGTATTTGTAACCTCTTTTTACAGATAAGTGTACAAGGATATATCAACATATAGTTTTTGCCTGTTGGATGGTTTTTTGTGATTTCTTTACTACTATGTACTATTCTATTTTCACTACTATTTGGTAGTCATTATTACCTTAATAGGATCATATGGGCCATTGTATCTAGTTTTAGATATTATTAGAACTATTACCTATAGAAGTGCATCTCCTTGACTAGTTAGTTCTATTTACCATTATTTATATTTATGATCCCCATTGCAGATAGTTTAACTATTATTTGAAATCTTTGTTAGAGTTGGTTCTCATGTTTTCTAGGTTTTATATATAGTTTTTGTCTATTTCCTAGTTTGTCCTTTTGTAAATATATCCCACATTGGTTAGTTTGACTTACTTCTTGTTTGTCCTTGCCTATATATGCAATGCTTCTCATTTGTAACATATAGAGGTTATTTTATGGATAATATATGATATTAAATTTATCTTTGAATATCATGTTTATATCTCTTACAACTCTTCTTGTGATACTTTTACTATTAATGTTTTAGATTTTGGGCTTGGAATGATTTTGTTGACGTTATTTTCATGGTATTAGAGTTAGAGGTGTTGCAACCATCCATTTCTAAGTTTGCTGATGCAAGGGTTTTCCCATTTATCAAAATTTATTCTTGGTGTATTAGAGGTGTTTTTTATGGATCTTTGAGATTTTCTTTGGCCATTGACATTTTTTTGGAGAGATTGTAAATTGTTTTTGTATTAAATTTCAACTCTCTTGCAAATCATTTTTCTCCTCACACATGTGTCTAATTAAAAAAATTATTTCACTATTGGAAAGAGGACTTTGAGAGGTTTCCATAAAGTGGTCATAATAAAAATTATGAGCATTATCAAAGGAAATATTGGGTTTTGAAGTTGACCCTGTAAATCTGATTTTCTACTATTTTGTATGCATGATCAAGAAAAAAATTAAATCTTGTATTTAAAGTAAAAATCAGCATGTAAGATTGATCTATGTGGAAGATTTTTATTTTCCTTTACTTCAAATTTCCTAAAAAATCATTTTTTCTAGATCTGGTAGAAATAATTTAATTTTCTCCAAGAATTTAATTTTTATGTAATGATTACTTATTTGACCCATTTTAATGATGGGAAACTTATAAAAACTACAACTTTTGAATCGTGACTCAAAATCGAGTATTGGTTTTTTTCAAAAGTGTATGTTTTTTGATTATCCATCTATTGAGTTCATTTATCTTGCAAAATAAAATAAATTATAAAGTGCCAAATTTAGGGGGCCTTACAATTTTTTGGGGTGTTCATTATTTTCATTGGGAGACATTAAATTATCATGTAGGGATTTGTCTTTTTGAGATGGTTCTTTTTATTTTCGAATTTCTCCTCATTTTTGGTAATGTATTCTTGATTCTTTGAGCCCCTCAACACCTCTAACTATATTATTTAGAAGATCAAAATTTGGATAAACTTACAACAAAAAGGCATTGGAGTGTTATGCTTGGTGACATTCCCCACTATATAGATGAGGAAGATCTTTCCTGGATTGCATATATGCAATATAAGGCTCTTTATTTGATTTACCCCCATGTTTTAGATAGTTCACTATGCTATGTCACATGTGCCAATAACCAAATGAAGTTTGAGATGCTATTGTAGATTTATTTGAGAAGGATATTGAGTATTTTAGGTCTTTTACACCCTATTTTACTCCACCTCCTTATCTTCCAATTTCTTCTTCTCCTGTTAGCGAGGATTTATCTTTTGATGATGACACTAAAGTTGTTCAAGATTTAAGTCTTGATAGTGACATATGTGAGGCACTATTATCACTTACTTCTTCTCATCTTGGAGAGGATTCAATCTTTACTAGTGACATGAATCAAGATTCCTCTTCATTTTGTGAGGACATAATTCTTGATGGTGATCTAGATGAGGCATTCTTACCTCCTACACCTCTCACTATTTAACATTCTTAATTTGTTAGTGATGAATTATATTTTGATGATAGTTTTCTCAAGGTACCTATTACTCCTCTTATAATTTATACTCTTTTTCAGTTCATTAATTGAGAGGACATGATTCTTGAGGATGTGGTATCTTCACCATCACTTTTGGAGATCATGGATGAGACACCATCATGACTTCTTGAGGATGAATTTTATTGTGCCAAAATTATTGTTCCTTCATCACCTACTCCTCTTTTTTATGAGGATATGTGTTTTTATTGTGATTTTAATGAAGAACCTATTATTTTTTCACATTTTGATTTGGAGCTTATTGATACTCCTGCAACTACATTTGTTGCTTGTCCCATTTTAGATCCACCTAATTATGTGCTTGGTTCCTTTGAGAAACATACTCTTGGATTTGGATCTTTCATACTTCACTCTATGGGATACACTCATGGAGGTATTGATAGACTTTTATAGGATATTGTATTTCCTATTAGCATCGATATTTCTACAGGTGATGTGTCTTTGGGACATATTATTCATAGTACTTAGGATGAAGGTACATTAATGAAAAGAGCATTTTATTTTTGGGACTATCTCACCAACTATTTAGATGGTTCCTTGCATCTTTTCAATCTACGCAAGATATATAATACTAATATTTATGTGGAGTGAAGTAAGTTGTCCTTAGGGGGAATTCCACATGAAGTCCTTCCTTCCTTCCTTTCCTTCCTTTCTATATTTTATGCCATTTCGGGGGGGAGTTTTGTTCCTACAGGTTTTATTCCTTTCTCCATTTCATGGATATATGTTGTACATGAGTACCTCATCAAGCCTTGTTGCTAGGACTCATACTATGAATATGGCACTTTGTTGTTTGGCTATTTTTATCCCCTAACTTCACTTGAGGGGGGGTGTTAGAGTTGGTTCTCATGTTTACTAGGTTAGATAGATAGTTTTTATCTATTTATTAGTTTTTCCTTTTGTGGATTTATCTCACATTGGTTAGTTTGACTTACTTCTTGTTTATCCTTGCCTATATATGCAAGGCTTCTCATTTGTAACATATACAAGTTATTTTATGGATATTATATGATATTGCCTTTGTCTTTATATATCATCTTTGCAGCTCAAACAACTCTTATTATGATGCTTTTTCTATTAATACTTTATATCTTGGACTTGGAAAGATATTGTTGACTTTTATTTTACTCTTACCTATGAAAGTGCATCTCCCTAGCTAGGTATTTCTCTATACCCTTGTTTATAATGATTTTTTATTGTTTATCCCAAAAACACCAAAAAATTAGAATCTAATATGACAAAAGACCAAAAACATTTTATTGTACCTTTGTTTATTCTGATCTTGAGTGATCTCACCATTTTTCAAGCAACCCAAGTCACACTCTCACTATTTTGTGAGTGACCATTGTGTACATTGTTTATATGACCAAGGTCCATTCCTGCACTCTTGGTTTTTTTATGCTCTCATCATTTTATGAGCCTTTTCGCTTTCCCAACCTTAGATGTAATATAAATTCAAAATTCTCAATTCAGTTGATTTGTAGCTACTCATCTCTTGTCTTTTAGTGTGGTTTCAACCTAAATCATACTCTTTTTTTCACATATTCATCATTTTATGAGACCATTTCCATATTTTTTCTACACCATAATCATGTTTCCTTATCATCAATTTTATTCTATCCAATATCCTTGGAGAAATACATTTGGCCTGAAGTTCATGTTGGATCTTGCATTCATGGATCTATGTACGTAACATCCACTTGCCTTGTGCATTTGGAGTCAGCTCAACTACCCCTTTTATTTTCTTCTATTCCCCCCCACTTTTGTTTTATTGCCTCCTATAGCTTAGGGGTAATTTATATTTTTTTTGTATCATTATTTCCTTATAATCTGGGGTAAATTTATATCCATTATTCTTATTATCATTGTCACTTAAATTAGGGGTTACCCTATCATAAAGTGTAATGCCTCTATTACATGTGCATGAATAATTAATTTTCTATCTGCACTAACATTATGATTAACCACTATTTATGTGTGTTTATTTGATTATTATTATTATTATTTTGTTTTGTTTACACTTATTTTTCTTGTGGTTTTGTTGTTCTTTAAATATTTTTATTGTTGTTTTGTTACCTCTTCATTTATTTTTGTTGGTGTTTTGTTGTTCATTCATTAGTTATGTTCATGTTTTGTTATGTAGCTATTTTATTTGTTGGTTTTTTTGTGTTTTTATTGTCGTATTCTTGAGTTGTTATTTTATCTATTGTATTTTTTTGTTCATTCATTTTTATTAGTGTTTTGTTATTTGTTTCTTGGTATTTTGTTATACTTTTGATAATTTTTATTGTTATTTTGTTACATCTTTGTTTAATTTCTTGGTATTTTGTTGTGCCTTTCTTCTTGTCCTTTTTTTTACTATTTTGTTTTGATTGTTATGTTTTGTTTTTAATATTGTATTTGAATACATTTCATAAACATTTGTGAGTCTGGGTTTGACTTGGGCTTAACTTGTTTACATTTGTATTTAATTTTTTTTTGTTATTTATTAGATTTTCAAGTACACCTTGTTAACGTGAGGGTCATGATTATTTATATCTCAATTCTAGGTTTTTTAACAATTTGTTCTTACTTTGTTTTTATTTATTTTATTATACATTCTTTTTCTTACTTAACTCTTGATTGTTCATATCTTGATCTCAAGTTGGGTTACATTTTTGTATTTTATCTTCTTTTTATCTTTCATTTTCTTTGTTTTTTATTTAAATGTAAATAATTGTAACTCTGGTTTTGGTAAATTTTATCATTCTCTTTAGTTATAAATATTCACATTTAAACTGGTCAATTGAAAAAAGAAATACAATGTTATTATAAGTTAGTCATACTTATGATGCAAAATTTCAACTTGCGAAAGTAAACATCAAGTGCTCTAAAGTCTAATAGTCAATGTAGCATTGAAGAAGATCTATGAACACACTATCCTACATATCTGATACCTAAATAGGATATATAAAAGCCAAACATTAGAAATAAACAAGACTCTCTATACAAGATGTGCATCTCTTAGCATACACTTTGAATCTAGTTGACTATTTATTTGATTTATTTGGGATGTGCATCTCCTAAAGTATCCTCTAGCATCTAGTCATACATGAAACAAAGTAATAAATACATAAACATCCATATGATAACTAAGGAAGTACATCTCCTAACACTAGCATATATCATAATATCATAACAAGAGCAACATCAATATACACATCATGTGACAATAAAAGAATATTAAGAGTCCATGTACAATAGCCATAAGCCAAAAAATGAATGTCATATATATGTCTCAAAATAATGTTTTATACATCACAAGCATGTCTATACATCTCATAATACAAAAAAAGAGATCTAAAAAAATAAGATCTAATCATGGTCATCCCTAGGGAGACTCTGCTAGAAGCTTTAAACCATCCCTGAATATGGGGATGATGGTGGATATCATGTGTTGGAGCCCAAATTTACACCAAGTAATTTGTGCCTTATTTAGCATTAAAATATTTGGGAGGTTGTAAATTTATTGTGTTATGATATCTCTATTTAGAGTATTTTGTTGATTTGTCAAGTTTCATGAGAGCCCTGTGAACCTATGTTCTACTAATGATTTAACATTCATTCTATGATTTGAAGTGATAGGTTTCATGGAGGGAAGATTCACTATGAAAATATATAAATTTATCCAAGTCTCTTTGCATACATTGAATTATTTCCTTGTGCTCAAAGGAGAAACATTATAGGGACTTGGATGAAATTTCTGAGCTACATCTTCAACATGTTTTGATGAATGAAGTCAAATTTACCAAATTTACAAGATCCAATGGCATGAGGGAATCCCAAAGATCATAAATCCTTCACTTGATGAACCAATCCCATGCCATTATAAAGATCATGATCAATGGCTTGTACTTAAGCTAGGTCAAAGATCTAATGACATGCATGTGTTTTCAATGGTATTGCATCTTCAACATGTTTTATTTAATGAGGTGAGGAATTGACAAATGAGATAAATAAAAGACATGTGATCATCTCAGGGGGCTCCTAAGACTTTATCCCATTAAAATGCCCAAGTTAAATTCATCAATTTTTCAAGGTAATGACTTGTTCATTTCCTTTTACAAGTAATGGGTGCATTTTCAAGGATCAAAAAGATCTTGAACCCTTCCCCATATCAAGAAGGATGGTGCAAAGGTAAAAAATTGGTTGAGAGTCTGAGCTAGCATCTAAGTTGGACACGTGGTAGGTCCTTGGGGTTTTATAAGATTTAGGCCCTTTTTAAAGATTGCCTCACTTGGCTTTTGGTGGGTAAGGTTCAAAAAGTCTCTAGGGCCCAAACCCCTAGATTTATAAATTAAAATAATGACACATGGCATTCTCAAATCCCATGGATAGCTCAGAACATATTATACTACTGTACCAAAGGAAATAACAAGTGAATAAGTGCAAAAGTCCCTAAAGGCCCAAAAAGCATAGTAATGTAACGTTTACTTATATGGATCCACATGTTGCAAGGAACATTACTCGACACAAAGGAAAAATTTGCACCTTCTCCTTCCTCTTTCAAAACATGCTTAAATGAATAAAGGGGGTAGTTGGTAATTATACATTATATTTCAAAGCATTAATGGCAACCCTAATTTGAAATGCAAAAGATTATAACTAAGGCATTTACCTTCCTTCATGTTTACCTTTTGTATTCAGAGCTCCTACTTGCATCTTCAAGCTATTTGTGTGCCCAACTATGTACAACACAAAATTTCTCTATCTAACGAGTGATTATGACAAATTATTCAAAGATTTCTAGCTTCAATTGCATACAACCCTCCATATTATCAGTAAGTTTTCTTCTAGCTCCTTGTATTATGTCCTTTGAGGGGGTTTGAAGGTATTTTAAGGGTGATTAGAGTGAAGAATTTATTCAAAGTTTAAAGTATTGCACTAGAAAGCTACAAAACTATGGTGTCTTCTTCAACATCTATGAAAAGAATCATCATTTCTATTTTTGATGGAATCAAGGATATAAATGTTTAAGGATTAAAATTTGTAGCTTTATTGAATGCATTACAACAACCAAAACCTCCCCTAGTAATCTCAAATCTTGGTATGAGCTATATCACCCTGTGACAACAT
This sequence comes from Torreya grandis, assembly GCA_037957365.1. Taxonomy (NCBI): domain Eukaryota; kingdom Viridiplantae; phylum Streptophyta; class Pinopsida; order Cupressales; family Taxaceae; genus Torreya; species Torreya grandis. The sequence continues at coordinate 232,794 of JARHVA010000773.1, read as the reverse complement.
TTCCCTTGGCTACCCCATACCTAAAACTAATAATTGCATGTGATAGAGTATATCAACCAGATACTAGGACTATTTTCAATAGAAGTCAATTAGTTATCTACTCTTTTAATACTTTGGCTCATATCACCATGCTTGGGATTCCTCCCCAGCTTGAAATATCATAGTTTCTTTGGAGTGCCAGGAGTATACAGACAAGAATGAAAAAATGATATGGGACATTATTAACTCTTGCTAGATGGTCAAGCAAAGGCAAAAGGTGTCAAGAATGACTAAAAATCTAAAAACTAGTAGAATTTAATGAATTTCCCTAGTACGTGATTGTCGTGGCAGCCATAATTTATGGGATGCCCACCACAAAGAAGTTTGAGACTTGGATGTTCATAATTTTAATTTGTGTGTTAGAGTAATAAAAGAATTTGGATTGGACCACCATCTTAAGTGACAACCTGCATAGGTAGATGATGCAACTTCAGTTACAATCCACTCACATGAGGAGTTCATAGGTACATTATACATGTCCTCCTACCTAATGTACAACCTAGTACATAATAGGATGTTCTATGGGCTCACAAAGAATCCTAGTGGAATGAGGATATATGAGACTTATCTAGAATTAAATTTGGATGGATTCAAAAAAAACTTTTGTAATGTTTATAATTATTTTTTTCAATGTTATGATGAGTGTCTTCTATCCTTTGAAAAGCCTCAATAAGATGTCTAAGGTGTCTAGAGAAATAATTGATAAGTATGGCACCTCATATATTCAATTTAGAACATTCACTTATATTAGAGTAAGTGGCTTCTCGGGGTCTCCATATAAGCTATCGAGATACCTGGATGATCGAATAGTAGTGATGGAGTTGAGTCAAAAAATGGTTAACCTACATGAAATGATAGTGGCAAAGAAGGTAAACAATCCCTTCAAATTTTAATTGAAATTAGACATTATTCATGTCCTATTACCAAGGCCAAGGGATTCAATCAAAATATGGGCCAATATGTGATTAGAAAGATGCCACCCAGGTCAAACTACTATATCAAAAGGTGGGCGAACATAGAAACATGTGTGATTTTGCATCTATCACATTATGAGGACATCTGGTTCACTTACACTATCAAAGATGTTAGAAAGGTATACTTTATAAGGCTAACAGTATAAAAAATCATCACTTATAATATTTATCTCATCATAAAGGACATGAATGATGATAAGAAAAAACTATATATAGTTTACAACCAATCCAATATTAAAACCTAAGCCATCTCATAGGTGGACTTCACTACTAAGGAAAATGATTCCATACCATGGAGGGCCATAGCGATCATGAGAACCTTCAGATGGTTGGAAGAACATGGGGTTAATCTTAGTGACTATAACACCCTTTCCCTCTAGGAACTCAAACAGGTTTGGGAGTTGAAGGGCTTCATCCTAGTTTATAGTGGTGTTCCCTCAGCTCTACCATTAGTGGTAAAGGGTAAAGGAAAAATCAAGGTTGGTGATATTGACTTCACCAAACCAATTGATGTGGAGTCCATATCCACATCATAGTCCAAAGAGGGACTATCTTTATCAAAGTTAACAAGTTTGGTTGAGAATTGGGATAAGATAACCACTAGGGAGGTTATATTAGCCAGTGCCACCCCAATATCCATTACATCAGAGGGAGCCCCAATGGTACCAACCATCCTGGTAGCTATCATAGTATTCAATCCAACTACTATTCCACTTAATTCACCCATGGCTCCAGTAGCACAATAGCCAATAGTTGTCCTTCCTCAATGACATACTCAAGGAAGAGAGGAGGTGAAGAAGAGGTAAATCAACCCAAGTAGAAAAGATTCAAGAGAGCTTTGTAGCATCTAGTTAGGAGTTTTAAGAAAATGAAGGAGATTATATTCAAGGACTTACCTTCTTAGGAAATTCACTTGAAAATAAGAGAGGATCAATCCTCATATGCTCAAAGGTCAAGAGATATAAGTGAAGAGGAAGAAGACTCAGGTGAAAATAGGCCCATTACTAAGGTTATGAAGAAACAATGAGCATTCATTCCTCCACAAGTGAAAACTAGGTAGAGAACTTTGAGGGAAAGACCCCAACCCTAGTAAAGGTCCCAATGGTTAGTTTGTTTGTAGAAGAGGGTCATTTAGTAGTAAAAGGTAAGGATAATTAGGAATAAATGTTGGCCTCAAGTGATCCTCTTTCTTTTGAAGATGTTGTGAAAGTTGAGGTTGAGGTGGCCACTCAAGTTCAGGCCCCTCAGGAAAAAAAAACTCATCAAACACATAAACATTTGTTTAAAATGTCATCACTCAACCAACAAGCTAGGTTTTAGCCATTTTTCACTCTCAAGTTTTACATATTTTGTTTTGGATAAGTGTATCATTCTATTTGTCTATCCCCACAATAAGAAGTGTCCAATGTTTTTTCCCCTTCAAAGCCTTTGTTTTAATCTTTTTACAAGTGTTATTTTGGTCTCTTTTGGCATTTATTTATTTCTTTCAGTGAAGTTTTCTTTGGGTTTTTTGTCCAAGTCTCAAAGGAATTATTATATACTTTTGTTCAAAATAAAAAATTTGAAGGAATTATTTTGGACTTTTTGTTTTGGATAAAAAGTCTGAAAGAATTCTCCTTTGTAACTTTTCCAAAGGAAATGTCTCTTACAACTTTTTTGAAGGAATTGTTTTAAAATTTTGTCCAAAATAATCTTTTTTATGGGTAAATTATAGATATCCAAAGGGACATTTTTAAAAAGTCCAAAGGGACACTTGCAATATTTTTGAAGGGTCTTTATTGGAAATTAGTGCACTTCCAAAAGTTTGAAGGGTCTTTTTATTGTAAAAGTGTCCTTCAAAAAAAGTTTGAAGGGACATTTTAAAAAGTTTGAAGGGACACTTGGGAAAGTATAAAGGGCATTTTAAAAAGCTTTAAAGGGTCACCTTTTAGATAATGTGCCCTAAAACTAATGTCCCAAAGGAGCATTCTTAACAAAAGTGTCCTTCAAATGTAGTCTGAAGGGTATGGACACTTGTGCAGAGTCCACAGAAGGATTGTCAAAGGGCATGTTTGAGCAGTCTAAAGGGAAGACACCTATAGAATCTAAGCGAGATGATGGTTTCAAAGAAAAGGGACACTTTCAAAGTTCGTAGAAAGGGCATGTTTGAGCAATTTAAAAGTTTGTAGAAAGATGGTTTTAGAAAGTTCATGGGTATGAAAAGTCTATAAAAGGATGGTTTCAAAGGGATAAAAGAGATGGGTCTATAGGAAAATTTTTAAAGGGATATTTATAAAAGTATGAAGGAATAGTCCTAGTAGAGTGATAGTTTCATGACCATCAACTTGAAGGTCATGACTAGCCATTGGCATTCTAGAGAGTGGGTCTTAGGTAGGTTGATGGTCCTCACTTAATCACTCATATAGTTCCAAAGGCTCACATTATTCATCTACCAAAGGCTATCAAAAGGTTCATCTCACCATTGATCAGGTCATGATCTATGTCATTTGTGATGGATAATCAAAAGGAACAAAAGACTTGGTTAAGCTAGAATGAGTTTCAAAGGATTCTGATAAATGCCATGGAGGCATACACATAAACTTTAGGTGATGCCTCTCCAAGGCCAAAAATAATGAAAGTGACTCTTCTCCACACCATTTCACACTTCAATGATCTAGTGGGAAGCTTTTAGGTATCAGGACAAATCTACAGCAAGTGGAATCTCATTTGTATAACCAATTGATGTCATTACCTAGCTCAAAAATATCTATTTTTGCTAGTGCAACCATTGGGAAAGCATCTTTGAGAGAGTAAGCTAGCTACGTAACCACTAGAGGTGACATGAATCAAACAAATGGCTTGAATGAGAATCATTTTCAAAGATGGTTACAATTGAAGATGAAGACTTCTAATAGATTGATTCCTTCTCTTGCTACCAAAGTCCCCCTCTTCTCTCTTCCTCTCTGCTATAAATACAACCCTTGGGCTAGTGGAAGAAAAAAACACACATAGTAAAGTGAAGCTCTATTGGAATGATATCCTACATTTAAACATCAATACAAGTCTTTTCTTTGAAGTTATAAGTAATTACCTAAGTGTGTAAGTGATGTATAGTGACAATAAGTGATGGTTTTCATCTTTCTATCCTTTGTCATTCATGCTTAAGCAAGAGTTTTGGGTCTAATAGGTCATGTAGAGTGCATTCAAGTGTGTTAACATTTTTCATGTGTATAACTATTCTTAGAATGTATAGGTTATCTTTCAGTTCATTTACCTTGCATCATTTCATACATCTCACCTCTATACTAAAATATTTGTGTTAGAATATTTAGAGCTGGGAAATAGTCTATGTATTTTTATGTATCATGCACTAGGGTATGGTATTAATGTGGAAGATAATCTTGGCGCATCACCATTCTTAGAACATGTTTTGTTTACGTAATTTCTAACTCTTTTCCCTTCAATCAAACTGGTTTAGATGGAGGTTATTTTTCAAAGATACATTCAAGGAGATATCCCTTTAAATCTATAGGTTCATTTCCCATATAGGTATACCCATATGATTGGAAATTTTACAACATTACCCAAATATGGAAGAGGATTGAACACTCTCTTATAGGGTGCAATATTTGGAGACACCAATTTTGGCATGCTTGGTGGGACATGTCAAGGTGAATGTTGGTCTTGACAAGCTTAGGGTTTTATAAATATCCTTAATCTAGAATTGGGTAACTCCAAAAGGTGAGAATCCATGGTTTTAGATCAAGTTTTCCACATTACACTTCATGGTCCTCACTAGGTCATCTAAGATTTTTAAACAAGCCCCTTTTAACTGAAGCTCTTCTTGAAGAACAACATGCTGAACCATTCATAATGCGTAGAGATCTTGGACAAGGAGGTTTTGGAGGACAAGAAGAAGAAGTTGAGGAAGTTGAATAGGTAGGAGACCAAGAGGAAAGAGGAGAAATGGATAGACAATAACCTTTCTTGACTTTCAATACCCAAAATCCAATTAACCTTCCTGCATATGACCCTATTCCTCTCAATGCTACTAAGAATCTCCCTAGTTTCAATGGAGAGGGTTCTATTACCCCATCTGAGCATATAAGGGACATCTCAAATTTATGTAACTTCCATAATGTCACTCGAGCCAACATATCCATTAAATTACTTGCCATGTCTCTAAGAAGTAAGGCACTTAACTGGTATAGGAACTTGGAAGGTGGTTGCATTACAAGTTGGGATGGCTTTGGGGAATTGTTGGTAAATAGATTTAAGAATAAAAGTGACCATACCTCATTGATCCATCAGTTGAACATGATAAAAAGAGGTCCTAAAAAATCCATGGGAGATTTTAATGAAATATTTCAAAGGACCTGACATAGGGTTTCACTTGTCATGAGACCTCCTCCTAGCTTTGTGTTCCCCACTTATCTCAAGGGTATTGGTACTGATGTGGCAGTGATGTTACAGTCAATGGGAGGATTCACTCTACTAGATGCATATGAGATAGCTATTGAAGCTAAGAATAACTTAATATAGGTTGGAAATCTACCTCTAAGAGTTTCCATGCCTTTGCTGTCTCACAATTTAGTTGAAGCTCCAAGCATAACACAAGTTCATAATGCCAATGTCAAGCTGAGAACCTTTCCAAAGAAGATGGATAATGTTGGGGATAAAGCTAAATATATTTGGTCATTATGAGCTCAACTCAATCAAGCTTAGTTATAGATAAGTACTTCACCTAACCATTAATACTATCCTCAACAAGGCTATAGAACCCCACCCCAATACAACTACCAAGGAAGAGGACAAGGTCAGCAAGGTTTCAATAGGTAGCCCAATGCCTATAATCCTAATCCCACTTCTTTCACAAAGGATGTTATTCCAATACATGCTAGCTTGGTCTAAGGGAAGGATCATTTAGACTAATGGGGAAAACCTCATGGTTAGTTTATGCATGATGGTGGAGAAGATAGTAGAAATTTAGTGGCACAAGAAGAAACTACTCCTTACATGACACTAGAAGAAGCAAATCCTAACCAAAGGGATATTCATGGAGAAGGTAGTAGCTAGAGTGTAGGTATGATGAAATTTCAAGTGAAGGATGATTATGTTTTAAATCAAAGCACATCAATCACATCCAACACAAGAGCCAAAAAGAGAGCTCTAAGAGATGTCTCAGGAGTACATATGACTCCAAGTGATGCCTCTCCAAGGCCACAAAGTATGAATCCTAGTGCAATACTTACTACTAGTCATGCCCCTCAACAAAGTCAGAATGCAAATAGGGTTATCAAGCCTACAATTTAGTAGGTTCAAACTACCTCAATACCTTCAAGAATGTAGTAAAAGGTGACTACTTCCCATCTAAACATTATTTATTCTTTGAAGAATACCAAGACAAGCATATCACTTTGAGAAGTCTTGCATATGCTAGGTCAAAAGGAGCTATTACAAGAATAACTTGTGAACATTTATATATCACCTCAAATGTCAAAGCACAATAGTGTAGCCCTTACCAATTCTCCAAGTCATGTCTTATATCCCTCCATTAAATCTAAAAAGCCTCCACCCTTCTACCTCACACTCATTATGGGAGACAAATTGGTGCATAATTGTATTATAGATAGTGGAGCTAGTACCATTGTCATGCCTAAGGTGGTGGCTGGTAAATTGGGGTTGAAGTATGAACCACATAGTAAAGGTGTGTTTCATCTTGATGGGACTCCAAAAAAGATAGTGAGATTGGTCATAGGTCTAAAAGTTTTCCTACATGATTTCCCAAGTTTCCCTATTTTATAAGACGTTGTGGTGGTAGACCTTCCAACCCATTTTCCTATCTTCTTGTCAAAAGACTTCACAGATAAGATATGAGGATACCTTTCTAATAATTGTTATTTTCTAGCTTTTAAAACAATATATGGAACCAAGGTTACTATAAGGACTCATCTGTTAGAAAGGTTTCATACTGAGCCATACATGAAGACTAACTCAAATCAGAATTGTCTAATTAACAAAGAAAAAGAAGGTGCCATGGATGGTGAAGCATCCTCCCCCCTTGAAAGTATTTCTGATCTTTTAATAAATAATTATAACACTAAAAAACATGGAATTGATCCATATACTTTCATAGAAGAAACTGATTTAGGAGTTTATTATATACACAAAAAAGATGTTTCAATCCCTTCACTCACTAATGAAGACCATGAACTTGATGGGATATGGGAAATGTTTTTTGGTAGCTCAAGAAGAAAAGTAGGTGTAAGATATAACATTATGTTATTTTATACATAAAATAATCAATACTACTCCTCATATATATTTCACTTCAGCTGCACCTGTAATGTGGCAGAATATGAAGGCCTAGTTCATGGCCTCCAATGGGCAAAGAAGAGAGGGATTAAGAATTTGAAAGTTTATGGGGATAGTGAATTGGTAATCCATCAAGTGAGAAATCAAGTTTTAGATAATAATCCCTTGATTAAATAATAAAATAATAGGGTTTGGGACCTACTTGAAGACTTTGATGCCTTCAACATATAGCCCATACCAAAGGGTTCAAATAAACATGCTGATAGATTGGCTGCCATAAGAGCACAGTTTGACCCAGTTGCTGATGTAGGAAAAGAGAAAGATTAGTCTCATATCAAAGTCATTTTGAGACCTTATATTATAGATAATTAAGTGTCATATTAGGTGTTTGAAAGTGATGAACACATTACATACTTCTTATAAAATGAGGTAGGTTTCTCCTCAAGGAACCAAAAGAGACTGCATGATCAATATGAAGAACAAGTTATTCATCTAAAGACAAACAAGATACCTAAGGGGATGATTAATTTGGAGAGTGTTTTCAATGATGATGATCATAAGAAGAAATAAAGAGTGAGCATGTCAACAAAAGAAGAGAACTATGAGAGACTCATGATTTACAATAAAAAGCTCCTAAAAATTGGTAAGGTATGTTCTTTGTTTGAGAGGTAGGCCTTTATTGAATTATGCAAAGAGTTCCATGACATATTTACTTGGAAATATAAATATATTAAAGGGTTTGATCTAATTCTAGCTCATCACACCATTGAGTTAGACCTTGAAGCTAAACTAGTTAGGCAAAATCAAAGACCTATCAATCCCAAGATAGAGGAACTCATGAAGTAAGAGCTAACCAAGTTGATTGAGTCTAGGATTATCTTTCCTATAAAACACTCAATTTGGGTGGCTAATCTTATACCTATCTAAAAGAAGAGTGGAGAGATCATAATTTATGTGTATTTTTGAGATCTTAATAAAATATTTCTCAAGGATCATTATCCACTACCTTCCATGGAATAAATTCTGCAAGTTGTTTCAGGTTCTCAATGCTTCTCACTTCTTGATGGTTATTTAGGTTACAATCAAATACTAGTGAATTAAGAGGATCAATTCAAGATAGCCTTCACTACAAAATGGGGAACTTTTTCCTATAATAAAATTCCATTTGGTCTATCCAATTCTAGAGCTATATTTCAAAGGGTAATGGACATGGATTTTAAAGGTTTGATCAATAAGTTTTTGCTTGTGTATCTTGATGATATAACAATTTTTTAAAAGGGTGATACTGATCATATGAACCATCTAAGGTAGGTGTTTCAGAAATATAGGGAGTATGGAATATCCCTTAATCCAAAAAACTGCATCTTTGCTATCCATAAAGGTAAGCTATTGGGTCATATTGTCTTGAAATAAGGCTTATCTATTGACGCCAAGAGGATTAAGGCTATTTTAGGCTTGTATTTGCCTCAACACAAGAAAGGAATACAAATATTCTTGGGGAAAATAAACTTTGTAAGAAGGTTTATTCCATGATTTACAATTATGTTAAAGCCTATCACAACCATGCTCAAGAAGATCCAAGATTTTATTTAGATAAAGGAAGGTAATAGTAGTTTTGAGGCAATCAAGCAAGCACTTTTAGAATATCCTACTCTCTTGAACCCAAAATTTTCCAAATATTTCATACTCTATACCTTTGTTAACCTTGATACAATCTCAGCTATGCTTATGCAAAAGAACGATGAAGAGGTAGAACAACCAATTGTATTCTTCAACCAAGGATTGGAAGATTATGAGGTCAGATATAGATTTGTTGAGAAGAAATCTATAATAGTGATAAGAGGATTGAATAAATTAAAACACAAGGTTTCAAACAACCAGATACATGTCATGGTCTCTCATCTTAGCACCAAGGAGTTTCTCCTAATCAAAGACCGTAATGAAAAGAGAGCCTGGTGGATTACAAAGGTGATAAAGTATGATGTGGATATTAAGGTTAAAAACTTGGTAAGAGGAAAATGGTTATGTGAGCATTTAGCTTCAGATTTCCAAGAGACAAATGAGTAAGTATTGATCAACTAGGTTCAACCCCAACTAGATGATCACGTGCAGGTTCAAAGTTGGACATAAGACATCATTAGTTTTCTTCAAAATGGTGGGTGTCCCAATGGATTGAACAAGTCTCAAAGGAGATATTTTATATTGTAGACCATTCCCTACTATCTTGTAGATGATGTTTTCTTTAGAAATATGTGAATGGTGTGTTGTTAAGGTGTGTTAATAGTGATCAATTTAATATGATACTAGAAAAGTTTCACAATGGTGTAAATGGAGGTCATTTATCTCTTAGGACAAATATTGTAAAGATAATGAGGGATGGTTACTATTGGCCTAGTATTTTTAAGGACTATTACCATTAGGCTAAGATGTGTCCTCAATGTGCCTTCTTTGTAGGTAAACAAAAACTTACAACCATTCCATTGAATCCTATCTAAGTAGACCAGTCTTTCATACAATGGGGTCTTGATTTCATTGGTGTGATCAACCCTCCATTAAGTTCTAGACACAAATGGATATTGACTGATATAGACTACTTCAAAAGGTGGGTAGAGGCTATTGCTTTGAAAGAGGTACGTGAAAACACAATCTTAGAGTTCTATGAGAGCATTATAACAAGATTTTGGGTTCCCCATGTTATCATTTTTGATAATGCACTTGCTTTCATAAGTGCTAAAACTTTTGATTGGGAAAATAGGAATGGAGTTTACTTGAGTACCTCATCCAACTATTACCCCCAAGGTAGTGGATTGGCTGAGTCTACTAACAATAATCTCATCAAGATCATCAAGAGGACATTAGAGAATAATCAAAGAGTATGGCATAACAAGTTGAAGACAACCTTATGGGCTAACGTGATTACTCCTAAGAGATCAATTGGTAATTCTCCCTTTGTACTTGTTTATGGGAGAGAGGCTAGGTTATCCATATCTCAAGAGCTCCCTACTCTAGAACTTGCATAGTAGCTATAACTACTTGAGAATACTTTAATGGAAGTTAGATTGATAGAACTAATGCAGATGCAAGAAACAAGAGAGAATGTACACAAGAGCATGGAACACCACCAAGTACTCATGAAGAAGTCTTTTGATAAAAGAACAAGTGCAAGAGTGTTCAAGGAAGGTGACTTGGTCCTAAAATGGGATGAAGATAGTGCAAAACTAGGTAGATGTACAAATTTTGACACTTTATGGAGTGGCCCTTACATCACTAGTAGGTGCAAGAAAATCAACTCTTTTCAGTTGACTAAGATGAATGGAGAATTATTACCTATCCTTGTGAATGGGATACATCTAAAGTTTTACTATTAGTCCTTGCAAATCTATTTCATAAATAGTAGTTTTGGTGTGTGTTTCCTTCCATTTGTTTGGTGTGTGTCTCTACCTTGTGTGTGTGAATCAATCCAGCTTGTGTTTTTTGAGCCAAGGGTCTATTAGAGTCATTTTTGGGTGCTTATATATGTGAATCCATACCCCATGGAAGGATTTAAGTAACTAGTCTTAGGCATAGTAGGCATGCCTCCCCTTGGAATCACCAAGAATGTTAGCCATTTTCACTCTTAGGTTTTACATCTTTTGTTTTAGCTAAGTGCAACATTCTATTTGTTTATCTCCATAACAAGAAACATCCAATGTTTTTTTCCCTTCAAAACCTTTGGTTCAATATTTTTGCAAGTGTTGTTTTGGTCTCTTTTCTCATTTGTTTATTTATTTCGGTATAGTTTTATTTGGGATTTTTGTCCAAGTATTAAAGGAATTCTTTCAAAATTTTGTCTAAAAAAAAATTCAGAAGGAATTGTTTCAGACAAAAAGTTTGAAAGAATTCTCCTTTGAAACTTTTCTGAAGGAAATGTCTCTTACAACTTTTCTGAAGGAAATGTCTCTTGCAACTTTTCTAAAGGAATTGTTTCAGACTTTTATCTAAAATAATGTTTCCAAAGGGTACATTACAGATATCTAAATGGACATTTTTAGAAAGTCTGAAGGGACACTTGTAAGATTTTCAAAGGGTCTTTCTTAGAAATTGGTCCACTTCCAAAAGTCCAAAGGGTCTTTTTGTTGTAAAAGTGTCCTTTAGAAAAAGTCCAAAGGGTCATTTTCAAAATTACAAAGCAACACTTTGGAAAAGTTTGAAGGGCCTTTTCAAAAGATTTGAAGGGTCACCTTTTAGACAAAGTGCCCTAAAACCAAGGTCCTGAAGGAGCATTCTCAACAAAAGTATCCTTTGGAAGTAGTTTGAAGGGTATAAACACTTATGCAAAGTCTGTAGAAGGATTGTCAAAGGGCATGTTTGAGAAGTCATAAGGGAGGAAACATACAGATTCCATAGAGAGATGATGGTTTCAAAGAAAAGTGACACCTACAAAGTCTATAGAAAGGGCATATTTTAGAAATCCAAAAATTCTATAGAAAGATGGTTTCAAAAAGTCTGTGGGTACGAAAAGTCTATAAAAGGATGGTTTTGAAGGGAGAAAAGAGAAGGGTCCATGGGAAAAAGTTTGAAGGGATATTTCTAAAAGTCCAAAGGAATAGTCCCAATAGAGTGATAGTTGCACAACCATCAACTTTGGGGTCATGGACTAGCCATTAGAATTCTAGATAGCGGGTCCCAGGTAGGTTGATGGTACTCACTTAATCACTCATATAAATGCAAGGGATCATATTCTTAATCTAACAAATCCCATCAGAAGGTTCATCTCATCATTGATCAAGCCATGATCCACATCATTTGTGATAGCTAATTAAAAGGAGCAAAAGACTTGGTTGAGCTAGAATGAGTTTCAAAGTATTTTGATAAATGCCATGGAGGCATACATGTAGACTTCAAACAACACCTCTCCTAGACCAAATAGAATGAAAGTGACTCTTTTCCATGCCATTACACTCTTCAGTGAGCCAATGGGAAGATTTTAGGCATTAGGACAAATCTGTAGCAAGTAGACTCTCATTGACATAACTGATTGATGCCATTGCCCAACTTGAAAATATCTATTTTTGCTAGTACAACCATTGGGAAAGCATCTTTGAGAGAACAAGCTAGTTGTGTATCCACTAGAGGTGACATGGATCAATTAAATGGCCTAAATGAGCATCATTTGTAATGATGGTTATAGCTAAAGATGAAGACTTATAATAGATTGATTCCTTTTCTTGGCACCAAAGGCCTCCTCCTCTATCTTCTTCTCTGCTATAAATACAACTCTTGGGCTAGTTTAAGAAATAAACACACATAGTATGGTGAAGCCCTAATGGAATATATCCTACCTTTAAGCATTAGTACAAGTCTTTTCTTTAAAGTTATGAGTAATTGCCTAAGTGTGTAAGTGATTTATAGTGACAATAAGTGATGGTTTTCATCCTTCTATCCTTTGTCATTCATTTCTGAGAAAGGGTTTTGGGTCTAATAGGTCATGTAAAGTGTGTCCAAGTGTGTTAAATTTTTGCATGTGTATAACTATTCTTGGAATGTATAGGTTGTCTTTTAGTTCATTTATCTTGCATCATTTCATACATCTTGCCTCCATACTAAAATATTTGTGTCAAAATCTTTAGAGCTAAGAAATAGTCTATGTATTTTGTTGTATTATGCACTGGGGTATGGTATTCATATGGAAGATAATCTTGGTGAATCACCATTATTAGAACATGTTTTCTTTATGCAATTTATAACTCTTTCCCCTTCAATCAAATTGGTTTAGATAGAGGTTTTGCATAGACACATTCAAGGAGATATCCCTTTAAATCTAAAGGTTCATTTCCCCTATAGTTATACCCACATGTCTGGAAATGTTCCAACATTGCCCAAATCTAGAAGAGGATTAAACACTCTCTTTTAAGGTGCAAGATTTAGAGACAACACTAAGATAATCAAGGTGAAGTGAGGGATAGGATAAAGTTGAATAAATTAATAAATTTGATGAGAAAGTTGACGTGGAACCAAAGTAGAACATTCAAGTCACCATTGATCCTAAAGTGGTGGTTAAATAAAAAGGCCCACAAGCAACTCTAGAAGTATCACTAGTTGTCCCTTCCCCTCCAAAGGTGTCAAGTTCAACATCAGAGAAGAAAGAAAGTATAGAAGAAGGTGGGGGAGAAAACCTACAAATGGGTAACCCCACCCATATAGAGATAAATAAGAAATTGGACCAATCTAATAAAGTTGTTAAGGAGGGTACTTTAGGTAGTGTTGCCTCAATTAAAGTAACTTAAGGGATCTTTACTTACATCAAAGTTCATGATATAGTCTATAATAAAGGTTTAGATGCCATGATTAGTGGAGAGTTTCCTGAAGGCAACAAGGAAGCTACCATAGCCTCATCTCTACCTAAATCTTAGGTGAATAAAGAAGGTGAAGCAGTTTTAGAACGGTCTTGTTAGTCCATAGTATAAGGGAGATCCATTGAGAAATTTCTTAAGGAGTCTCACTAATTTGGGCTAGATTTTAAAGTATTAGAGAAATTAGAGCCAAACCTTGAAGGAAGACCTAGAGAAAACAAAGAAGGTGGCAAGGAGTTAGAAAGTGACAAAGAAATTGAACAGTTTATGTTGAGTCTACAGCCCATTCGTGTGGCACTTCCTACACTAGGTACTCTGATGACACCACATTCCACTATCTCAAGACCTCTATCAATGTCTACTACATCAATGGGATTTCAAACTAGACCCCTTCTCTGGGTCAAGGAATAGGTCAAACAAAAGAAGGACATCATGAGAAAAATTGGGGAAATTGATGTAGTAAAGATCACATAGGTGTATAAGGCCAAACCCCCTATAAGACCAAAACACACTCCAAAACCACATTCACTAGTATGGGAGAAAGAAATGTGAAGATAGCCATCCCCCCATAAGGTTCTTTAAATAAAGATGCTCCCCTTGAAAGTTACACTATTTACATCTACAATCTAGGGCAACCATCAAGAAATGAGCTAAAGGATAACTCATAGGTTTTAGTAAACATGGTGGCTCATCAATGGAAATTGACAAAGCCACCATGGAGGAATTAAAGGCATAAAATTAGGCTATGATCTAGTACTTGTAAAAGTTACTAAGAGAACTTAAGGTAGTAACTCCAACTGCCAGTATTGCTCTAGATTGCCCTCTTTCTCATTAACATCATTTGATTTTTGCCAAATTGATGACTTAAAATCTAGGGGAGGGAAATAAATAAATGTCAAGAGGATTTATAGACCAAGGCTGAAGAAGTAATCCACTTAGCATTGAAATGCTTGAAAAATATAGTGGATAATAAGAGGGATTGTGATGCCCAAATGTTTATTTATGAGGTGGGAATTAAAAAGTGGGAAGGATTTCAATAAAAAATGGACGAGATTTGAAAAATTGGCAAAAGACTTTGATAGTAAAAAATATCATTGCTCCCAATGATCATAAGAATCCCAGAGAATGTCAACTAGACATCGAACATCAATTGGCAATGCTCAAAGATGGTGTCTTCAGCTTGAAAGGAGAAGAGTAGTCCCTCAAGACTATAATAAAATAGATATATTGGGTGAATATTTTGTCACCAGCTAACTGATGAGCAAAATAGGTCTCTTCAACCAAAGCATAGGGAGATTGGTTAGCCATATGTGTAGGTTTACTACATCAAAAGGGGACAAATCTCTCCTCTCATCAAGGGGAGGTTCCCTATAAATATGTAGGAGCTATATACTATATATATATGCAAACAATAACACTCAGGGGTAGGATAAACCATCCATATCTCTTTTTTTAGAGATGATGTTAACAAATAGAGGAGAAAATCCTAGTGAAAATGCTGAAGGCACTTCTCTTCTTTTAGAAGTGATCTTGCAGGAAACAACAGGAGTTCTTTTAGATAGTGACAAGTAGCTGGTAACCAAAGGTGTAGTAACTAGCATACTGATATGTAACACAAAGTCTCTACCTCAACTACCCAAGAGTGAGATACGAAGGACAATGAGGGCACAAAGTCATCCCAAGGTCCTTTACACAGAAATAGAATATGAAGGATAATGAGGGCACAAAGTCATCCCAAGATCCTTTACACAGGAATAAAAAGAAAACACACTAAAGGCAATTATGGGGGCACAAAGTATCTCCGCAGTTGGCTTCAGGACACATTTCTAATTATTTTCACTAATTCCACTTATTTAATTAAATGGACAAAAAATGTATTAAGGAAACAAACATAAGAATAATTTCCCCAACAACCAAGCTATTCCAGCATAAAGTCTTAAAAGTCACTTGTTTTCTTATTCAAATAATGAAATATGATCAACAATCTGAGCTCAAAGTCTCAGTAATGTCTTTCAATATGGGCAAAGTTTTTTATTTCTGATAATAGAGAGAGATCTCCTTAAACAATAAGAGAGAGTCTAATATATAGTGCTCAAATAAAGACTTGGGTGCTTTGTTTCACAAAAATGGCCTATGATGCATTCAATGCCTTCAATGCATTTTAAATTATGTCCATGGGGTATGCTATAATTGGGCATCAGTCTTAAATATGGGCCACCTGATGTGTTTCCTAATGTGTGCACATCTATTCATTTGCTTTACTCAATGCAAAAAAATAGGCTGCGCCATTGAATATTTGTGCTCTCCGATGTCCACTTGGTGGACTGCTTCACCTTCTAGAAACATATCCCATGCATAGATATTTCTCATCTTTATCCAATGTTCCCCTTTTCCTTGCTATATTTCATCTTTTTCTATGTGATCTGAGCTCTCAGGCTATCTCTTTGGCCGGTCACTAAATTTGTTCACAGGGTCTATGCCGTATTTAAATTTTAACAGATATCCCATCACCTTAAATTTGACATCCATGGGGATGTCATTGGTCACTACTTTGTTTGAACCATATTGAACTTGTGAACATTGATCACTTCCCTATTCAATCGCTTCTTTGAACCTACCTTTAGAATCATCCATTGCTACTTATTTCTTTGCTTGAGGCTATCTTTGTATTGGGAATGCTCTGCCTTTGACATCTTTCACAGTCCGTTGCTTTGAAACTTTATCAACTTACAGAAAATGGGACCCACAATACTTCTTGCCTGAGAAGCTTCAAAAGGGGAACATGGATGCAGACACTTGTCATGCTCCACTGAGTTAAAATGGGACACATAGTGTGTTCCACTTAACTTATAAAAGCCTTAGATACCTTTTGAGAGTCCTACAAAAGATGACACATGGCAGATTCTACTAAGCTTTTAGAAACACTATAGAAACATTTGGGATTCATTTGGATTCACACGGATGATGACACTTGGCATGCTCTACTTACTTTACCAACTCACCTGAGGCCCACCACAGTCCTTACTCAATAAAAGGAAGAAGCTGTGGATGTTGACACTTGGCGAGTTTTGCTGAGTTTTACCAGGGACACGTGGTAGGTCTACTGCATTTAGAAAAATATATAAAAATCTTCCATAGTTGCCACTTGGTAGCTTCCATGGACTTCTGAGAGAAGCTTATTGAAAGAAGCTTTAAAACTTATAAGAATCTTGAAACACAGATGCAGACACTTGGTGGCTTCCACCAAGCTTTAATGGGACACGTGGTAACTTTCACTACTTTTGCTCACTGCCCTCTACAAGGGTATTTTGCCTTTTAGGCTTTAGGGTAATCCTTTGAACCTTTCACATTGAACCTTTAAACATTTGAACCGTTGATGTTGAACCTTTGAACCATTGATGTTGAACCTTTGAAAAATGCTTAAGTGTTGAGAGCTTGTTTCTTTCTAGTAGAGTTCATAGATTTGAATCTGTAGAGTTCGTAGAAATGAGTTCATAGAACTGGTAGACTCTGTAGAAATGAGTCCATAGAACTTAGCCTGTAGAGTCCATAGTTTCAAGCCTACAGAGTCTATAGATTCAAGCCTACAAAGTCCGTAGAAATCTAAAAAATCTTAAATAATGAAAAATTTGAATAATCAAAACAATTTTTGAAAAGGGAAGAGAGGATTTTGGTTTGTTGAACCAAAATAGTTCATATGTTGTCCCAAAAATGAGCTGACATTTTTAGGGACAATAGCTGGCTCCAGTTGGGGAATTTCCTTTACTTGAAAACTTAGAATCGCTGAGGGGAGTAGAAAATAGAATCTCTAGTGCCTTGAAATATGCCATTGGGCTATGGAGTCATGCTACCCAAGAAGAAAGGCTCCAAAAAAAATGAAAATGAACAACACAAAGTAGAAATAAAGACTATACAAATATACATATGTACAAGTGAACTTATCTGATACTTCAAGAATTGAAGTGCTTTAGATGCTTCCCATTGTGAGGTAGAGAAAAGAGCGTGCCATCTTGATACTTTAGTAGGAATCTATTTTCACCATTGAGTTGATGGATAATAAATGGGCCCCTCCAAAGGGAGTCAAATTTACCATGCATCCCCTTTGGTTCTCTCCTTTTATCCCATAATAGGACTTGATTTCTAACCTAGAAATCATGGTTTTTTGCCTTCTAGTCGAAGAGCTTCTTCACCAAACTTTGATGGGTAGCAATTTAGTCCACCACCATAGTTATATGCTCATATAGCTCAGTCAGGTACATGATCCTCTTATCAATGGATCCTTCATATGTCTGATCTTCAATTGCCTTAGCCAATTTTAATGCTAGCAATTCCAGGGTGATTGGTATCTCAGCATTGAGTCCATAAAGAAGTTGGAAAGGAGACATACCAATTGCCCTTTTTGGTGTAATTCTATCTGCCCACAAAGCATCAACCAATGCTTTATGCCATGTCCTTTGGTTGTCATTTACTAGCTTCTTGATGATAGTCATCAGGTTCTTATTACTTGATTCAGCTTGTCCATTCCCTTTTGGAAAGTAATCAGAAGAGTGGGAGAGGGTGATCTCTTAGTAAAAATGGAACTGAGTAATCTCCTAGGAAGTGAAATAAGCTACGTTGTTTGTAATAATCTTGGTTAGGACCCCAAACCTAGAAATGATATTCTCCTTGAGGAAATTGCACACTACTTCTGAAGTAGCATGCTTGGTTGGGATAACTTCCACCCACTTGGTGAAGTAGTCTGTGGCTGTAAGGACATAATCATGTCCAACACTTGAATACGAGTTTATATCACCAATTAAATCAATTCCCCATTGCTGAAATAACTCTTCTATCATCACTAGCTTGAGAGGCAGGGCAATTAACTTAGGTCTTCCAACAAATTGCTGGCATAGTTCACATTTCCTTACCCACTTGTATGCATCTTGAAAAAGAGTAGGCTAGTAATACCTGGCTCGCAGAATCTTGTGGGTAGTTACAAGAGCAAAAAATGTCCTCCATAAGCCAAATTATGGAAGGACTTCAAAATTTGGTTCTGTTGTTCCTTGTCCATGTAGTGAAGGAACACTCCATCAAGGCTCCCCTTGTATAGGCCATTATCCCAGAGGACGAAATTGGCAGCTTTCAACTTGATAGTCCTCCTTTCTTTATAAGATAGGTGAGTAAGACACTCACCATAAGTAAGGAAATGAGAAATATCTGAATACCACTCATTCATGGTAGAGACAAAGAGGACTGTTGGCATGTCTTCTTCTGATTCTTCATGCTCTATTTGTTTTAGCTTATTATCAGCAATCAATTGGCATAGGCCTTTTCCATGAAATAGCTTTGTTGGTTTGATGACTAGATCAAACTCCTAGATTTTTGTAATCTAATTGCCTCTTTTCATCCCAAAATCTTGCTGAGTTAATATGGATTTGACTGTGGTGTCAGGAACTAAGGTAGTAGTGTGTGAATTCAGGATGTAGAAGTGGAAATGCTTTACTACCTCACCACCACATAAGCATGCTTCTCTATGTTTGAGTACTTGAACTCATGAGATTTGAGAGGGTATCTCAAGAAAGAAATGAGAGATTCCATACCTTCTTTATTCTATTGAATCAGAATTGCTGAAAGTGTGTGTTCAGAAGCATAACTATATATGGTGAACTCTTTAGTGTAATCTAGATATATCAGAGTTGGGGCATGGACTACAACTGTCTTGATGTCTTGAAATGCTGACTTGCCTTCATTAGTCTAGCTAAAAGTTGCCTTTCCCTTCATCATGTCCACAATGTGGTGAGTCTTCTCGGCAAACTCAGGAATGAATCTTCATAAAAAATTCACCTTTTTGAAGAAAGAATGAACTACAGCTTTCTTGTGGGTAGAGTAAGCTCTTGGATGGATTTGACTCTCTCTAAGTCAATCTTTATGCCTTCTTAGGATATAATGTGTTTGAGAAGTTTACCTTCTGTTACTCCAAAAATATACTTCTTGGGGTTTAGAGAAATGCCATTCTGGCAACATCGTTATAGCACTTGTTACAAATGGTGCACATGATTAGGATGATGCTTGGAAAAGACTGTTAAATCATCAAGGTATACCATAATGAACTTACCCATTTCATCTTTGAAAGCAAGGTCCATTGCTTTCTATAAAGTGGCACCAACATTTATCAAACCAAATGGCAATCTTCAATATGCAAAGGTGCCCCAAGGTGTGGTGAAGGTAGTCTTATGTTGGTCTGCTTCACTAACTTCCACTTGATTGTACCCTGAGAAGCTGTCTAGCATTGATAACATCTCTAAACCAGTCACTGTTTGAAGGACTTGATCCATGATGGGTAGAGGGTAATTTTCCTTTAGGGAGGATTGATTCAAATTCCTAAAATCCAAACAGAGGTGAATTTAAGCATTCTTTTTTCTTATAGGAACTATGTTGGCAATCCATGTGGAATGATGAATTGGGAAAATTATTCTAGCGTTTAGCATTTTCTATATCTCAAATAGAATAATACCTGATATATTTGGATTATACTACCAAGATTTTTGCTTGTAAGGCACCGAATCATCCTTGAGAGGAATTTCATGGTGAATTTCCTCAGGCCTGAGCAACTTCAGATCATCATAAGAGTATGCCAAAACATCCATGTAATGGTGAAGTAGGTCAATAAATTAGAGTTTCTCCTCTAGAGTGCATCACTTTCCAATGTTCACCATCTTGGGATTTTCCTTGGTACTCAAATTTATTTGATCAAACCCCTGGGAGGAGCTTGAAACCATTTGTTACTATTTGATTAACCTGTCATGCTTGTCAAACAGTTTCTCAAGAGAAACCAGTCCTTTAGGAATTTTATTCCCTTTTAGCTACAGGAATTATTCACCTGCATTGGAATTCATTTTAGGAGCTGATTTGAGTTTTTGGAGCTTACTACCTTCGAAGTGAAGCTATTCAAAGCTATCTTTTTGTTCCAGAAAAGTGATGATTTGGTTGTTGCCATTGAACACTTACCAATGATTAGAATTATTGGGCACACTTAGTCAAAAAACCAATTCAATAGTGTACCTATTTCCTTTGAAGTCTAGATAAGGAACTAAGAGAGTTGTTGAAACAACCAGTGCATCAGCTTGGTCATTAAATTCCCTGGGTATGGCAGAGACGCTGAAAGCATCAAAAATTTCAATTTGATCCTAGACTAGATTGTGGTAGTGGCGTAGTCTCTTGTTTTTGGTTTGATATAGGTTCCTTAACTGATAAACCACCAGTTTAACATATCCTTTAGCATGAAAGAGTTTGATGCCTTTATCTTGAGTAGCCTTCAATCCAAGCAATAGAGATTCATACTCAGTTGTGTTGTTGGTGTTGCTAAACTGCAACTTGTATGAAGAAGGAAAAATATCTCTTTAAGGAGATAACAACACAATCCCAGCCCCTAAGCCAATAGAAGAATTGATGCCATCAAATTCTAGGATCCAAACATCATCAAAAATTGATCTTCTATTAGATTTTCCTTCATTAAAGAGGGAAGATCCTTTTTCATTTGTACTACACCCTACCAATTATTCTAATGTCTCATTTGAGTCGATTCCTAGATTTCCACCTACAGGATTTTCATCTACTAAAACATGAATATCTTCTGTGGTTAAGAAATAATTACCCATGCCTAAAGATTCAAATAGAATTTGAGCTTCAGGGGCTGATGTCTGAGTGACAACATATTTTGATTCCTTTTCAGGAAACAACCTCTGCATGATGCCTTTGATAGGAATCGTCACTTCAGACAGGTCCATGCTCAATTCTCCACCAACATCATTACAAAAATTTCATCCCAGAAGAATGCCATATGAGGATAGAACATCAACCACCAGGACTATCATCTTGATTCTTTTGTCTGAGAATGCTAAAAATTCAAATTGGGCATCCTTGATTTGTCCCAACAGAGGTACTTGTTTGTTATCCATGGAGAAACATCTCCCAAAGGTTTTGGTCAACATGAGTCCAAGAGATTCTTCCCCCTTGGTAGGCATGACATTGTCAAATTCACTTGAGTATATGATGCAATTGCTTAGTATGTGACCATTTATCAATAGGGAAACATAAAAAGGCTCTATTTTCCCAAGTGTAGCTGGAAGAGTAATGACAAGATTGTTTGGGATGGACATGTTCCTTGGGGGATCATGAGTTACCTTTTTAAAATCTTATCCTATAGGGATGGCTTTATTATTCATACACTAAACTAACCTATCCAACTACTTGGGATTGGATTGCAAGAATTCAAATTCAGACATTTGAATTTTGGTCTTATTGACATGGTCGATTATGTCAAATAACTAAAATGGAATAGGAACAGAGGAAGGGAGTTCATCTTTCTAGTTTTTAGGAGGGGTGGTACTAGTCTGTGGAATTGAAGTTGAAGATGGAGGAATGCTTGATGTACTTACCTTTTTATTACTCATTGGGTCCTTTGGCTAGAAAGGCAGGGAAGTTCCTCATTTGGCAATTGAAATTGTAGGCTAAGAAATTTCCCCTATTTTTCCTTTATCAACTTGATGGGATAATTGGTTCTGGGACCAGGTGAATACAACATGTGATCCATCAATTGCTTCACCTTTACCTCTAGCTTCATCTTGGTAATTTAGGAAACCAATGTTGGAGTCGCCAACTAATTCATCTTGGCCTTCTACAGGGAGATCATTTTCATTGTCTTGGTTCAATTCAGGATGGAAAGATAAATTAAATTTTGTTTCAAGATATCCAACTACTGAATTGGTTGGGGGTGCTTTAATGTCAAGTTTCCCCTATGGGGGAGGGAGATGATTTGGCTATCCTTGATTCTTGGTAGCATTGCCTTGGTATGACTGATTGAGGAATGTCCTCTTTGGCATATCTCTATATGAAGGAGTTAAAGATATCCCTTACACCATTTACTTCTTGAGAGCTATAAACTCATTTTCCAACTTCTGCACTACTAGATTAGTGGTACCTGTAGATGAGTATTCAAAAGATGAAGAAGATTTACCTCTATTAGGATCTCTCCTTATCTTTCCTACCAAGATAAGGTCATATTTCACCTCAGTGGACAAATCCTGAGTAGAAACAAGGTTTATGTGGCTAGCACATCTCAATAGAAAACTCACTTGAGGCAGTTGTGAGTTGATGAAGAAGCACTTAAGGTTCTTAGGTGTTGGCTAAGTAATGATAGGAATTTTATTCCTGAGCTTGTCAAACTTAGCAATGAAATCCCTCATAATCTCATGAGGTTCATTATTCATCTATGTGAGATGGGCCAACAAATCATGTGCATCTTTTGTAGGTTTGAACTTGGCTTCAAATTTAGCTTTAAGAGTATCCCAGTTAGTCACTGAGCTAGCTTGCAGATGGTAGGACCAGTCTGTAGCAGCACCTTGTAGTGTTTCCATGAAAAGCCTAACTACCACATCCTTAAATTCCACTCTTATTACACCATAGGCTATGATAAAAGTTGTAATGTGTTCATCAGGGTGAACTCTCCCATCCCTAAAAAATTTGGGGAAATTCTTTCTTGAGCTGCATGGAAGTTCATGCAGGGGTGGAGTCAAATTGAGTGGGCCAAAATAGCTACCCCAAGGGCCTTGAACTGCCATTATATGACTATGGATAGGTGGAATAATAAATCTCAGAGGGGTAAGTATTGACAAAAATTTATTAATAGTGGAAATGGAGGCTTTGCCCGGTAATGGAGACTTGACTTTAGTAGGAGGAAAGCTCTTGGTTCATTAAAGGTGAGATGGTGAAGGAAACATATTAAAATTAATTTGCTATACCAACTTGAATACAGGGTCAACAATACCTTTATCTCTTTAGATTCATGTATACCATGGATCTACCAAAGTGTAAAAATAAAAATGGAAAAGAACTGGCACTACTTCAGCTTGAAGCTTGAGGCTTCAAACTGTGCATTCTTCCCCAACGGAGTTGCCAAAAACTGTTGGGTGAATATTTTGTCACTAGCTAACTGATGAGAAAAATAGGTCTCTTCAACCACATCATAGGGAGATTGGTTAGTCAGATGTGTAGGTTTACTACATCAAAAGGCGACAAATCTCTCCTCTCATCAAGGGGAGGTTCCCTATAAATATGCAGGAGCTATATACTATATATAAGCAGAAAATAACACTCAAGGGTAGGATAAACCATCCATCTCTCTTTTTTTAGAGATGATGTTAATAAATAGAGGAGAAAATCTTGGTGAAAATGCTAAAGGCACTTCTCTTCTTTCAAAAGTGATCTTGCAAAAAACAACAAGAGTTCTTTTAGATAGTGACAAGTAGCTGTTAACCAAAGGTGTAGTAACCAACAGACTGAGATGTAGCATAAAGTCTCCACCTCCACTATCCAAGATTGAGATACAAAGGATAATGATGGCACAAAATCATCCCAAGGTCCTTTACATAGAAACATAATACGAAGGATAATGAGGGCACAAAGTCATCCCAAGATCCTTTACACATGAATAGAAAGAAAACACACTAAAGGATATTATAGGGGCACAAAGTCTCTCCACAGTTGGCTTCAGGACACCTTTCTGATTATTTTCACTAATTTTACTTATTCAATTAAATGGAATAAAAATGTATTAAGTAAATAGACATAAGAACAATTTCCCCAACAACCAAGCTATTTTAGCACAAAGTCTGAAAAGTCACTTGTTTTCTTATTCAAATAATGAAATATGATCAACAATCCAAGCTCAAAGTCTTAGTAATGTCTTTCAATTTAGGTAGAGTTTTTTGTTTCTGATAATAGAGAGAGATCTCCTTAAACAATAAGAGAGAGTCCAATATATAGTGCTCCAAGAAAGACTTGGGTGTTTTGTTTCACAAAAATGGCCTATGATGCATTCAATACCTTTAATGCATTTTAAATTCTGTCCATGGGGTATGCTAGAATCGGGTGTCAATATTAAGTATGGGCTACCTAATGTGTTTCTTGATGTGTGCACAACTGTTCATTCACTTTACTTAATGTAGAAAAATAGGCCGCACCATTGAATATTTGCACTCTCCAATGTCCACCTAGTGGACTGCTTCACTTTCTAGAAACATATCCCATGCACAGATATTTTTTATCTTTCTCCAGTGTTCCCCCTTTCCTTGCTATATTTCATCCTTTTCTATGTGATCTAAGCTCTTAGGCTCTCTTTGGCTGGTCTCTAAATTTGTTCAAAGGGTCTATGCCGTATTTAAATTTTAACGGATATCCCATCACCTTAAATTTGACATCCACAGGGACGTCATTAGTCACTACTTTGTTTGAACCATATTGAACTTGTGAACGTTCATCGCTTCCCTATTCAATCACTTCTTTTATCCTACCTTTGGAATCATCCATTGCTGATTCTTTCTTTGCTTGAGGCTATCTTTGTATTGGGAATACTCCACCTTTGACATCTGTCATAGTCCACTACTTTGAAACTTTATCAACTTACAGAAAATGGGACCCACAATACTTTTTGCCCAAGCAACTTCAAAAGGGGAATGCAGATGCAGACACTTGTCACGCTCCACTAAGTTAAAATGAGACACGTGGCATGTTCCACTTAACTTATAGAAGCTTTAGATACCTTTTGAGAGTCTTGCAGAAGATGACATGTGGCGGCTTCCACTGAACTTTTAGAAACACTATAGAAACATTTGGGACTCATTTGGATTCATGTAGATGATGACACTTGGCATGCTCCACTTGCTTTAGCAACTCACTCGAGGCCCACCATAGTCCTTTCTTAATAAAAGGAAGAAGTTACAAATGTTGACACTTGGTGGGTTCCACCGAGTTTTAGCAGGGACACATGGCATGTTCAACTACATTTAGAAAAACATATTAAAATCTTCCACAGTTTCCACTTGGCAGCTTTCGTGGACTTCTAAGAGAAGCTTATTAAAAGAAGCTTTGAAACTTATAAGAAGCTCAAAATGTAGATGCAGACACTTGGCGGCTTCCACCGAGCTTTAATAGGACATGTGGCAACTTCTGCTACTTTTGCTCATTGCCCTTCGCAAGGGTATTTTACCTTTCGGGCTTTAGGGTAATCCTTTGAACCATTCTTGTTGAACCTTTGAACCTTTAAGCCATTGATGTTAAACCTTTGAACTATTGATGTTGAACCTTTGAAAAATGCTTAAGTGTTGAGAGCTTGTTTCTTTCCTGAAGAGTTTGTAGATTTGAATCTACAGAGTCTATACAAATGAGTTTGTAAAAATGGCAGAGTTTGTAGAAATGAGTCCATAGAACTTAGCTTGTAGAGTCCATAGTTTCAAGCCTATAGAGTCCATAGATTCAAGCCTGTAGAGTCTATATAAATCTAAAAAATCTTGAATAATGAAGAATTTGAATGCTCAGAACAATTTTTGAAAAGGGAACAGAGGATTTTGGTCTGTTGAACCAGAATAGGTCATATGTTGTCCCAAAAATGAGCGAACATTTTTGGGGACAAAAAGATCAATGTTACAATTGGGAAGATGGTAAGCCTTGATAGTGCAAGTGATTTGAAGGAAGATATAATACACACTACTTTGAAAAGCCTCATTGATGCACCATAAGAGTCTTTTAATGCTGATAAAATAAATTAGTTGGTGTCACTTGAAGAAGTTTTGTGACTAGCTTAAGGAGATCATCAAATAAAATCAAACCATGCTTTAAAATATTTCCATCTAGGTTGAAGAATATCAAGTAAAATTCAAATATCAAGTAGGTATAGACCAAGGAAATATCAACCCTATGATGGAAGGATATAAAAAGTATAGGAACAAGTTGGCAAAATATTTTGTCATCCAGATCAACTCCAAAGGATAACTAGATATTTTTTTTTTCTGAGCTGGCACCACTTCTTTCTTCTCTTCCCTCCCTTCTTCCTTCTTTTCATTTTGCACTAGGAAACCATTGTATTGGGCCTATTAGTGGCACCTCCCTTTTAGTTATTTTTTTTATAATCACATGGATAAGAAAGGGACATTTTTGTCTATTTTGCAAGTGAATAAAGGTTTATTTTATCCTTTGTGATATCTCCCTCCATGTAGATAACTAGAAATATTCCACCAAGGTGGAGGATCAATCTTAAAATCATCACAGGATCATGAGCATATTAAAGTAATCATGTTTGTTATAAGGTTTAATAGACTACATGCCCATGAAATAATTTTGTAGCATGGGCATTTTTAGGAATATGATAGGCTTAGCTCAATTATATAAGTAAAGGGGATCTATCCTTTTACAAGTGTCAATTAAATTTTGAGTCAAGAACATAGCCTCAAAGAGTTCTCTCTGTGTAGTCTTTTTGGTGCCAAATTGATTTCTACTATAAAATCCTTGGTAACTTTTGAGATAATTAAATATGTCTCCTTTGTTACAAAAGTGTCTTTCATAGTGTTAGGCTCTATGTTATTTGAAACACATTGTAATCAGTTTCCATTCAATTGATTAATGAAATTTATCTATGGTTTTCATTTTCTTCCTATTGTTGAAGTGCAATACTTTATTTCACATGCTTAGTAGATTGTTTATCTAGTGTATTCATATTTATGGTAGTCATTTAGAGTTTATATCTAAGTTGTAAAATATTTTTTGCTCTGAGATTTGGGAATATGGTGTTGATAGCCTTCTTAAGGGTAGTATTGGGCTCACATATTTAGTTGGAAGGAGTTATTGAAGGATTATACATAGTATTACCTTTTTAGACTTTGAGGATCATTTGTGCATGATTTCATTTCATTTTTTTCTAATCTATAATGTATTTATTGGTGAAGATGATATACTAGTTTACTAAATTTATTTGTGCTCATTCATCAACCCTCCACATTATTTTATATGAATTGAAAAATATTGTCCTACCCTATCCTACCCTATATATTCACCCTCCTTTGATTATTATGAAGTGGGTATACATGCAAGTGATGTTATCCCATTACATATTTTACATTTCACTTACACTCAGATGCACCCTGCCTTTGCATATCTAAAGTGTGTTTGAGCCTATTATTCCAAAGAATTAGCATTGAATTTTCCATCTACCTGTATATAATTTGATCATTATTTGAAATAATGGAAGCTAAGACCACCTTCAACCATATACCTTTACTTTCTATAGCTTGCATCTACTTCATGACATTTATTTAGCTTGTGTGACAACCTCTCTAGGTAGGCTAAGTAAGGGTGGTTATGTCTTATCCAAAATTTAACATGTGATCTTGGTCCTAATGGAAACCCTTCATTTGAAAACCTTTCCCCCTTTCCAAGTTACACCCTAGGTACTCTCACCTTGGCCCAAGTAGAGCCAAAATATGCTAGAAGCCAACCATATCTACATTAAGCTACCTTTCAGCTACTGTAAAATCCTAGTGAGTTGATGATAATGCCCCTTTCCTTGACTATATTGACACTCTATTAGGGTATTCTCATCCTCTACTTACCACTCCAAAACACATGTAGAGCTAGGACCAATGAGGTGTAAAGCTAAGAACCAACAACTATTTGGTACCATTGTTGGGGATTAAATTGAAGTCTAAGTCACTTGTGTTACCAGGGACTCCTATAGAGAGTTGTTGTAATTTTAGGGTTTTTTACCTATTTTTGACATTCTAATTATCTTTGGTTCATCAACATTGTAAAAACCCTTTGACATCATTATCAGGGATTAAATTGAAGTCTAGATCACTTGTGTTGTCAGGGACTCTTGTAGAGATTTATTTTAGTTTTAAGGTTCTTTACCTATTTGTGATATTCTAATTATCTTTGGTTTGTCAATGTTGCAACAAATTTTTTTTCACTATTATCGAGGACTAAGAACTCATTACCATGAATTTAGAGTCTATTATGCTGTCAACAATAGATTGTCACCATAACTCTACTGGGGATGTTCACCCCTGTGATGCAAGAAGTTTTTAAAACATTCTTGGAATTATCTTTAGTATTTGAAAGTTTTTATTCTATCATTTTCTATTAATAGTTCTGTTTATTCTAATATAGAAGTTTTTGCTTCTAGTGAAAACTCTATTACATTAAAATATTAAATATCAGTGCCTATTATATGTACTCTTCTCTATCTTGAAGAGTTTCATTTAGATCTACAAATATAGAGGGTAGTAGGTCTTAATTTTAGAAAGATCCATCTAAAAAGCTTGCTCCTGAGTTATAAGATCCATCTAGAAGGAAACAAGTGTGGAATCCTATTGTAGGCCAAAACTTAGGTAATCAAGTAAGACCTAAATAATTTGTCCTGCATTTTATTTATCCCCTTTTCTCGAATATACCTCTAGTTAAAGGATATCAAAGTACTTTAGAGAAATCTAAGCTCCTTGCAAGTCAAGCTCCTTCTCCACAAAGAAGTATTTCTCCTCCTATAAGAACATTAAGGCATTATTCTATTTCTCCTCTTCCAAGTCCTCCTCATAATATTCATTCACAACTATCCCCTAGTTTATATTCATCTTCAAATTTAGAGATGGGAGACTATGATCAGAGAAGGAGGTTTAATGCAGGCAGTGCCAATGGTGAAGAAGAAGATTAAGATCTAGGTAATAGACAAAAACCATTTGTGATCCCAAGGTTTAGACCTATCAAATTTGTTGGTATGATTATTTTTCCTAATGAAGTTTCCATTAAAGTTAGAAATATATTGCCTAAATTTCAAGGGAACAATGTCGTGTCTGGGGAATAAGATTTAAAATATTTCGTAAATATTATTAAATATTATGAAATTGATCTAGAATATGTGTGCATAAATCTCTTTATGAACACACGAGAAGAAGAGGTCTAAGAGTGGTTTAAATACCTCCCTGATGGATCTATATACACATGGTAAGCCATAATTTGGTGATATCATTGATCCTAAATTCTTTCTTGTCAAATTTGGAAACCTCAAGAAAAATATTAAAGAGTGTGTTAAAAATTTTAATTCTAGATTCAGTAAGGTATTGAGAAAGCTGCCATAAGACATTAGACCTAATGGTGTTACTTATTTGATAAAATATTGTGATGCATTTGACAAGAAGGTAGCCTATTATCTCAGAGACAAAGCCCCCAAAAATCTAAGGATCTCCTTTAATTTGGTTATCCAAATAGAGAATAATATCAAAGCTATGGGTAAGCCTTTGAACAAGAGCACTAATGTCATATTGGTGAATCTAGAAAAGCTTCAAGCCTCTCATAAAATGTATATCTAGAGGAAACTATGAAAACTCTAGCTATTTCTATGAAAGAAATTTCTTACAAGTTAGATAGAGTAGAAAAGGGGTTATCTTAGGGTTCTTCTAACCATGATGATAGGAGGGATCACAAGAGAGAGGAAAGAAATCATCCCAGGACTAGGGTCAAGGTTTATCAAATTTACAAGGTAGGAATGATGATAAAGGAAAGGGAATTGTAAGGGATAACAAGCATGAGAGAAACTAGAACTAGGAAAGTGGAAGGGAAGTACCAGATCCTTTAACCACAAAAGTCAATGCAATCAACTGTGATATCAACTAGTGTGACAAGTGATTCGTTCCTCATCCTCCATGTAATATAATTGATAGTGATGGTCAAGGTGTAGAAGGATTTGAATCTACATCTAATGAAGATGTCATTTATATTTTTGAATTCTAAGAGATGAAAAGTTATACCTTCCAAGAAGGAGTTGTGAGTGCTTCAACTATTCCTGATTGTGAAGACACTCCAACCTATGAATGTTTTACTTTCCAAATTAATGAACCAAATGTGATGCTTGTCTCTCAATCTATAGAGATGCTGAGAACTAATACTACTCAAGCCTTCTAGAGATCATTTAAAGAAGTAAGGGTCCCAATCTTATACTTCATCTGTGAGATAAATATGATGCATGAATATGAATTGCTTGTTCATGATTTTGAGTTAGAGAGATGAATGATCAAAGAGAAATATGGAGATTCACCTCCATCAGTTGAGGATAAATAATTGATGATCCACACATAAATTTCCTAAGAGGAGTATAATTTAAGAAGTAAAGATCAAAATGCTCCTTCAAAGGATAAAGACTCTACTAACCCTAAAGCAGAGACAAAAGAGAAAGAGACCCAAAGGAGTAAGGAGGTCCTAAATTCCACCAAGCTTGGTTCTTCTACTTACTGTGCTAAGCTAAAAAGTACCCAGGATAAGAATAGAATTCCCCTATTATCTAATATTCCTAAGAAGGATGAGCCCAAGAAGCCTCCCTTGAAGAGTGAACTTAAAAAAGATAGTTTTCCTACTTTTTCCCCCTCAAATCTTTAGTGGTGTATCCAAAATGAAGTGTCACAAGTATACATGCTACCACTCCTTTGCCTAAATATAGTGTCTATGATATGGACCATGTTTTGAGTCAAATAAAGGTCACAATACCCTTTGTGAAATTGCTCAAAATTATAGAGCATAGGAGAAGAGCCTTTGAATATTTGGGATTCACTAAGCAAATTATTGCCAATGAGATTGTTGAAGCTAAGCCTTCTCCCACTTCCCTAGTGGAAAGTGAGAACACCTTAGAATCCCCTAAACATCACTTGGAGGTGTATTTAGGAAAAAACATTGGTAGAGATCCAAATGGATGTTGACCCATTCTATACCACCCTACTGATTAATGATTTAATTGGCCATAACTACATGTTTGACTTTGGTGCATCTTGTAACATTATATCACTAGCTTTTTTGAATGAACTTTGTATAAGAATAACTATAGCATTGGATGATGCCTCTCTATGGATTCTAGAGAAGTACCTATTTTTTCCATGGTTAAAAGACTAGTGATGTATCTTACACAATACGTCAATAAATTCCAAAGTATGGATGTTGTTATTATAGACTATCCACCAAAATGGGGCATGTTACTATCTAAAAATTGGGCTACTAGTATTGGGGGTAGTGTTTAGATGGACCTATGCTATTGCACTACAAATTTGGATGGGAAGATGGTTTGCCTAAATTAGGATCAAAAAATGCTTCATGTCATGGAAGATCCTAAATATTAGTTAAATGAAGTGTTATATGTGGATACAGACATAAAGAATTTTGTGGGGAGTGTTGAATATGAGGAATTACCTCATAAATTTGGTATTATAGATGAAGAATCCATCTAGACTACGCATTTTGATGGAGCATGTTCAAACATTAGAAATGGATTAGGGGTTGTCTTCTATGCCCTTAATGGCCAAAATTATAGATACTCCTTCCAATTATCCTTCAGGTGCACAAATAATATTGTAGAGTATGAAGCACTCTTGATTGGCCTCTAGATCACCCATGAATATGGACTCAAAAAGTTACTAGTCAAGGGCAATTCAAATTAGTGGTGAAGTAAGTCTGAGTTATTTACATCATGACAAAAAAGAGACTAAAGCAATACCAAAATGCTGTATGGGACTTATTGGAATGGTTTGATGCTTTCAACATCAAAAATCATGCCCAAGATTTTAATCATGTGGTAGATATACTTGCAAAGAGGGATACAAAGTTTAAAGTTGAAAATAAAAATCCCTCTTGTGAATATGAGGTAGAGGTGCTAGTAAAGCCTTCTATCCTAGACAACATTGATTATTGTCAAGTCTTTGATGATGATGATCGAATAAAAAGTTTTTTATTTGTATACATGAGTTTGAAGGAACCATTATAGATCTAGATTCCATAGTACAAGTATGTGATGGAAAAGAAACCTTGTATGAAAAAAAATTATCTAGTTGAAGACTAATACTATCCCTAGAAGATTGGTTAGTCCTAAAGCATACTTTGATGGATTTGATAGAATTAAATATAGAGATATTTTTATATCAAAGGATGTAATTGAGATTAACATCAAGACTAAGGACAATCCAAAGAAAATCTAGTTTGGTATTCACATGAGCAAGAAAGAGAAGGAAGTATTTATCAATATTTTAATTAAGTACCAGGACTATTTGTAATGGTCATAGTCAGAGCTAAAGTCCTATAGGGAGGACTTGTTCTAAAATTTTATCCCCCTTGAGCCTAGTATGAAACCATTCTACCACAAATGGTGGCTTATTAATCCCATCTTGGCCACCAAGATGCAAGAAGAACTGAGGAAATTAAGGGACGATGAGAT
This sequence comes from Torreya grandis, assembly GCA_037957365.1. Lineage (NCBI taxonomy): Eukaryota > Viridiplantae > Streptophyta > Pinopsida > Cupressales > Taxaceae > Torreya > Torreya grandis. The sequence goes on along the minus strand of JARHVA010000773.1, from coordinate 200,101 downwards.
CATTCAACCCATCAAGTATTCGTTATGGGTGGCTACTTTGGTCCCTATAAGAAAGAAAAATGGAGACATTTGAATCTATGTTTATTTTTGAAATTTAAACAAGGCTTTACTAAAAGATAATTATCCATTGCCTAATATGGATAACATGCTTCAAGATGTTACTGGTTTCGAGCTGCTGTCAACTATGGATGGTTTTTTTGGCTATAACCAAGTAGTAGTAAAGGAGTCTAAAAGGTCTAAGACTAATTTCACTACCCCATGTGTATATCTAAATGAATTTTAGCTTAATTAATGTAGGTTCCACCTTCTAGAGAGCAATGGATATATCCTTCACTAGGTTAATCAACCAGTTTATTGAAATATATTAGGATGACATTATAATATAATCTAAGAAAAGGGATCACTACTTAGGGTACTTGGAGAAAATTCTTATAAGATGCAGGGAGTTTAGAATCTCCCTCAATACTAAGAAGTTCCACTTTAGAGTATGCAAGGTAAAGCTACTTGGGAACATAGACCAAGAAAGGTATTCAATCTCTCTTTGGCCAGATTAACTTTGTTAGAAGGTTTATTTCCAATTTTTTAGAGATTAATCTACCCATTAATTCAATGTTAAAAAATGATCAAACTATAAGGTGGGAGGAAAAGGCTACCAAATCATTCTAGGACATTAAGGTAGCTTTGAAAACTACCTCGGTGCTTGCCAGTCTTGACTATATAAAGTATTTTTAGATATTTTCATTTGAATCCAATCATACTATTACTACCGTATTATTACAAAATAATGATAAAGGTCATGAACAATCAATTGCCTTTTTTAGTAAGGAATTATAGGGATCTAAGCTGAACTATGCCATAATGAAAAAACAAGCCTTTACTATCTTAAAAGTTGGCAAACAGTTCAGATCCTACATTCTGAATTCAAAGATCATGGCCTATGTTCCTCACACTATGGTGAAGGACATATTAACTCAAAATGAAACCATGAGTAAAATATGCTGATGGGTTAATAAAATTCAAGAATATGACTTGGAGATACAAACTACTAAGTTGGTTAGAGGCATGGGTCTTGCCAAGCTAATGACTGAAGCTAACTTCTAGGATGTATAGGTGAATAATATAAAAGGGGTTATTGATAGCCTTATATCCAAGTAAAACAAATCTCTATGGTATAAAGATATAGTATATTGTTTGAATACTTTAAATTTTCCTCCCCACTTAGACAAAAATAAATAGAGGGACTTGAAGTTAATATCTCATAAGTATATTCTATTATAGGATGATCTAGCTTGGAAGAACCTAGATGGTGTCCTCTTGAGGTGCTTAGTGGAACATGATATTTTTGAATTAGTTTCAAAATTCAATAGTGGTGTGTGTGGTGGTAAATTTTCTCCCAAAGTCACTACACATAAGATTTTAAGGGTTGTTTATTGGTGGCTCACTATATTCAAAGATGTTGCTACTATGGTAAGGAGATGCAAAGAATGTCAATGATTCTTTAGGAAAATGAAAGCATCCAGATCACTTCCCTTATAATTAGTTTCTATTGAGGGACCTTTTAGATAGTGGGGAATGGAATTCATGGGTGAAATATAAAATTCTTTAAGTGCTATTCATAAGTGGATCTTAGTGGCCATTGATTACTTCACAAAATGGGTCAAAGCAATCCCTACCAAAAAATCAACCCACCAAGTAGTCATTGATTTCATTTTAAATAATGTGATTTGTCATTTTGGAGTGCTAGTCAAAGTTATTTGTGACAATGCAACGTGATTTAGAGTAATAAAATTAGTTTCATTATGTGAATATTATGGGATTGATCTATTAGATGCCTCCAATCACAATCTGCAAGGAAATGGGTAGGCCAAGTCCAATAACAAGAATTTATTAAAGATTATTAGGACTCTGGATGCCAACAAAAGGAAATGGGGTGAGTAATTGAAGTTTTCTATCTGGGATGATAGGTTGAATCCTGAAAGGTCTATTGGATGAAGCCTCTTTGAGCTTATTTATGGAGTTTAATCTATTTTACCCCTTAATCTATAATTACCAGCTTACTAGTTTATGCAACAAATAACTGAGGATGAAGGAGAAATAAATCAATATAAGGAAAGAATCAAACAAATTATAGAGCTTGATGAATCTCATAACCAAGCTCATGAAAATCATTTAAATTTAAAGGAGAGGCTTAAAAATATTTTTGATAAAAAGGTCACCCATACAGCTTTTCAAATTAGTGATCTAGTCTTACTCTAGGATAGTAGACATGAAGATAAGGGAAAACATGGTAAATTTGATTTCTTATGGATGGGTCCTTATATTATTGACTATCAAATAAGGAACCATACATTTTATTTTAGATACATTGATGGATAAATCTTAAAACTTATAGTTAATAGCAGACACCTCAAGCATTTTTTAGATTAAGTCCATGCTAGCTTATGTAAATATGCACATGTTGTATATTCCCTTTATGTTTTGTTCCCCTATTTAGGTTTGTGTTTGTACAACTTATGTTTTTTAATTTTCCTTCCTTGTTGTCCTTAGATGTATTTTTATAACTTTTTTCACCCATGGTGTGTTTTCCTTACCTTTTTTGAAATTTTTTTAATTCCATGGCCTAATGGATAGGTGTTTGGTCTGGTGTTCTCTATGTACCCACTGGGGGTATACAACCCTGAGCAAGAACTGATGTTAGAGCCAAAATATACACCAAGTAATTTTTTCCCTATTTAGTGTCAAATGATTTGGGAGGTTATAAATCTATTGTGTTATGATATCTCTATCTGGGGTATTTTGTTGATTTGCCAAGTTTTGTGAGATCCCTATGAACCTGTGTTATACTAATGTTTTAATGTTAATTATATGATTTGAAGTAATATGTTTCATGGTGGGAAGATTCATTGTGAAAGATAGAAATACATCCAAGTCTCTTTACATACATTGAATTATTGCTTTGTGCTTGAAGGAAAAACATTTTAGGGCCCTAGATGAAATTATTGAGTTGCATCTTCAATCTGTTTTGATGAATGAAGTCAAATTCACCAAATTTACAAGATATAATGGCTCTCACTTCATCACACCCCTTTATCAGACAACATGAGGGAAACCGTAAGATCCTAAATCCTTCACTTGATGAACCAATCTCATGTTGTCACAAAGATCATGATCAACAAATCACACTTAAATAGGGCTGAAGATCCAATGACATGCATGTGTTTTCAATGTTTTTATATCTTTAATGTGTTTTGATGAATGAGGTGAGGATTTTCCCAATGATCTAAATGAAAGACATGTGGTTATCTCAGGAGGCTCTTACGACTTTATCTTGTTAAAATGCCTAGGTCAAATTCATCAAATTTACAAGGTAATGACTTTTTCATTTCATTTTATAAGTAATGGATGCATTTTTGGGGATCAAGAGGATATTTCACCCTTCCCCATATCAATATGGATGGTGTAAAGGTAAAAATTTAGCCTAGAATCCAAGCTAGCATCTAAGTTAGACATGTGATAGGTCCTCAGGGTTTTATAAGCTCTGAGCCCTTTTTAAAGATTGCCTCACTTGCTTTTTGGTGGGCAAGGTTAAAAAGGCTCCAGGGCCCAAACACCTAGATTTGTAAAGTAAAATAATGACACATGGAATTCTTAGATCCCATGGGTACTTGAAACATATTTCACTACTGTACCAAAGGAAATAATAAGTGAATAAGTGCAAAAGTCCTCAAAGGCCCAAAAAGCATAGGAATGTAAATTTTGCTTATATGAATCCATGTGTTGCAAGGAGGATTTCCTAGCATGAAGGAAATATTTGCAACTTCTCCTTCTTCTTTCAAAATAATCTTAGATGACTAAAGGGGTTAGTTGGTAAGTAGCTATTATGTTTCAAAGAATAAATGGCAACTATAATTTGAAATGTAAAGGATTATAACAAAGCCATTTTACTTCCTTCATATTTACCTTTTGCATTCAGAGATTTTAATTGCATCTTTAAGCTATCTATGTGCCCTAACTACGTGTAATGTGAAATTTATGTCTAGATAGTAATTACAACAAATTATTCAAAGATTTCTAGCTTCAATTAAGTACAACCCTCTAGATTATCAATAAGTGTTCTTCTATCTCCTTGTATTGTGTCCTCTAAGGGGGTTTGAAGGTATTTTTAAGGTGATTAGAGTGAAAAATTATTTAAAGTTTAAAGTATTTTACTAGAAAGATAGAAAACTATGGCATCTTCTTCAACATCTATGAAAAATAACATCATTTCTATTCTTGATGGAATCAAGGATACAAATGTTTAGGGGTTAGAATTTTATCTTTATTGAATGCCTTAAAACAACCAAATCCTCCCTCAATAAATCTCAAATCATGGCATGAGTTATATCACCCCTGTGGCATCATTTACCTTGGCTGCCCCATACCTAGAACTAATAATTGCATGTGCTAGAGTGTATCAATGAGATACCAAGACTATTTTCAATGAAATTCAATTAGTTGTCTACTCTTTCAATCATTTTTCCCTCATCACCATGCTTGGTATTCATCCCTATCTTTAAAGTATCATACTTTCCCTAGAGGAGTGTGAGGAGTATGTAGACAAAAATGACAAAGTGATATGGGATATTGTTAACTCTCATTGGCTAGTCAAGCAAAGGCAAAAGGTGTCAAAAATGACTAAGAATATGAAACTAGTGAAATTCAATGAATTAACCTGATACATGATTGCCATGGTATCCAAAATTTATGGGATGCCCACCATAGAGAATTTTGAGCCTTGGATGTTCAAAATTTTAATCTATGTGTTAGAGCAACAAAAAAAAGTTGGATTGGGCTGCCATCTTAAGTGATAACCTACACAATTAGATGATGTAGCTTTAAGTTACACCACTCATATGAGGATTTCACAAGTACATTATACATGTCCTCCTACCTAATGTACAACCTGATACATAATAAGACATTTTATGGGCTCACAAGGAATCCTAGTGGAATGAAGATATATGAGACTTATCTAGAAGTAACTCTGAATAGATTCAGAAAAAACTTCTACATAGTTTATAATTATTTCCTTAATGTTATGATGATTGTCTTATATCCTATCAAAATCCTCAATAAGATGTCTAAGGTGGACAAGTAAACAATTGATAAGTATGACATCTCATATATTCAATTTAGAATGCTCACTTATATCAGAGTAAGTGGCTTTTTGCGATCTCTATATAATCTATTGAGATACCTAGATGATTGAATAACAATGATGGAGTTGAGCCAACAAATTTTACCCCTACATGAAATGATAGGGGTGAAGAAGGTAAACAATCCCTTCAAATTTATAGTTAAAAGTAGACATTATTTATGTCCTATTATCAAGGCTAAGGGATTGGAGGAGGAGATGGGCCAATATGTGATTGGTAAGATGCCATCCAAGTCAAACTATGATAATAAATGGTGGGTGAACATATAAATAGGTGTGATTATGCATCAATCACATTATGAGGACATCTAGTCCACTTGCACTATCAAGAAAGACATCAGAAATCTAGACTTTATAAGGCTAAAAATGAAAGAAGTCATCACTTATAATATTTTTCCCATCCCAAAGGACATGGATGATGATAATAAGACACTATATATAGTTTAAAATCAGTCCAATATTGAAACCTAGGCCATATCACAAGTGGACTTCACTGCTAAGGAAAATGATTTCATACCATGGAGGGCCATAGCGATCACGAGAATAATCTTTAGATAGTTGAAAGAACATGGGGTTGATATTGGTGCCTATGACAACCCTACCCTTAGGGAACTCAAAAAATTTCAATATTTGAATGGTTTCCTCCCAATTTATAGTGGTGTTCCCTTAGCTCTACCATCGGTGGTGAAAGGTAAAGGAAAAAAGAAGGTTGGTGATATTGACTTCACCAAACTAATTGATGTGGAATCCATATCCACATTACAATCCAAGGAGAGACTATATTTCTCTACAAGTTTGGATGAGAATTAGGATAAGATCACCACTGGGGAGGTTACATTAGCCAGTGCCACCCAAATATCCATTATATCAGAGGAAGCCCCAAAGGTACTAGCCATCTCGCCAACTATCTAAGTAGTCAATCCATTTTCTATTCCACTTGCTTCACCCATGGCTCCACTAGGATAACAACCAACATTTTTGCTTCCTCCAATGACTTACTCAAGGAAGAGAGGAGGTGAATAAGAGGAAGATTATCCCAAGTAAAAGGGAGTCAAGAGAGCTCTGTAGCCTCTAGTTGGGAGTCTTAAGAAAAGGAAGGAGGTTACCTTCTAAGGAAATTCCCTTGAAAAGAAGAGATGATCAATCCTCATATGCTCAAAGGTTAAGAGATATGAGTGAAGAGGAAGAAGACTCAGATGAAAATAGGCCCATTTTTGAGGTTATGAATAAAAAATAAGCATTCACTCCACAATTGAAAATTGGGCAAAAAAATCTGAAGGAAAGACCCCAGACCCCAATAAAGGTCTTAATGGTTAGTTTGTTTATAGAAGAGGGTCCTTCAAGAGTAAAAGGTAAGGATAATGAGGAAAAAATTCTAGCCTCAAATGATCCTATTTATTTTGAAGACATCTATGCAAGTTAGGGTTGAGGTATCCACTCAAGTTCAAGCCCCTCAAGAAAAAGAAACAAACTCATTAGACAAGAAACATTTGTTGAAAATGTCATCACTCAACCACCAGCTTAGAATAATCAATGTGAAGTTAAGGGAAAAGATAAAGTTGATAAATTTTAAGAAATGAATAAATCTGATGAGAAAGTTGAGGTGGAGCCAAAGTATAATATTCAAGTCACCACTGATCTTGAAGTGGTGGTTAAACAAGAAGGTCCACAAGCAACTCTAGAAGTATCACTAGTTTTCCCTTCCCCTCTAAAGGTGTCAAGTTAAGCACTAGAGGATAAATCAAGTACAAAATAAGGTGGGGGAGCAAACCTATAAATAGGTACCCTTACTTATATAGAGATAAATAAGGAATTGGACCAATCTAATAAAGGTGCTAAGGAGGGTACTTCAGGTAGAGTTGCCTCAATTAAATTACTTCAAGGTCTCCTTCCTCACATCAAAGTTCATGATTCAATCTATAATAAAGGTATAGAGCCCATGATTGGTGGAGAGTTACTTGAAGGATCAAAGAAGCCACCATAGCCTCATCTCTACCCAAAGCTCATGTGAATAAAAAAGGTGAAGTTATTATAGAACCTTCAATTAGTATATAGTGCAAGGGAGATCCATTGATAAATTTCTTAATGAGTCTCACCAATTTGGGTCTAATTTTGAAGTATTGGATCAAATAGAGCCAAACCTTGAAGGAGGACCTAAAACAAAAAAAATAAGGTGGTAAGGAGTTGAAAAGTGATGAAGAAAATAAACAATTTGTGTTGAGTCCACAACCCATTCCTATGGCACTTCTTATACTAGGTACTCAGTCTTTCTCTTGAATATTTAGTTGAGAGCTTAAGGAGTTGACCTTTGCCATTACCTGAATGTGCTTAGTCTTGATTATTGTGAAAAAGTGTTGGAAAAAAGCATCCTTTTCTTCCATTATCTTCTTAAGGTGTGCATCAATGACTGCTACCTAGTTGGAAAAGTTACAAAATATAGAATCTGCTTCCTCTACACCTTATTCAAGTGTGGCAAAGAGGTATTCCACTACATACAACCTTTTTTTCAATTCTCCTTACAAGGCCTCATAGGGGTCTTATTTCTCCTTGAGCATCGACCTTATCCTAGGGAGCATCTATTCTACAAGTGCACAGACTTGGTCCACTTATTTCATCTCTAAAGTATCCACACCATCTAAGAGGGATGACTCTACTTCTTCTATGCACTCCACTAGTTGTTGAATTTTTAGATTTGTTTCCTTAAGCTCTTTTTCAACATTTTTCACTATCTTATTCTAGCTATAGGCACAAACATCACTGATTATGTTATTGCATGCTACTGTGGAGGCCATATTAATAAATATGTTGGATAAGCATGTGGGGTTCATATCATAAGGATTGAGGAGTTGGTATTCATGCCCTTCCTCCATCTTCTTGGCACTCTGGATCACTTTGGTCAAAACCTCAAATTTGGGCTCATCTATGTATCAATCTAGCACCTAAGAAACTTGGTGGTGCATTAAGGTCATGGTAGTCTTTAGAGTCATGCACTTAATCATGTATAAGTCCTCATCCTCCTTGAATTACTACTATGCCCTTTCCTTATTTACTAATTCATACTCTTCATCCTTGCCCAACTCTTCTTCCTCACTGGCACTATTGCTAGTGTTAGTTCCCTCTTCTTCTCCTTCTTCTTCTTCTTCATGGGGTTATTATTTGGACTTCTCCCCCTTATTTTATTCTCTTCTTTATTTGATGCTTAGCTCATTGTCATGTTATTTATTTCATAGGGTTTCTCTAGTGGACATTTCCCCTGCATCTATTTCTTCTCATAGAGGCTCTTTATCATGATATTCCAATTCACCAACCTTATTCTCTCCCTCTCTTTTCCCTAATGGGGCCTCTATATTTATCTCTATTTGATTTTATAAGGTGATAAAATCTCCTTATTTATCTCTAGACACCCCTTTAGACCCAGGGTGTGCCTATTGTGTAGCTTCATCTACTATTCTAGTGGAGGTGCTCAGTACCGTCTCTAGTATTCTTTCCTTCCTTATTTTTGTGCTTGTGATAACCTTCTTCTCTTATCTTTCCTTTATCATTATTAACCTTAAATCCTAGGCTAATTTCTCCTCATTCTCCTTTCTCTTGGCCTTCTCAGCTTTGGCCTTTATCTTTGCCTCCTTTCTTCGGGCCTTCTCTTTCTTAACCTTCATTTGTGTAGCTTGTGATATGAACTCTCTCTCTCTCTCTCTCTATCTATCTATATCTCTCTCTCTCACACACACACATGCACACATGCATGCACACTCACTCACACACACACACACACACACACACACACACACACACACACACACACACACACACACACACACACACACACACACACACACACACACACACACACACACACACACACACATTTCCTCAACCTCTAGCTACTTTATCTTAGATTGAGACATGCCCTTGGATTTCATTTCCTTGTGCTTGTGGTGAAACCTTAGTGATATGTCAATATGAACTTGGTTAAATCCCATGTCCTTCCACTGGTGCTATAGTTCATCTTCCATTGGTGTGCTTAAATGGGTTACCTCCTTGGGTTTTTTTGCCATTTTTCCTTCCTAACATATTTCTTCCATCTGTGCCTTGTGCTCCTCTTCTTTTCTTTTCTCTTTATCCTCCACCATCCCAATGACTTCCTTTGGCACCCCTACCTTAGACATTTATTTTTTTGTTCTTGCAATCCCTTTGCCTACTATATTTTGACTTTACTAAAACCAAGTTTCCTTATTCTCCAATATCACTTGATGAGGGGGTTAGTTCACTTGATGATGACTCTTTGTCCTTAGGTACAATGTAAGTGCCCATCCCACCTTCTTCCTCTAACTCCTCTTCCTCCTCATCCTTCTCTTCCTCGGATAGGATTATCCTTTGCACCATAGGAGGAGCCTTCTTCTTCTTATTTTCCCTATGGTAGGGGAAGGCTTTGACATGAAGTGCATGAGCATTGACATAGAGTTTAAAGGAGATGTTTCACCTTTTGAATTAATATTTAGCTTGAGCCACTCTTTAATTTCCTCTAAAATCTCCCCTTTCTTCTTAATTGGAGACATTTTATTTTTGACAAGTGTTGGGGGTTCCTTCATTCCTAATTTGGATTGGGGGTCTTCCTTCTGATCGATGCTCAACCTAGCACTAGAAGCCTTCTTTCATAGCTTCATCTCATAGTAAAGTCTATAGATAAAGCCTAATATGGTGACATCTTGAATGGGATCAATGTCGATTCGATTTGAGGCATCTTCTTCATCTTCTATAGCTCTTCCATCTATGTGGGGAAACTTGTGCCTCAACCTTCACCTTTATGCATCCATTTCCTTAACTATAATGTCCATATTCTACATGTTTAGGATCTAATGTAGTGGATCCCTAAAGTAATTTGATAAGAAGGTGAAGGGGAGATTCAACCATCTCAACCTATTCCCATCCTTTATCAAAAAGTGCATGACATAGTAGTGCTACATTACAACAACATTTACCATCTCAAACATGTTTTGGGGAAGCCCTTAGGGAACACACCACTCCAATCTAAAGGATTCTATATAGTTTTCAAACTAGTTCATTATGTGCATCTTATATTTGGGGCTAAAAGTGTTGGGGTAGGTGTAGTCCTTATACTTATACATGGGAGAATCATGGTCTTCCAAGAACACCCATAGATTTTCTTCACTTCCATCTTGGATCTTTATTTCTTCCATCACAATCAAGATGGGGATGGACCCCCACCTAAAAGTTCCCTTAGCACTATGGAATTCCATCATGTTCTTGATCAATTCCTCTATGATGAATCTAGTGATATTAAATTTTAAGTCCTATACCATATGATATGTAATATAGAGGTACACCTTTGATACATTTAACTACCAGCCACTTGGACACAAGTTGGAGCTCATGAGGCATGCTACCAAGCTCATGCTGGGGTCTTCACATGTGCTAATTGGGAATGCAAAACCCCCTTGAAGTAGTTGAGGAGCTTTACAATGTCTTCCACTTCTTCATTGTCATCCATCAGCTGATGGATGTCTCTACTAGTGTTTTGGAGCCCAGTTATCATTTTGTTCATTTACATAGAGATATTCATGCACCATCTTATAAAATATATGTGGTCCTCACAGATGCATAAGAGAAAGAACTAGACAAGTTCCTATAGATTTCCAAAGGAAGGCAACTTAAAGAGCTGAGTTGCATCAAAAGAAGCTAAATTGTCTCAAATCAAGACATCAAATAGGGTGTCACCCTCTAACATCTTGCACCCTATGTCTACCATCTATTTCTAAACCAAGTCTTGGAAATGACTTGATGTCTATTGGTTGTATTCTTTGAGCTGGTAATTATATACAAATGAGTGCCAACTTTTCCCCACCTAAATATCTAGGGGATATTACATGTATTAATATGACATCTTAGTTAGCACCTCGATGTCTACCATAGTGATGTTAACAACTTTAACTGACTGCACCTTGGTCTTAGCAGTCATTGTATCTTATATGATCTTCATCCTCTTGGGTTCTAGCTATACTAGAGTAGAGCTTGTTGCTTTCCTCTTCTTTACCATTTTGAATCAGTTTATATTGAATCTAGGGAGGTGTGGTTTTCTAAAGCCTCAAATAGTGGTCGGTGCTTCTTCAGTCATAAGATCTATAACTATGCTCTCAGTTTCAATATTTTCTAGTTGTTGATGGTGGCTTAGGAGATAGCTTCCTACTTCAAGTTGATTCTTTGTTCAAATATATCTCTCCAACCCTTCACACTAACCTCACTATGGATGCACTCTTTCTCATTGTGCTTCCATTCACTCTCAATGCCTGAATCAGTCAAATTATCACTGTGACAAAATTATTTCTTGCTTCAGCTCAATGTTCCCTTACTTTTTTTTCTCTAAGTATAGGATTAATTTAAACTTGGTAACCTAAGCAGGTCTATCATTTACCAATTTACACCCTTCTCTTATCAACCACTATTATTAATATAAGCTTAATGGTGTAGGTGCATCAATTAATTAGAAAATGTGAAAATATGTGAAATCCTCAAAAATATTTTATCTTATATGTATTAAATGCATATCTTTATTCTATCACCACCACCTCATTGAATGATCCTAATGGCTTTTTCAATGAAGTGATGTGTGGTTCAAATGGTCACTTCCCATTCCTTTTTATGTGGATGTCAGCTATCTTAAATGACTTCTTACTACATGTATATCCTTGGCACAACCTTCACCTTTCTTGTGGAAACCTAGGTGCAGTGCCTCACATGCACATGCTTTAGCCTCTTTGATTCCACTTTTTCTCTTAGCTGTGCTCCTATTTTAAGTGTTCTTCTCTAGCTTGGTTAATTTATTTTTCATCATCTTGCCTTAGTCTACCCTACCCCATACATATTCCTTATGCTAGGCCTCCATCACTTTGTTTCTCTCCTAATTTTCTTACACACTTTTAGAATGTGCATCTTCACTATCTGTCTTTCACTCAACCATGTTAAACATTTTCACTTGCCTCTTAAGGCTCTAGCAATGGATTAATTGATGTGCATTCTTACAAATTCTAGTGTAAAATTAATACTAGAGTGGTTTATTTTTGGGCCAAGTGCCTTGTACTATTCATCTTGCACACATGTTTCTTTTTCTGCTTCTTCTTATGCCTGGTAAGATTCATGCATGTCTAGCCTCATGCACTAATGGGCATAAGTGCTTGACTCACTTGATTGGAATTATGTGTGAAGTGATAACTCATAAGTTCTTATGGCCATCATACACTGTTCACTACCTCTATACACTATACATGGAAAAAAACAAAAAATAAAAAAGAAAATAATGGTTTGGCTTGTGCTAAACTTTATTTTGGTTAGCTCAACTTTAAACTGACTAGTGATCAAAAAGTTAGAGTTTTCATGGTGCAGAACTAGCTTATTGCCTATATGGCTTCAATTGGTTGCCATTAAAATGCCTAGGGAGCATTTCACCAATCAACATGTGAAACTTTCATGCATCTATCTCTAATATGTGGTGAATGATGTAGGGACCCATCTACTATATTTGTAATTTTCATAGGTTCTTGAAGTACTTGGAATCATAGAGAAGCACCATTACTCCTTCAGTCAACTCCTTGTGCTTGATGTGCTTATCATGGTAGTGCTTCTAGTGCACTTTTGTAATCTATTGACTCCACGTAGTTTGGTGTACTTCTCATCCAAGTGCTCCAAGTCTTCTAAACTTATGATTAAAAATTATTGGTCATCTAATTGACCAATCCATGTAATGCATAAGGAAGGTACCATGAATTCCATGGGAAAAATTACTTCAAAACCAAACACTAGTTGAAATGGTGTAGCCTTATTTAGGTGCTTGTATGTCATGTGGTATGCCCAAAGTACCACTGAAACATGATCATCCCAATCTTTGTGACCCACATTGCATATATTTGTTAGGCACATTACTAGAATCTTATTGAAGGCTTCAGTTGTGTTATTGGCTTGGGGATGATATGGGGTGGTCTTGTGGTATGCCACCATGTACTCATTTGGAAGGATGCACATCATCTCATTGATGAAATGAGTGCCCCTATTACTAGTTAGACTTAATAGGCACCCATACTAACTTATGATTTTCTCTTAGATAAAGCACATGGCTATCATGGCTATGCAATCTTTGGTTAGTGTGGCTTTGGTTCACTTGGTGAAATAGTTAGTGGTCTTTAGAATATATCTTTCACCTATGTACTGTGTTATGGGAGTGATTATCCAAATGAAGTCAATGGCCCATTTATCAAATGGTACCTAGGAAATAATGGGGATGAGAGGAATCTTATGATAATAGTTGGAATTTCTAGTGCACTTGCATATGTCACATGCCTTAGCATACTCTTTGGCATCTTGGAATAGTCTTGGCCACCACAAGTCTGACTACAATTCCTTTCACACCATTACATCTCTAGTATAATGGCCTCTTGTGATCCCTTCATGTGCATCTTTTAGGATGGAGTCTTGTTCATGCTCTAAAACACACCGATGTAGGAATTCATCCCTACCTAGTTTGTACAACTCCCCCTCAATGAGTTAGAAGGGGGTGATGTGAACTGTAAGTTGTTTCTTCTCCTTAGTTGACAAGGTTTGGGGCATAAATATAAATGTTAGGAAAGAGGCAATATTTAATAAATATTTAGGGATGTGATAGAATATGTATAACTACATGTCCAACATCTCATCCTTAATTGACACCATTGCATCACTAGAATTAATGCAAGATAAATGGTCTGGCCCCAAGTTTTTCTTCCCAAGTTTAATGACTATGGAGAACTAGAACTCTTAGAAAAGAATAATCCATCTACATATGCACCCATGTAAAATAGGATTTTTCATAAGGTACTTGAGCACATCCTGATTTGTGAAGAGGATGAATGGGGTTGCCAATAGGTATTACCTAAATTTTTTCAAGGTATAGACCATTGCTATCACCTCGCACTTGATGGTGGTGTAATTCTACATTGCCTACATCAATTTCCTACTTTGAAGGAGATGGGGTGGTGCATCTTACCCTCACTTGGTTGAGCCAATATGGTGCCAATGGTAGAGCTTGAAGCATCAACATAGACTTGGAATAAAGTAGTCTAGTCTAGAAATTATAGAATTAGTGTACTATCCAACTTCAGATTTAGTGTTTCAAAGGCCTCCTCTTACACTTCACCCTAGTATAATGGGTCATCCTTATGTAAGAGATCCTATAGAGGCACTAGTATCTTTGCATAGCTTTGAATGAACTTCTTGTAGTAGCTATAATGGCCTAGAAAGGCATGAACATACTTCTTCATTAAAGGATTCTAGAGCTAGATTATGATGGCTATCTTTGTCAAATCAATAAGCAAACCATCTTTGTAGATGATGTGCCCAAGTAATGTCCTAAATTGAGTTATGAAGATGCACTTCTTCAAATTCAAAGAGATTTAGAGCTATCTACACCTCTCAAAAATGAGGCACAGATTGTCATAGTGGTATTTTACAATACCATACACAATCCAGTCATTGAGGTACACTTGGAGAAACTTATGGATAAAGTCCTTGAAAGTAGTAATAACTACCATAAAAAATATAGTCGGTGCATTCTTGAGTCTAAAGGGCATCACATTATCAGAAAAATGACCCCATTCAATGGTAAAGGTTATTTTTGGCTTATCCTCCTCCTTGATTTGCACTTGATGGTAGCCCAAGAATCCATAAATGAAAGTGTAGATTTCATAGCCTGTGACTCCATCCAGGACCTTATCAGTAAATGGGGTCAGGAATGGATCATTGACACAAGTGATGTTTAATATCCTATAGTTGATGCATATCTATATATGCCCATCCTTCTTGATGTTGATGACCATCAAACTCACCCATTTAGATTATTGTATTGGGTAGATGATGTTGGATGCCAACATTCCATCAATCTCCATTTTTACCTTAGTGTAGAGATTGGGATTCATCTGATATGGGCACTTCTTGACTAGCTCGCACCATCTACCAACTTGATGCTCATTTTTCCATGGGGTGGATGGGTACCATTCATTTCCAAATAGATGAGTGAGAATAATTCCTAAAATTCCCTCAAGAGGTCTAAAATTTTCACAATCTCTACCTCAGACCAATAAGTGTCTATAGTGGAAATGTTCAACTCACCCTCTACATTGATGTCTACTTTAGTGGTCTTGAGTGACATGTGATAGAGTTCATTTCTCTCTTGATGAGAGTCCTCAACTTTCCTGGTCCCCTTAATTGTTTCAATTTGAAGATGCATCTGATCATCTTCATCTGGGGCATTGTCATCCATAAGGTGCACAAGTTTTTGCCTTCTTATTAGAGCCTTCTAATTATGCTCCTTCTAGGTTTCATCATCTTCCTCATTAGAGTCACTATCGAGCACCATCTCTTCAAAGAATGTTAAGAGCACTAGTCCTTTCTCCCTAAAAATTTCCATAAGATGCTCTTCTAAGATGGTAGTATCCTCAAACACTGCCCTATGGATGACTTGTAATGGCTCCATCAACTCTAAGTTTTACAAAGAAAAGGAGGTGTGTACGAACCTCTCCTTGAGTATTTCCTAGTTTCCTATCTTGTGGGATGTTTCATTGATAATATACCACACTCATGCCCATGTTTTCAAGGTATTTTAAAAGGCATGCACCCATAGGCCTTTTAGTGTATTCTCATCATAGACAGTCTAGGTTTATTCATACATATGCACATGCATGATTGGATCAAAATCATCAGAGTAAGTAGGTATGTCCAAGTCCTCATTTCTCTTGCAAAAACTAGTGCATATTGGTTCCTTCACATCTTTCTATGTGGGCAAGCTAGGTCTTTACACTACCCACCAGTGAGCAATAATGATTTTTAAGGTATGCACTAGTACACCCATTTGATCTATTCCTTGGGGATGCAGGCTTTGATGTTATGGAAATACCATTCTATGGGATAACTCCCTTTATACTTTGGGAACACTACAATCTTCCCTTTACTTAGCCAACACACCCTTTTCTCCACCTTTTGGGCATGGGAAACCCATTTCTTCTTGAGGCACTCAATCCTATTTATCCATATCTTATTTCACCTTGGCTTGATTACACACACTAAGTAACACCATTGGATGGTGACATCATAGGCCTCTTTGACCCATTACTCATAGGTTACATTAGTTGTATTAGAGGCTAATTAGCCATCCTCCCATTTAAGCATGCCTTGGTCATTAGGGTAGAGCTTCTTGGTGCCCTATACCATGATGTTATAAATGTGGTTGATCTCATCCTTGAGACAATGCTTTCTACATATAGGGGCCCTTGATCACTTGATAGAGGGATCACCACCCTTTCTTTGATGTTCTCAAAATTCATGTATCACTTCTTAAAGTGCATGTTTGCATTGTTAGCATAACAGCATGGCCTTCCCAAGAGCATTGTATAGTTTTCCTATGTTGCCAACTCGATGACCTCAAATTTAGTGTGGAATTCAACACCCATGATATATATAATGATGCCCTTCAATATCTTGATAGGTTACACTTGGGTTTTATTAGATATGAATAACATGTGAGGTGAAGGCCTCAAGGGTGGCTACCCCATCTTTTCCTAGTAGTTTGGGTAAGAATATTGACCTTTTCACCCATATCAACTATTACTTCACAAATTGACCATCCATTGATGGTGGCATCTATTAATAACTCTTGGTTATAATTGGCATTCTGAGTATGCCTTACTTCACATACCTACTCCATATGCAGTGTAACAATCTTAATCATTTGAAGTGTAGCCTCTACTTCTAGTTTTTTCTCTATGTGATTCAATAGTAGATCTTTCAATAAGGGTAGAATCCCTTCAGTTTATAGGAGGAACATGATATTGGTCAACTCTTATACTTTAGCCTCCTAATTGTCTTGTCTCTATGTAATGTAGCGGCCTGTACCTCTAAATCTTTGGCTAGCCAGAGTTTGTCCTAAGAATTTTGTATCAAATTCATTAGTTATTATAGGATGTCCTTCTATTGCATAGGGTTAGGATATGCCATAGATTTTGGCTTTAACTGTGTTATGTACTTAGTGTAGCTTGATTTGCTATACTTCAAGTGTAGTTTTTAAGTTGGTGTAGTAGGTAGTTGAGTGGTAAAACCACTTTGGAACATGGATTTCACCTTATGTGGCTCCTTACAAATCTATTATGGCTTGGGAGCCCACCTTTCCTCTTTGGACTCATGCCTAACCATTATGACACCTCTTTCTATGCCAGGTTGACCTTGAGTTATCTTTTTTTACAAGTATGGGCACTCTTCGACTGAATGTGGTCCTTGATAATAGCCACATGTTGGGTGCATGGGGAAATCATGTTGATAATTCTCAATCAACGCACACTTGTATTATGATCATGGTGGGAATCTTCCTGTAGAATATCCTCCTTGCCTATGCATGCCTTGCTAGTTTCCATAACCCATATTATTATTGTTATATCCCTCATTATCTTGACCTACCTGACTATTGGCTAATGTCATCACCTACCTCACACAACTTTCCATGTTTTGGCATATATCATTGATAACTTGATAGTCTGTTGTTGAGTGTGTATAAGCATTGTACATCTTAAAATAGATTATGGTGTTCACTTGACTGGCATGCTACAGTAGAGGGTAGTTGTAAGATTTGTATGGCTCATGGAAAACTTCATAGTTAAGGAGTAGGATGCAAACATTTTTTTATGGGTAGTTATTCTTGTTATGCCCCTTCATCTCATAGTCAGTGCACCATAACCCATTATGAGTGTCATGTACTGAACCAATAGTAAAATTTTATAGCTAGGAGGCCATTGACATAATCTACACCCCTATAAAAGGGTTGATCTTGGTATCAACACTACCTACTACCTTGGCTTGGAGCATGGCTTCAAGCACTTCATGGGGGTCTTTGAAGGTCTTCATTGACAACACTCATCTGAAGGGTACCAATAGGCCTCCAATGAACCATTGTGCATGTTTGAAGGGGTGAATGTCATATGAAAGCTTAGAGAGAAGAGTTTTAAATTACACATCATATAGGCACATGCTCTCGAATAACCCTTGGTTGATTTCATTAAATGCCATGATATTCCACTACTTGAATTCAAGGATATCAAACTCTTTCAAGAAGGCTTCCTTTAGCATATTATAGTCAACTATAGCCTAGTTTAGATCAAATTTTCAATACTAACTATGGGCACAATCTAATAGGGTGGTCACAAACTAGGTCACCTTGAACTTGGGCTGAGTGATGCCCCAAGCATGCCATTATAACTCACACTTTAGCATTTTATCTACAACATTATCTATGCCATGATACTCAAGCAAGTGCATTGCCATCTCATAGTAGATCTTTTGGGGGGGGGGGTGCTAGGTTTTGAGGCACCTATCCCCTTGTTTTATTTTAGAGGTGGCCCTCCAATGCTAATTTTAGGTTGGGGCATTGATCCTAACATTGTCAGCTAGATTATCGAGCTTGTCAATGTAGTACCAATTACTTATGGTGTTATTCCCCTTCTTATGAGCTATTGCCCAATTGATATAGCTGACATCCTCTACATAGGAATGTTTGTAGCTGCATTCATAGTTATTAGATTGGAACTTACTAAATTCTCTATATCCTCACTTATTTCCTTGTAAGGAAACACTTTCTCAATAATAAACTCTTGATCCAAATGTTGAATCCTATCAAATCAAACATTGATAATAGGTTTAGTTACCATTCTTATATATTTTGATGGAGAATTTATCATATGAGATTGCACTTTAATTTTAAAGGAGGTAGGTGCTTCTTGTATGTCTTCCATCACCATATATTATAAGAACCCATTGCATCCCACACTTAATTATTGAATCTAGTCTCTTGCTTTTTCCTCTCTCTCTTCACACTATTATAATTTGATGGATATTTCCCCATGATCTTATGACACACTACATGTCTTCTCGACACTTCCAAGTTCCAGATCCTCTATTAGCCTACAACTTTGCTTATTATAGTTCAGCCTTTAGAGCTCTTAGTTGTCAGGTTACTAGTCCTCCTTCATCACACCTTACCTACACTTCCCCTTCTCACCTTATATGTTTTATCATATGCATAAGGATTTTAGCCTTCCATTCTTATAGTTTTTATACCATAGTCCACTAGAAGCTTCTTCAGTTTAGTATTGAGCCCTCTTATGAATGCACCCCATAGTTTATGAAAAAACTCATACTTTGCTTATTTTGAGCATGAAAATATTGAAACTATGAACTCTAACATGTAGTTATTCAATGTGCCACTCCATCACTTATCCACAACACACATCCAAATTTCATCTAGGATCTCCAACCTCTCTACATGCTCTATAGTCCATTCAAGGTACTATCCATAGCTTTGTCTTCTAGTAGTAGAGTAGGCAACCAACCATTGATACACATGCTCAGGTAGCTCACAAAAGAATGCCTCAAATAAAGCATTATATAGGTTGGATTTCACCCATGTTCTTATATCCTATCCTTTGCATATGGGATGCTTCTATGCAAAACTATCTTCTACTTACTCTAGCCAATGCTTGATGTTCTTAAGTGATAGTCAGAGCATCACTCTATTGC
The DNA here is from genome assembly GCA_037957365.1 of Torreya grandis. NCBI lineage: Eukaryota > Viridiplantae > Streptophyta > Pinopsida > Cupressales > Taxaceae > Torreya > Torreya grandis. The sequence continues at coordinate 180,306 of JARHVA010000773.1, read as the reverse complement.
ACTTTTATAGTAAAAAAATTCAACATAGGTCCCAAAAACATAACCAAAATGTTATAGAAAATTTCACTAGATAAGGATTTATACTTATTCATGTGCTTATCTATCAAACCAAGTTGGTTCTAGACTTGGTGTAGCTAGGTGTGAGGATAAAGGGTCTAGTGTATAAAATTTAGCATGCTATTACATTGGCATTAGTTTCACATAAGGTAAAAGCCTTGTGCACTCACCCAAAGTACAATAGTGAAGGGACTGAGCCCATGTTGGGCTAGTTGAAACATGGCATAGCTTTGGGTTCAAAGGGACTTAGTCATGAGCAAGGCAGGTTCAGGTGGCCTACTAATGTTAGGCTATTTAGGGGAAGTTCATTATGTGATATAATTCTCAAGGACACAAGCCTAATGTGCAAGTTTATGACTGATTAGATAGAGCTTTTAATGACATATACCATTAAATATTGGGTTAAAGGTCATTCAAGTGCCTAGTCGAGTCACAGGGATGGATTGGGTTTAATGGATCATCCTTCAAGGTAACATAATAAACACAAGTCTTAAATCATTGACACAACATGGTTCTAAAAATTAGTCTATTTTAGGTAGGATGAAGTCATTATATGGCACAAAGACACCATTAACAACCAGGGATAAACCTCCATCTTACAATACATTCATGTAAAGAACTAAATCATTACTAAAATAAACCAAGTCATCAATATATTACTGCACTATCTATAATGTAAGAATAAACACATTAATTTTTTAATGACATTCTTCATTGATTATATAGTTCAATATATAACATTCAAGATATAAAAAAAATCATACACTCTTCCTTACCACTACTCATGACTAGAGGCTCACAAGAAAGCTTGGGATATACATACAAATGTCTAATCTATCTTATATAAAATACAAATACTTAGATTGGCTCTCTATTTTGCTAAAGATTCACTATCTTAGTCACCTCTCTGATATTTAAATGTAACCCTTCTTTTATAGGCAACTGGGCATCTCCTTGCTAGGTCAAATGGGCACGTGCCTAGTGATGAGATGTCATGAGTCCATCAGCTCCAATACATTACCAAGGTTAGATGAGTGCATGCCATATGCTAAGTTATAATTAGGGGGTCACTATCTCACCTAATCCACTCTTTTTACATCCATGCTTCTCAAGTTTCCATGCATAAGATTTGATAGAGATGTCCTTTGAAAGCTAGTGCCACCCAACTGCCTACCAGATGGTATAGGATCCTTGGGGACTCCTCCAACTGGTGCCAAAATGTATAAAAATGGAGAAACAAATCCAAAGGTTACCCTCATGCTGAGATAGGTCCAATTGGTGTGGTTCATGACATTTTTATAAAAAGGGACCCAACATATCATAGGGTGATCATATAATCAATCACGAATAAATACTCAATCCAAGTCCATTGTGTCTCTATATAGAGATGCCAAATAAACTCCCCATCCTTCATCTCATTTATCACTCAATAATAATAAGGTAGGTCCCCTAGATGACCTTGTAAAACTAGCCCAGTCAAGTGTCATCCAAAAGCCACTAAATCTTCTAATCCCCTATGGTACCTCAACCCCACTAGCCACTCAATATCAATATGCTCTTAGGCCCAAACCTAGTGGAGTGCACTATGCCCAATTCTATTTCATATATAATAAGTTATCATAAGTAGGTCTCTATATAGTTAGGCCAAGATGATCAGCCCCCATGAAAATTATGTCAACTGATCAAACATCTCCTAAATAACTCTGACCAGATCAAGGGGAAAGAACCATCTACTCTTGTCAGACAACACAAGGCTACTAACAAGAGCCATCAATATCACTACCACTGAGGGAACTATCCCCTATCTTTTTCATACTCCATTAGTTATATGCCAAGCCAAATGCTATAGTGCATCTTTATCAATGCTGCCATCCAAAACCTCCAAACCTATAATCACACCCCAAAAATCCTCCAAAACATCCCATCATCCCTCCAACATCTAGGTAATCCTAAGGCATCACATTAGTACCTATAAAATGTTGTGCACATCTTCCAATGTCATTATAACCTCCTTAATTAGTAGATGAAATGTAGAGGTCTCTGAGTGCCACCTCTATGCTAACACTAACAAGTATGACCTATCTTCCCAAATCACTAGAAATCATGCCAAGTGATATAGCTCTATGGCCTTGATAATACCCATGAGTTTGTCTATCTAGATCTCCTATCATTAGATAACCTATGATCATCACTTCTATGATGTAATAAATCTAAATCACTCCTATAAGTAAAACATAAGGAACTAGGTCAATTATTTTTCCTTTCATTGATCTGATCTACCTAGATTATTCTGATTTTGAGGCCTAGACTAACCATCTATGGGCCCTACTCTCTCTTCTTCTAATTTTGGGCCTAGATTCATCTCTTATGGGACTCACCCTCCCTTCTTCTAGAGTATTCAATATTTTCTTAGCTATTTCATCGAATCACAAGGCAATTCCATAGTTTAACAAGGTGTTATCAACTTTTTAAATCAATCCCATTAAAGCTCAGGTCATTATTACCAAATTAAAGGGTGATCTCACTCTTGTTTGAAAAAATGCCATTTGACTGGTGATTTCTACCCAAAAATGTGAATTCATTGATGAAGTGGCAAAATTTTCATTTAGTCTCACAAACCCATCAAAAGGATGACAAATTTGTTGTTCTCGTGGTGATCTCACCATTATCAAGGGTGACCTTGCTGATTAAAAAATTGGGCAATCGATAGGATCACCAAACTTCTTACTTTTTACTTGTAATAAATGTCATATATGTAAAAATTAAATACCAAAAAAATTACCTACCAATGGTCCACTCCTTGGTGGATTTTGATACTCTCTCATGTGCTCTTTAAGGTGATGGTGGTGTAAGATTTTAGCCATCTTTCTTAGCTCTCTCACACACAAATCTTAGAGCTTTGATTTACTATAGTTATGGGTGTAAATGAGTTGTTTTTACCCCCTAGGGGTCAAAATATAGTAAAATTTTAAAATTTTTCACCCCTTAGGCTTATAATTGAACCATTCTATTTCTTTTGTGATATTATTATTTTAGTTGATTTCTCTTCATTTATTAATTTTGAAAGTAAATAATGAAACTAGTAATAGGGTGTTTAGAAGAATACTTGGTAAAGTGTGCACATGAATCTAGATGATGATGGGAACTCATCTTTGGTTGGGAAGGAATAACCTATAGATAAGAAATAAATGAGAAAAGGGTGTTGTTATCAAATAGATGAGTAGACTACCAAGCATGAGCTAGATCCAAGAAGCATATTACTTATTAGGAGGTCATCAATCCATGTTATAATAGTTAAGTTAGAAATGATAAAGTAAAGATCTACTTGTATAATATAAATAAAGTGTAATTAAAAGAAATTAGACTTCTAGTTAATAGAAAAGTAACCAAAAGTAGCAAGGTTAGTTCATACTTATGCTAAAATAGTCAGGGTCTAGTCTATAATATTAGAAAAGGTATTATAATCAGGCAAAAATAGAGAAAGTTAGGTTTGACTAGGGTTATAGGGCTAAAAATAATTTGTTGTATTTTTATACCTCAGTGACCATCAATGGTTAGGTGAACCATCAGTGGTTTAAGATGACCATCGATGGTTGGGTAACCATCAATGGTTGAGGTAACCATGAATGGTTGTGCTAACCTTCTATGAAAACATATGTAAATCTAGACATAATTAGAACAAAAGGTGTAGATTAGGTATTTGGGAAAATAGAGTTCTGTTATGGGGTTGAGGGGTGGAGAATAAGATACTGATGGGTTTGATAAAGTAGGAAGATTAGAAATAAGATAAATCAATAAAATAAGCAAAAGATACCTAAAACTTGATAGGGGAAGGCTGAAGTGATTTGGCTGAAGTGATAGTACTTTGGATTTCAAAAGTGATTCTAACAGAGCTTTGGGTCTCCAGTGATGTTGCTTGCTTGTTAAAAGGATGTTGAATACCTGTATGCAAGAGAGCTTGAATTTAATATTCTTGATTGTGGACCCATTTCACTTCCTCCTCTTCTCCTTTTATAGGATGAAGTTACTAATTGGGATGTAAAAAGTTACTAATTTGATAGGGGGATAAAGTTGCCAATTTTTTATGTTTTAAATCAAGTTTTAAAAGCAAGTTGCCATTTAGGGAGATGCTTATCTCTCATAAGGCTATCAATTCTTTAATACTTTAAAACAAGTTTTAGACAACCTAGCTGTTGATGGTTAGGCCAACCATCAATGGTTAGGTTGATCATTGGTGGTTAAGGGGGTAGAATAAAATAGTTTAAAAGAAGTAAAAAGGGTGAGTTAAATGATTTATCCAAATGTGTTATGGATTTGATAAGGTCTAGTGAGTCTAATTGACTAGGTGGTCCACTAGATGCGAGGTCAGATGAGGGTCCAAAAGGTAGTTTGACATTGAAAGTCATCATGTGCAATTTTTGAGTGTTTATAATTTTCCCTTTTTTGTTGTGAAGCTCTGATCTAACAAGCAATAGAATAAAAATATATGGTTGGTCAAGGTCTGATTGCTTTGACCATATGAGGAGGTGTTCCCCCTCAAAATAGGAGTCAATGAGGCAAAATTGAAATTAGTGCAAGGTTTGATAAATGGTAAATTAGGAGTCATGAGGTGATGCATGAAGTCTACCAATGCCATATAGAGGAGCCAATTATGACATAATGGTATAATTTGTAGACTGATCATTGTTAGAAGTCTACAAATGGCACTTATAAGAGCTGATTATGGCTTACTTACTTTGATTTTGACATAGGGTTATTTTTTGTTTTTGTTATTTTGATAATTTGTTGAAGCTAATCGATGCAGGAAGCTTCAGATGATTATTTCTTAGCCATCCTTAAAGGGAGTGGTCTAGAATTAGATTTTTAGAGATATCCTTCAAGAGAGCAGTCTCTTTTAAGGAAATTTTAATTATTGGGTAGCCATCCTTCAAGGGAGTAGTCTATAATGCTAGAGATAGGGGCCCAATTGATTTTGAATGTGAGATTAGACATGGATAGGTCTATTTAGGCTTAAAATTTCACCTTTATGGAGACAAGAATTTAGCACAAAAGGTTAATGATAGATGGGGAAAGTGGTTTTTGAGATACAACTGATCATGGGATTCCATCTGATTAGAGACAAAAAGTATCCATGAGAATCATGCTATGGGTAGAGCCTTGGTGCCCATACTTAATATTAGGCTATAACTATGACAGATGATCACATGGTTCTATGTTATAATCATTTATTCCTAAGGGGATAAGGGATAGATAGGTGAAAGGAAGTGAAAATATCATAAACTAAGGGATGAGCTTAAGTTAGACACAAATGTAAGTTCAACCCTTGTTTCAACAATAAAAAGGATGCAAATGTGAAGCGTTGAGAGGCTCAGGTTCTAGTTTACTTTTGAGAGATGAAAAATGATAAGCACTTGATCCATACTTATGGGTTATGATATAAGGTCAAAGCTAATTGAAAGTAAACTTACTATTTTTGCTCTTCTCTATATTATTTACATGTTGGTTTTCCTTAAGGATGAGGTCTCTAATGTTAAACTCTTGTTCTTTTAGGTTTTTTTTGTATGTGTGCTTGATTCACTTTTGATAGATGTGAAGATGATTAAGGGCTGTGAGGTGATGTTCATCAAGGATTTCAAGATATGTGAGGCATTCTTGATGATAGTCATGTTTGGAAAGGATTTCATGTAAATATAGGTGAAGGGATGAAATTTAGACTTCAAGAGGCAAGACTGCCTTAGCCCCAAATATGAGAGAGAAAGGGGTAACACCTATAGAGGTTCAAATGCTAGTGTGATAGGCCCATAAAATGAAGGGGATGTATAAGTTTCAATCCTAACCTGAAGCACTGACTACTTTGGTGAAAATTTTGATGAGAGTTTTGTTATAAGCTTTCACATGTCCATTGGCTTGTGGATGGTAAGGTGGGGAAAAACTTAACTTGATGCCAAAATCATCATAGAGACTTTAGGCCTTCTAATTTTTAAAATATTTTCCATTATCAGTGATGATCTTGTGGGGAAAAAAAAAGTGGCAGATGAAATGGTGATTGATGAAAATGATAATATTTTTGGCTTTGGTGGATATTAGTGGGATGGATTCCACCCACTTGGTGAAATATTTGGTACTAGTAATGATATATTGGTGTCATTGTGAAGAATGGGGATTGATTTCTCCAATAAGGTCAAGACCCCATGGCGAAAAGGGCCAATAATATTTAGATACTTAAATGTCATGGGGAGGTGCATGATGTAAGTTAGCATGTTGTTGACATTTGACACACTTATTTATATAGTCACAATAGTTTTGATTGAGGGTAGGCCAATAGTAGCCAAGGAAAAGGATGCATTTAGTGATAACTAGGCCACTTAAGTGGAGCCCACAAACTTTATCATATGTTTCCTTGATGGCATGGGAGGATTCATAACTATGGAGACAATGAAGAAGGATTCCATCAAAGCCACATTTGTAAATGATTCCCCCTAGTATGGTGTAATGAGAGGTACTATGAACAAAATCTCTTTGGACATGCTTTGAAAGGTTGAGAAGAATAATTCCAAGGTTAAGGTAGTCAAAAGTTTGGTCATACCAAATGTCAAAAGGAAATGTCTCCACACTAAAAATGGTAGGAATATCAGAATTGATATATGAGGGTGTGATAAAATGATGGATGGTGATAAATAGTTTAGATTTGGTAGGTTGATATGAGATTTGGGAGGCTAGGGATGCCATTGTATCTATGAATTTGTTAGTAGATCGAGGAACTAATTGGATAGAGTAATGATCAAATGATGATAAGAGTACATCTATGAATTATTTATTCTTTAGGGGACATTATTTTTACATTGATAAGATCTATTGACTTGGTTTATAAATAGTTGGGAGTCACCAAATATACTCATAGTTTTGACTTCTAAGGCTATAGAAATTTGGAGACCTCTAACTAGGCCTTCATATTTGACTATGTTGTTGGTGCATTCATAGTCAATATTAAAGGAAAGGGGAAGAGGTTCACCATTAATGGGAATGATAATAACTCTAACACCCACATCATTTTGGCATTTAGATCCATCAAAAAACATGATCATTTGGTAGGTGGGTTCTTTTAGAGAAATAGCTATAATGGACTCATCTAGAAAGGCAAGAGGATGATTTTGATTATCTAGCAGAGGAGATTTAACCAATTGGTCAATGATTACTTGTCCTTTAATGGAATTTTTCAAAAGTAAATCAATATCAAACTAAGCTAGGAGTATGAGCCACTTAGCCATATGCTAGTTTTGGCATGACTTAGAGTGTATATACTTGAGGGGGTCAGTGTTAGTGATGACATAGGTTTTATGATTAAGAAAATAGTGATGGAGTTTAGAGGCTACAAAAACTAAGGCAAGGTAGAGTTTTTCAGGATGGGTATACTGTGTTTCATATTCAATAAGGGTGTGTTTGATGTAGTAGATGGCTTGTTCTTTATTTTTTTCATCATGATGAGCAAGCATTGCCCCTAGGGAATGATCAGTGGTGGATATATATAGGTAAAAGCACTGGTCTTCCTTAGGAGAGGTGAGGATAGGTGGAGAAAGAAGACATTCCTTGATTACATTGAAGGCTTGCTGACATTCCTTGGTCCACTTAAAAGAGGTATCCTTATTTAGGAGGTGGTGGAAAGGTTAGCATTGATTGAATAACTAGGAGATGAGGCGATGGATGGATTTAAGTTTTCCATACAAGATGTGGAGTTGGGCAAGGTCGGTAGGAGGAGGCATATCCAAGATTGCTCTGACTTTGGTAGGGTATATTTTGATTTCATAGAGAGAGATGATAAAACTAATAATTTTTCCTGATAAGACTCTAAAAATATATTTTTTTAGGTTGAGCATGACATGATAATGGATTAGTTGGTTAAAGATGATGGCAAGAATGGCTAGGTGATCCTTATAGTGTTTGGATTTCCCCAAGAGATCATCCACATAGTCTTCTACAATTTTATGGATGAGATCATGAAAGATATAAGTCATGGTCCAATGATACATTGCTCCATAATTATTTAGTCCAAAGGGTATGACCTTATAGCAGAAGGTTCCCCATGTGGTGATAAAGGAAGTTTTTTGTTGATCTTTAGGGGCAATCAAGATCTGATTATATCTCAAGAAATTATATGTTAGAGATAACATTTCATGGCTGACTATAAGATTAATAAGTTGGTCAATGTTTGACAAAGGAAAGTCATCCTTTGGGCAAGTGAGGTTGGGGTCATGAATGTCGATGTAGAGATGAAGTCCCCCTATAGGCTTGGTGATGGGAATGATGTTAGAAACCCATTTTAAATAATTGATGGGCTGAATGTAGTTGATGGATAAGAGATGCTGAAGCTCTTCTTTGATAAGGAGGGATATGAGAGGATGCATTATACAAAGATTTTATCGAAATGACTTAGCATTAGGATGAGTAACAATGTTATGGAGGATAATAGAAGGGTCAATTTTTGGCATATCTTGATAGGACCAAACAAATATGCTATGGTCTCAAAGGAAAGAATGGTAATTTTTTTGCTTAGTAGAATTTAAAGATTCACCAATTTTGATGATATGAGGGTTATCTTGAGTACCCAAGTTGACATCAATATTGGATTAATTTAGCATGGTTTGGTTCTCAAGAGGGAGATATATATGAATTGAAGAATCCCCCACATCGAGGTAGGCAAGAATAAATTCATCATCCTAACGTTGGATGGTGTTGATGATAGGAGAATCATGTTCAATCATTTTAAGATGGATGAAAGGAAGGGTTTTAGTTCAGCCATCCTTTTGATAGGTTAAGAGGCCTAAAATAATAGTATTGATAAAAAAAGTTAGGTGGAATGATATCAAAGTCCTTAGAGTTGGAGGGAGATGGGGTAAGTGAGGATGAAATTTCTTTGTTGATGGTGGTGATGGGTTTTGGTGATGTGGGTTCTTCTAGTAGTACAAACCAAAGGCCAAAGAACTCATGAGGTTTTTGAGTTTTGATGATGGGTAACTCATGAGGTCCTTGTTCATAAAGGCCAAGACTAAACCCCTTCCAAGTTCACCTATAAAGGTAAGATTTGGAAAAGGTTGGTTTGTCTAGGTAGGAAAAATTGGTGGTGAATTATTGGATGAATGGGGTAGTGGTAGGAGTGAGAAGTGGCTGATCAAGTCCCCCATTGACAAAAATTGTTTGATTATTGGGAGCTAAAAATGGCTGATGGTTTCAATGTTAGGATCATAAGAAGGGTCATATTTGAGATTCCCATATTCTTGTGGAGTAGGGAAAACATCTAAGGCTAAAAGGCAATATTACCTAAGAGAGAGTCATTGAAATGTGGATTGCAAGGGGTTTTCAACTAGAATTTAGGATGAAGGGATGGTTGAGCTAGTTGATGCTTCATCATTATTGTGAGTAGGATTATTGCTAGTTATGGTTGGTGAGGTGGTTTTGTTGAAATTTTGTTATGAGGTAGATGAAGGAGGAATAAGAATGTCATTAAGTTAGTATGTCATATTATAAGAGGCAAAGGGACTGGGGTCAACTTTGATGGTAATAACTTGTCCCTCATGTTTAAATTTGACACATTGGTGTAAGGTGGAAGGGACATAAATCATAGCATGGATCCAAGGGCATATAAGTAACACATTTTAATGGAACTCACCCTTTATAACTTAAAATAGTTTAGGAATGATACAAGGCCCCAAGAAGATATGGAGGACAATGGTCCCTAAGGTAGTGGCCATGGTATCATTAAAGGAGCAAAGGATTGTTTTAATTTTTGACATAATGTTTTTGGGCAGCTAAAGTTGGTCATACGAGATAATGTTGATGCTAACTCCTCCATAAATCATCACCTATTTGATGTAGGTTTGATTGATATATGTGGTAATAAAAATTGGAGGATCAAAATCCTCAGGATGAGTGGGAGGTATTTTAGAATCCTAAAAGGTGATGAGGGTAGAAATTTGGAGGGTTCTAACAAAGGGTGTAAGAGGTTGAGGATTATTTGATTGAACCTCTATAGATTATAGAGATTTGATCAGTGCCTAGTGATTGTGGGGTAAGGTGTTGATTAGTTCATAGAGGTTCATTTTCACCAGTGTTTGGTGAAGTTGTTTCACTACTAACCATTTCATGGATGTAGAAGGGATGGAGGGAGAAGCTCCCAAAATAGATACTTTGGATTTTAGTGGTTTTGAAGGTGAGGGTGGAGATGTTGGGGTTTGGTTGGTGGATTGAGGGGTTGAAGGGTATGTCCATGAAATAGTGACTTTGGCTTTTTCCTTATCTTTTTGTTGGGCTTGAGATCGGGTAACCACATGAATAGTGTGGATAAGTGGGTTTGATGTTTTATTTGGTTCTTCATCTTCATTATTAGGTGGGAGTGGAGGAGTAGTTGATTGTTGGATAAATTGGTTAGGTAGTTGGGTAGGTAATGGGCTCAAAGGTGGTTCCTCCAATAGATCATCTTCATCTAAAAGGTTATGGACACGTGTTTGGAGAGCTTTGTAGTTCTATATATCATGTCTAGGTGTCCTATGGTAAAGGAAAATCAAATTATCATTGAACCATGTTGGTTTAGGATGTAAAGGGTCAAAATGTTTGATTGGAGGCAAGCTAATGGAAGAGGCCTACAACAACCTTTACAAAATGGTTGAATAGGATTCAATCAAAGGTGTTGGAGGTGGTAGGTTTTTGGTTTTAGGAGTGGGAGCCTTCTTAGGTGTAGGCTTTACCATGGAAGTTGTGGTTGGAAGAATGGTTTTAGTGGATGGTTTTGGTTGGGTTTGCTTTGTTATGGTTGGTTTAGAGGTTGAATATTTGGATATGAAAGATTTGGATGATAAAGATTTGGCTATAGGTGGGAAATTAGAGGTAGATAGGTTTTTTAAAAATGATGGAGAACTAGAGAGTTTGATGGGTGTAGGTGGACAAAAGGGGGATGGTTTATTAGAAGAAGAATAGGTAACTAGAATGGTAGAAGGATGGGGTCCTAAGATGGAAGGTAAGTGGGAAGGAAGTGGTGTGAGTCTAGTTCGAGGTGGAGGTTTGGGTAAATATACCTTCTTAGTTGGTTTAGTTGGATTTGTATTTGGTAAACTAGATAGAGTTAAGTCTAACCTCAAAGGTGGGTGAGTGTGACTAGGTGTGGGAAGAAATCCTAGGTTTTTGATCAGTTTGGTGAAAGAAGCATAAGGTGATTTGGAAATTTTAGGTAGAGGTGGTTGTGACAGTTCACTTATGGTTTTATAATAGCTATTTGGTGAAAATATAATGGGTTTAAGGGTAGATTTAAGTGAATTTGAAGATTCAAGTTTGCTTTGGTAAGGAATTCCAAGTTGATGCTAAAAGGTGGCTCTATCAAAGTTAGGTTGGGAAGTGAACTCTAAACTTCTTACTAGCCTAGAAAAGGGCTTGTAGATGAGTTTGGTTCCTTGGTAATTGGTTTCAAAGCTTAAATAGTTTGGTAGAGAAGAGGGAATGGTTTCTCTATCCTTATTTTTAGTGGATGGTTCCAAAATTGGTGGTTGGGTAGATGAGGCAACCTTATTTTGGTTTGGGATAGTTTCCAAAGAGGGCATGGATGGTTTTAAGATGGGGGAGGTAGGTATGGTGTTGTATAGAGCTGATTACATTGTTTGGGTATCCAAAGGAATGGAGGGAATTTCTTCTACTTGAATGGGTGGAGTAGAAGAAGAAGAAATATTTATAGAAGAGGTTGCCTCCTTTGGTGTTTCCATCGAAGGAGAGGTAGATAAAGCTAAGGTCTCATCAAGTGAAGAGAGAGTGGTGGTTAATTCTTCTATTTGGGTACCTAAAGAAATAGGAGGTGAGTTCACTATTTCTGTTTGGGTGATTGAGGCAATCATCTCTTCAAAAATGGGCTCATTATTAATAATATTGATTGTATGTGCCTCATGAGTGTGAGATGACTCAGGTTTATTATCATGGTGTTGGGTAGAAGGAACATGATTAGGAAAAGGATTACAAAAAATGTCAAGGGATTTATTGGGAGGTGCATTGGGATTATGAAATGAGAGTTCTCCACTATCAATCAAAATTTGGACAAGACTCTTGAAGGTATTACATCTATTAATGTCATGTCATACAACTTTATAAAAGGCACAATGGTCATTTTCATTATACCACCCAGGTACAAGGCAAGAAGAATCAAATTTTTGGGGTAGTTTGATAGGTGGAAGTTGGGTGAGGTTAGCTTTGGGAAATTTATCCAAAACTGATGCACAATATTGTCCAATGAGATTATATTATTTTGGAGGAGATTGGTTTTAGTTTCAATTTTGTTGATAAGGAGGGTTTGAATAATTGGTTTGAGGTGGTTGGTTGACAGTTGGAGGTGGAACAATTTTTAGAATAACTAAGTTTGTGGATTTTTTTGCTTTGGTATTGGATTGGTTAGTGGTTTTGGTGGAGGAAGGGTCATTAGATTTAAAACTATAATTCTTGTTTTGCAATTTTAATTTCCCTTCATCAATGGCTCAATTTTCAAGTTTTCATGCCATGGTGAATGCCTCATCAAAATTTTTGAAGGTTTAAACTTGAAGAGTGAGGGAAATATGTTTGGCACAACCCTGAGAGAAGAGTTCAATTAATTCATGTTGGGGTAAGAAGGAAATTTGGTTGATAAGACCTCACCATCTATCTATGAAATCAATAATTGACTCATCATCAAATTGTTTAATGGAATAGAGGTTAGTCATAGAGACCTTTTAAGATACATTTAAAAAAAAATGCTCTAAAAACATTTGGGCTAGTTGGAAGAAAGAAAAGATGGAGTGTGTGGGAAGAACACTATACTAATTAAGGGCTGGTCCTGATAAGGACATGGGGAAGGTTTGAAGAAGGAGAACATCATCGTATGTAATTAAATAAAAATAATGATGGAAAGCTCTCATATGTTGTTAGGGGTCCTCCTTGCCTTAGAATTTGGAAAACTTGGGTAATTCTCATTGAGGAGGATAAGCATGGATGGGAATAGATGAATGAATGGGTTCATTACAAATTTGATCATAGGATAAAAGGTTATGAGACACAAAGATGTGTTGGGTGAATATTTTGTCATTAATTAACTAAAGGAAAAATGGGTATATCAACCACAACATAATGAGACACATCTCTCCTCTCAGTAAGGGGAGGCTCCCTACTCATCAATTAACTAAAGGCAAAATGGGTATATCAACCAAAAAATAATGAGACAAATCTCTCCTCTCAGTAAGGGGAGGCTCCCTACAAACTATTATAGACTAATATAAACTAAAAATAGACTCAGGGGTGAAATCATACCATCCATCTCTATTTTTTCAGAGATGATGTTCACAAAATAAAGGAGAATTCTTGTGTAATTACTGAAGGCATTTCTCTTCTTTCAAAAATGATGTTCAAAAAATAATAGGAAAACTTCTCGGGTAAAACCCATGAAAGCACAAAGTCTTTCATTGCTTCTCCTACTAATTTAGGGCTAATGTCATAGTAGAATGAAGTGCAACACAAAGTCTCCACTGAAAACTACAATAGAATAAAATATTACAAAGGATAAAAGTAGTTTAAAGCCTTTCCATTATCTTTTGCAGTAAAACACAAAACACATAAACTAAAGACAATTATGGTAGCACAAAGTCTTCCACAATCGGCTTTAGTACACCTTCCAAATTATTTCCACTTGCTCTACTTATTTGATCAAATAGACAAGACTGTATTTAGGAAAAAGACATAAGAACAATTTCCTAGATAACACAAGCTATTTTAACACAAAGTCTGAAAGGTCACTTGCTTTCTCATTCACCTGATAAAATATGATTAACAATTTGAGCTCAAAGTCTCAAAAATGCCTTTTAATTTGGGCAGAGTTTTGCTTTTGATAACTGAGGGATCCCCTTTCTACAAACTGAGAGATTACAATATATATCCTCTAAAGAAAGACTTTGGCACTTGTTTTCACAAAATGGCCCATGCTGCATTGAATGCATTGGAAAGAAGAAGTTCTGTGCAAGGGCCATGCTGGAGCCATTCAAATCATATCAAATGTCAGCTCCAAAGCATGGGTCACCTAATATTGTGAAAGGTAATGCTACTCCTCTTTATGATACTTACACGACTATCCACTCATATTTACTCAAATGTAGAAAAATAGGCCATGCCATTGAATGCTTGTGCTCTTTGATATCCACCTGGTGGCCTGCTCCACCTACCAAAATAAATCTCTTATAGATATTTATAGATTTCTCTTTAACTTTCCCTCTTTCCTTGATACCTTTTGTCTCTTCCTGGTGATCTGAGCTCTCAGGCTATCTTCTCACTTTTTGCTAGCTTCTTCAGCTCCTTTCTCAGCGGATAGCTAAGTTTGTCCTCAAGTCTGCATTATTTAAAAATTAATAGATATTCCATTACCATAAATTTTATGTCTATGGGGATGTCACTAGTCACTTGAACCATTTTTAACCTTGAACCTTTGAACCTTTTAGAGTTCAGCGATTCAATGGTTCAACAGTTCAAAGTTTGATGGTTCGGCGGTTTGATGGCTCAAAGTTCGACGGTTTAGTGGTTCGATGGTTCAATGTTTTGAAAAGAGCTAAGTTCACTTAATATTCTTTAGGAGTTTAATGTATCATTAAACCAACTATTTTAACAATTTGGTTGAACCCTTTTATGGAATCTTCTGCTTGAACCATTCGCTCGAACCTTCTGCTTGAACCTTTTAAACCTTAAACTCTTTGAACCTTTAAACTTTTTGAACCTTTCAGAGGTAGAGTTCAATCATTCAATAGTTCAATGGTTCATTCCATATCATTGAACCCTGCTATTGAACCATTTTGATTTAAACCTCAGTGTTGAACCATCCTTACAATTTTTTAGGAAATGCCTTAAGTGTTTTGAGATTTTTCTTTGCGAAAGCCCACCTTTTGAACCTGTGATTTCTTTAGCCAAAAATGTTTGTGCAATTAAATAAATTTATTAATTAGAACATTTTGAGAAAGAAAGAGACCATTTTGGACTATAAGACCGAAATGGTCGACATGTTATCCAAAAAAACAAGTGACAAATTTTAGGAACAATAACTAGCTCCAGTTGTGGAGCTTCCATCGATTGTATTTTGAAACAATTAAAGAGAGTAGAATCTAGTCTCTAAGTGCCTTCTATATTCCATTGGGATATGGAGTCATGTCATCCAAAAAGAGAAAGACACCTAAAACAAAATGAACAACATAAAACAAACAAAGACTATACAAATGTACAACTGGACTTATCTGATACTTCAAGGATTGAAGGGCTTTAGATGTTGCCCACTATGAAGCATTAAAAATGGTAGGTTATCTTTATATTTTAGCAAGAAATTATTTTCACCATTGAATTGATGAATTGAAAATGGACCTCTCCACAAAGAATAAAATTTTCCATGCATCCTTTTTGGTTCTCTCCTCTTGTCCCACAACAATACTTGATCTCCTATTTGAAAATCATGAATCCTTGATTTCTAGTCAAAAAGTTTCTTTACTATATTTTGATGTGCAACAATATGGTCCACCACCATAGTTCACTGCTCATTTAGTTCAGTCAAGCACATGATCCTCTTGTCAATGGAATTTTCAAATGTTTGATCTTTGACTGCCTTCACCAACTTCAATGCTAGTAGTTCCAGGGTGATTGGTATCTCTGCATTCAAACTATATAGAAGTTGAAATGGTGACATACCTATTTCCCTCTTGGGTGTAATCCTGTCTACCTATAGAGCATCAAACAATGATTTATGTTAGGTTCTCTAATTTTCATCTATGAGCTTCTTGATAATGGTTACCAGGTTCTTGTTGCTTGATTTTATTTGACCATTTCCTTGTAGATAATAGTTAGAGGAGTGAGAGAGGATAATCCCATAATAGTAATAGAACTAGGTAACCTCATGAGAAGAGAAACAAGAAGCATTATCTATTACAATCTTGGTTGGGACTCCAAACTAGGAAATAATATTTTCCTTGAGGAATTTACATACCAATTCTGAAGTAACATGCTTGACTAAAATGGCTTCCACCCACTTGGTAAAATAGTCTGTGGCTGTGAGAACATAGTCATGTCCAACACTTGAGGATGGGTTCATAGAACCAATGAAATCAATACCCCATTGTTGAAATGGCTCTTCAATCACCACCAGCTTGAGAGGTAATGCGGTCAACTTGGGTTTTCTAACGAATTATTGACACAACTCACACCTACGTACCTAGGTGTATGCATTTTGAAATAGAGTAGGCTAATAGTACCTAGCTCACAGAATATTATGAGTAGTCATAGGTGAAAAAAAATGTCCTCCACAAGCAAAATTGTGGAAAGACTCCAGAATTTTATTCTATTGCACTTTATCCATGCAACGAAGAAATACCCCATCAAGGCTCCTCTTGTACAAAATATTTTCCCACAGGACATAGTTAGTAGCTTTCAATTTAATAGTTCTCTTTTCTTTACAAGACAGGTGGGAAAGAAACTCACCATAGGTAAGGAAATGAGCTATATTAGAATACCACTCATCAGTAGTAGTGACAAAGAGAACTTTAGGCATGTCTTTGACCTCTGTTTCTTCATATCTTGTTTCCTTTGGTATGTTCTCAGCAATTAACTGGCAGAGACCTCTTCCCCGCATAAGTTTAGTAGGTTTGATATCAAGATCAAACTCTTGAATTTTAGCAATCCAATTACCCCTTTTGGTACCAAACTCTTGTTGAGTTAAAATAGACTTTACTGTTGTATCAAGCACTAGAGCAACAATATGTGAATTTAAGATATAGAAACAGAAGTGTTTTACCACCTTAACCATGGCATAAGCATGCTTCTCCATGTTAAAATATTTCAATTAATGAGCTTTGAGAGGACAACTCATAAATGATATGGGAGATTCCACACCTTATTTGTTCTGCTGAACCAAAATGGCTAAAAGTGTGTGTCCAAAAGCATAGCTGTATACCACAAAGTCTTTGGTATAATCTAGACAAACCAAGACCAGGGAATGGGTGATAGCTTTCTTGATATCCTCAAATGCTGACTTGCCTTCTTTAGTTCAGTAGAAAGTAGCTTTAACCTTCATCATGTCGATAATGTTGTGAGTCTTCTCTGCGAATTTAGGAATGAACCTTCATAAAAAATTCACCTTTCCAAAGAAAGAATGGACTGCAGTCTTAATAGCAAGAAGAGTAAGCTCTTGGATGGATTTGACTCTTTTTGAGTCAATATTTATGCCTTCTTGGGATATAGTGTGACCAAGAAGTTTCCCTTTTGTAACCCCAAAAACTAATTTCTTAAGATTGAGAGAAATGCCATTTTGTAGACATTATTCTGGCACTTGTTGCAAATGATGTAAATGATTAGGATGATGTTTAGAAAATATGGTCAAGTAATCAATATATACCACAATGAAATTCCCCATTTCATTTTTGAAGGCAAGATCCATCACTCTCTGGAAGGTAGCACTAGCATTGATCAGACCAAAAGGCATTCTATGATATGCAAATGTGCCCCAAGGAGTAGTGAAAGTGGTTTTATGTAGGTCTACTTCACTAAATTCCACTTGATTATACCTTGAAAAACCATCTAACATTGATAACATCTCTGAGCTAGTCACTATTTGTAGTATTTGATCCATGATAGACAGGGGGTAGTTGTCTTTTAGAGAGGATTGATTTAGATTTCTAAAATCAACACAGAGGCAAATTTCTCCATTCTTTTTTCTCATAGGGACTATATTCACAATCCAAGTGGAATGGTGGATTGAAAAAATTATCTTCGCATTTAACATCTTCTAGATCTCAGAAAGAATAATACCTGATATCCTAGCATTGTACTACCTTTATTTTTGCTTGTGAGGCAATGACCCAACCTTGAAAGGAATTTTGTGCTAAAATTTTTCAAGCTTGAGAGACTTTAGATCATCATAAGAATACACCAAAACATCAATGTAATGGTGAAGCAAAGTAATGAATTTGAGTTTTTCATCAAGGGTGCAACAATTCCCAATGTTGACCATTTTGGGATTATCTTCTGTACTCAAATTTATTTGATCAAACTCCTTAGAGGAACTTGAATCTATTTGTTGATTCTTGACAAACCTATCATGCTTGTCAATAGCTTCTTAAGAGAAACCAAACCTTTTGGGAGTTTATTCCCTTTGAGTTGAAGGAACTCTTCACCAATTTTTGAATCTATCTTAGGAGTTGATTCCCACAGTGGAGATTTACTACCTTCAAAATAAAGCTCCTCAAAGCTAACCATCTATTCTAGAAAAGTAATGATTTGGTTGTCCTTATTAAACACTTACCAATGGTTGGCATTATTAGGTACACTTGGTTGAAAGACCAACTCAATAGTGTACTTGTGCCCTTCAAAATCTTTATGAGGAACCATGAGGGTTGCAGAGATAGCCAATGAATCTGCACGATCATTGAACTCTCTGGGCATAAAAAAAATATTGAAAGCATCAAAACTTTCAATGCAGTCCCATACAAGATTAAAATAATGTCACAATATTTCATTCTTGGTTTGATACATATTCTTCACATGACAAACCACTAGTTCAGCATCTCCTTGGGCATGAAGAAGCTTAACACCTTTAGTATGAGTAGCTTTCAATCTGAGCAATAAAGATTCATATTCAGCAGTGTTGTTGGTATTGTTAAACTATAAATAATATGAAAAGAGGAAAATATCTCCTTGTGGAGTTATCAAAATGATTTTGGCTCTAAAATTAGTAGAAGAACAACTATCATCAAATTTTAGAATCTAGACCTCATTAGAATCTGATCTCCTTAAATATTTCTCTTCATTAGAGAGGGATGATTCTTTTTCACCTAAACTGTGCTCTACCAATTCTTCTAATCTTCTATCTAAATTCTTTGAATTGTCACTCAATAAACTTTCATTTGATGAAATAGAAACATCTTCATAGACAAAAAGTAATTACCCATTCCTGAGGTTTCAAACAAAATTTGAGCTTCAAGTTCTAATGTTTGAGTGACAATATATTTTGATTCCTTCTCAGGAATCAACCTTTGCATGATGCCCTTAATAGGTATCCTCACTTCAGATAGGTCCATGTTCAACTCTCCACCAACATCCTTGCAAAAATTATGTCTAAGTAAAATGCCATAGGAAGCTGGAACATTAGCCACCAAGACTGTCATCTTAATCCTCTTGTCTAGAAAAGTAGCAAATGCAAATTGGGCATTTTTGATTTGACCCAATAGTGGAACTTGTGTGTTTTCCATGGAAAAATATCTCTCAAAATTTTTAGTCAAAGTGAGACTGAGAGAGTATGCTACCTTGGTGGGCATAACATTGTTAGAGGCTCTAGAGTCTATTATGCAGTTGCTCATCTTATGACCATTTATCAATAGGGAAACATAGAAAGGTTCTATTTTCCTAGGGGCAATAGGAGGAGTAATGATAAGATTGTTTCAGGTAGATGTGTTCTTTGGGAGATCATGAGTTACCTTTGAAGCATCTTGTCTTATAGGGATGGTTTTGTTCTTGATGCATTCAACTAACCTATCCAACTGCTTAGGGTTGGCTTGTAAGTATTCAAACTTAGATATTTGGATCTTGGTCTTCCTAGTATGGTCAATTATATCAAATGACTAAAAAGAATTAAGAATAGAGGAAGGAAGTCCATTATTTTAGGTTTTAGTAGGTGTGGTACTAGTTTGAGAAATTGAAGAAGAAGGTACAGGATTGCTTGAAGTACTTACTTTTTTATTGATCACTGGATCCTTTGATTGGAAGGGCAAAAAGTCCCCCATTTAGCAATTGAAATTATTGGTCAAGATTCTTTCCCTATTTTTCTTTTATCATCTTGTTGAGTTGACTAGTTTTGGGACTTGATAAATACAACGTATGATCCATCAAACACTTCTCCCTTACTTCTAGCTTTATCCTGATAATTTAGGAAATCAATGTTGGAGTCACCAACTAATTCTTATTCACCTTCTGAAAAGATATTAGCATCATATTCTTGGTCCAACTCAGGTTGGAAAGAGAAATCATGTTCAACATCATGATAACCAACTGCTAAGTTAGCCGATGCTACTTCAATGACAAGCTTCCCCTGTGGGGGAGGAAAACAATTTGGTTGCCCTTGATTTCTGGCAGCATTGCCTTGATATGACTGGTTGGGAAACATTCTCCTTGGTATATCATAATAAGAAGGAGGAGCATACATCCCTTATGCCATTTGATTTTTTAGAGCTAGCAATTTATTTGCTAGCTTTTGCACCATAGGATCAATGGTGTCTGTAGAAATGTTTTTAGAAGATGAAAAAGATTTATTTCTGTTAGGATCTCTTCTTATCTTTCCTACCAAGATAAGATCATCTTCAACCTCAGTGGCCAAAATATGAGCTGTATAAAGATCTATGTGGCCAACCCACCTCAATAGGAAACTCACTTCAAGAAACCGAGAATTGATGAAGAAGCACTTAATATTTTTTGGTGTTGGCTGAGTAATTATAGGAATCCTATTCCTCATCTTGTCAAATTTAGAAATGAAGTCTCACATGGGGTCATGAGGCTCCTTCTTCATTTGCATAAGCTGGGATAACATGGCATGTACATCTTCTACAAGTTTTAACCTAGCCTCAAACTTGGCCTTGAGAGTGTTCTAGTTAGTTACTGTTTGTGCTTGCAGATGATAAAACTAGTCTATGGTAGTGACTTGCAATATTTCCACAAACAATCTGATTGCTATATCTTTAAATTCAACACCTATCACACCATAGGCTATGTAGAAAGCTACAATATGCTTATCAGAGTGAACTCTCCCATCACCATAAAAATTGGGAACATTATTTCTTGAATTATGGGGTAGTTTATGTAAAGGTGGGGTTAGATTCAGAGGGCCAAAAGTGTTACCCCAAGGGCCTTAGGCTGCCATGATATGACAATTGAAAAGAGGGATAACAAACCTTTGTAGGGTATGTATAGACAAAGCTCTACTAGTAGAGGAAAGAGAAGCTTTGCCTGGTATTGGGGACTTGACATTGGTAGGAGGAAAACTCCTGGTTCATTGAAGGCAAGATGGTGGAGGAGAAAGGTCAAAATTATTTTGCTGCACAAACTTTAACATAGGATTAACAATACCTTGAGCTCTCTATCTTCGTGTATACCGTGGATCTGCCAGAGTGTAGAATGGAAAAGAACTGGAAATGCTTCAATTTGAAGCTTGAGGCTTTAAATTGTTTGTTCTTCCCCATCAGAGTCACCAAAAAGCTATTGGGTGAATAGTTTGTCATCAACTAACTGAAGGCAAAATGGGTATATCAACTACAGTGTAATGAGATAAATCTCTCCTCTCAACAAGGGGAGGCTCCCTATAAACTATTATAGAATAACATAAACTAAAAATAGACTTAGGGGTGAAATCATACCATCCATCTCTTTTTTTCAGAGATGATGTTCACAAAATAAAGGAGAATTTTTGTGTAATTACTAAAGGCATTTCTCTTCTTTTAGAAATGATGTTCAGAAAATAATAGGAAAACTTCTTGGGTAGTAACGGTATCCACAAGAAACCCATGAAAGCACAAAGTCTTTCGTTGCTTCTCCTACTAATTTAGGACTAATGTCACAGTAGAATGAAGTGCAGCACAAAGTCTCCACTGAAAACTACAATAGAGTAAAAGATTATAAATAATAAAATTATTTCAAAGCCTTTCCAATATCCTTTGTATTAAAATACAAAACACACAAAATAAAGACAATTATGGTAGCAAAAAGTCTTCCACAATTAGCTTCAGAACACCTTCCAAACTATTTTCACTTGCTCTACTTATTTGATCAAATGGATAAGACTATATTTAGGAAAAAGATATAAAAATAATTTCCTAGATAACACAAGCTATTTCAACACAAAGTCTGAAAGGTCACTTGCTTTCTCATTCACCTAATAAAATATGATTAACAATCTAAGCTCAAAGTCTCAAAAATGCCTTTCAATTTGGGTAGAGTTGTACTTTTGATAATCGAGAGATCCCCTTTCTACAAACTGAGAGATTACAATAGATAGCCTCCAAAGAAAGACTTTGGCACTTATTTTCACAAAATAGCCCATGCTACATTGAATGCATTGGAAAAAGGAAGTTTTATGCAGGGGCCATGCTAGAGCCATTTAAATCATATCAAATGTCCTCTCCAAATCATGGGTCACCTGATCTTCTGAAAGGTAAGGCCACTCCTCTTTATGATAATTACACAATTGTCTACTCATCTTTACTCAAATGAAGAAAAATAGGTTGCGCCATTGAATGTTTGCACTCTCTGATATCCACCTAATGGACTACTCCACCTACTAGAATAACTCTCCTATAGATATTTCTAGATTTCTCTATAACTTTCCCTCTTTCCTTGCCACCTTTTGTCTCTTCTTAGTGATCTGAGCTCTCGAGCTATCTTCTCACTTTATACTGTCTTGTTTGGCTCCTTTCTCAATAGATGGCTAATTTTGTCCTCAAGTCTGCATTATTTGAAAGTCAATAGTTATTCCATTACCATAAATTTGACATTCATGGGGATGTCACTGGTCACTTGAACCATTTTGAACCTTAAACCTTTTAACCTTTCAGAGTTCACTAGTTTAATGGTTCAACGGTTCAAAGTTTGATAGTTCGGTGGTTCGACGGTTCAAAGTTTGATGTTTCAACAGTTTGGTAGTTCAATGTTTTGCAAAGAGTTGCATTCACTTAGTCTTCTTTAGGAGTTCAATGTATTGTCGAACCAACTATCTAAACAATTTGGTTGAACCCTTTTCTGGAACCTTCTGCTTGAACCATTCGCTCAAACCTTCCGCTCAAACCTTTCAAACCTTGAACTCTTTGAACCTTTGAACCTTTTAGAGGTGGAGTTCAATGGTTCAATGGTTCATTCCATATCATTGAACCCCACCATTGAACCATTTTGATTTAAACCTCAACGTTGAACCATCCTTACAATTTTTTAGAAAATGCCTTAAGTGTTTTGAGATTTTTCTTTGCAAAAGCCCACCTTTTGAACCTACAATTTCCTTAGCTGAAAATGATCGTGCAATTGAATAAATTGACTGCTCAGAATATTTTGAGAAAGAAAGAGACCATTTTGGCTTGCAGGATCGAAATGGTCGACATATTGTACACAAAAACAAGTAATGGATTTTTGGAACAACAAGATGGATGACTCCAAGTTGGTCATTTTATCCCTTAACATCTTGATCAAATATAGTTGGGGTTGGGAAGCTACATAATTAAGGGGCACATTCTATTGAGGCTAGGTGGCTGCTATGTTTGGATAAGTGATAGAAGGTGTTGAAGAAGCCACATATTGGTATGTGGTGACAAGAGGTTGAGATGGTGCCACATAAGGGTTGATTAGCACAAATGGTTAGGTGGAAGGTGCTATGTACCCTTATGGGTGAGGGACATATTGATAAGTTGTCATGGGTACTTGTTGAGGGATGGATGTGGGTTGACTTAAAGGTATAGTTGAGATAGGGGGTTGAGTTTGAGTAGATTGAGTTTGACTGGTAACTCTAGTGCTAATGGGTGGAAGCATTTGAGGGATAGAGAGAACCAAGTTCTGAAATGGGGTGGAAGTTGGTGGATTGGTTGAGATAAGGGGAAGGGTAGAAATAGGGTTAGAAGATAACCCCAAAGTAGGTAGAGTATAGGTAGATAGAGGTAAGGTTGAACCTTTATATGAAGTGTGGGGTGTGGTAGGAGGTGTTTGGTTAGAGGTTGGAATGTTGGATTAGGTTTGGGTAGTGGTAGTAGATGGGATATTGGAGGAAGAAGAGGTGTGGGTCAACAAAGGTTGGGTTGAGGTGGTACCCACCATAAGGTGGGGAGGCATACCATAAGGAGGATCCATAGGAAGAATTGAAGTAATATAGGTACAGTGAGGTAAGTTGTTAAGATAATGTTTAAGGGCCACCAGGTTGTTATCAAAGAAGGCAATGAATTTTGCATCACCCTCAAAAATAACTAAGATTCTAGTAAGAGGGGGAGAAAAATGAGGTGAACCCCCATCATTAGAAATATATTCCACAGAGGAAGAAGAATAAGGTGGTAGTCGATTGGTTTGGTATCTTAGTTTCTATATAATAAATACCATGTGAGAAAATAATATGAGGAAGCTCACACCTCAAACAAAGAGCAATCAAAAGAAGAGAATTCAAGGTAAACAATGCATACACTAAAAGTACATTAAATCCTAGGATTTATTTTAGATCACTTTTGGATCATGCCTTAGAAAGTGTGAAGAAGGAATTTGGATTGTAGATCAAGTACTAAAGAATAAATCTAAGTTTGGTTTCAGTTGTTTAAGCACCAAAGAGAAAAATCTATGTTGAACTTCGATACATGGCTTGGTATTTGATCTGTAAACTGAAAATACAAGTGTAGCACATCCACAAAACACTTTTTCATGTTTAAAAGATCCTTCAATTTTCCACTTTTTTTTTTAATTTTGTATAAATAAATTAAAACCAAAATTAAAATGAAGATTAGAATATAATAATAATCAGAGAAAATCACAAGATATCACCGACAAATTGAAAACAGAGTTCGGCTTCAATAGCTTACATCTCTAGGTCCGTTCGAAGTGAGGACCATTCTCATTAATTTTGTGCAACAAATGGCTTCCAAAATCAATAAAAGTCTTCAATTCACCTTCTCTGATCTCTGTTTACCTGTAAATATATCTCTCAGACCTAAAAATAATGGCCCAAGGTCGTACAAAGTAAAAACAAGACTCTGACCTTCTTAAATCTCTTTACACAGCCAGCTTCCTATGTTTATTCAAGTATAATTTAGTCCCTTTTATAACACTTTGACCTCCATAGCTGAAGTGGTCAAGGCATTAACATTTTGTGCCAAAGGTGTAGGGTTCAAAACCACCGACCACCTTTCTAGGCACTTTGCATGAGTGAAAAGGTCAGCCTCCCTTCTTTCTAGGTGCGCTTTGACTTTTTTTATCCCACATTGACTTGTTTTGTTTCCTTTTCAAATGCCTAAGACTTAGGCACCAACTTAGGCTGTGATTTGACTTTGTCTTAGCATGATTGGTGGGATGATGTTGCGGGTGATGTGGCAGTTTGACCTTTGGCATCTTGTTTAAATGTTTGAAAATTTCTCAAATGACATGTGGATAAAAACACCAAACCAACATTTTTTTGCACCTAATTGTTTTGCCACGTGTCAAATGTCTATTGGTCCACTTGGCATATTTCAATAGTGCCACATCACTTTTGACACCCTTTTTTTACCTGTCACAAGATTTCTTCAACTAGCTATATCTTGAGCATCCAAACTCCGTTTTTCAAACCACAAAAAGCGCTAGAAAGCTCTCGATGAATTATACAATGTGCAAATTATTTGAATAGAATTTGAAGGCTTAAAAAATATAATGGTACATGGATCCACCTGGATCATTCCTCCCCACTAGGAACTTTTAGACCTCTGAAAGTTGAAATTAATTGGTAATGAGGTGAGGGTATTTTTCCCTCACCTTTCCAACTTCCATCCATCTTGCCTTGCTTGGGTTAATCCCTTTGAGACCAACATGAAGATATTCAACATTGCCTCTTCGTGAAGTCTACATATTCTTGTCAAGTATAGTATCTTCTTGCAATTCTATTAGATATTTAGGAGAAAAATCATCAACAAAAGGAATGTATACACTTTCATCATGATCAATTATCATTGGAGGCTCATACAATTTTAGATTTTCCACATTTACAATTGAATAAATCTACATGTAAGATGGTAAATCTAATTGGAAAGCATTTGTGCCAATTTTTTCCATTATCTAAAAAGGACCATACTAGATTGGTTTCAAATTTTTACCTTCACCTATCAGTCTTTCCTTACTAATGTGAAGCCATACCATATCACCTACAACAAATTGGTGATCAATACGATGTTTGTCATGCCTAGCTTTGTACTTGGCTTGACTTTTCTCCAATTGAGTACGAACATTCTGATGTATGAGCTGTATTTTTTCAATGAACTTCTTGGCTTGAATGGCTTCTTTTGGTTCACCAACAACTGTATCCTGTCCATAGCAAACATCTAGAGGAGATTTAGGCAAGTATCCATAACAAACTTCAAATGGATATTTCATAGTAGAAGAATGAAGTGCCTGGTTATATGCATGCTATATGTAACACAATTGTTCATCCCATAACTTTGGATTTTTATTACTATAACCCCTAAGTAAATGTACAAAAGTGTGGTTCACAACCTCTATTTGTCCATCGGTTTGTGGATGAAATGCAGTGCTATTTTTTAATTTAGTGTCCATTAGTCCCCACAAAGTTGACCAAATTTCCCCAATAAATCGAGAATCTTGATAAAAAATAATTGAAGTAGGCAAACCAAAATGAACCCATACATGTTTAAAGAACAAATGTGCAGTGCCTTCACCAGTAATTTGCTTAGTGCAAGGAATCAAAACACACATTTTTATAAATCTATCCACAACCACATATAAATATTCATGTTTTCTTTGTGTCATAGGCAACCCCCCCACAAAATCCATGGAGATAATTTCCCAGGGGTGAGTAGGAACAGGTAGAGGAGTATAAAGTACTAGTTTCCTATTACTAGGTTTACTTGTGGCACAAAGGGTACATCCCTTTATATATTTAGCAACATTTTCCTGTATACAAGGCCAATAACAATACATATTCAAATGTGCAACCATTTTAGCAACTCCAAAATGACCAAAAATAATAGAAGTATGTGCTTCTCTAATCATGTGCATCCTCTCATTTTGAGGAATACATAGTTTACCCAAATGATACAAAAGATCATTGTGTACATGATAGTCCAATTCTTCTACTTGTATGCTACTCATCAAGTATTTATAAACATCCTGAAAATCAAGATCATTCACATATTGTTCTTTATAATTTTCATGAGACAAATAACCATGTTGTAAAAGAATAGATGCAACAACCATAGGAGGCCTAGATAGCATATCTGCAACCTTATTTTGAATACCTTTTTTATACTTTATCACAAGATGAAATCGTTGTAAGAAACCCATCTAACAAAAATGTCTAGACTATTGTAGTTTGGTTTGTGATTGGAGATACTATAAGGGATGATGATCTATATGTATTATTGTTTCTTTGCCCATTAAGTAATGTTTCCATTTTTTAACACTTTGAACCAATGCATACAATTCCTTATCATAAGTTGGATACTTTCTTATTGTACTCATAAAGGTTTTAGAATGATAACAAAATGGTTTCTTACCTTGCATTAAAATAGCTCCCATAGCATACTCACTGGCATCCATCTCGATCTCAAATGGTTGTTGTATATCAGGAAGTGCTAAGACTAGAGCAGTACTTATCTTTTCTTTCAAAGTGTCGAAGGATTTTTGATGTTTGCCTCCCCACTGAAAGACCTATTTCACACTTGTCAAAGAATGCAAAGGTGATGCAATATATGAAAATTGAGCAATAAACTTGCGCCAAAACTGTACTGCACCAAGAAAAATTCTAACCTTAGTTGTGTTAGTGGGTGTAGGCCAATTAACAATGACTGCCACTTTTGCAGGATCAATTTTCAATTTACCATGTCCTACAATGTAACCCAAATATATCAAAGAGGTCTTGCCAAATTCACATTTTGACATTTTTAGATAAAGTTTTTCCCTTCGTAATGCATCCATGACTTTCTTAATGTGGATCACATGCTCTTCCTAAGACTTGCTAAAAATCAATATATCATCTAAGTAAACTATAAAAAAATCATCAAGGAACTGTCTAAAAACATCATTCATCAATCTCATGAATGTAGCTAGGGCATTACACAACCCAAAAGGCATAACAAGCCATTCAAACAATCCCTATTTTTTTTTGAATGTGGTTTTCCACACATCACTTTCATTAATTCTTACTTGATGATATCCACTTCTTAAATCTAGCTTAGTGAAATAAATAGCATGTTTTAATTGATCTAAAAAATCATCAATACGAGGAAGAGGGTAACGATTCTTAATAGTAATTTTGTTTAAAGCACAAAAATCAACACACATTCGCCAAGTGCCATCTTTCTTTGGCACCAAAATAATTGGTGAACCAACAGGAGATGAACTTGGATGAATA
Source organism: Torreya grandis (assembly GCA_037957365.1). Classification (NCBI taxonomy): domain Eukaryota; kingdom Viridiplantae; phylum Streptophyta; class Pinopsida; order Cupressales; family Taxaceae; genus Torreya; species Torreya grandis. Next base: position 152,111 of record JARHVA010000773.1, on the reverse strand, counting down.
ACACCTCTATCCAATAAATCCGTTACATATTTTTTGATTTCCTTATTTTCCACCACTGATAACCTGTACATGCCAATGTTAGGGAGAGGAGAATCTTGCAATAGCTGAATTTCATGTTGAACTCCCCTTTTAGGGGGTAAGCCCTTAACATCCTGAAATACATCATCGTAAGTAGACATGATTTCAACCAATTCATTATTGTGTCTAAGATCACACTTTTCCAAAGCTTGAGAATTTTCTTTTTCCTTAAACTTAATCAACATGAGACAAAAAGTCTTGTTTGAATTAACTAGTCTTTTCATTTTCCATACTGTAACCAAGGAAAGACTTGTTCTAATGTGATGTGCTCTAACTATATATTCAATGCCATCCTTAACAAGCAAGTACTTATTCTCCTCTCTATAGAAGATTGCTTTTCTATCATAAAGATATGGGCTTCCCAAAACAATCCCACATATGTCCAATGGAACAACATCCAACTCAACCTCATCTATGAACTTGGATGTGATGGAAAACCTTAGCCTACAAGTTTTTGAGACTTGTAGCTTTGCATTGTCACACACCCAACCTAGTGGATAAGGCTTCGGATGGGGATTGGTTTGTAAGCCTAGCTTCTTAACAACCTCTTCAAAAATTAAATTTGCTTGTGAACCACTATCAAATAGAGTGTCAATCTTAGTATGCTTTGAAACAACTCTAATGTGGAACAATTCATTTCTTTTCTTATCAACATGCACAAAATTCTGTTTAGAAGAAGATGCAACATTAGTGCTAGAAACTAAAAGAGAAAAATTATTATGTAATCCCATAGCTGTAATCTTAGTTTCATCACCTGAATCTAAACCTAAGTCCTGAACCATAACATTAGCCTTCTTTTCTTTCTTTTGATACCTCTTAGGACTTAACTTAGGATGTAATTTCCAACACTTAGACTCATCATGATTTTTCTTGCAATGATTACAAAATGGTTTTCCTTCTTTTTTAACAGTATAAGTGGATTTTTGTTTACCCTTTCCTGATGAACTTTCCCCTTTGGATTACTTAACATTAGATTGCTTACTTTTTACTTTAGAAAAAAATTATTTTGATTTTTTCCCTCTAACCTCTAAATGAGTGGCTTGAACACATACTGCATCTAAATTATTGGGATTGAACATAAGAATCATATGTCTTAAGTAACTATGCAACCCACCTATATATTTTAGCAGTGTTTCTTGTGTGTATAGAGGAACATTCAAAAGTAAATCTTTTTTCCTAAATTCTTGTGTATAATCTTGAACACTTTGGCCTTTTCCTTGTCTGAAACTTTGCCAATACATCATGGCTTGTTGCATATAGCCTAAAGTATAGAATTGCTTTCTGAGTTCTTCAATAAATTCATTCTAAGTAGAAATTGAGTTATCTTTTTGAAGCTCAGCTTCCTTCAACTTACTCTCCCACCAGATGAGAGCTGTGCCTCCCATACGAAGAGTAGCCAAATGAATTTTTGACTCATCCCCTGCAATCTTTTGGATCCTGCAATAAACTTCAATCTGCTTGACCCAATTATCTAACTTTTTGGCATTAACTTCACCATTAAACATTGGTAATTCAAACTTAATATCCAATTTTAGTGAAGGAAGAGATTCCACAATTTTTTTACCGTCATCCGATGAAGAAGATTTTTTGGTTTCTTTACCTTTTGATTCTCGTGAATCACCTTCTTTTTCATTCTCATATTTCTTTTGTTTGTCACGGTATAGTTCCTCAACCATGCTTCTCATGTCCATGAAAGCTCGACAGAAATCTTGTTCGAATTCCATCTCTTCTTTGGCCATCCTTGAAGCACACCTTGAACCAATCTATGGATTATACTCAATGAGTTTTCCTTCACCCTTTTGAGATTTAGACCTTGTCAACATACACTAGTAATCAATGTTAAATAACAACTACTCTGATACCAAAAATCTGATCTGTAAACTAAAAATACAAGTGTAGCAATCCACAAAACACTTTTTCATGTTTAAGAGATCCTTCAATTTCTCACTTTTTTTGTTTAATTTTGTATAAATAAATTAAAACCAGAATTAAAATGAAGATCAAAATATAATAATAATCAGATAAAATCATAAGATATCACCAACAAATTGATAATAGAGTTTGGCTTCAATAGCCTACGTCTCCGAGTTCGTTCGAAGTGAGGACCATTCTCATTAATTTTGTGTAACAAATGGATTCCAAAATAAATACAAGTATTCAATTCACCTTCTCTGATCTCTATTTCCCTATAAATATATCTCTTAGACTTGAAAATAATGGCCCATGGCTGTACAAAGCAAAAACAAGACTCTGACCTTCTTAAATCTCCTTACACAGTCAGCTTCCTATGTCTATTCAAGTAGAATTTAGTCTGTTTTATAACAATTTTACCTCTGTGGCTGAAGTGGTCAAGGCATTAACCTTTTGTGCCAAAGGTGCAGGGTTCAAAACCACTGGCCACCTTTCTAGGCGCTTTGCATGAGTGAAAAGGTCGGCCTCCCTTCTTTCTAGGCACGCTTTGACTTGTTTTGTCCCACATTTATTGGGAATTCAATTTTTAATGCTTAAAATAGACAAGTTTGTTTCATTTTAAAATGCCTAAGACTTAGGTGCCAACTTAGGCTATGCTTTGAATTTGTCTTAACATGATTGGTGGGATGACATGGTGGGTGATGTGGCAGTTTGGCCTTTGGCACCTTGTTTAAATGTTTGAAAATTTCTCAAATGACATGTGGATAAAAACATCAAACCAAAATTTTTTGTACCTAATTGTTTTTCCACGTGTCAAATGGCTATTGGTCCACTTGGAATATTTAAATAGTGCCACGTCACTTTTGACACCCTTTTTTTTACGTATCGCAAGATTTCTTCAACTAGTTATATCTTGAGCATCCAGACTCCGTTTTTCAAACCGTGAAAAGTGCTAGAAATCTCTCGATGAATTCTAGGATTTGAAAATGATTTGAATAGAATTTGAAGACTTAAAAAATAGAATGGTACATAGATCCACTTGGATCAGTATTGGGGCCTATCCCCTCACTTCATGGTCCTGTAGCGGTAAGAGTGTTGGGTTCTTAGCCAAAATATACCAAGTTTAGAGTTTATACTCAACTAGAGAGCTGAGTTGGTTCTCCCCTTGGTATTGAAATCCAAGTAGGGTAGCCAAGAAGGGGTAAGGTTGCTGTTAGGTGATGAAATCCTAGTCGAGCCTTATCTCAGGTATGTTTTGATGTGTTAATTATTTTTTGGTTTGGCTTAGGTGTGTGATAACAAGTGTAAGATTTATGATTAATTACTTTAACCTCTAAGTTACATTAGGAACTAATACAAATAGGAAATCAATGTATGTAAGAGGTTTGTTTTATGCCTAAAAAGAAGTTTTTAGATTTCATTCAATGAGCAAACAATAAAGGAAGAAAAAGGGAACTATGTCCCACTAGGTGTGCCAAAATCTTTTAGTTAATTTCTATTCATTTCTTAATTTTGAAATTAAATAATGAAACTAGTAATAAGGTGTGTAGAAGAATACCTAGTAAAGTGCATGCATGAATCTAGATGATGATGGGAATTCCTCTTTAGCTAGGAAGGAATAAATTGTAGATAAGAAAGAAACTAGAAAAGGGTGTTGTTAGAAAATATATGAGTGGATTGCATAGTGTGAGCTAGATCCAAGAAGCACATTGCTTACTAGGAGGCTGTCAATCCACTGTTATAACAATTAACTTGGAAATTATAAAGTAAAGATCTACTTGCATAAGATAAATAAAGTGCAATTCAAATAAAGTAGAATGCTAGTTAATAGAAAAGTAACCAAAAGTACCAAATCTGATCAATACTTACGCTAAAATGGTTGGGATCTGGTCCAAAAAATTAGAAAAGGTATTATAATCAGGTAAATATAGAGAAAGTTTGGTTTGACTAGGGTTACAAGGCTAAAAATAGCTTGTTATATTTTTATGCCTTAATGACCATCGACGGTTAGGTGAACCATCAGTGGTTTAGGATGCCTATCGGTGGTTGGGTAACCATCGACTGTTGAGGTGACCATCAATGGTTATGATAACCATCTATGGTTACCTATGTAAATCTAGGAATGATTAAAATAAAAGGTATAAATTAGGTATTTGAGAAAATAGAGGTCTATTATAGGGCTAAAGGGTGGAGAATAAGATATTTATGGGTTTGATATAATAATAAGATTAGAAATAAGATAAATATAAAAAACAAGCAAAATATACCTAAAACTTGATGGGGGAAGGCTGAAGTGATTTGACTAGATTTTTTGGCTTTCAAAAGTGATTCTTGATAGAGCTTCGAGTATCTAGTGATGTCACTTTCTTGATGAAAATATGATGAATACTTGTATGAAATATAGCTTGGATGCAATATTATTGATGGTGGACTTAATTCACTTCTTACTCTTCTCCTTTTAAAGGATGAAGTTTCTAATTAGGATGGAGGAAGTTACTAATTTGATAGGGGGATAAATTTTCCAATTCTTGACATTTTAAAGCAAGTTTTAAAATTAAGTTACCATTTAGAGAGATGCTTATCTCATACAAAGATATCAATGCTTTAATACTTTAAAATAGGTTTTGGAGACCTGACCGTCGACTGTGAGGCCAACCATCTATAGTTAGGCTGATTGTCAGTGGTCAAAGGGGTAGAAGAAAATAGTCTAAAGGAAGTTAAAGAGGGTGAGTTAAATGATTTATCCAAATGTGTTAGGGATTTGATAGGTTCAAGTGAGTCTAATTGATTAGGTGGTCCACTAGACGTGAGGTTGGATGAGGGTCGAAAAGGCAGTTTGACATTGAAAGCTATCATGTGCAATTTTTGAGTGTCTAAAATTATTTTAGCCCCATTTATCTATTTTTCTCCCACTTTCTTCTAATTACTCCATTTTAAGCCTCTTTTATTGAAATTAACATGATTATTATTTCTTCTAATCGAGGGCCAACCCATCAAATATTTAAAATTTTCCATCTTCCCCTTGAGGGGGCATCATGGGCTGCCCAAATGATGTTTTGGGAATTTTCATTACCCTAGTTTCTGGTGACTCATGAAAAATTTAGCAAAAATTAGGAATAAAATTATTTCTTCTGATTATAGTGACCTTTTTATTCTTTGAAAAGACATTGCTTTGACCAAATGTTTCACCACACCTTCTCAAACAAGGAAAAATGTAGACATACAATTCCTATCACTATTATGCAAATTATAAATTTTAAATGATATTTCATGATAACACACAATCTGGACTAACATCACTAAAATTCTCTAAATTGTTCAAACTTATCATGTAGAGGTGTTGATTTGTGCTAATGTATCCCTAAATGGAATAATGCATTTTATGTGATTAGTATATTTTATTAAATCATTTTGATTCAAATTATGACCACACAAAAAGACATCTTGGACCATTAAATTCTTATAATTTGGTAGCACATGTCACATGCATGTGTTATTTTGCATCCTAATACCCTAACTAGGGTATTATCATGTATTTAATAAACACCTTCTTCTAATTATATTCCAATCAAATTATGACTTAGTAAAATGATATTTATGACCAAGTTGATTAAATGTGCAATATATTTCCAAATAATTACATAAATCTAAGTAAAGTCACTTAAGAAAATTAAATCAAATTAAGATCTCAAGTAAAAATTCCATGAAAGTTGTTGAATATCTTATTACTAGAAATTCATTGTTTAATTTTTCATCATCTCATGACATCATCAATGGGGTGGCTTCCATAGGCCATTAATGGGATACATATCATAATTAAGCCCTCCCATACCTCATCAATGCCCCATTATTTCAAATATTAATGGGCATATTTATGGCTTATCCCTCCAAAATTAAATCAATCCATGGCCACACATTGATATCAATATGGATGGTCATGGTTGATCTTGAACAATCTTGAAAAGCTATAAATAAGAGAGACAAGACCACCATTTTCAAGCTTCAATTATGCAAACTTATTATGCAAAAAATTATTATATACAATGTTCATTGATTCACCTAATTAGACCAAATTGAATAACCTAAGCCATTGGTGAACTAGGAGATGATGGAGGCTCATGCCACACCTCATTGAAAAAGACTTGGAACACCAAATCTAATAAAAAGCATGCTTCTTAATCGATTCTAAGAGAGAATAACTATTTAAAAGTTATACCATCATCTTGCTTTCATAATTAGTTGTTTTAATTTATTAGCAATACCCCTTAAAGGAATAGGATTGATAAGTTAGGTTTTTATGCTTATTTTATTTCTTGACTAGCACATGTTCTGACCTTGTCTTGTAAGCCTATTTGACACATATAACTATGAATGAAGAATGTAGCATATAGGAGAACATGTATAGGTAAATGTATCATTGAAACACATATAATGTGATCACATCAATGCCTAAGATGCATGATAAATATCATGGCAATGTCTAGATAGTAATAGTATAAGTTTACCAAGTAATCAAAAACACACACAAGAATACACAAAATTAAATCAACAAACAATGGTCTAAGGAAACCATAAACAAGGGGCATTTTCAGATGCTACACAATCAAATGGACATGACTTATTCAAATGTACATAAATCAAGAAATAACATATTTAAATGTCAACATACAACAAGTAATGACATATTCAAATCTCAAATAAGCAAAGGCATAGGGGCCATAAATGATTGAACATATTTAAATGCTTAATCAATAAAGACAATAACAAGGAAAGACACTCAAAACATATCTCTCTATCGATAGAGGTACAACATAAAGTGTCAGAACAGAATTTGAGTTATGCCGCTCCCAACGCGCGCGCATATTCAGAATTTGAAAGTGGGAAATGACTGCCGAGAGGCCAAAGCGGCTACGGCCCCCAAATTTGTAACGGGTCCTGAATCTACATGCAAGGAGAAGGTTTCGTACCCTAAAGAGATTATTCCAGCGAGTGAAGAAAGGCATTCAGCTGGATGCTCTGCCAATGCATCTGAACCAGGGTATGAAGTAGGGGGAAGATCTTTCGCGGATGTGGCTGCATTCGAAGTGAATCTACATGATGCTGTACCTCATGCATTATCTGGGCCACCCTCTGCATTACCAGTAAGTGATCTAAAACCCATTAAGGTAAATTTAGACCTAGAAACAGTTGAAGGAATCCTTGAAAGGATAGAAGTCTTTTCATCTCAAGCTGCAATTTTTTGTTTTCAAGGTTTTTGGCCCTCGTTGGTTGATCTACATGGATGGATATCCAAGAACTAGGTGCCACTTATTAATGACAGTGTTGAAATCTTTCCTTGCAAAAAAGGATTCTTTATTGCTGTATTCCAAAGCCCTGAGGACAGGAGAATAATATTGAGTAACAATAATTTTCTTTGGCAAGGTAAATATCCTCTCATGGCCAAGCGGTGGCATAAGGATTTTAATCCGCTAATGGAATCCTTTAATAAGATTCCGATATGGGTTCGGTTACCAAATCTACCAATACATCTTTGGCATGAACCGGTCTTTGAAACTATTGGGAATGCATTAGGAGACTACTTGTTTGTGGATAAAAATACTCTGCTAGGGTACCATTTGACCTGTGCTCGATTTATGGTTGAAATGGATGTTTCAAAAGGTCTACCAGAGGCGATTAGCCTGGATTCCCCAAGGGGAACTTGGTCCCAAGTGTTGGATTTTGAGGGTGTACCTTTTCAGTGCAGAAGATGTCACCAGACGGGTCATTTGGCCGCTCGTTGTTTGACAAGGACTACAAAGTCCAGAAGACCACATTCTTGGTGGGCCAATGCTTCCTCAGAACACTATATAGCTAACCAACCTACGGAAGACCCGGCTGTCACCGAAAATGAAGAAAACATTCACTCCGAGCCGATGATTAAGGAGGAGCCGCAGGTAAAAGACTCCTTAGATGGTCCTGTGGTGACTATGATTAATGATCTTTCAAAGCCAGTGGTTGTGGAGGCTTTGGCTTCTCCCTCTATATTGGAGGATCAACCTAGGTGCCAGACTTTGGTTGGTGTTCATAAGGATTTTGATGTGTCTTCTGTATCCATTGGGCTTAATGAACCACCGTTTCCTGAGGCATGGATGACAGAGGCAGCTAAGGTAGAGGATGGATGGACCACTGTGAAGAGGAAGAAGTTTAAGCCTATGGTCCCCCCTCTAGATATGAACCTTCGTTCGTGTAAAAGGTAATTATTTATTTTTTGATGGTTGAAGGATGTTGTTTCTGGTTTTTGATGGTGTGATCCATGTAGTGTCAGCGGAAACTACTGGTCTTTTCTGCTGTTTTCAGGTTCCTGTGTTTCCTGGTTTGGTTTGTACCTATTTTGGTGTTTTGAACTTCAATGGGCTTTAAGGTTATCTTTCTGTTGGTTGTAAAGGGTTTCGGGGCCCCTTCAAAACTTGCTTTTACCTCTAATCTAAAACAAGGAAAGACACTCAAGGAAGTGCATAAATGAAAACATAATCAATCAACATAAACAAAACATACTAGCCCATGGATCAGTGTGTTAGCAAAAAGTGTTAAGTACATAGCATATCAGGTACACTGTGAAAGATGTAAGGATGGATAAAGGCATGTTTAAGTATATAAGCTCAAACATGATAATTTAAAGTAAGTACATAAGCTCAAACATTATAATTTAAAGCAACCATAGAATGATATAACTTGTAAGTATCATGATCAAATCTAATAGATGCCCCCAACATCTTGGTGATGTGTGAAGAGGGAAGTCCAAACATCTATAAGTGCATAAATCATGTATATGTGTATGCCTGAATCACACTCAAATAGAATCATGAAACATGTGTATGTAGAAGTAACTAATATCATATCCATCAAAATGGAACAAGAAACATAGATTCCAAGGAGCCAATAAAATATGTAGATACCAAAAATATTGTTGGATTTTTTTTTTGGTATTTTTTGAATATGACAAGAAAAGACTATCATATGATCACATACAAAGGATGGTCATAGATATCTCTCCACTATGAACCTTGTGTAATAAACTAGTGATGCCATCGAGGAGCATGCATAGGTGAGATATATGTCACTATAGTATATATGAAGTTATACATATTCAAAATAGAACTTTATGGTCATGAAGCAAAAAGGGTAGGAGTAGGGTTTTGTAGAACCCATCATTGAGAGTTTTATGGTTTATTTGGAGTAATAATAATATAAACATGTGTAGGTTCTCTCGATATCTAAATATGGTGTGTATCAAATGATGATCATGTAGAATCCATTGTATGTCTCTGATAAAATTTTTCTCAAGTATTGGCCACCTAGTAAAGGGGATTACCTATTACTTACCCTTTTGTGGTGGATTCAACTTAGTAGGTTTGATAATTAACTACATGGTTATAAATTTATCTTTCTCAAGAAGATCACCATATGGAACTTTAGGAAATATAATTACTTGATTGGCATATATGTATTTAACACACCCATGCACTGTAGAAATTACTGATCAAAGTGTATGTATCCAAGATCATCTAAATAACATATCAAAAACACTTGTGGAAGGTATAACTAATAAAGTAGTAACCACATGTGTGGGACCCACCTATAAAGGTAAGTTAATATCACCAAAAATCTATTGTGAGGTCCCATCAAATGCTCTAATTGATCTAGTATAAGGATATAAATCATTATGTATATAACCCAAATGTGTGAATAATGTCATGATGTAAATGTTATCAATTGCACCATTATCAATCATAACATTGTGTATAGGTTGTTTATCAAGGTATGATCGAATGAATAAAGAATAAAGATCCGATTCATCATCTTTGATCTCACTATCATTGAAGGTAATATAAGGTTTCTAAACTATAGAATGTTTATGTTGTGTGTAAGTACCAATAATCCCATTTAGTGGGTGATTAGAGTGTGATGGAGGAGGATATACATTATATATCATTTGCACTTATGCATCCTTCTTAGAATGTTCTTGCAAAGGATTGTTAAATATTTTATATTTTTTATGATCACCAGGTTATGAACCTAAGCTCTTTAGAGGATCCTAAAATGTAATATTTTGGTTATCGATGAGGACTTAGATACTATTCTTCAAGGTAAAACATTGCTTATAAAATGTCTAGGGCATTGGTAATAGTCATAATAAACATTTACATCATACCCTTAGGGTATAGGTTTATTCATATTAATCTCTATAGGATGAGGGAGAAATATAAGATGAGACTCTACTAGTCATGGGAGTAATGAAGTAGGATACTTAGGTAAATGTGTAAATTATCTCCTTGGTGCATTAGATAAAACAAGTTGATTATGATACTATGAAACTGCATTATTAATGGTGGTTGTTTCCATTTTAAGCTCATGAGGCTTTACCTTATAGCTTGGTTTAATTATAAAATTGGTATTGGGTGTAGATGTAGATGACATGTTTTTTACATTCTTAAGCTTATTCAATGAAATAAGCTTCATTTCATAGTCCCAAATAACATAGTGTAAGTCACCAATATATTATTTTTAAAAAAAATAATGGACTAAAGAAAAGGAGCAATCAAACTTTGCTTGAATATGTCTTGAATTTATTTATCTTATATAGGATTGATTATTTTATCCAACATTGTCTTGTACCTCAAGACATTTTCATTGATAGGTTCACTGGTTCTTTGTTTATTTTTTGTAATTCGGGCATAGGAAACCTTTTCAAAAATATTAATGGAAAAGTGTGCCAAAAATTGATCTGCAAGATGTTTGAATGATTTAATGGATTGGAGAGATAAATCATAGAACCACCTCAAAACATAATCCTTGAGACTCCTTGGAAATAATTTTGTCAAGAAATTATAATTGGAGGCATAATCAAGGCATACAACATAGAAGTATCAAATATGTTACTCAGGATCACCCTTGTTATCATAAAGTGTGAACTTATGTGGAAAAAAAATAGCTATCAAAGGGTGTAAATATATCTTAGGTGAAATAGAGTTGTGTAACACATATTGGGAAGCAATATTATGAAGAGACTTGAAAGCCTTTTGGTCAATGTTTTTAACCTTATCCTCTAATTTAATTATAACTTGAAGGAGTGTTTGAACCATATACCCATTAGGATTTAAATTTAGAATTTGATTAGTCACAAAGGGTTATGTAAACATGGTTTGAGTAGCAATAGGCATTTAAACTAGTATTTGAGTTGAAAAAATTGGTAATTCTATGGTAGATGTAACAAGAGTATTTTCAAGAAACAAAGGTTGAATGACATATCCCATGCACCTAATATAAGTATGAAGTGGTGATGTGCTCAAGGTGAGGATTTTTATTATATGGAGATGAACCATATATATAATATCATGATCAATATATGGACCTGCATGTGCATCTATGATTTTTGCATTTTTAGTTTTTAATACAGTTTTTAGGATTTCATCAAGATTTTTAGGGTTTTGAGGAATATCATCACAAAACAAGGTAATTGCTTGCACTTGATCATGATATATTTTTTCAAGTTCATTAGTTTCATTAGATGCATGGTTTTAATTATCATAATCTTCTTCTATTATAACCTCATCAGTATGCTACTCATTCTCAACATGAGTATCATCATGGATCATGGGATTAAGTTCCTAATTGGTTTGAGACATCTTAGGTGGTAGGAGGGGAATCTTAATGTGTTAAATAAGCACACCTCCTAAGCTAGGGATACACATAGGTTTCATGTAAAATAAAATAATAAATAAATGAAAAATTAAATTAATTTGAAACCATAGTTGATTGAAAACCCTGAGAATAAAAAAAAATTTCAATCACACAAATCAAGTTCACCAAATGTTTAACCCTAAATTGGATGTGGATACTTATATGAGGCAGAGAAGGTTAAGAATATAGAAATGAATAAGCACAAGGGTGATAAACAAATCTATAACATGATAATTCATTATAAAACTTAGGTAAAACATATACTAAATTTATTATGTTGAGATATGATAAAAATGGAAAACACAACTATGTTAGATATTTCAATGATAAAGAAATAAGTTAATTAGTTAGTTCTAATGTTAATACAGATCTAGATCTAGAACATGTAGGAATTAGACTAGAAGAATATTCTATAATAGTTTCCAAATTTTGGATTAAGTGCCTCTATATCTTTAGACACTTGCGCCAACCTAAGATGATTATGTCAATATTACTATCTGGATCAGATATAGGTGTTTAATAGAGAATATCTACTAAAACTAGATGTGAGCACCTATATGATATTAGGTTCATCATAATCTTCACTCTAATGCATTCAAATCTATGTCATGGACTATTGCTTCTTATTAAATGATCAAACCCTAATTCTTCATCTTTATATTAGCTATAAAAAAATGGGTTAGTGGGAACATGGTGTCGAGCTACCCCAAAGACCCCTTTATTAATGAGCACTGTCTACATAGTTAATACTCTGAAGAGGGACTTAGACTTATGTAGTTCTCCCTTACGTGTTGGCTTGTGTGTGAATCATGCAATGTTGATAAGCAAGTTTAATAGTAACTTAGCTTATAACTTGGAAAATATAAATCTTGGGCTGCTCTTTCAGTACTTCAGACCTATAAATGTGTTGTACCTATGTAAATGCATAAGATAAGCATGTTAAAAAAAATTTGGGAAAGATATAAGGCCTAAGTTATCAACATAAGACTGGTCATACTAAGAGATAGGCCAAGGGGCACAAGAGAGAGCAAATGTGAGACTTGCAAAAGTGAGAAAGGTCTATAAATAAAAGAATAACAAAGGTTTGAGTTTTCCAAGTGTACAAGACTAAAGTGATATATAATTCATAAATATCATCTATAATAGATTACTATGGTTTATATATTTTCACATTGTACACAAGATCATATGGGATATGATGATAATGATGGATATGTTACAACTAAAGATCACTTCTCAGATTTTGATATAGATACATATATTACTACATGCCCAGGATAGGTGAAATTCACCTTAATTGATATAGGAACTACATGTGAGCATTCCATTGATGGGTTCATTGATTAACATGAATATAACTCAAATTCCCCCTAGAAATAAAAATAAGAGAACCTATGCATGCCATAATTTTATACTTATGCGATTAATTTACGCCATTTATTATATGCATGGTAGATTGCATATCCATTCTCTATGCACATGTTTTTCACAATATACATGAGCGGGATGGATGATACACATGTTACATATGACAAATATACATTTAGATATATGACATTCCTTACACCCAATAGCTACCTTTCTACATTGGGGGCATGCCAACATTAGGGACACCTTGGTATATTTTATAGGTTTTATCTTTCTATAACCATTCAATTGATCATATTGAGCTACTTAGACTGATTATACATGAATTTATCTTGTGTATATTATTTAAGAGTGCTATATTCTATGGATATTATACTTTGTTATGTGATATGTTGATATAGATTGATTGTGCAAACTAGTATTGTTTGTTCTATGCATGTTTGATGTTAATGATTATTACATGGTGCGATCATTCATTATGTATTACATTTTGTGCTGATTTTGTGTGTGACATTGTGTGACCATTACATGTTAAATTATGTTCTCTATGTTTAACCATTTCATGTTATATAACATGTTCCATGGGTGAATACTAATGATTATTACATTGTATGACCATTAATGTGTGTGACATTGAGTGGTATCTTTTATGTTTATATGAGTGAATTGATTATGTGTTTTCATGTCATGTGTCATTTATGTCAAGGATCCTCTACATCCATGTCATGACATGTTGTATGTGTCAGGTTAGAGTTGAGTCAACATCATGATAATGAAATTATGTGTAGGCATGTATGCGTATCCACATGACTATTGATATTTTGGTGTCACTATTAATATCATGCATTTTTTGTGTGGTTTAATACTAAGTGATTAAGAGTGCAATGAATGTTACTATGTACCTAATTTTTATATATATTTGACATGACAATTGTATGCCTTAGGTTACATATTTAAAATGTGCTTAAATTATAAAAAATATTTATATGGTGACATAATCTAATCACATTATCACACATGCCTTTCATGCTTACATATTTTATATATAACATGATGCATATAAGTATTTTTTTTGAGATGAGTGAATTAAAAGCTTTATAATTCACCTCAAAATGAGGAAACACAAATGGACTTGTCATAAATATTCATGCCTTTAAAAACAAAAAACTCAAATTTTGGGTAAGAGTACATGATTTAGATGAGATAGATTGGGGCATATTATGATTCAAATGAGATAGATTGGGATAGCTTATGATATCTTTAAGAAAAATTTGATCACACCATTGCATGAGTCTATTGTAACCAATAAATCTTAGTTATTCAATGGGTTATACCATATAGTTAGAGACCTAAAAGTCAAGATCATATCTTTGAACAAGCTCAAGTTCATCCCTAATGCTAAAAATCCTTCAAATTACAAGTTTGAAAGTAAGATAAATTACAAGGTTAAATGCAATAAGAATGAATCCAAGTCTATAGTCAATATAGTATCATAGCCTATAAAACACTTTCTCCTATCTACCCCATCAAAGATACATTATTCATAATTACCTCAAGCTCCTCATTTCCTATTTCCCAAGTTACTAGAGTCTAACCTCATATTTCTTCCTCCCCCATTTGAAGTTGATGTGAGTTGACAATTTCCCATTGGATATGACAATAATGTATATTATGGCCATCATTTTTGTATTGGAAATTATAAAAATAGATGCTTTAATATGAGACATAAGATACAAGATCTCATTGATAAAAATACAATTGACTTCAACACACCCACGAAGAATTCAAGACCATAAATTAATGAAAATTCAAAGTTACAAATATTTTATGATCCCCTTTTGAATCATCAAGAAGAAATAAAAGCCCAAGATACAAATAATATGCATTTGACATATAATGCACATCTTCCTCCTACTACATACGGTCACCCCTTGGATAGTATTATTGGTATATTTACAAGCATTACAACATGAAGACATATGATTACATTCGATGATAGTGAGATTGTGTAGGACAATTATGACCTCAATTATTTATTTGTTTAAAATTATGTGGAATTTTAACCCATTTATAGTGTCACGATAGACAATGGTTTGAGTGATAATTCTTAGTCAATGAAACTTTTACATTCTCTTAGACACACACATGAATATTTGAAAGAAACAACTAGGATAGTAAAAGGATTTGATGGAAACCAACAAAAAGTTTGGGACACATCATTTTAACTCTTAGGGTAAGCCCTAAATTAATTTATATGCCATTCCCAACCTTACCAAGTGCAAGGGTATTTGATATGTTATTGGGATGTCCTTGGATATACAAAATCTATGCACTACTATCATTAGTGAATAAATTTATTAAGTATATACATTGAAATAGGGCAATGATAGTTCCTTGTATTTAATAAAAGTACCCTCGTATGACACACATTTATTATTCCATCCCCAACACCATCATAGTTGGTTGTTACATGTGTTCAAAAGTATTCCTTAGATAAAGTTACTACACCTATTCAAGATCACTATATATAGTTATTTACTACACATATTCACAATTATGTTACTGAGATAGTTACCCCATATATCTTGATCCTTATACATAGTTATTTATATATAATACTCAAGTTCATTCTATGCACACCATTCAGAGGAGATCAGTGGAATTTTATAGATGACCAATATTAAAACACCCACTACATTAGAGGGTCATTAAGGATTCATGACAACTAATATTCACTCCACATCCTAGACTATAGTCAATGATAGTTTAACATATTCCACAACAAATAGATGTATAGGATTCTCTTGTGATATAATAGTTTTCACCAACTATGTTACATGCTCAAGTTATTCATCATTTAAAAGTCACCGTGAGTGATGATGATGAGGGTTATAACATAACACAAGATCATTTTTTAGATTTAAAGTTAGATTCATATCCAATTCTATCACACTAATGGTTCACAAAAGGTTACCATTACCATGTTTGATACTAGGCATCCCCATGACTATCCCTTAGATTGGTTGATTGTTTAACATCTCTCTTGACCATGTATTCAAAAAATACATTAAAATAAAAGTAAAAATCATGGCCTAGGCATGATACGATTACTAGTTTATATCATTTATACATGTTATTCATCACATTATTATTAGATTTTATATCTTTTTCTATATACATATGTATTTCATAGGGTATATGAATGATATGCAACACATATAGATACACATAATATATGGATGCATATGTGTTGGACCATTCTTATACCCAAGGGTTATGCCAATGTTGGGGAATCTTATTTCATAGGTGA
Source organism: Torreya grandis (assembly GCA_037957365.1). NCBI lineage: Eukaryota > Viridiplantae > Streptophyta > Pinopsida > Cupressales > Taxaceae > Torreya > Torreya grandis. Next base: position 135,724 of record JARHVA010000773.1, on the reverse strand, counting down.
CATTATTATAGGTTATATCTATCTATGACCTCTCTATTTACCATGTTAAGCTAATTTGATTGATTACACATATGTTGATGATGCTCATGTTTTATACAATGTTATATGGATATGTTACTTTATTATTTTGTAAAATTTACATACTTGGATGTTGTAATATACTTTACATGTTCTATAGTTCTTTTATGTTGTTTACTTTTATAATAGGATAATCATTACTTTTTTATTGTATGTGGTTCCTTGGTCTTGATTGTGACTCATTAGCCTTATATATGTGGAATTTATTTCCCCTTTCTTATGATTCCTTAGCATTGTGTGTGTGAAATTTATTTCCCCTTGATTATGGCTCCTTAGTCTTATGTGTACAACATTTTTTTCCCCTTGGCCTTGATTATACAACATTTTTTGTCCCTTGTATGTGGACCCTTGACCTTATGCATGACATTTTGTGCTATGAAGTGTATTTATTATTATGTTACATAACTTTTTCAGCTTATTATGATTGTTGAGTTTGAAAATGTTGTGATCCATATCATAGACCTCCCCCTTGTGTGTGGTTCCATGATCAATATCAATCACCCTTTCCTATGTAGTCTTATTAAATACATTTAATAGTGATGATTCCTAATATGTGCTTAATTACTCTATATGTCTTTAAATGACACTTATATGCCTTGTATTACATATATTTCATATATTATTTGATGACATATTCATTATTATGATGACAATATCTACATGTTGACATGATTATACATATTTTCATACATAGCATGATACAATCAACTCTTTCTTTTGAGATGAGTGACTTGTAGGCTAAATTGTTTAGCTCAAAATGGGGGCATATTAGTGGGATCATCATAGATAATTAGGCATCCATGAGCACAAAATATAAGTTTTGGTACAAATTATATAGATTAAAAATATTTCAAAGTGTTTTGATATCATATTAGTAAATATATGGACAAATTTATGAGAAAATTTGGGGTATACATAAGGAAAATACACCCACTTTATAGGACATGAGTTAAGTGTTTTTCAACTATGCACATATTCAAATATAGTTGGGGTCATATGTAAGCCACATGCACTCATTTTATATAGCATGAGATACATGTTTTTAGATTTTTTAGATATGGAACACAAATAACATATAAATGCATGGCATTCTATATACACTAGCATTGATCAATTCAAAATTATGGGGCATTATGTTGGTTCATATATACACATTATCATAGTTTACCAATATTAGTGTCAAATAATTTATATTACAGGGCATGAAGTTGTTCATGCACATTTACCTGAGATTTTGTTTTCCAAGCACATTTCATGATACTAAGTAGTGACTAACCTTGAATCTATAATTCTATCTATAGTGGTTGATTCATGTTTGAGTAAGTAGTGTAGTTGAGGTTCTACGATGATCAATTGTCTAAAATTACTATGTGAACCCAATGTGTGGCTCCCACCTTTCATATTGGGGTTACAAAATTAGTGTGAGATTAGTTACAGGGGTTAGTGCATTTAAGGTTAACTAAAAAGTCACACATTATTCCCTTTGTTGTTTTCAATGAGGGTTGGGGGGTATTTACCTTCTTAATCAATGGCATTTTCCCTAGTTACAAAAAATTGGAGATTAATCACCCCCAATTCTCCAAAAAGGTTCATTAAGAGGAATCATTATCCAATTATTCAATATGGAAACATCATCTCCAACTAGTTACAGGGAAACATGGTTCACCCACATAAAAATGTACTCTTTCCTTGCTCTTCAATTTCATATTTCAATTTTTACATTTTCAAATTTCATTCCAGGGACATGGACTAATGCATTTTCATTATTTGTAAGGAGTAGGCTACATATATGGAGCATATTCCAAAGAAAAATTGTTTTGTACATAAATAAGTATGTTTATTTATCATTTTACTGTAGTATTTGTATTACATTTAAAAACTATAATAAAATGGGACATTTGTAGACAATAAAATTTATAAATTGATACTTGGTAATGTCAGATTTAACTTACCTTCACCCTACATGAATTGGGTGTATAGACATGAATATCATTCATAATTATCTAACATTAGCATGCCTTCTATGAGTCTATCATTCCAAATTTTCTCTTAGTTTCCTATAATAAATCCCTTAGTTTATGCCAAACTATCTATTTATATTACTCAAAGATCTTCAGATCATCAAATTAGTGTTCCTATATCTAGGCATTAACATCAAACTCAAAACATATCATATGAGTTTGATGGTTTTGCATTATGTCAAGAAACTGTACAATTTAAAATTTACATCATTATTATGGGCTAGCCTATACATTTCACATGTCATTGGTGTGATAAAGTACCCAAAGAGTCTCCTATAAATACAAAGTAGGTATAGATGTATTACCAATCTATAAAGCATGTATGAATACTCAAACACTTACAAATTCAAGAGGATTGCCTTATTCTTCCTAATTTGTCAATTATTCACTAGAATCATGTCTTTACCAAGTTTGAATCACTTAAGAGCCAAGGTAAATTTAAATTTCTAAGTATCAAGATCTAGATTGTAGGTTACAAACATTGGATGAGCTTTTTCACACATTCACCTAATTGGGAGAGATACATGTATTTTGAATTTCCTTATTGAAGTATTATATATGTAAGCAAAAATTAACCATTTAATGGGGATTAGTTGGAGTTAGATAAACCCACATTTCTTCCCATTTTGTAAGAATAATTTAATCATTGTAAGTGGACCTAAGGTTTTGAGTGAAGAAAATACATTTATGCGAGTCACGGGCATAATCAGACCTCATGATCGTATATAAATCTGAAGGATAAATAGGCACACCTAATTGTGTCAAAACATAGAGGGAAAATATATAGAGATAAAACCATCAAAAATGAAATATAACATCTAATGGTACTAACCTGAGGCTAATGATAATATTTGGGCACACAAGAAGGTTTAGATTTTGATCTGAGTGACCTGTAATCTAATTTCCATCCTTTTTTCCATCTGCCTATAATCTTAGTCTTTATAGAGCAATTAAACTTTATGTATATTATCCCTTTATTGTAATTTACATATATAATAAGATAGAGTGCTAAATCAATATTCAATTTTTACATTTAGATTTGTATATATCTATATATCTTGTAATCTAAATTCATTTACAATAGTTCTATCTAATTAGGGTTAATTAATCACATTAATCCTAATATAAGTGAAACATATTAGTGAACTTGAATATTATATTAAACATAGCCAAACCCTATGTTTCCCTTGGGGTTTCCTCTTCCATTTAGGGTTTTAGTTTTCTTTAATTAAAATATCATTTTTAGTTCTAAAGTTTTATCATCTTATGTAAAACATAATTTATGTGAAAAGAGAAAGTGAATCTGATCTACAAATCATTCCTATCTTGGAGAAAATAAATCACACTAGCTCTTCTACTTGTTAGTACATTTAGACAATTAGGGTAATGACCAATATGAATCCACTAGACCTAACTAAGGGGTTTATTACCACAAAATATCACTGGAGAGGGTTCCAAATCCTCTAGTTGAGTAATACCACATAATAACCCTAGCTAGGTCTTATAGTTTTGTAGAGTAAAAAATACTCTACGTTTCATTCTAATTTTTAGTTGTGCACTGCAAATTTTTGTCCCCGCACACTTTGGTTCAAGATGGAAAAGTTTTGACTCAGAGATCGGGCTTGATTTTCTTTTTGCCTCATTTTTCTCTAAGTGTCGAAGTCAAGCAGAAGCTGCCAAGTGTCATCGGCTGAGGCACCTTTCATAATTTCTATAAGTTGGTCGGGATGTGCCATGTATCTCATAGTAACTCCCGACCAAATTTTGAAATAGAATGACATGGAGACTACCACGTGTCACCTTCCGTAGGTTTCTCAAAAGGTGATTAAAAGTAGTGGAGATTGCCACATATCCCTAGTTAAGTAAAGCAGAGATTGCCATGAGTCCTTTATTGAGGCAAGCAGAAATCACCACCTCTCCCTATGCCTTTTTTAAAGTTATTCGAGTTAGAAATGTTATGGGTCTTATTTTTTGTTAAGTTGTTAAAGTTTCATAGAAGCAGATTGTGACAGGTGTCAAAGGCGGAACACTCTTGAGCAAAGACACAAAAAGAGTTTAAGTTATGGAAAAAGTCTCGTGTGTCTTTGGTAAGTGCTGCAGAACACACCAAGTGTCATTTTCTAATGCATCCTAAATAAAGAGAAGGTTTTCAAGAGGAAAAGGGGAATAAGCCAAGTGTCCTCTCCCATTTCAAAGTAGGAAGCATCATGAGTATTTACTTTAGATAATAAACTTGTAGAGAAACAAAATGTTTCAAATATAGGAAATATCTTGTGTTAGATACTTCCAGTTCAGTTAGAGTTCAATTGGGCTGTTAGATTGAGAACATGCAAATAATCTGGAAGGAATCCAAGGCTATAAATAGGGGTTCAAAGATCACCTAGGAGAAGAAGGAGAATCTAGAGAGATTTTTTTGAGAGAATTATTGTCAAGAGTTTTTTAGACTTTCTAGAGCTGTGATTAGGAATATCATTTGCCTTTATTCTATTTTCTTAAGTTGGAAAGTTTATGTAATTGTGCATGTTTTTATGCCTCTTATGTGACTGGAGAATTAATAAGAAGATTGAATCTTATGCCTTTGTTGATATTTTCTATGTCACTACAAAAAATAGTCTAAGCTGTGAGCCTCTGTTTCTATTGTTTTCATCTTTTACATTGATCATGCCTTGTTTGCTCTTAAATGTAATTGAATCTTACATATAGTTTCACTATGCTTAGATTAAGGGATGAATTACATTCAGGTGCATCTCCATAGTTAGATTTTATTTCTTTGCATTTGTGTTTCTATTTAAATACATATCCCTTTTCCCAGTATACGCTTGATATAAAGAAGAGACTAGCTTATTAAAAATTTGGAGGTTGTTTCAAGTTGCTAGTCCCACATTCTTGAAACTTCCCATTGTTGGTGATAGAAACAAAGCAAAATTTTAACTATCAAATTTTTTTGGCACACGCAGTGGGACCAGTCTTGAAGTTTCTTTCAAGACCGTATGAACCAGAGAGCTACAAGGAGTCAGAGCTATGGACTAGTAACTAGATCACAATCTATTGTAAATACAAGTATTCTTTTGCCACCTTTGGTAACTAGTCCAAGAAGAAGAGTAAATCAGTTTATACCAATACCAAGAGTAAATATGGGAACCCCTATACCCCTAAGAAATTATGCAAGTTGGAATATTGGTAGTCCTTTGATTCTCCCAATACCACCAGCTACTTGGGACCCTATCCCAATGAATGCCCTAAAAGCTCTGCCTAAATTTAGTGGGCAAGACTTCAAAACACCTGAAGAACATCTGTAGGATGTATTAGATGTCTGTGCTATACATGTTGTCACATAGAAAAATGTGGCCATAAGATTATTAACAACTTATTTTAAAGGGAAAGCTCTAGAATGGTACTGGTCCTTGACCCCAAATACCATATCTACATGGGATCAGCTCAGATATTTTTTCTTTGAAATATTTGAAGAGAAGGGTGATAAGTCTTCTTTATTACAACAATTGATTACCATCTAAAGGGCACCACAAGAAGCAATGACTGACTTCAATTCTAGATTTCAAAAGACTTGGGAAAGAATCCCTGCTACAGCTAGACCATTACCAGGTATGGCTATAGTGTTTTATCTTAAGGCTTTAAATTTAGACATATCTATTATGATTCAGTCACTTGGAGGTCAGACTATGTCAGAGGCTTATGACTATGCAGTGAGAGCTGTAAATAATTTGATAGATGCTGGAAAGTTGCCTCCAAGACCTCCCATACCCATGTTTCTAGATATTTCCTTGCCATTACCTCAAGAATCCCCTAAATCCATAGCCCCACCTATGTCTATGTACACATATCCTCAACCACCTGCTAAATAAATTGTCCCTGCCCAGTCATCTGAGCTGGATGATATCAAGAACATCTTGAGGACATTTTCTAATGAGCTAATTAATATGAAAAGATAATAGAACAATTATACTAAACCCCAATATCAAGGCTATCAAGGAAATAGATTTCCATCACAACCAAACCAATATCATGGTCCTCAAAGGCAAAATAACCCTCAGCCAGCAAACCAATTAGCTGCAGTGCCTACACCCTCACATACTATTCCTCCCATATCAAATAGGGAGATTGTTCCAGGGTAAAATAATTATGTAGATGGTACCAATGCCTAGTGTTTCCCTTGAAATAATGCTCATACGCATAGAGATTGTCTAATGGGAAATCTACAAAAAAAGGTGGCAGAGAAAAGAAAAATGGATGGATAATTTGCAAGTACTAGTGATAATCAAGCCTACCAATCTTTTGGTATGAAAAATTCAGTCTTAATGGCTTAGATGCAAGGGATGTCTTTGCAACAAGAAGAAGAAATAACCCCAGAATATGCTTTGTTATCATGGGTTGAAGATGAAGAATTGGTATTCTTGAATGAAGTTTCTACTTCCATGAAACCAATGGTGCAATTAGACTACTATACTAGATCAAAGAGAAGAATGATGGAACAGCCTGAAGTTGTAAACAATGAAGTTATGGAGAATCCTCCATTTCAAGGTCATCAAAACATAGTTGTTAGACAAGAAGTGCTTGAACCAGTGCATAATCAAGTAGTTCCTGGATAAGTTCAAGAAAAGGCAAGGTATCCTTATTTTCCAAGAATTTAAACTTTGGGACCAATGAATGTGGTGGATCAACTGAAGATGACTCTAGCACAAGTATCAATTTGGGACATATTAGCTATTCCTGAACAAATGACACTGTTACAAGAAGCTCTTCAAGGCCAAGCATTGCCCAAAATATTGGTATCAAAGGAGGACCTACTGATAAAAGAAAGCTTAAAGACACAGTTCATCTACAGATAACAGCCTTAGTGAACAATGTACTAGAGGTAAGCAAATCCAAACCGGATCCCTTCTATTTAAATTTGATAGTTGGGAATAAACTACTACATAATGTAATGATAGATACTAGGGCTAGTACTACAGTAATGCCAAAGCAAATAACAGATGCTTTAAAGATAAAATATGAGCCACTCGCTAAAGGAGTTATGCAGCTAGATGGCAAATCAGTGCAAATAATAGGGAGAATTAAACAACTTCCATTGCAATTATATACTTGTTCAAATATAATTGTAAAGCAAGATGTAGTAGTTATAGATATACCTCCTATATTTGGCCTATGTTTATCAAGAGACTTTATAGCCAAGATAGGAGGAGATATGTCTCTTGATTGGTCTCACTTAATTCTAAGAACTAAATATGGTTCAAAGATGAAAATTCTATCTAAACCACTATCAAAAGATCACATCACCAATGAACCAACATCAAAATTAGAGGTATATCATGCTATTAAAAATAAGGAAGAAAGGTATTTTGTTGAAGAGTTAGGTGACTGGACTAAGCATGATCAAGAAAAATAAAATAACCAGTTGTTGGCTATGATGCATAGTGATCCATACAAAAATTATGACTCTACTGGTCTAGGCACTTATGTTATTTTTGATGAAAACCATGAAATCCCAAATGTTTTAAGGGAAGAAATGCCAACTAATCAAGAATCTAAAAAAGATTCAAAAATTTGGACCTTAAATTTTGATGGGGCTAGAAGTAAAAATGGTGCTGGAGCAGGAATTTGTCTTACTACTCCAAATGGTGAAATTTTTTTAAGGGATATCCATTTTCAATTTGCTTGTACTAATAATGATTTTGAGTATGAATCTTTAGTACATGGGCTCCTGTTAGCCAAGAAAAAGGGAATAAAGAATCTAATAGTAAAAGGAGATTCAGAACTAGTAGTAAAGTAAATTAGAGAAAAGGCAATAGCAAAGAATGTAAGGATGAAATCCTATAAACACAAAATTTGGGACTTAATAGAATATTTTGAAGCTTTCAATATTGAAGTAATCCCTAGGATTCAAAATTCTGAAGTTGATAGGATGACACAGATTGGCTCACAGTTTGATCCAGCAACTGGCCTATTAGTTAACAATGAGTCAGTAAAGGTTATAGTAAGGCCAACTATCCTAGATAATGATGAGAATTGGCAAGTATTTGAGAATGATTTTCAAGTACTCTCATTCTTTCAACAATTAGGGGAATTTGCCGATCAATTGCAACCAAAGATTGAAGAGGCATATGGGGATCAACTTATACAATTAAAGAATAATAAGCTTCCTAAAGGTTTAATCACTTTAGAGAACCTTTTTGATCTAGAAGATGTAAGCCTAGAAAAGAAAAGGTTCCAAGCAAACAAAGCAAATTATTCTAAAATAGAGGTGAGTGAAGGAAAAAAATTAAAACTTAGAAATTCTACAACTCAAGTAGAAAAGGAAAGGCTAATTGAATTATGCAAAAAATATGACAGAGTCATAGCTTGGAGCTATGAAGACCTTCATGGATATAATAAAGATATTATTCAGCACATAATAGAACTAACTGAAGGATTTAAGCCCATCAGATAGAAATAGAGGCCAGTGAATCCAAGGATTGAGCCTCTAATGGTGGATGAGTTATAGAAACTTTTAGATTCTAAAATAATTTTTCCAATCAAACACTCAACCTGGGTATCAAATCTAGTACCAGTTAGGAAAAAGAATGGTGATATAAGACTTTGTGTAGATTTCAGAGACCTAAATAGAGCATCTTTGAAAGATCACTATCCTTTTCCCTCCATGGTACAGATTTTACAGACTATGGCTGGATTTGAGAGGTTTTCTTTGGTAGATGGTTTCTCTGGATACAATCAGATTTGGCTGGCTGATGAAGACCAATACAAGACTGCTTTTATACCAAATGGGGAACATTTTCATATGCTAAGATGCCATTTGGCCTGTCAAATGCTAGGGCCACTTTTCAAAGAGCTATGGAAGTAGCATTTGGGGATCTTATAAATAAAATCATCTTGATTTATCTTGATGATCTTACTATTTTTTCAAAGAATGCTACTGATCATTTTGATCATTAAGAATCTATGTTTAAAAAATGTCAAGAATTTGGAATATCCTTGAATCCTAAGAAATGTATCTTTGCTGTCCCTCAAGGTAAATTATTGGGACCCAGAAAGAGTGGTAGCTATAATGAATTTACCTCTTCTAGTAAATAAGAAAGCAATTCAATCTTTCTTGGGAAAGATTAATTTCGTCAGTCAGTTCATATCTAATTTTGTAGGCTTAGTAAGACCAGTGACACTCTTGCTGGAAAAAGACCTAATTTTCAAGTGGACTACAGAAGGAAGGTAAGCCTTTGAAGAGGTCAAGAAAGCTATCTCAACATCTCTAGTACTTAGAAACCCAGACTTTTCTAAGCCTTTTGTAATGTATGTATATGGAGGAGAGCTCAGTATTGCTGCTGTCCTAACACAGAAGGATGATAGATAAGAGGGAAAGCATCCAATAGCCTTTTTCTCAAGGACTCTTAGGGAATATGAAACTAGATATAACTTTGTGGAAAAACAAGCATATGATATGGTAAAAGCCCTTAAAAAGTTTAGGCATATAGTATCGGGAAGTAAAATTATGATACTTGTAGCTCATCCAAGTGTTAGAGAATACATCATGGAAGGTTAAATTATTGAAAAAAGAGCAAACTGGATAACCAAAATCCTTGAATATGATGTAGAGGTCAAACCCACTAAATTATTCAGAGGTATGGGTTTATGCCAATATATGACTCAAGAGCTTGAAAAGATGATACCTGAGACAAATTCAAAAATAGAAGAGGAAATTGTATTAAGGATACAAGAAGTTGATTAGGAATCCTGGGTCACAAGCAGGATTCATTTTATGGAAAATGGGATTTACCCAAGAGAACTCCCTCAAAATAAGAGAATATACTATAGGATGCAAGGAGTTCATTTTGTTTTAATTGAATAGGTTTTTTTTAGAAAAAAATTTGATGGCAAATTGTTAAGATGTGTAGAAAAGGTTAAGGCTAAGAAAATACTACATGAAATGAATCATGGAGTATCAAGTGGACATTTTTCTACAAAGACCACAGCTATAAAGATAAGTGAGGCATGTTATTTCTAGCCTACTTTATTTACATATTGTTGTTAGCTAGTTAAAAATGTCAATCTTGTCAATATTATGTGGGGATGAGAAGGAATGCAGTAATGCATCTTAGTCCTATAATTGTGGATGAACCTTTTTTGCTTAATGGGGTCTTGAATTCATTGGAATGATAAATCTAGTGTCTAGTATGGGTCACAAATGGATCTTAATAGCCACAAATTATTTCACCAGATGGACCAAGGCAGTGCCACTCAAAGAAGCAATAGAAAATGTGATCCTAGACTTTCAAAGGAGTATCACTACTCATTTTGGGGCTCTTTGCACCATAATTTTTGATAATGCTAAAGAATTTTTAGGGTCTAAAGTATCTGACTTTACATTAAAGCATGGAATATATCCGAAAACTTCTTCTAATTATTACCCTTAGGGTAATGGTTTGGCAGAATTAACTAATAAGAACCTGATTAGACTCATCAAAAGAATAGGGGCTGATCATCACAAAGAGTGGCATAAAGTGCTCAATTTAGCACTATGGGCTGATATAATCACACCTAAACATGTGATCAAAATGTCCCCATATGAATTGGTCTATGGAAAGCCTGCTGTAATACCCCTTAGCTTGGAAATTCCTATACTCCAACTGATCAAATAGATTGAAATTGAGGAAAATGGCCCCATGTAGTACATGATTCATTGGTAAAGCATCAAAAAATAATTAAAGACTATTTTGATAAAAGGACTTCAAATCCCCATTTTGAAACAGGCTCAATTGTTTTGAAATGGGATGCAAGAGCCGCTAAGCCAAGTCAACACACAAAATTTGAAACATTATAGACTAGCCCTTATAAAATTTGTGTGTGTAAAAAAAAAAAATTATTTGAGCTAGAAATGATGGAAGGCAAACCTGAAGAGATTCCTATGAATGGAATCTATTTGAAACATTTTAGTTAAACTATGTTTTTTAGCAATTTTGATCATGTGAGAGTTGTAGATTCTTTTTGAGTAGGCTCAAAAGTCCTTGGGGTTGCCAATAACTGTAGAATAAAAAATACTCTATGTTTCATTCTGATTTTCAGTTGTGCACTACAAATTTTTTTCCTCGTACACTTTGGTTTGAGATGGTGAAGTTTTGACATAGAGCTTGGGCTTGATTTTATTTTTGCCTCATTTTTCTCTAAGTGTCGAAGTCAAGTGGAAGCTGCCAAGTGTCATCAGCTGAGGCACCTTTCATAATTTCTATAAGTTGGTCAGGACGTGCCACATATCTCATAATAACTTAGTGGAACATGAGAAATGTTGGCATCCACATTTCATATTGGCATCTGCATTTCAAATCTCTTTTAAGTGAAAGGTTTCAACAAGCTAAGTATCAAGATCAGACGAAGGGTACCAAGTGGCAATCACAAAAGGTTTCAATTTGCTTTTTTAAAAGTGATGGAAGATGCCACTTATCCCAACTGAAGAGAGTAGAAGCCACCATGTGTCAACCTCTGAATTATCTTCATTTTGTTTCACTAATATAGTAAAGACTGTGGTGGATCTCAGGTTTTGTTTCTAAAGCAAGCAGAAGCCGCCAAGTGTTGTTGTCTGTGTAAATATGAAATGAGGCCCGATTGTTTCTATAATATAAATAGAATGACATGGAGACCACCACATTTCACCTTCCATAGGTTTCTCAAAAGGTGATTAAAAGCAGTGGAGATTGCCACATATCCCTAGTTAAGTAAAGCAGAGATTGCCATGAGTCCTTTGTTGAGGCAAGCAGAAATCACCACCTCTCCCTATGCATTTTTTAAAGTTATTCGAGTTAGAAATGCTATGGGTCTTATTTTTTGTTAAGTTGTTAAAGTTTCATAGAATCGGATTGCGACATGTGTCAAAGGTGGAACACTCCTGAGCAAAGACACAAAAAGAGTTTAAGTTACGCGGAAAGTGTTGTGTGTCTTTGGTAAGTGTTGCAGAACACACCAAGTGTCATTTTCTGATGCATCCTAAATAAAGAGAAGCTTTTCAAGAGGAAAAGGGGAATAAGCCAAGTGTCCTCTCCCATTTGAAAGTAGGAAGCATCATGAGTATTTGCTTCAGCTAATAAACTTGTAGAGAAATAAAATGTTTCAAATATAGGAAATATCTTGTGTTAGATACTTCCAGTTCAGTTAGAGTTCAGTTGGGATGTTAGATTGAGAAAATGCAAACAATCTAGAAGGAATCCGAGGCTATAAATAAGGGTGCAGAGATCACCTAGGAGAAGGAGTAGAATCTAGAGAGAATTTTTTGAGAGAATTATTGTCAAGAGTTTTTTAGACTTTCTAGAGATGTGATTAGGAATATCATTTGCCTTTGTTCTATTTTCTTAAGTTGGAAAGTTTATGTAACTATGCATGTTTCTATGTCTCGTATGTGACTGGAGAATTAATAAGAAGATTGAATCCTGTGCCTTTATTGATATTTTCTGTGTCACTGCAAAAAATAGTCTAAGCTGTGAGCCTCTGTTTATATTTTTTTCATTTTTTACATTGATCATGCCTTGTTTGTTCTTAAATGTAATTGAATCTTACATATAGTTTCACTATGCTTAGATTAAGGGTTGAATTACATTCAAGCACATCACCATAGTTAGATTTTCTTTCTTTGCATTTGTGTTTCTGTTAAAATTCCTATCCCTTTTCCCAGTATACGCTTGATATAAAGAAGAGACCAACTTCTTAAATATTTGGAGGTTGTTTCAAGTTGCTAGTCCCACATTCTTGAAACTTCCCATTGTTGGTGTTAGAAACAAAGCATAATTTTAACCATCAACAAGTTTCTAACAAAGTAAATGATAAAGTAAAGTAAATCTAAACTAGTGTTCACCAAAGCTTGTGGAAAAAATGGGGACAATAAACATAAAAATAAACATACAAAGAAGAACTCTACTCAAGTCAATATAAAGGTAATCCTAATGCATGGAGAAAGAAATACATTCAAAATCCATTACTTATGCTACTTCTATCTACCAAAATAGAGGAGTAAGAGTTAGGAATACTTACTTGGTGACAAAACCTTCGAGGCTCAATATCTCCCTTGGCCAATGGTGATTTGTAATAGGTTGTTATGGTTCATAAGGATCACAAAGATAGGTCAGTTTTAGGCTATAAGACTTATCTTATGCATCAAAAACATTTCCATAAGATAAGATTCTTCTCTCCCACTGTAAACCCTAAGTAATGACTCCTCAAATAGAATGGTGGAAGATTAGATTGTAAATAAGTTCAAATGAATTATTATATCTCTCTAATAAAAATGGTGAAAATAATGTGTTTATATAGCTAGATCTAACCCTAAACTCTTTTGAAGTTTTAGATGACATAGTCAGCCTAGTCGACCTAGTTATTTAGAAAATAAAATAGTTAGGTCCTAGACTAAGTTGGCTGGGATGGATTAGTCCCATAATGTTCTCATTTTTAAGAATAGGGTTGACCCATTTGACTATGTTTGGTGGATGAAAAAAGAGGTTTTGGATTAGGTAGGGGCTATTTGAGGTGGTGAATCACTTAAAGAAGTGTGTAAAGGAGGTTTTAAATCTTTTGGAAATATACATGAGAGGTTTGTGTTAGTTTTAAATGGTGATAAAAGGAACAAAAATCTTGTAAACACACCAATGGTAACCCACCCCTTTCCCAGTGCACCCTTTAAGGCATGTAGTTAGATATATTGAGAATCGATGGGTTTCTACATGAGATATAACATCAGTAATTGATATAGTTTAAAAATATTGTGTATACATATCCCCCACTCAAATATCATCACATGTCATGTATTTTTAACATGGGATGGTGCTTCAGTAAAATAACATAGAAACACACAATGCTGAGCTAAGTAAATTAGATTACTATAAAGCATAAAATAACTAAAAGGAAATAAATAAAATAAATAAGTAATGCATGTGTACCTTGACTTACTTTTATTGCTGAATGATTATCTATTGTGTTTCTAGTTTAATTTAGGGAAGGCGTATATACTGCTTTGGTTAAATCCAAAGGCTACAAAACTTAAAGAAAAAAACAACATGAAAGTTAAGATAACTAAAATGTGTAGGCATGATGTACTTGAAAATTTGGTAAGATATGGTGATTAATGCTAAGTTAGGACCAAATGACCAAGCTAAAATTTAGAATAAATTAGGTAACCAAAAAATGAAGGTTACTAAATGAATAAAAACTTGAACACATGTACCTTAAGTAAGAAGGGTTATAAACCAAAATGAACTAAAGATACATGAAAATGAAAATATAACATTAATATGAAAGTAGTAACAATCCTTACTTAAACAAAGATGGGAAATAAATGTTAAAACAATATTTATGAATGAAAAATAATAATCCTTACTCAATCATCAAATGGAAAAAGTACATGAAAATGGAAAACAACATTGGTGAGTGAGAAGCAACAATCTAAATTGACTCAATAATGGAAAAATTTTAGAAAGTAAAAATAACATTGGTGAATGAGAAGGAATCAATCCAAACTCACTCAATAATGGAAAAAGTATGAAAATAAAGAAATGGATGCAGTTTTCTAAACAAATGAATAATAGAAAAAAAATTAAAAATGAAACCAAGGAAATTCTAGAAATGTAAAGCAATGTTGTAAAGAAAACAATCCATAATCATTCAATCATACTATTTTGTTCTAAAGATAGATAAAACCATAACAAATTAGTGCTAACATGTTTTAAGGTATAAAGAATAAGTAATATAGAAGTGGGAAATAGATTTAGAAGCACACTTTCCTATCAAGGGGGGAATGAAATGGGTGGTTGGAAAAATGTAAGAAAAATCAAGGTAGAGAAACTCTTTATTGAAGTCATGAAACTAAAATTAAGTTTATCAAAACAAGAGGACTTTCAACTTTAAAGACTCTGAAGAACTGTTAACCACACAAATCTTGGGTTATAAAATGAAGTATGAATATCATTCCATGAAGGATATATGCATGAAAATTAAAATGGACCTAACTTCCCACAATGTGTTACCCATTCCTTAGGACCCCTTAAAGAGCCGTTGGTTTATTACAAAGATTGGATACTTATGTGAGAAGGTAGGTATCACTAGATAATTTTAAATTCTTCTATCCCAGACTACTAGCCTACCATACCCCAATAGACCTCAAATCTATTATGAGGCCAAAATGTGGAGTTTGAGCTTTGATTGAAGATAGGAGATGTGATATGAATCATGTCTTTAGGTGTGATGTTGACTTTTTGATTTTATATTTTCATTTTGATCATTACCTTTTGTTTTAAATGATTTGGCTTTTAAATTTTGATGGATTTTTTTATTCCTCTTCCATACGAATTTTGAGAACCAAACATGGGTGCTAAAAATTATTATCATTTGAAAAATTTGGACTTGGTTTCTAAGAAAGTGAACTTAGAGAGCATGGTATCTAAGAGTCTTATTTATTCATGTTAAATGAAAGCACCATATTTACTTTGACCTTGCTTATCTAAAGTGGAATGAAAGGAAGGTAAATAAATGGGAAATAAACATGAAATAATTTTAATTACTTCAAATCATAAAAAATATGAAAATATGAAAATGGATATAGTGACAGGTAAGTATGATTACTTATCATATAAATTTATATAAGTGTAGGGAAATGTACTAACATAGTTTATTATACAAATTTTATCTATAAAGAAGAAAAACATTCAGGCTAATAATATGGAATCACAAACTTGTAACCATTTCTTAACATTCTAAAAAGAACACTCAATTTGTAAAAAGATTTGGAAGCATACATAGATTTTATAAGGAAATCTTGGTCCTATCCATGGTCTTAAACTAAAACTCTTTAAGGATAACCCCAAGTGGGTGAAAAAAGAGAAAATAGTATTTTTGAGGAATGTCAAGTCTTATCCATGGTCTTACAATGAAAGTCACAAAAGTAAAACCCAAGTGGGTGTAAAATGAAAAATGGTTTTTGTGAGGAATGTCTGGTCCTATCCATGGTCTTAAAATGCAACTCACAAAAGAGAGAATAAAATGAAAAACATTTGTAAGATAACAAACTTGTGATTAAAAGAGAAAAGGTATGAAAAATCAATGGATGAAATAAAAAAGGTATTTACAAGGAAAACTAGATCCTATCTATAGTATTACAATGCAACTCATGAATTAAATGAAACCAAAGAACCAAAGGAAGGGACTAAGGTTTTTGGATAAGATAGACTACTGCAAAGGGTGAGATCATTAGAGATGTATTGTAATAAGTGTTAGTAGGAAAAAAAAAAATATTTTTTGAAAAATAAGGAGTTATTTAATCAAAACATTCTTTAATAACTATGCATTGGTGGGTTCTTTGAAAACATGTCCTTCATTAGTTTATAGACGATAAGTGCTAGGACCAAGAATGTATTTTACTAAATAAGAGACCCATGATTGTTGGGCATAGTTTTATTTTTTATAATGGGTGTATTATAATTTTGAGAATAGATCACCAACGTTAAATGTACATATTTTTACTTTTTTATTATGTTGTTTGGCAATGCGAGCCTTGTATTGATGATTATGTTGAAAGGCAACTAAACAATGTTCATCAAGAAGATATAAGGCATGAAGGTGATCTTCATATAGTTATTCATCCAAAATGATACCATGAAGAGATATACATAAAGATGGGAGTTTGAATTCTAATGATAAGAGGGATTTAGAACCATATACTAGTGAGAATGGTGTTGCCCCATTGACAGTACGTATGCTAGTATGATATCCCCAAAGTGTAGGATATAAATGAAGATGTCAATTAGTGTGAGTTTTTTGGATGTTATTTTGTAATATTTTATTAGTGGCATCTATTTGGCTATTACATTATGGATGGTAAGGTATGAATAATTTTTGGGAAGTTTTAAATTTGGCACATAATTATTTCATGTCCTTATTTTTGAAATTTCCACCATTATTAGAGATGATGTTATGGGGAAATCCAAAGTGAAAAATGATTTGTTTAAGGATAAACTTAGAAATAATGGTTATCATGACATTGACAAGAGGCTTGATAACTACCCATTTGGTAAAATATTTAGTTGCAATAATGATAAAAACATGACCATGTTATGATCGAGATAATTTACCAATGATATCTAATCCTCACATAAAGAATGGTCAAGGAGACTCCACTATTTGGAGCTCAACCAATGGTGAGTGGATTATATCATCATGAAGTTGGAAAGTATTACATGTTTTGGCAAAATCAATAGCATCTTTCTCTAAATTAGGCCAAAAATAACCCATACATAGGCATTTGTGTGCTGTAGCATATACACTATAGTGACCACTACAAATGACTTAATGTGCTTGTTTGAGGAGAGTAATAACCTCTTCTTGCATTATGTAGTGGAGAAGGGTATCTTCTGCATTATGGTAATAAAGGTTTTTGTATTATAAGACATACTTAAAGGCTTGTTTCTAGTCTTTTCATGAGAATCCATCTTTGGAGAGTAGGTTTGATGTTTAAAGAATTGGATTATGTTTTTATACAATGGGCTTTGTCGAATAGTGATAAAATAAATGTGACAAATGAGTGAATCAGTTGGTTAAAGAGAAGAAGGTGATTTTATTATTTGGATAAGAAATTGGGAATCATTAAGTACTTGATGAGGATGAAATAGAGATGCTAAGTAAGAGAATCATTTATTGAATTCTGATCTCTTGGAATTGGATCAATGGTAAAATAGGAAAACTCTTTGGTGAGTGTGGTATAAATTTGTTAATATCAAATTAAATTTTCTCTTTTACATTGATACTCACCATTAACTTGGTGACAAATAAGCTAAGAGGCACCCAAAGCATGTACTATGGGATATCTAAGTTGAGTGCTAATTTCATGCCTAAGATTAGAGATTCATATTTGGACATGTTATTAGTTTATAAACTATATTTATACTTGAAATTAAAATTAAACTAATTATAATCTAAGATACATTCAAATTATGATAAAATAATAAACAAAGAAAACAACAATCACTTTAAACTTTGAATTCTCAAGATTTCTCCATTACAATATACATTCAAATTACTGTTTTAAAATATGTGGTACTTACTCTTCCAATGCAAAAGAGAACAAGCAAAAAAATTTGTGCAAAAATAAGTATTTGATTTGACTTGATTCATTTTGATTCACTTGTGTATAGATCTCTAATTTCTTGATTGTGATTATGATCTCTAGATTTTGTGTTGTGATAGGATTGGATTCTTCAAAATGGAGATTTTAAAATTTATTTATATATGTTTAGAGAAGGATCTAGTGGTGTAGGATGATTTAGAATTTTTTAATGATCCAAATGATCAATAGTGGCTAATGAGTCCTCACCCATGAGGATGAAGACCATTTCAACATGGTTGAGATAAGTATGGGGTTGGTTAGCTGAGTCAACAGGACTAAGTCAATTTTCTTGACAACTCAAGGGATGAGTCATAAGAGGTTGATAATTTTATGGATTTGGTTGGGATGAGAGAGAAAAAGGGAGGAGATATTTGGATTAGGTGTAAAATCTATATTTTTATTTTAAAATAAGAATTTAAGTGTACACAATTGACTAATTTGACTTATTCAATTATTTTAATTTAGAATAAATGTGATGAATTACTTTAAGGAGAATTATTAAATATATTTAGGTGCATTTATAAACTAAATAAAATTTAGGTATCTACATTTACCCCACTTTGAAATAGTATTGTGAAGTAATACTATTTCAAAGAATAATAGAAGTAGAGTGTTGATGATTAATAATTTTTTTTCCCCAAATGGATAAATGTATGAGTGTGTTGATTCCCCCTCAAGGGTTTGTGCGAGAAAATGGACAAATGCTCAAAATTAATGAAAAGAATTAGCAAATGAAGATATGTGAAGAAATGATAAATCAAGTTATGTCAGAATTGATATTCAATTTGTAATATTTTTGTTGCATAAAAAGGTTTCTCCTAGTTAATTAAAATGAGAGTATGGATTTGAAAAACAATAGTTTAACAATTTAGAGATTGCACACTTACTATTGTCACTAATGATGTAGGGATCTATTGAACGAGTGTGGTAATGATATATCCCAACAATAATAAATTGTAGATATATAAATAGAAGAAAGATATTGAATTGGTAAATGATTTTGTGGATTTCATGCTAAGAGATTGTTGCAAGATTTTGAATATAAATTTAGAATAAATTGATTTTAATGGTTCTATAAATTTGAAAAATTGGATGAAGAATGAGTATTATGAAGGGATGGAAATGAGAAAACTATCATCAATAATACATATACTTGTCTCAATACTAATGTTTACAAAATTAAAGAGGGTATGTGTAAAAATATTTACTCCTAGTAGTTAAATGTCAGATCCAATATTGGAAAAAGTAAATTTCCCAATTTATAGACTGCACACTTGGATTGTGCTTGGGCTTAGGGATATCATGAGTAAATGTGGGAATAATATATACCAACGATGGTAATCCACATGCTAGAAAATGAAAATATAGATTGTCTAATTTGTGATAAGGATTTACAATATTGATATTTACAAGCATTGATAAGGAGATATAACACTTTGATTAAATGATAGTAGAAAATGTGGATGAAATATATTGGATGGATAATGGTGGCCAAACTAAACCTAGAAAAATTATGTCTCTAATCATTGCTTAAATAATCCATCATGGATAAAATCTGAGTGGGGATATAAGGCCAGATGTAGTTCTCTCAATATGGGAAGAGAAGTGATGATGTAATTTAAGATTGACCCATGGATTTTATTAACATGGTTAAGTTAATTATTTCACATTGTGATTGGATGATGGATTGATTTCCCCCAAAGCACTAATATATTCTAGGAGTGGATTGGGAATTGATATATCCCAAGAAAAGCTACACATTTTGAGGTGACCCATGAATCAAGGTTCATAGGAAAGGATGTGGGAATGATATATCCCATTAGATTGGTTGACTAATTCATTGATTGATTTATTGAACAAGTGATGGGTTGATGGAGAAAAGATGTATATTGTGATTTTATCAGTCCTAATCGATAAGTGTAGGAGATTGAATAGAAAGATTAGGAAATGATTGTGGATGATTGATATGTAAGCATTAATAAATAAATTAAGTGACTACATGGATTAATGATGATGGATCAAATTATTCATCTGAATGGAAGAGAGAGATTATTATTGGTTTGAGATGACAAAAGATGCTTCATATGAGATGGTTTTATAATTTCCTTGTGTTTATTTTGTTCTTGCATTGGATTTACAACAATAATTCCAACTAAGTAAGAGTTGAGAAACCTAAAATTTGATATTTCACATGACCATATGCACCAATGGTATAAAAAAACCATGATGACTATCATGCGATACATGTAAGGACTAATAGATTCATAAGGACAAAAATTAATGCATCATGGTATGGAAGATCATAATAATACCATTAGTAATGCACATAATGATCTAGAAAAAAGAAGCAACAATAAAGATAAGATAAAAAGAGATGTTTACAATAATGAAAATGATGCAAGTAAAACAAACACAAAAGTAAACAAACACTGTGGAAGCAAGTAAACACCTAGATGTAAAAGAAAGTAAATGACTATACAAACATGTAAGAAGATGAATAAAAAACATAATCAAATGAATTTTTTTGGATGTCCTTGGCTAGAGTATAATCCTTTGGCATATGTGATTTTTGACAATGTTTAATTGTTCAATGAGTAATCCATATAAGGGATGACTAGGGTATGTAACTAAAGACAAGGGATATTTATATTATTTCTTGGATTTTTTTATATTTTATTTCTTTTTTTATTTAATTTTTTTTTTTCCTAATGTTTTGGTTTTTTTTTGGAGTTTGTAATGTTTTGGATTTATAGGTGTATGTATAAGGAATACTAGTAAAGGGAAAATCATATTCTAGCACTGAAGAGTGATTGGTATGGGATGAGAGGAATACATTATATATGAAGTATGGATGAATAAGAATGGATTGAAATTAATATGATAACTATAGGAAACACATGATGTAATAACTAAGTGTCTAGTCATCAAAATAACATTGCAAGGATACACCAAGATGTTTCTAAGAACATATCTCAAGACATTTCCACTTCTTTATCAAGGTCAAAATGGGAAGAAGGATAATTTTATGATGGAAAGGATTGGATGGGTTTTGATGAGTTTGGTGTTAAATGGCTAAGGATGGGTTTGGATAGGTAAGAGTAGTCTATGATGGTTGAAGATGAACTTAGGATGGGTTTGATATGTGTAGGATGGGTAAGTATCGAGGGATGATCTATAATGCATAGGATTGGAATGGAATGAGAATTCCCCTAAGTTTTAGGTATTTGTAGACAATTGATTATTTTATGTATGGTGCCAAAAAATTGGTTTTCATCATGGTACTTACCCAAGGTTCCATATAAATGGTTTTCACCTTTGGATGAATTTATTTCTCTCTTTCTGATTTTTTTGTTTGCTTTTTCTATTTTTATTTTTGGCATCTCAATTATAAAAGGGTTTGAGATGCATGTTGATTATCACTATTTATATTTTAATTATGCACTCCAAATATGTCTTTAGTAACTTAATTAATTTCCAAGTTGGCCTCTTCCAAATTTACCAGGATATAGTCATAGCCCCTATGATAGAGGGTGCTGCCATACATGGTGAAGCAAAAAGTCTGTTGGATGAAGGATATGTGTTGAGTGCATGAAATATTTGGAGGGATTTAATTATAGTGGGGATAAGTATATGTGTCATGATGTAAATAGTGAATAAGACAAAAAATATTATGTTTAACTATATTGCGAGTAACTGGAAGTTAGATGATTTGATAATTTAATGTTGCATTAATGATATCTTTAATTTGTGATGGGCGTCTATCCTAAAACTATGCTAATATAGATGATATATCATTTTTATCATCCATTGGTGCCATATAAAGCTTTTTACTAAAGGATTCTTATTGATTTTTTTGATTGGGATTTAGATTTAGATTGTCCAATAGTACCTCCAAGAGATTTTCACTAAGGGACTCATAGTTTTGATTTTATATATTTCAATTTGGATTTTAACTACAATTTGTATTTTGATCATCTGATAGTGCCTCAAAGAGGTTTTCACTATGAGATGTCAGTTTTATATTTAGACTATATGATTCATTTTGATTGAGGTACATTTGTTATTCCTCAGAATATCTAGATGTTTCTTAATGCTCTTCTAATAGGAGAATAACTAGGAAATATACAATTATTTTATTATCATGTAAGGAAGTTAATTATAATTAATATCATTGGTCCTAATCAAAAGGTGTAGGATACTAGCTTGAAAGATGGAAGATAAGATTGGTGATGTTTATGAAAGGAGTGATGGTATCACAGTCCTTATAGAGACTTTGAATGGATCATTTTTTGATTACGGATGAAGTTCACTTAGAAACCATAAAAGTATCACTAACATCTTTACATTAATTTTTAAATGGTTTTTAGCTGATGTTATGGGGTCTAGAATTTACTTTGAAATGGATGGGTTTGATAATTACTTGCTCATGGATTGTTTTGTCTATAAGTACCTTTATCACTTGGGGTGAATGTTTTGGAATGATGGGAGATTTAATAGGTGATAAGGGTTTGGGTGTTTGGATAATGGGTGATAGGCTATGTTGGTTGAAGGAGGTTTTTATCTAGGATATGATCTTGGTTAGAAATGGGATATTGATAAAAAATGGGATCTTGATCAAATATAGGATCGTGATCAAAGATACATTTTTGGTAGAAGATTGGATCTTCATAAAAAATGGATGGTAAACCATGGTTATCAAAGGTAGGTTGATCAAATATGGATTGGATGAAAATATGTGTCAAAAATGGGAACTTGAGAAATGGATGGAAGGTTATGATGTTGATGTGGAAGTGGTGTGTCTTGCTTAGGCTCAGGAAAAACATCTTGGCATATCCCCAAGCTATCATTTTTAGATGTGGATACACTTGGATCAACCTTAATGTACCCTTTGTTAATTAAAACTTGGATATAATGCTTTAGTCTCATACAATAGTTTATAAAATGGCTTTCAATTTTATGATAATCACAATATTTGTTAGGTCTATACCACTCAAGTTTGGGATATTTGGCTCAAAGTACTTGGTGTTTGGAAATATGAATAAGTTTGTAGTGGCCAATTTTTGAAAGAATATATCATAAGGTTACACTAAAGGAGTGAATTTTTTCTTAATAGGCATGGTAATGTTGTTGATAGGTGGGAGTTTTAAAGTTGTAACTTTGGGGGTGGAGTGCTATTAGATGGTATGGGTGCTAGAATTGGATTTTGTTTACTAGTATCATGAGGGATGTTGGAATTAAGACTATAACTAATGGATGGGAGACTTGATTGATTATGGAAAATAGGGTCACTAGTGATAGGATGATGTTTATGTGGAATGTTTTGGAATTCCATACTAATGAAGTGGGATGGAGAATTATCTTGATCTTGGAAGGATGGATTTGTTAGATTTATGTTGATATTGAAATTATATATGTTTTGTGGATTTGTGAATGTGTGTGGATTTATGAAAAATTTTGGGTTTGAGTTTTGGAATGGGTTGGATGAAGAACTAAATGGTTAATTTTGATGAATTTGGAAAGGTTGGTCTTGATGGGTGTAGGATTTAAAATATTGATTTGGATGTAACCTAGTTAGATTGGACTAAATGGGAGTTTGATTTGTGAATGGATTTTGGTATAAATATAGATTTGAAAGTGGTGTTGAAGGTGAATTAAAATTTTCATTTATATTGATGCTAAGGTTAGAACTAGATGGACTGGTGACTTTTGATTTGTGAATGGGGTGGAACTTGTAAATGAATTTAAATAATTTTGACTATAAAAGCCAAAAAAATGTTGTCCCTAAAGTAAAATTTGGATGTTGATCTATAGGAAAACATGAATAAGTATCCAAGTTTAAAATTGATTGGTTGTGGTTTGGGTTGAATTGGTTGCTTGAGAAATTTGAATGACTATTCAAGTTTGGATTTGATTGATTGATGGACGAGGATGAATACATGTTCAAACTAGGATTTGGATTTTTTGAATGATTGATTGGTGAATTTACAATGAAATTGAAACTTTTATTTAGATTTTTAAAATAATTGATTTGATGTTGATTCGAATATGTGTTTGAATCAAAATTAGTTGGATAAAATCCTAGGTGAAGACAAGGATTATTTAGATTTGGATTTATGACCAAATTGATCAAGGATTGTTAAACATAGCCACGTTTCTTGTAATGAGTGATGTTTAATAAGGGGAAAAACATGAGTCAATAAACACAAATTACTTAAAACTAAATAAAAATACCAAAGTGAGTAAGAGTTTGATTGTCAACTAAATGCCAAATTTGGATTTAAGATGTTTGGTACCTTTAAGATTCCAAAGGACTTTGTTAACGTAAAACATGGTAAACACAAAGAAACAACAAAAAAATTTATATTCTAAATAGTCAAGAAATTATACAAAAAGGTGAAAAACTAAGATGAGGGTTGTGATCAATTATTGGCCCTTTCGATGTCACTATCTCATTCATACTCTCAATTATGACCTAATATTTCAAGGCACTAACCATGGAGGATCCTACCATTCCCATGGATGACTAAGTCTAGTTTTGAGGGTGTGTGAAAAGTTAATTCTCGATGGTACCTACTAATCAATGTACCAAATTCAAATGGAAAAAGAGATTATCTTAGGATTAAGGTTAAACTAGATTATCTAGGGTAAAAAACCATGGAAAAAATAGATAAAGAAAATGCATACTATTGGGTCTTATCCCAAAGTGACTGACATAACCGTAAGGGTCCTAATGTGTTGAAAATTGATGATATCATATTTTGAGATAGCTATTGAAAAATTGGGTATTGGATCATGAAATCCCCTCACATCACAGTGTGCTTAAAACACATAACTTCTTAGGCAATTAAAATAATTAGATCTCAATTTATATACCCCATTAGTAAATGGGTTTTGACCTACTACATGGTGGTGAAACCCATGGTCAATAGAGCCCCTTAAATTTTTTTTAAAGTAAGTATCAATTTCTAATTTTTGAGTATCATCACCAATACAATGCCAAGGAAAGAGCATACATAACACATATAATTATAGAAATATTTCTAATTTCCAAGTATTATCATCAATGTGATGCCAAGAAAAGAGCATACATGATTATACAACCAAAAACAAAATAATATAATGAAAAGTGATATAATTACTAAAAATAAAAATTTGAAAACAAAATTAAAATCATTAGTAAAAGAAAATTAACTTTTGTATTCAAAATCATCAAACAACATTATTCTTATCCAACATAGCATTTATAATTAGTTTTCCACTTTTTTAAATGATTTATTCTAACCTAAATTTAAATATGTGTTTATATTTACACTATCCATATCAATACCTTCATTTTGGTGAAAATGAGATCTCGAATAGAGTTTGGATTCAAAAATTATGCCCTTAAAAAAATTGCCAGTTCTAGTTTAAATGAATTCGCTACTAACTTTAACAAATTCACTGCTAACTTTAAAAAAATTACTGCTAAATAAGACAAATTAAATATTTCAAAATGAATGCACTATTTAACCTATTTACATAATAAAAAACATATAAATAGAAAATTTTTACTATAATTAAACAAAGTCACTATTAAGGTCTACAATTTCTTTGTTGAAGCTTACGGATTCACTGTTACATAGAGGAGCACATGCAGTCGAATAAAAAATGGATAAAAATAACTTTTAGATCATAAAATCACTCAAAAAGGTAATATTAAATTCAAATGAAAAAATAAACAATAAACATCAAATGAGAAATTTTATCTAGATGCAAAAATGATGATCAAAAGATAAAAAAGATGAAAAAGATGAGGGAAGGTCCCATCGAGCATGCCAAAAATGTATGAATTAAATTTAGATGTGAAAATAAAATAAATTAATTCTAATCTAAGATAAATTCAAACTATGGTATATAAATAAACAAAGAAAACAACAATCACAAACTTTACGCTTTGAATACACAATCTTTCTCCATTACAATATATATTTGATTTTCTCTTTTAAAATATGTGGTGTTCACTCTTCTAACGCAAAAGAGAATGAGTAGAATTTTGGTAGAAAAATAAGTCTTTGATTTTCCTTGATTCATTTTTATTCTCTTGTGTATATATATCTAATTTAATGATTGTGATTATGATCTTTGTATTTTATGTTGTGATAGGATTGGATTCTTCAAAATGGAGATTTTCATGTTTATTTATAGATGTTTAGAGAAGGATCTAATAATGGAGGATGATATGGAATTTTTAAATGATATAAATGATCAAAAATGGATAATGAGTGCTCACCCATGAGGATGAAGACCATTTCAACATGGATAAGAGAAGTATGGGGTTGGTTAGCTGAGTCAACATGACTAAGTCGATTTCCTTGACAACTCAGGGGATGAGTCATAAGAGGTTGAGAATTTTGTGGATTTAGTTTGGATGAGAGAGAAAAATGTGGGAGATGTTCAAATGAGGTGTAAAATATAGAATTTTAAATTAAAATAAGGATTTAAGTGTGCACAATTAACTAATTTGACTTATTTAATTATTTAAATATGGACAAAATGTGATGAATTACTTTAAGAAGAATTATTAAATAGATTTAGGTGAATTTTGACACTAAATGAAATTTAGGTATCTATAATTAGTGACATTAAAAGTTAATCTAAATTCCAAAGGGATGACCTTACCATATGGGTTTGTGTTAATCTAACTTGCCCCAACTCCTTGGAGGCATTTGGTTCCATCAAAGTGGAAGGTCCATGTGTCTTCATGCAAATCAATGGTAACTTCAGGGAGTTCTTTGATAACTACTTTAGATTTATTAGTATTGAAAATGTATTAGTATCTTCTTGATTATTTACCTTTAAATCAACAGTGAAATTATATAAATAATCTTTAAGAGAGATAGCATGGTTAATAACTTCAATATAAAGAATGTTATCGTCAGAAAAATTATCTTTAAGGTGATTTGTAGCTCATATAGGTGCCTCTATAAGTTGGTTGGTGATGAATTTCTCTTTGAAATATTTTTGTGTGATAATGTGAAGGTCAAATTCTATCAAGAGGACCATCCATTTTCCAATTCTATCTCTAGGTAGGAATGATTTAGAGAAGAAATGATGAAGTGGATTGGAGTGAATAATGACATAAGTAGTCTGATAAAGCATACAATGATGAAGTTTTTTAACTATGAAATAGATAGCAAGGTAATCACGTTTTACTTTGGTATAACATTTTTTGTAGCCAATGAGGCCTTGACTAATGTAATAAATAGAGTACTCTCTACTGATATCATCTTGTTAGGCAAGCATTTCCCCAACTGATATGGGGTAGAGGATGTATATAAGATTAAGGGATAGTCATTTAAAGGTGGTATAAGAGTGGGAAGATGGAGCAAAGGTTATTTCATATTATTAAAATAATTTGGCATGAATCTATCCATTCTAGAGTGATATCAATTTTTAGAAGGGAATTGATAGAGTAGATACGGTAATCCATTTCTAAGATGAATCATCGAATTACCTTGATCTCTTTTAGGTAAGTGCATATGTCGAGAATGGATTGAGGAATAGGCATGTTGATTATAGTATTTATTTTAGTCATATCAATATCAATGCCTTGGAGAGAGATGAGGAACCCTAAAATTTTACCAAATGTGATGTTGAATTCACATTTGTATGGGTTAAATTTAACTTTATATTTGAATAGTTGATAAAAAATGATAGCTAGATAAGTGAGGTGTATTTTAAAACTCTTATATTTGGAAATGAGATTATTGACATAGGTTTCCACTATCTTGTGTATAAGATCATGAAAAGTGTGGGTCATTGCATGCTGATATGTGGCTCCAACATTTTAAGGCTGAAAGGCATTTTGACATAATGATAAGTGCCCTATTCCTTAGCAAATGTTATTTTGTGTTGGTATTTAGGGGCTATGTGAATTTTATTATAGCCTAAAAAACCATCCATAAGTGATAATATTTCATATCCAGTGGTGGAATCGATGATAGGATCTATTGAAGGTATTGGGAAATTATCTTTTAGACATATGAGGTTAAGATTATAAAAATCAATACATATATAAATGACCATGATGAATTTTTTATGAAAAAGAGTGATGTTTGATATCCATTAAAAATAGTCCATAGGTTTGATAAATTTGGCATCCAAATGTTTAATAAATTCTTTATGACATAAGGTGGAAATTTCAAGCAAATTTTTTTGTTATTTTTGTCTAATGGGTTTTGCATCTAGGTAGGTGATGATGTTATGCATAATGATACTAGGATCAATACCTATAATATCTTCATATGAACAAGAAAAGGTTTCATGATACTTATCTAAGAATAATCTAAAGTTATAATGATCTATGGGCATGAGTTATTTAGACACAGTGATGGGTCTAAGACATGATGGTGTACCATATTCTATTCTTGTTATTTCTTCAATGACCATATCATTTTTTATCTTAGAAATGATATGGAGCATTAGGAAGAGAATAGATAGGATTTATTTTAGGATCCACACTAGCTATGAAATTATTAAAATAATGAGATTTTCATTTGAAGTTTCCAAGTTTATGATGTTGTCATGGTAGTTGATGTTCTTTAGCATGGAGTAACTCAAGTATGGTCTCATCACTAGGGTGATTGGGTAAGGTTCCATAGTATTCCACATAAAATTAAATATCATTTATTTTATTACCATTGAAATCATATTTACAATGTATTTGTTGTGCCTTTATGGATTTATCATCTAAGGTAATTTTTAGGTGTGGGTGAGATTGTAGGTCAAGGTTGAGTGGAATCAACTAGATTGGTAACATGTGTGTTAGGTTATGTTGTAGATGGAGGTTCAATTGAAGCAATGGAGGTAACCTCAATGGTATCTATAAGATTATGATAAGGAAGGAAAGATGGTAGATTGCTTGGTTGTGTAGAAGGTATAGATGGTTTAGAGTTGAGATTTGTTCAATTACCCATGTGGTATCTAAAAGTGGAGGATTAATGAGAAATACATGACATTTAGGTTATGATTCATTATCAATTGATAAATTAATGACATGGACATTGCAGTTGAATGCATGTATTTTGGCTAATGTTTGCTGATAGTGTTGTACATCCAAGTCTCATGATTGAGTTTGATCCATGATATAATTTTCATCATAGGTGTGATAAATAGTGCATGCATATGTGTCTAAGGGAGACTTAGAAGTGGATGCACCTAAATCACTAAATTTTTGAGATGACATTTTTAAAGGATATTTAAATAATCTTGTCACTCCATACTCATTACATGTGAATTCATATTCTATGTAAGAGGCTTAGTGTGCATTGCATGGAGGAGGGATTTTAGTGATCTCATCAACTAGAGGGATGGTATAATTATGTGGAAGCAAATAAGGAGGAAGCCACTCCAAAATATAAGGAGGTAACTTAGTGGTATTACAAGTGTATTTTAATTCAATTAGTTCATCATCACTAGAATTAATAAGAGTGACCTGTAAATATGGATTCATGTTAATGAATCTAGGTAGAGGTGCACTTTTAATGCATGGGATAATTAGAATCTGATATTAAGATTTAAGGTTGGGCTGTTGGATTCTCCATGGATTAAGATCAACCTCATGTTTATAACATTTACCATTATGGATGAATTTAATAGATTGACTACCTAAGGAGGCAATATCCCTCACATGATGTGTCCATGGGTGACCTAAGAGTATATTTTAGGATAATGGTAAATCAAAGACCATGATCTTGATATGTATGGTATTGGGTCTAATAGTGAGGGGGAGCCAAATAAAACCAAGTGGTTTTGATTTATCTTATCAAATCTTCAACATGTGAGATGAGTTTGTTTAAGTGATATTTAGTATACCCAAGTTATTGAATTAGCCAAAGGGATGTGACATTAATTCCTGACCCTTCATCTACTAAGACTTTTCAAATAAGGGTGGTATTTTTATACACCCCATTCTGGCCATAACTGGCTTCCGACCAGACTTCAAACTAATTTCTATCAAACATTGCAAATTAAGCCTAAAAATCACTAAATGTCCTAATTTTGTCAATTAATCATTCATTAATGCTCAAATTCATGTTGAGGCATCCCTATTTGGGGTATTATACCATACACAATAATAACCTCTCATGAATTTATCCCTAGTCACCTTGCATCCCTAATAATTAGCAATTTGGCCTATGGACCCATTAAGTGGGGAATTTGAACAATTCTTAAAATAGCTAAATGGATAATCAAAATGAATCATCCAATTAAACAAAATTAAACTCTTTGATAAATTATCCATTTTCAATTAATGAATATCTAAATATAAAAATTCAAAAATTCAAAATATTAAGCCTCTTCATCATTGCCTTTATGAGTTGTCAAGCCCTCACAAATATTTAAAAATATATAATTTGAGAGCCATGCCTATTAATTGAAAATCATAATGACATGTACCCTCCTTAACTCAATTATAGTTAGCTTTAACTCACTTAAGGTTAGTTTGAACTCATTCCATGTTTAAATCCCAACGTAACTCAACTTGGGTAAGAGTTAACTTTGGAGGCTATAAATACAAGGCCCTACTATTGATCAAGAAGTTATTTTGGTGTAAAGTTATTATGATAAAATAGAATCAAGAAGCCTTTCTAGTAGTGTTACCATGCCAAATTAATAATCCAAGCTAAGCCAATCATTAAAACCAAGGTGCCAAGGAGAGGTGGAGAAAATAGAGCTTCATTGATAAAGATTTCTTGAGCATATAACTAAGCAAGTCACTTCAACAAGCCATTTTGTATCTACAAGGAATGTAAAAGTATGATCTTTTATTTTCTGGTTATGTTTTCATTGTATGCTTGTTACTTATGATCTCCCTAGTGTCTAGGTTAGAGGTGTTAGTGTTTAGTGTATTTATTTTAAGTTTATTTTCTTAACTAACACTATACTAATCTCCCCTGTATGGATTCCTTATTCACATTAATAGTACACTTGGTGGGACTGCACCCCAAAAATTTCTTCCCATGGCATTTTAGGACCTCTTTATAATAATATTCATGTCAAAATCCTAACTTATTGACTAAAAAAGTGGAAATTAAAATCTCACAAATGTTCTATAGGAAATCATATTTTTACTCTGTGTAGTTGTGATTTTTATCTTTATAGTCACAATATTTCAATGTGGAGTAGAGATATTAAACTATAAAGTCACAATATTTTAGTTGCATTTTTGCCTTAATAGGTTGTATTTTTGCCTTAATAAGTTGTATTTTTGCCTTGATAAGTAGTGATTTTGCATAAGTTTTGGTATTGTCTTTATAATCATGGTTTTATCTACAAATCTATGATTTTATCCAAAAATATATGATATTTCCTTCATAATCATGGTATTTCCATTGTAATCTATGATATTGCACTATATAATTGTAATTTTGTGATTAACCCTTTGTTTTACAAGAAATCATGATTTTACACTATAAAATTATGGTTTTGCACTATATAAATTACATTTTTGCATTGTAGACTTTTGATTTTGCACTATTTAGTTGTATTTTTTCACTATAGAGTTGTGGTTTTGCACTAACACTTTGATCTATAGGAAGTTTTGGTTTGTGTTGACTAGTTACAGTTTTGCAAAAAAAGTTGTAGTATTTCTCTGTATATTTGTAATTTTGCATCATTTTGAAACCCAAGAGCTAAATTCCAAAATTCATTTTCTCACTTGATTTTACATTTTAAGAACAAATACCCCCTAACATATTTTATAGGACCCAAATACGAAGGAGGAACATTTTTAACACTCTAATATTCAAACTCACATTTACATTTGGTGTTTAAAACTTATTTGCTTGACTTATTTTTATTTTACAAAGTTATCAAATAATGCCAAGGGTATAAAATTCATATCATATTTTGATTGGTGCTATAAAAATGAACTCACACTCTAGTTAAATTTCTCATAAGATATTTTACCTTTTTGTTTATTGTTATGTGTTTGTTTTGCAAGCCAAGTGTAGTGTGTATGCTCTCCCCTTATCCCCTTTAGGTAACTTGGGTGATAAAAATGCTTCATTTATTTACTTTATCACTTTTTCCAAAAGCATGGAAGGAAATTTTCCAAGGCCCTCTCCAAATTTCTAATGATTTGGGTGACCCTAAAGTCTTTCCACATTTTTTATTTTTTTATTTCATGTATTTTAGCTTGTGGATGGGAGTTCATCGCCTCCCCATGAGTTATCTAGGGAAGTGTTGACCTATAAATTCATATTTTGACATCATTTTAATCCCATTCCATAGTAGTGGTATAAAAATTAAGGTGGACTTAATAGGATGTTTTTTTAAGAGGTTAAACAAGCTCTGTTAGTAAGATACTACCTTAGAACGTAAGATTACTTGGACATTGCACTAAAATAAGCAATTGATGGATGTAGTGGTTGTGAAAAGGACAAGACATTTTCATAAAAAGCCAGTAAATGTAGATCCAAATGATATTTTTCACCTTAGTGTTAATCACACATATGGGACCATTTAGAACGTATGAAAATTGATAGTTTTAGACAACCCCACTTAATGTAGATATACTATCAATGTATGGTGAGTATCTCAAAGTTCCATGTCACCATACAAAATATTGAGAGAAGAGGGGGATTAAAACCCTAATTTTCATGAAAATTTTAATTTTTAGATTAACAACATGATTTACTCTAAAAAAAAGTATATAGATGTATTTTTTTATTTATATTCACTTTTAACCAGAGCTACAAACTAGTTCTAGGGCACAAATTAGGGGCTCAGTCCCTAAAAACTATCAAACCAATTTAAATAACTACCACTTGATCACTTGAAACCACTAAGTCAACTCAAATAGTCACATATAGTCTATAAACTCCCTATAAGATTTGAACTTGGCTAGGGATGGGCACAACCAACCCACTTTACCAACCCTTTTACATCTCATTGGCTATATAGATGAATTTTAATAGTATGGAGCCACCTTGTCAATTTTTAGGATTAACATGATACACTTAGGTGTTTTTATTTTTTTAATTTTTACTTACATTGTCTTAAGTCAAAACTATTTGTTTTTCATACCATGTTAAAAAAAAATTCAAGTTTGCACATCATTATCTTGTTTAAAGAGGTGTTATGCCATTCATTTTAACACCATACTTTGTCTTAGTCATTTGTCAATTTTTTTGTGTGTGTAACTTATTTTAAATGGGAATCATTACACTACCCATTTCATTCCAAGTCTTGTGCCTTAGAGTTTTTGAAACAAACCATTTGTCATACCTTTATAGAAAGATAACATCATTACATTGCTTGCATTATTTCAAAGACTTATTGCCTTGGATCCAATTACAATTTCAAAAACATGGGTGCCTTTTTGGTCTATGCCTAGTATCATTATCACATCCATCTTGGTCTAGTTTGTTATCCATTTAAGAACAAAGATTTATAAATCAAGTTAAAAATTGGCCTTGATAAGTTTATTTTTAAATATTGATTGGTTTATGCCTATGCCTCACACAATTTTGGCTTAGACATTTATCTCTCACTTTTGGGTTGTATAACTTAGAATAATTCCTTACTTGATTTAAAGACCATTTTTGTGCTTAGAGTTTTGAAGTTGTCTATCTTCCATGTGCCTAAAGTCTAATATATTTTTCCAAATGTCAAGCTTATGTTTGACTCTGAATTCCTAGTTTGAGTCCAAGTGTTTCAAATTTGTTAGATTAATTATTTTGCCTTGTAGATCTGATTTGTGCCAAATATAGCTTCTATGCCTTGTTTCCAAAAGACATATTACCTTACCTTTTTAATTTTTAGACCTAGTGTTATTTAAACGTCTAGATATTGTGTCATGTTCCCAAAGACCTAAAAATTCCCATTTATCTTAGACCTAGTATTGTTTCAAGTCTATCTTTTATGTTGTGTTACCAAAAGTCCTAGCATTTTACATTTTGTATTAGACCTAATTGTTTTGAGCCTAAATTTGTGCCTTGTTACCAAAGACCTAGCAAAAAATTTTAGACCTAGATTAGAGTTATTTGAAACACTTTTTTACTAAGTTTGGAATTTAGATTTTATCCATTTCCTTGACCATTTATGAAAGACATTTGATGTTAGACCTTGGAGATGTTTGAGACCAAGTTTATCATTGATAAAATTTTAAAGAATGGATCCATTCCTAGACCCATTCTTAGACTAATGCTACTTTCAAACCTAGACTTAGACCCAGAACATTTTAAAAGACCAAGATCACCTTCTTCGGGTTAATTACCAAACATATCCATGATAATTATCATATGCCATGATCAAACTTATTTGGGCCAATTAACGTACCAAGTTTTCCCTTTTAATGATAATGGTACATGATCCCTTAGTTATACCATTAATCCTCTTTCGATATGTGTGAGCAACCAAGCTCCACAACATTTAAGGATTACCATACTGAGACCTTATCCTTTATCTTGCACTAGCAACCAAGCTCTAAAACACCCTTCCATTACCATTTTAAGCCCTTATCCTTTGGATTATGTTAGTAACCAAGGTTCAAAACATCCATCTATTACCATTTCAAGCCATCATCCTTTGTCTTATGTTAGAAACCAAGATTTATTGCATCCTTTCCTTACTATTCTAGGCCCTTCCAAATTCAATAGCTTGTTATCCCAAAAAGGTTGTGCAATTATGACTAGATAGATCATAGTTACCATCCTAAACCAATAACTAGTCTTTGTCAGGCCCATCTTAGATGACCCTATTTATAAAGAGATCATTATCTAGCTATCAATCATTCTTCATCCATTGCCAACCATCCCCCACTTTAAAAAATCCATTATGATCATTGAGCCATAATAAATCCAATCAATATCTCTCCAAGAGCCATCATTCAACGACCAAGTTGTGTTCAAAACTAACATTTTATAACCAATTATAAATCAAGGCCAAGAAAACCAACCAATTCACAATGTTTTTGTTGAAACACCTATTTGTGATGAGTCAACCTATGATGAATCACCTTTTGATCATTTACCTATTGTTGAGGAGTCA
The DNA here is from genome assembly GCA_037957365.1 of Torreya grandis. Classification (NCBI taxonomy): domain Eukaryota; kingdom Viridiplantae; phylum Streptophyta; class Pinopsida; order Cupressales; family Taxaceae; genus Torreya; species Torreya grandis. The sequence goes on along the minus strand of JARHVA010000773.1, from coordinate 100,453 downwards.
CACTCTAACAAACTAGTATTTATTGAATCACTTCTTAATGATTATAACCACATTTGGGAAAATCATTATCTCGACCATTATCTTATTTTTTAATGAACCCCTTTGATAAGACAATCTTCATGGATTTATCTCTTGACCTTTTCCCCCTCATTAAGGAGTCTGAATTTGATAAGCCAATCTCTAAGGATTCACCCCTCGAGTTATTCCCTCTCTTTGAGGGGCTTCACCTAGATGAGATAGTCTATATTGAACCTTTCTTAGATGAAACTATTTTTGAAGATCCCATTATGCCATCATAGGCCATTACTTGTCCACTACCAAACATTCAATAAGACATCATTGTAGCAATATCCACACTAGATGAAGAATCAACATTAAAGTTAGATTGTATTCTTGAATCGATATCAGATTTAGCATCAAAAGTAGAATTAATGTTAGAATCAACATAAAATTCAAAATCCCTTGACTCAAACTTAGCTTCAGAATCACAATACATTTATGGTTGTTAAAATATTAGTTATGCATGCCTTGTAAATCAATTTGAATATATTTTGTGATCCTTCCATAGTTTTTGAGGATGATTACTTCAACATCAACATAAGTTATCCTATTATATTATAAAAGGATTTTAATACCTCTTCCCATTCCATTACCATTCCACATGCCATTAAAACCATGCAACATAGCCATTATATTGACATTTTACCTCCCACAAGTGTCAATTGGGACCAAAAAATCACACCTTGTTGAACTAAATCCATGATGACATATTAATTAAAGAATATTAGGGGGACCAAGATGAAATTCATGTAGAAGAATAAAAATCTCCCAGTGAAACCTTCTCAGAGGTACTAGGGGGAAATCAAATTCCAAACTGAACATCTTCTAGTGAAACCTTGTTTTAGGTGCTAGAAGATAATCAAAGTTAGAAGTTAATATTCATTAGTGAAACCTCCTTGGAGGCACTATGGAGAAATTAAGACAAATTTATTAGTGAAGACATCTTTGAGGCACTAATAGCTAAGCATAACATTTCTTGAATTCATGATGAAGAAATTATCAAAGATAAAATCACTACAACTTCCATTCTATAACATAATTAGATGGCAACTAATTTGAGGCCTAAATAAAATAAAAATATGATGGTCCTATTGAGAGCATATTCAAAAGTATTTGGCCCATAATAACCAAAATTATGTCAAATACATAATTAGAAACATTATGTGTGTGTAGAAATTTTTATCTTCATTTGTTACCCAACCATTATACATTCTATTATACTATTTATCTATATTTACCATCCCTGACTACACTTCCTTTATAGAGGATACAAAGACATCTTGTCTCAAAGTTTTAAGCAAATAAAATTAATGACCAACAAAGATCACAAAATTTTATTGGAGTCTAAATCAGTAGTAGGTTCTTTATAGAACAACTATTCAAAAGAGGCGTTTAAATGATTGACTTTTTTGGTTGTATCATATGCTGATCAGGACATGCATATATACATTAGAAAGAATAACAAAGACATTTAATTTGCCTAACTATTTAGCTTGAATTTTCTATTTGAAATTTGCCTTGCCATTATTTCTTACCTTTTCATTTGCCTTATCTTTTCATTATTTCATACCTTGAAATTTACCTTACCTTGTCACTTGGGGGCAATTCTATTATCATTATATCCCTATTTTCATAATGTCACATTCCTTGTACCATATAATATATTGTTATACCATGCATTAAACTATTGACCAAAGTTTTTTTCACCCTCCATCCTAACCCTTTTGACCTTGGTTCCATTCCATTGGTTCTCTAGGCACATTCAACGATTGGATTTAGATGAAGTTTCTATAGTTTTCATTAATCTAAAGAGAGGAACTATCTTGGACCAGTATGATAGTTAGTTTGGAAATTACATTATTATTATCACATTATATTTCATTTTTAGTGATAATACTTATAAATAGCTTTGGTCAAATTAGCATTATTTACATATGCCATTGGTTCCTAATTATAACCACCTATGGACAAATTAGGAACAACACCTTTACCCTGCATTGCTGCATCACCTTGCCAATTATTATGCTATATTATGTCATTTACTTAATTCATGAACTTGATGATACCTAGTTGGATTTATCCATTTTAAGGTAGAACTATAGTGACATGAGGTACTCATGGGACTATGTAGGTAGTGCTCAATTCATGTTGAGGTCAGCTCAGTCACCCTTTCTCCACACTTTCACCATTTTATGAGAACTTTAAGTTTGAACACTCTCACCATTTTTTGAGTTGGACTATTTAGTATCTCATCATTCTTGATCAAGTTGAGGTGCTTAAAAAATTTCAAAAACATTTAGAAACATTTAAAAATCCTAACAATTAGAAAATTATCTTATCATCTCTTAGAGATATAAAGCCTCAAAATCCAAAAACATCTATCCTATTTAAACCTAGATAGCCATCCTTGATCGACCGTAATAGGGTAAACACATTATTGGTTATAATCTATTCCACTATTATTGGGGGTGTGACCTTCCCTTTGCATGTATCATTGCTTAGGGGAAACACCTATTTATCATTCCATTGAGCCTTACACATAGATATCGACTTGGTTGATGATAGGATGCTTTCTATTGGTTTTACTTTCAAGATTTTTATGTGTTTTTTTGCTTAGTTATTTGTTTTTTGTTTGCCTATTTGTTTGCTTTCATTATTGTGCCTTGACTCAATATATGCATTCATTAGGGTATTCCTTGTGCATTATTCTTGATTCTATCCATATTCATACGCCAACATTATCATCATGTTTTTTATCATTGGTGCATTATTTTTAATTATTTATTCGATCAAGAGTCAGTCCTTATACACATTACAACTAGGTCATCATGGTGTTTTATATCATGATGTATACTATTGCCTACTATATAAAATATTAGTTTGATGGATATTACAAGCAATGGTATCATAGAAACTTCTCCTTGTTTACCTTGGTAAATCTTCCCACCTTATTTGATCAAATTACCCTATTAACCATTCTATTTGTATCAATGCTAATAAGGATGAGCATATTTGCATTGGTAGGTACAACTAAATCATTCACATTGATAAATTTTTATTCTTATATTTCTCATTCCATTTTATTATGCTTTTAGGTGAACTACATTGGCTTGAGATCTATTTAGACTATGTAGGCAACACTTGGATACATGACCTATCTCAGGTCAGTTTGACCATCCTTTTTCCTTCAATCATCTTTTTCATCACTTTGTGCATCCTCGTGTGCTAGGTTATTTGTGGATTCTTCAATCATTAGACCATTGCATCTATATTTGCATCTACTCATATTTAATCTATGCAATAGGTTATTTCCTTGAGTTATGCTTGCTAATATAACCTATTGGGGCATAATAAAAAATCATTATTTAATCTAATTAATCAAAATGATTATGACTTCATTTATACAAATCATTATTTTGACTCATCCACCCTAATGGGGCATATACCTGTGCCATTGATCATAACCACCTTTGAGAAAATAAGTGTCTTAATATTTGTTACTAGCTATAACCACCTTTGGGAAAATTAGTACCTTTTAAATCAATACATGTAAGCATTCTCTCAATTGGATTAATCTTACCCATGAGTTAATTTCATTATTTTTCTTGCTTGTTTTTTGAGGAACCATCCATCAATCATATGTGTTGGAAGTACATGCTTAAAAACAAGACCATATTTATTTCCAAAGTAGATTTGCTCAAGTATCTACTATCTAAGATAACTTTACAAGGCCACATGGCTAAATGGATCATGATTTTGAGCAAGTTTGATATTGAGTATGTCAACCAAAAGGCCATAAAAGGACAATTAATTACATATCAACTTGATAAATCTTTCCTTGTAGATACCAAACCACTCACTTTTCAATTCCAAAATGAGTCCACCATGAAAATCATCGAAACACCCCTTGAGGAGAAACATTAGAAGCTATATTTTGATAGATCATTCACATCACATGGATTAGGGGCATGCCTATTTTTTATTACACCATATGGGGATGTTATCCATAAATAATTCTTTATCAGCATTTTTTTTACTAATAACATGGAGGAATATGAATCACTTGTTGTAGGGTTTTGGTAGGGATTAAAATGGAATATTCAACATCTTATGGTTTATGGTGATTCTCATTTAATCATCAATCATGTTACATACCACTTTCAGACCAAATATGACAAGTTAATTCCATAAAAAGCTATGGTAAACATTCTAAAACAATACATTTCCAAAAATATTTTAAACATATACCTAGGGCCAATAATAGGATAATTGATGCCATGGCCACCATTGGTTATTTGACCCACCACATAGACAAGGTAAAAAAATATCAATTCCTCATTAAAAATCTTCTAGCACCTACTCATGAACCTTTAATTGTCATAATTATATGTGATATTTTTGGTCCCAACTCTAAATGGTATTTAGACCTCTTTAACTACCTTCATGACCATATCATGACACTAGACCTATCACATAAATAACAAAAGACCTTTACCCACCAAGCCTCACACTATACCTTACTTGGCCCAACCTTTTATTACCTTAACTTTGATGGAACTCTACTTCATTATTTATATTTGATAGAAGAAAAATTAGAGTTATGGAAAGTTCATGAAGGAGTATGTGGAGCCCACACTAGAAAGGTTATCCTAACCAAAAATCTCCTACATACTAGTTACTATTGGCCAACTATGGAAGCAAATGCAACTACTTATGTCAAAAGGTGTGACAAATGTTAAAGTCATGTCAATATAATTCATGCCCTAGCCAAAACACTCAAATATATGCTTATACCATGGCCATTTAAAATTTGGGGACTCAATCTCATTAGGAAGATTAACCCTACCTCATTTGATGGACATAAACACATCCTTACCACTATTGAATATTTAACTAAGTGGGTTGAAGCTATACCCCTCACTTACGTGACTAGAAAATAGATTTATAAGTTCATCTTCAATCATATAATCTACCACTATGATATCCCATTTGACATTATGTTTGGTAATGGCATATCATTTAAAAACAAGGATGCCAAAATGATTTATGTTGAGTATAATATCACCCAACATTTTTCTACTATATATTACCCACAAGGTAATGGTCAAGTAGAGGCATCTAATAAAAACATCATAAACATATTTAAAAATATTATCAATAATGATCGACATGATTAGCACCTCCAAATATTATACACTCTTTGGGCATATCACACCAGTTACTATACTCTAATTGGAGCCACTCCATATTCCCTAGTCTATGGCATTGAGACCATTCTTCCCATTGAGGTTGAGTTACCTTGTTTACGTATCTTTTTGAAACATGTCTTAGATGATGAAGATTAAAAAGTAGCTTGCCTTCAAGAGCTTGAGTCACTTGAATAAAATGCATGGATACTTTTAAAAACCTTCAAGCATACCAAAACAAACTCCATAGCAAATATAACTAGTGGTTCAAACACAAAGAGCTCGAGCTTGGTGATCTTGTGCTCAAATAAAACCAAAAGAATACCACATTTGAGAAGAAGAATAAAAACAAATTAAAACCCAATGAGATAGGCCCATATTTCATTATTGTAAATTATGGATCTGAAGTATACAAGATCACTACACTAGATGAATATTAACTTGATGAGCTGATGAACATCATACACCTCAAGTGTTATTTCACTTGATGGACTTGAAGTATTGTCTATGAGGCACATTTATGCTATACCATGTCCTCATCTTATTTATCTCATATCGTATACCATTCTATCATACCTTCACTAAAGACAAAATTTGTTTTTAACCTCCCTCCCCACCCCATTGACCTTGGTTCTATTTTATTGGTTATTTAGGCACCTTCAACAAGGGAATTCATGCCAAATTTTAGTAGTTCATTTAGTATTCTAGATAGAGGTAGTATCTTGGACCAATATGACAATGGTTTGACATTTTCACCCTTCATTTGTTATTTAATTTCATTCCAAGTGTTATTTATTATAACCACCTTTAGGCAAATTAGTGTCTCACTCTATGCTACTAATTATAGTCACCTTTGGGTAAATTAATATTATTGACTTACATCATTATTTTCTAATTATAACTACCTATGGAAAAATTAGAAACAACACCTTTACCATGTCATGCTGCATCATCTTGCCATTCATATGCTATATTATGCCATTTTCATCAATTCATGAATTTTTTGCTACCTAGTTGGATTCATCCATTATGAAGGAAAAACTAAAAAGACTTGAGGTTCTAACAAGACTATGTAGGCAGTGCTTGATTCATGTTTAGGTCAGCTTAGCCACCCCCTTTTTTATGCTCTTGTCATGTTTCAAGTAATTTAAGTTTGAATGCTCTTACCATTTTGTGAGTAACCTAAGCCACACTCTCACTATATTTTGAGTTAGAACATTTAGTATCTCATAATTCTTGATCAAGTTAAGATGCATATAAAATTTCAAAAACATTTGTAAAAGACCTAGAAAATCCTAAAAATCACAAAATCATGAAAATTGACTTTGAATCTCCATGCGAGATATAAATCCATCAATTTTTTTGGGATGGGCCATCTTATTTGTTTAATTTATTTTTAGACCACCTTTTTCTTTTTACTCACATTTATGGGAGAAATACATTATCCTAAGGTCTGCAAAGACTATGTAGGCATCTCCTAGATACATGGGGTATCTTAGGTTAGCTTGACCCCATCTTTTTTTTGACCACTTCTTTGCCTTAAGGATTCTGAGACTCCTAGATATTTTACAAGTAACCACTTGTCATTTAGTTTCCCCATCTTTCTTGGCTTTCAACATTCACTCTTGCCATTTTGTGAGTCTCTATTATGTGCATTATGTATTTGATATTGATACATTAATGACCATTAGGCTTCATCTCACTCACTTACCATTTTGCGATACCAATCTTATATTCCTCTACACATCAATCACACTTTATTATCATTCATTTTATTCTATCCCATATCTTGAGAGAACTACATTTGGCCTAAAGTTGATGTTGAATCTTGCATCCATGGAACTATATAGGCAACATCCACTTGCTTAGTGAATTTGGAGTCAACTTGACTACCCCTTACTATTTTTTTATTTCCCCCATTTCTTTTTTTTGTTTTGTTGTCTCCTATAGCCTAGGAGAAATTTCTATTATCTTATTTGTGTCATTACTTCCCTATAGCCTAGGGGTAACCTTGTTCCATTATTCTTGTATTGTTATACCTATATAATTATTGTCTAGCTTAGGTATCACCCTGTCGCCAAGAGTAACACCTCTATTACACATGGATGAATAATTTGTTTTTTATTTTTACTAACATTGTAATTAAACATTGTTTGTGTTTTTGTTGATTATTTTATTCACTTTTATGTTTATTTATGTTTTGTTTATTGGTGTTTATTTGTTTATTACCTATTTATTTGCTTTCATTATTGTGCCTTGACATAGCATGTATGCATTTATTTGGTGATTCCTTGCACATTATACTTAAGTCCATCCATATTCATATGTCAACATAATCATCATAGTTTTTATCATTGGTGCATTATTTTTAATTGTTTATTGGATCGAGGGTTAGTCCTTATACGTATTTTAGATAATATATCATGGTGTTTTATATCATAATACATACTATCATGTGCTACAAAAAAAAATCATCTCGATAATTATTACAAGAAATAATGCTATAATAATTCTCCTAGGTCACTTGAAGAATTCTTGATCTATCAAAACCATTTTCTAAATACAGAGTAATTAAATCATGAAATAATTTTAATCCTTGCTAGTTAGGATGTGCATCTCCATACTCTTAGGTTACCCAAATTCATGTTTCTCCTCCATAATGGCTTACTCTTAGTCCATGAGTATGGATTCAATCCATAGTCCCCCTTTTTTAATTTTCCATATTGTTCCAAAACTACAATGCCAATGATTCTAACAACATTTGGTCAAATCATTATGTTTCAATCTATCTAGATGTTAATGATTATAACCACCTTTGGGAAAATCATTATCCTTCTCTTTCCCTACTGGGACATGTTTTCATTATGTTAATGATTATAACCACCTTTGGACAAATCATTATATGTATCTACCTTTGTGTAAATCATTATCCTTCTCTTATCCTAATAGGACATGTTTTCATTATGTTAATGATTATAACCACATTTGGGCAAATCATTATCTATATCCACCTAACTAGGGCATGTTTTCACTGTGCTAATGATTATAACCTCCTTTGGGAAAATCATTATCTCTATCTGCATTAGGGCAAAACATTATCTTTATCTTACCCTACTAAGGAATGTATTCATTGTGTTAATGATTATAACCACCTTTAGGCAAATCATTATCTCTATCTACCCAACTGGGGCATGTTTCAGTCATGCAAATGATTATAACCAACTTTGGGAAAATCATTATCTCTATCTACCCAACTGGTGCATGTTTTCATTTTGTTAAAGATTATAACCACATTTGGGAAAATCATTATATTTTTACCTCCTTACACTGATGATTATAACTACATTTGGGAAAATCAACAATTTTATATTCTCAATTGGTGAATCTCACTGTGCCATTAATTTTAACTACCTTTTGGAAAATCAATATTTTTCACCCCTCTTTACCTTTTGGTACCATCATTTCCTTATTTTTGAGGACTTGATCACTAACCTTATTTGTTGCTTACTCCCTTGAAGGGGTATCTAGAGATCATCCATTGCCTTTTGTGTAACAAACCGTTACACCAAAACCTCGAGGTGTTAGTGAAATCTGCCCATCAGGATCATAACATCCCACCTCGCTTTCAAAGCCCAAACTTTGGGCTGGATTTTTGCCTGTACCATTAGGATCCCCTACATGTATGAGCCCTGAATGAACACTACCATGCCAGCATATCCACCCGCTTTGTGGCTTGAACCCGAGTGGAGGCTCTGATACCACATGTAATGAAATTACTTCAATAATAAAGTAAAATAGTAGAAATAGATACAAATATGACTGAAATATATTAAGATATATGATAATAGACAAGCCACTTTGAGGGGGAAACCTCCACAAGCTTCAATAAGAGTAGAATTCACAATATGATGATAAACAACTACTCACTACCTCTTATATATAGTCTATCTAGGCCATGGTTACTCCATTGGCCGACCTACTAACCTAATGAATGCATAGAGAAATGTGATAAAGCATTAAAGAGGGATAAGTAAGCCACAAGTTAGCTATTCATATCCTCATACATGAGATAGGTTAGGGGTGTAGCATGCCCTTCCCCTTTAAACCAATGTTGTCCTCAACGTTGAAGAACTCTAGATGTTATTGCAAAAAATATTCACCTTCCCAGGTTGCATCTTCACTGCTCAGGTTCTTCCATTTGATCATATATTCCCTAATCTCTCTAGTTCTCAACCTCTTAGTGCATGTTTGGAGGATCTTCTATGGTTCTAAAATGACTAATCCTTCTTCATCTAGTTTTAGGAGTTATATCTGGGCTAAAACTATCTGTCTAATGACCTTCTTCAAATAAGAAACATGAAATATTGGATGTATGTGAGATGAATGAGGTATCAAGAGCTTATAAGCCACACTTCCAATTTTTTGTAGATATTGATAAGTGCCATAATAATTAGGAGCAAGTTTGTTGTCCTTTTTCAGTTACTTCAAGGACATCTACTTTTAAGGCTACAAATGCACAAATACCTAGTCACCCACCTCAAAATTTTGCTCACTACTGTGTTGATCTACTTGTTGCTTCATCCTATTTTGTGCCAAGGCCAAATTCACTCTCAAACTAGCTAAAACCTCTTGTTGATGCTGAATGTGCTCCTCCACATCTCAAACATTGGTTTGCACCTTTAATGAAGAAGTGATGGAAGGTGGATGGTAACCATATAGTGCTATAAATAGAGACATTTTAGAAGAGGTATGGAAAGATGTGTTATACTACCATTCTACAAGTGGTAGCCATTTAACCCAATGTTTATATTTATCTAATACAAAACAATAGAGATACCCCTCTAAACATTTGTTAACCAATTTTGTTTGTCTATCAGATTGGGGGTGGTAAGATGAGCTATGAGCTAACTGAGTACCCAAACAAGAAAATAGTTTGGTCCAAAAATTACTAGTGAAAATAGGATCACGATCACTTATAATTATTTTTGGGGTTCCATGTAATTTTAGGATTGCTTCCAAAAAAATAGTTGCTACTGTACTTGCTAAAATGGGTGTGAGAGAGCACAAAAATGGGCATACTTTATAAGCCTATCCACAATGACCAAGATAACATTCTTACCTTCAGAACAAGGCAACCCTATGATGAAATCCATGGAAACCTCCTCCCACCTTTGACTAGGAATTTATAATGGTTGTAACAGACCTGGGGTCTTAATTGTCTCACCTTTATTTTGTTGGCATATCAAGCATCCTGCCACAAATTTTTGTACATCTCCCTTGAGTCCTTCCAAAAATAATTATTTCTTAATTCTATGATATGTTTTCAAGAATCTTAAGTGTCCCCCAATTGGATATGCATGCAACTCTATAATAATCTTATGCTTAAGCTCTAAATTTTTGCATAAGTACAACCTACCCTTATACCATATGACATTACCTTTCCATTCAATTTTTTTAGAGGCTAAAGTACCTTGCTAGAGATTTTGAATTAGACCCTGTGTATCCTTGTCTTACTCCCATTCTAACTTGGCTTCATCCACCCAATCTACTTGCAATATGGATATTACACAAAGTAATGCTTCTATGAATGTATCTCATCTGGATAGTGCATTTGATGCTACATTATCTTTACCCTTCTTATAGATGATTTCAAAATCATAACCCAACATTTTGGTTACCCACTTTTGTTTTTCCTCAGATGCTAATCTTTGATCCAAAAAGTGTTTGAGACTATCATGATTTATTTTCACCTTAAAGTGTCTACCCATCAGATAGGGCCTCGATTATTTAATTGCATGAAGAATAGCCATCATTTATTTCTCATAGACATGTTTTTATAGATTCTTACCTTTGAATTGATGACTCTCAAATGCAATGGGTCTTCCTTCCTACATTAGTACTGCTCCCAATCTAGATCTAGAAGCATCACATTCAATAGTGAATGTTTTTGAGAAGTCTGGAGTAGCCAAAATTGGAGTGGTGCACATAGCTACTTTTAGTTTCTCAAATGCTTTTGTGGCAGCATCATTCCAATGGAAAGCATCCTTCTTTAGCAATGTAGTGAGTGGAGCTGCTATGCTGCCATAACCTTTCACAAATATTTGATAGTAACCTATTAGTCCTAGGAACCCTCTAAGGTTTTTGAGAGTTTTTGGCAGGGGCCATTCCATCATAGCTTTGATATTCTGGGGATCAACTGTGACACCTTCATGGGAAATAATGTGACCTAGGTACTCTACCTCTTGTACTCCAAAATCACATTTGGATGGCTTCACATAAAGCTGATGCTTCACCAAAACTATCAACACTTGTTTCACATGTTGCAAATGTGATTCCCATGTTTGACTATAGATCAATATGTCATCAAATAAAACCAACACAAACTTCCTTAAAAAGGCTAAAAAATAGTGTTCATCAAGCTCTAAAAAGTAGACGGTGAATTTGTAAGACCAAAGGGCATTACTAAAAAATCATAATGGCCCTCATGTGTTCTAACAATAGTTTTATGAACATCTTCATCCTTGATTCTAATTTGATGGTACCCTGATCGAAGATCCAATTTTGTGAAATAATTAGCACCATGTAACTCATCAAGTAAATCATCAATTACTAGAATAGGAAACTTATCTTTGATGGTGTACTTGTTGAGTTCCCTATAATTTGGGCACATCCTCCATGTGTCATCCTTCTTTTGCACCAGACCACTAGTGATGAATATGCACTTTGACTATGCTTGATGATCCCTGCCTCCAACATCTCATGGACCATCTTTTCAATTTCACTCTTTTGTGCATATGGATATCTATATGGTCTGATATTTGGTGGTTGAATCCTTGGAAGTAGTTGAATGGCATGATCATGTTCTCTTTTTGGTGGTAGTCCTTTTGGCATGGTCCCAAAAATAGATGGGTGGTCATTAAGAATCATCTATAGATCAGGATGTGTAGATGCTTGTGTGGGTTGAACTTCTATGGAACATAATCATGCAATAATTCCCTCTGCCCCCTTTTTTAGTATCCTGGTCATCTAATGTGAACTAACCAATTGTGGATATTTTTCCTGTAATCCACGTAGTTCAATTTTCCTACCTTCAGGATGAAAGCACATGAATAGTTCCTGGAAGTTCATCTCAATGGTACCCAAGGTTGTGAGCCATTGGACTCCTAAATTTTTTTTTGTGTTACCCATGGGAATATAAACCATAGGAGAATTGAGAGTGTACTCACCCATAGCAAGCTTAATACTATGGCATTTGCTTGAACAATTAATTATGCCACCATCTGCAATCATGACTTGAAATTCTAGTGCTGGGTAGATGAAATAGTTCAATCGAGAGGCCAAATTATGGTTGATGAAGTTATGTGTATAACCTGAATCAATCAACATGGTCACCTTCTATTTCTTGAGGAAACCCACCACCTTAAGTTTTTGTGAGTGCTAATACCTACAAGTGCATGACAAGAGATTGTAGGTTGAGAATTTTTAGGTACCTCCTCTATCTCTTCCTCATCATCATTAGAGGCATCATATTCTTCTTCATCTTCATTGGATCCTTCAATGTAGAATAACTTCTTCTCAGCACATCTATGTCCTTTGCTCCACTTGCTATCACAAATGAAACATAATCCTTTTGCATGCTTCTCTTTAATTTGTTGTGGGGTCAATCTGGTAGGTGGAGGAAATGTTGGTGTTGATATGCTATGATATTTAAAGTGAGTGAATGACTGCTTCTTGTTGGCTATGAATTTTTCCTCAGCTCTGCATGCCATGATAATAGAATCAAAAATATTAAGTGGATTAAACATGCATACCTCATGTTGAATGTGGTCCTTGAGTCCCCCCAAATATAGGTCATTCAAGTTCACCTCAAAAATTATCTCCACACATAAGGATAGGTTTTGAAAATGATGAATATAATCCTTGACAGAGCCAGTTTGTCACAATTTTTCTAGTTGGCTGAAGTAATTCTCTGTCACACTATTACCATAGTGTAATTGTAACTCCTCTATAAAAACTGACCAAGTGACATTGAGAGTCATCTTTTTCTTTTGAGCACATAACCAACGATACCAAATGAATTGATTAGGTTCAAGATACAAGGATGCCATGGTAACCTTCTATCCACCTGTGATCTGATGTAGATTGAAAAAATTCTCTATTTGGTTGATCCAATTGAGTGGATCTTTTCCATAAAATTTACGCATATCCACCTTTGGTAAAAGTTTCCTTTGTGGCAATGGAGTTAGATTTGAAGTAGACTGGTTAGGAGAACCACCCTGGTGGGGTTGTGAAATAGAGTTAGCTAGATGATTTGAATAATTAATTTTCAAATCCATCATGATATATCCTAAACTATCTTGTATGGATTGCATATTAAATTGTATGCCTTGCACATCACTCTGAATGCCTTGCACACTATAGTCAAGCTGGCTCACTTTGTGATCTATGTCAGAACACCCTGGTACAAAGGGTCTAGTACATCCCCCTTCTGACTCCATCTCTTCCTTGTTAGGATTTTTACCTGGAGTTTTAGCACCCTTTCCTTAGCCTTGAGTTTTTGGACCTATAATAAAAGGGCTTTACAATGTCGACCCTTATTGGCACTTTTGATCAAAATTTGACCAAGTGATTTTGGAATTATGTCAGCCTCAAATAATAATATAAAAAGAATATACCATATCCAAATTTTTATAATATTTTTAAAAATGTAAATAACTCATAAAAATTCTTTGAATTGCGCACTACAGAGCAATTTTATGAAAAACCCTAAAATAGAGATAAATTTTGTAAACTAGATCCAAATGAGCTGAAATTATAATGGAAGATTAATTTAATTATTTCTCACCTCCAGTAAAAAATTTGTAGATAAATTCACAACCAATCAAAATTTATTGATGATTAAAAAACTAGGGTTTCACTCTATAAGTTGCCAAAATCGAAGCTAGACCAAAACCTTGACGCGTTAGTGAAATCTACCCATCAAGATCATAACATCCCACCAAACTTCCAAAGCCTAGACTCTGGGCTAGATTTTTGCCCATACCACCAGAATCCCCTACATGTACGAGCCCTAGACAAACACTGTCATGCCGGCATAGCCACTCACTCTATGACTTGAACCTAGGTGGAGGCTCTGATACCACATGTAACAAACCACTCCACCAAAACATTGAGGCATTATTGAAATATGACCATTAGGATCATAACATCCCACCATGATTCTGAAGCCCAAATTATGGGCTAGATTTGTGCTCGTACCACCAGGATCCCCTACGTGTATGAGCCCCGAATGAACACTGCCATGCTGGCGTAGCCACCCGCTCTGTGACTTGAACCCAGGTGGAGGATCTGATACCACATGTAATGAAATTAATTAAATAATAAAGTAGAATAGTAGAAATAGATACAAATATGATTGAAATATATCAGGATATATGATAATAGACAAGCCACTTCAAGGGGGCAACCTCCACAAGCTTCAATAAGAGAAAAATTCACAATATGATGATAAAAAACTACTCACTACCTCTTATATATAGTCTCTCTAGGCCATGGTTACTCCATTGGCTGACCTACTAACCTAATGAATGCATAGAGAAATGTGATAAAGCATTAAAGAGGGATAAGTAAGCCACAAGTCGGCTATTCATATCCTCATACATGAGATAAGTTAGGGGTGTAGCATTTTAGGGCATTATGCATAAAATAAATTTGATAATACATCACTGTGCCTATATCTTGCAACACATTCCCAAATATGGGTAAACTATAAACACCCAATTTTGGCTAGAACTGGTTTCCAACCAAACTTTAGACTAATTTCTACCTTACATTATAAATTAAGCTTAGGAATCACTGAACATCCCAATTTCATTTGTGCATCATTAATTAATGATAAAACTCATATTGAGGCATACCTATTTGGGGTATTATACCATACTCAATAATAACCTCTCATAGATTCATCTCTAGTCACCTTGCAACCTAATAACTAGCAGTTTGGCTTATGGACCCATTAAATAGGGCACTTGAATAATTCTTAAAAGAGCTAAAATGTTAATCAAAATAAGTCATATAATAAAACTAGATTAAATTATTATAAAAATTATCCATTTAAAATTAATGAATATCTAAAAATGGAAATTCAAAATTTCAAAATATCAAGCCTCTTCATCATTGCCTTTATGAGTTATCAAGCCCTCTCAAATATCTAAAAATATCTAATTTAAGAGCCATGCCTATTAATTGAAAATCATAATTACATGTACCCTCATTAACTCAATTGGAGTTAAATTTAACTCACCTAGGGTTAATTTTAACTCATTCTATATTTAAATCCTAACCTAACTCAACTTGGGGAAGAGTTAACTTTGGAGGCTATAAATACAAGGCCCTACCTATTGATCAAGAAGCTCTTTTGGTGTAAATTCATTATGTTCAAATATATTAAATAAGACTTTATATTAGTTTTAACATGCTTATGTAGATGTTCCTTTGAAAAATTCTCAACTTGTAACTCTTTACCAAATACCCTATGCTTTTAACCCCTTCTACTAACCCTAATTTTCCCTATTTTATTGATTACATAGAAAAATATAATTTTTTTAGAGAAAAAAATCATATTATTGAGTACCATTTATTAAAACCCACTTATGTACAAATTTTTAGGATCTAACTCCTCATTTAGACCCCATTTCAAAGCACTAGCCTTATCTAATTAGGCCTCCTCAAGCCTAAAGACATGACAGTTAGCAAAAGTCCATACTAATAAATCTATACATACTCAAAACTATGAAAATAATTTTAATCACTTTAAATAGTCTTATAATACAAAATTTTGGGAATTTTTGATGGTTACAGTTCAAGATATTGCAAAAACCCCAGTTTAAGGCTTTTAGGGGCCTAAAACAACCTGAGAGCACAAACAATTCCACTTTGGGTGTTATAATGGGTTTCAAAGAACAAAATTTTGTTTTTTTTATCATGGTATTGAAATTTTGATACTATTAAAATAATTATTATGTGTTTATATATCTTATATCTACCTTAGCTAAATCAAACTATGCTTGACTGTGTCTAAAATACGACACTCTACATGCCTATGTTATTTTGTGAGAATGAAAATACACAATAACATGTCAAATAGAGTCAATAAAATTTTAAAAAAATTAAATATAATTAATTTGACTCCCCAAATCTCCTTATCATCGAATCAAGGTTCATTTCTTGCACTAGTATATGTACTCAGTCCATCCACAAAATGTATACTATAGTAAACAAGGTTTCTAATCTAGTTTCCAAGTATCAAGCTTAATTATTATCATTTTTTTGAGTATATAATATTAAAAAAATATCAAAAAACTGAGTAAATTTTTAAAATACAATTTATAATGAATTCAATGTCTAATTCCTTCCCAAGAGTTAACACATAGTTTGCACACACACTAGAATGTCTCCCAAATAGGGGTCTGTTTGTGAATAACTTGAATAATAAATGAATAGATGATTATTCCTCTAGTTTTTAATCTCAAAATAAATTAAATAACCTTTCAAAAATAATATAACAATCAGATACTTCCTATTGATCATCAATCTCTAGTGACATAGTCTGTAACTAAAACTAGATATCTCATGCATAGGGTTTGTAAGTTATTCTTCAAGAATAGGGGATTCTTTATTTCTCATTTTTTTAAATATTTTCACTTCAAAAAATTCATAAATGATTAAAATTCAAAAATATTTACCTTTTTTATGAAGACAATCGTTTGCAACTACCTTGGAGAGGTTTACTAATGGTTATATGACAAGTTTGAAAGGTGACCAAGCACCAACATTGAGTTCTAAGGACTATACCACTTTTGGCCCTTGTACATGATTAAAAGGGAATAAAATGGAATTTTAAACATTTTTAAATTATTTTTAAAACCTTTCCATACCCATGCAAGTCCTAAACACACAATATAGTTCAAATGTTTGAACATACTAGTTTTGGTGGGAAAACCAAAATTTGAAAATTTAAACTAACTAGATGCACTCCTAGACTACCAAATTGAAACCTAAGAATTATTTGGAAATTATAAGGAAATATAATTCATTATTCAATCTAAATTAATGAAAAAACCAAAAATTGACAAAATTTATTCCCTAAGAGTGATGCTTCTACATCATACTCCCAGGGAAAGGAAAAAGAACTCATGGATTATTGTTGATGAGTGAATCCATTATACTCCCATAACTTATGTATGTCATGATCAGTCATAAACATGGCATATTATACTATATGATTCTTCCATTTAACCAGATACTTGAAATACTACTTGTCTCTAGTCTTCTTAATCACCTGCTTGTCTAATATGCACTCCATCTCCTCTATCTTGGCCTTAGACAAATATCTTGCCCAATCTGGGCCTACTGTATCTACATAATATACTATATTTCCTCCTTAATATCCTTATTTTTAATGTTAAAAGTTTGAAACATTAAAGGTAGGTGAAATTCCAACTCCACTTGGCAACTCCAATTTGTATGCATTATTTGCAAACTTCTTGATAATCTTGCAAGGACCTATCTTTTTCATCTTTAGCTTGTTGTATTCACCCCTTGGGTACCTTTAATTCTTGAGATTAGCTAATAATAATTCCCAAACATGGAAATTCACTTAACTTCTACTCAAATATACCTATTTTTGTACTTGCTAGCACTAGTCTCTAAATTCTTTCTTACCTATTCATGTACCTCTTTCATTACCATTGTAAATTCCTCACCTTCAACACTTCTCTTGTCTATATGTTTGATGTCTCTAACCTCAAATACACCTCTAGTATGCATAACATAGATCACCTAGGAGGACTCATATCAATGCTCTTGTTGGTAGAATCATTGTAAAAAAACTCTGCTTGAGGCAACACAAGATCCCACTACTTGGGATGGTCCTTAAACAAACACCTCAACAAGTTCCCTAAAGATTATATTTACCACTTTAGTTTTACCATCTATTTTAAGATGGTAATCTGAACTAAAACTCAAGTTTGTGCCTATATTCTTTCAAAATGTCCTCCAAAAGTGACCAAGAATCTTGGTGTCCCTGTTAGAAATAATATTCATGGGAAATCCATGAAGTCTCAGTACCTCCTTAAAAAACTAATTAGCCACATGTGTGTCATCATTAGCATTTATACATGGTATTAAATGTTCCATTTTAGAGAATCTATCAACAACTACAAAAATGGAATCAAAACCCCTTTGTGTCCTAGGTAATCCCATCACAAAGTCTATACTTATGTATTCTCAAGGCCTATTTGGGACTGGTAGGGGCTGATACAAACATCATTAGTAATCTTACCCTTAGATAATTACCAAAATTTTCATCTCTCTACATACCTCCTTACTTCTACTTGCATTCTAGGCCAATGGTAGTGCCTAGTGAGGAACTCCAATGTCTTGTCAAGCCCAAAATGGCCTGCCATACTTCCATTGTGCTTCTCTTGGATCAAATTTCCTCTTATAGATATTTTTGGTACACACAACTATACTCCTTTTAAAAATAGTCCATCTTGAAGTATATAATCCAACCATGTCTCCTTTTTGAGTGTACTTGGGTGCTTTCATGTATTATATGCTTCCTTGAAGTCTTCATCATCCTCATATAAATATTTGAGTGCCTCAATCCCAAAACTCTCTAATTGAATTTCATACACCAATAAGACTCTCCTAATCAATGCATCTGTAACATTGTTAATTTGTTCTTGTTGATGCTTGATGGTGAAAGTGAAATTTTGCATGTAATCCACACATTTCACATGTCTTTGGTTCAACATAGGCTGATTAGATATGAACTAAAGTACATGGTTATTTATGTACACTATGAACTCTTTTGGCATAAGATATGCCTCCATTTCTTTAATGCTTGCACCATTACATAAAAATCCAAGTCATAAGATGAATATCTCTTCTTAGCATCATTCAAATTTTAACTAAAATAGGCTATAGGTCTACCCTCTTGGCTTAGGACAACCCTTATGGCTACACCACTTGCATCACACTCTATTTGGAACACCTTATTGAAATATGGAAATGGTAGTTATGGCCTACTCTATGATTCTTTGCTTCAAGTATTATAAAATATTCTCTACCTTCTCATTCCACACAAATTTTTTATTATCTCCCTTGATGGTGTTAATGATGGGAGAAAATATTCCACTAAAATTTCTTATAAAATTTCTATAGAAACTTTCTAAACCATGAAAACTTATTACCTCTCCTACTATCCTAGTTGTTGGCCAATCCATGATTTCCTTCACCTTGTTCTTGTCCATTTTCAACATGCCTTATGATATGACAAATCAAAGGTATAGTAGCTCTAATTTCATGAAATCACACTTCTTGAGGTTGATCAATAACCTCTCTTCTTATAACCTTCTCATAACCAACTCTAAGTGGTGAAGATGCTCCTCTTTGATTTGGTTGTAGATTAGTATATCATCTAGGTAAACCACTACAAACTTGCCTATGAAATCTTTTAGAACCTCATTAATTATTATCATAAAAGTTATAGGTGCATTTCTCAAACCAAATGGCATGAACAACCATTCATATAAACCTTCATTTATCTTAAAATCAGTCTTCTACTCATCACCTTACCTGATTCTTATCTAGTAATATCCACTCTTGAGGTTAATCTTAGAAAAGTATCTTGCTCCACTCAAGTAATCCATTCAATCCTCTATCCTAGGAAATGGAAATCTATACCTTATGGTGATCTTATTAATGTCCCTAGAATTATTAAACATTTTCCACTCACCTTCCTTCTTTGGCAAAAACACTATGGGCACTGCACATGGACTCAAGCTCTCCTTGATCATCCTTTTATCAAGAAACTCTTGCACTTGTATTTAATCTCAGTATTATCTTATGGAGTCATCTTATAGGTATCCTTTTTAGGTATACTTGCTTCAGGTACAAAATCTATATGGTGTGTTATATTCCTCAAAGGTGGTAATGTGTTGGGTAGCTCATCAATAACTATGTCTACATAATTCTCTAACATTTATTAAATCTCTTGGGGCAACTCATTGATCTTAGTGGCTATCATAATAATCCTAGGATTAATGACTGAAACAAAACCTATCTCTTCTTCATTCATGAAATTCAAAAATTCTTTACCACTTACCAACATCACATGTGAGCCAACTTGTTGATCACTCTCCTCATACTTCAAGGGAAAAAAAGTGTCACTAACTCCATCCTTAATCAAGGTGTACTTATTCCTTCTTCCATCATGAGTAGTTTTCCTATCATATAGCCAAGGCCTTCCAAGAATCACATGACACACATCCATTGAGATGACATCACAAAACACCTTGTATTTATAGCCTAAAATTTGTAACTCTACCTAATTTTTTTCACTCACCAAGACTTTCTATCCCTTATTCAACCATAACACCTTGTATGGAGTGGGCTGAGGTAGTTTCTTTAGCCCAAGATTGTTAACCATTTATACTAAAACAAGTTTATTTGTACTTCTTAAATCAATGACCATTTTGAAACACTTACCTTGGCACTTGCATGATGTCTTGAAGAGAGTAATCCTTTGTGGTGGCTCCTTCTCTTTATGTGGCTTGATCAGTGAACTCCTTATGAGCAATGATTCTCCCACTTTAGGCTCTTCCATGTGTGATGGAGAGAAAACACTCTCTTCTTCACCTCCTTGTGTAAGATGATTTCTCCCTTCATTTCTTAGGCTTCTTGCTTATTGGCCCTCTAGACATTCTCATTGCTTATGGCTTCAAACTTGTTACACTTGAAACACTTTCCTACAAATCCACTTGTTCCTCTACCCCTTGATGAATATCCACCTCTTTGAAAGGTTTACTACCCATAAATCCACCTTTTGAACTAATGGATTGTTCTTGTAAATTTCTTGACTCACCTTGATGGTTTATTTGTGACAAATTTTTTCTCCCTCATTATCCTCTACCTATAAAATTTTTGTGCCTTCCTCTATTCTGCTGATTATGTTCCTTATTCAGCTTGTCTTTAGCCTTGAGTGCCAATTGATAACACTCCTCTAGTGTTATTAGGATAAAAAATGCTATTTCATATTATAGGTTGTACCTTAGGCCATTCAAGTACATTTTAATATTTTATTTATCCTAATTAACATGTCCAAACTTGATGTTTAGCTTATATAACTCTTTTGTATATGCCTTCATAGTCATTTCCTTTTTCTTCAAATTTTGCAGTTGTCTGAATAAGTTTATCTCATAGTCACCTAGAAAAAAATTGCCTTTAAGCTTTATAACCATTCTATCCCAAGAATTTATCTTATTATTCCCCTTATTTCTCCTCTCATCTTGTGTGAAGTCCCACCATAGTGAAGCATGCCACTTCATTTGGTTCTTATAAACTTGACCTTCTTCTCATTAGGTACCTCCTCATACTCAAAATACTTATCTAACTCATTCACCCAATCCATGAATTCATCTCCATCAAGACCACCTGCATAGGTGGGAAATTTCACCTTTGGTTTAGATCCTTAACCCATGATTATCTTCATAATTTTCTTTATACCTTGCTCTTCAGGTCCTTCAACTATTTCTTCTCCCTCTACTTCCTCTTGGTCTTGTGGTTCATCTTCCCTATCACTCAAGTCCACTATTAGGAATCCTCTTCTTTGGTTTCATTATAAAATATTTAGTATATAATCCAAGATAAATATAATATCCCTCAATTATACCAACACAATATCTTGGTTCCCTTGATTCCTTGTTACACCTCCTTTGTTTCTCCTAGGTGGCATTTTGAACCTTGTTTAGGCGAGGTAATCTATCAAACAAGTGCCTATTGTTCTTTTATCCAAGGAATATTATCTCTCCCACTTATTCTTAGGTATCAAATTTTGTCTCTAATACCAAAATGATGTATAGGTTCATTTGCAAAAGTATCAACTTGTAACTCTTTACCAAACACCCTATGATTTTGACCCCTTCTACTAGCCTTGTTTTCCCTATTTTATTGATTGTATAGAAAAAATACAATTTTTTTCGAGAAAAAAATTATATTAATAAGTAAAATTTATTTAAACCCACCTTTTTACAAAATTTTAGGATCTAACTCCTCTTGTAGACCCTCTTTCAAAGCATTAGCCTTCTCCAATTAGGCCTCCTCAAGCCTAAAGACATGACAGTTAGCAAAAGTCCATAATATTGAATTTGTACACACTCAAAGCTATGAAAATAAGTTTAAGAACTCAAAATAGGCTCAAAATACAAAATTTGGGGAATTTTGGATGGTTACAGTTCAAGATATTGAAGAAACCTTAGTTTAGGGCTTTTAGGGGCCTAAGAGAACCCGATAGCACAAATAATTCCAATGTGGGTGTTATAATGGGTTTCAAAGAACCAAATTTGATTTTTTAGAATACTCTTGACCCTAGGAAAATATTCCAATCATTATCAAGTGTTGATATATCTTGTCTACCTTAACCAAATCACACTATGCTTTACTGTGTCCAAAATATGACACTCTACATGCTTGTGTTATTTTGTGAGAATGACAATTCACAATAACAAGTCAAATAGAGTCAATAAAAATTTTAATTCATTTAATATACTTACCTAGACTCCATAAATAACATTATCATCTAATCAAGGTTCATTTATTGCACTGATATATGTACTCAGTCCATCCACATAATGTATATTACAAGAAACATGGTTTCTAATCTAGTTTCTAAGTATCAAGAAGACTTCTTATAATTTATTTGAATATAAAAATTAATATAATATAAAAAACCTGAGGAAAATTTGAAAATACAATGTAAAATGAATTCAATGTCGAATTCCTTCCTAAGAGTTAACACACAGTCTGCACACACACTAGAATGTCTCCCAAACAGGGGTCTCTCTGTGAATAACTTGAAAAATAAATTAAAGGATGATTATTACTCTAGTTTTTAATCTCAAAATATGTTCAATAACCTTTGAAACATAATAAAACAATCATATACTTCTTGTTGATCATCAATCTCTAGTGAAATAGTCTGTAACTAAAACTAGATATCTCATGCATAGGGTCTGTAAGTTATTCTTCAAGAATAGGGGCTTCTTTATTTCTCATTTTTTTGAATATTATCACTTCCAAACATTCCTAACTAATTAAAATTCAAAAATATTTACCTTTTTTTATGAATACAACCATTTGTAACTACTTTGGAGAGGTTTACTAATGGTTATATGACAAGTTTGAAAGGTGATCAAGCACCAACATTGAGTTCCAAGGACTATACCACTTTTGGCCCTTGTCCATGATTCAAAGGGTCTAAAATGAAACTTTAAACATGTTTAAATTATTTTTCAAACCTTTCCCTACCCCTGAAAGTCCTAAACACACAATATAGTTCAAATGTTTGAACATACTAGTTTTGGTGGGAAAACCAAAATTTGAAAATTTAAATTAACTAGATGCACTCCTAGACTACCAAATTGAAACCTAAGAATTATTTGGGACATATAAGTCCATAAAAGGCCTTATTCAACCTACATGAATGAAACAAACCAAAAATTGACAAAATTTGTTCCCTAAGAGTGATGCTCCTACATCACATGCTAAATTAATAAGCCAAGCTACGCTAATTAGCCAAATCAAGGTGCCAAGGAGAGGTAGAGAAAATGGAGCTTCATTTATAAATATTTCCTGAGCATATAGTTGAGAAATCCACTCTAACAATCCATTTTGGAGTTATAAGGAAGGTAAAAGGATGATCTCTTTTATTTCCTAGTTGTGGTTTCATTATATGGTTATTACCTATGCTTTCCCTAGTGTCCAGGCTATAGGTGTTAGTGTTTAGTGTGCTTATTTTCTTAACTAACACTAAACTAGTCTCTCCTTTATGGGTTCCTTATTCAAAATAATTTCTTTATCTCCCATAAAACTAGCTCAATTGGTCAAATATGTTGACTAAAAATTTAGAATGGTTTAGTGTTAGATCTTAGTATATAAACACATCATTTTCACCATTTTAATTAGAGAGAGATAATCATTTATTTACACTTATTTACAATATACTCTTCCATAATTTTACTTTAAGAGTCATTTCTTAGGGTTTACACTTGGAGAGAAGAATCTTTTCTTGTGAAAATGTCTTAGATGCATAAGAGAAGTCTTATAGCCTAGAGATGACCTATATTTGTGATCCTTAAAAACCACAACAACCACTTGCAAAGAACCATTGGCCAAGGGAGATATTGAGCCTTGATAGGTTCATCTTCAAGGTAATAATTCCTAACTATTATTCCTCTATTTTGGTAGATAGAAGTAGCATAATAAATGGATTTTGAATGTATTTCTATCTCCATGCATTAGGATTAATTCTATATTGACTTGAGTAGATTTTTTATTTGAATGTTTGCTTTTATATTTATTATCCCTATTTATCTCACAAGCTTTGGTAAGAACTAAATTAAATTAAATTAAATTTGTCATTTAATTTGTTAGAAAACATAGGACCTAGCTAGGGTTATTGTGTGGTATTTCTCGACTAGAGGCTTTAGAATCCTATCTAGTCATATTGTGTGGTAAGATACCCCTTAGTTAGGTCTAGTGGGTCCATATTGGTCATGAACACAATTGTCTAAATGTACCAATAAGAGGAAGGGCTAGTGTGATTTATCATCTCTAAGTTAGAATTGATTTAAGGAATAATTTTACTTTCCCTTAACATACATTATGGTGAACCTGACATGAACTAACCCTTACAAGTTTTCTTTCATGCTTTCATTTATTATTTATTTCATTTTTACATTATTCAATAGAATCTATTGACTTAGATTAACATTCTATATGCAAGTTTAACACATAGTCAATTTGATCGACTCTATTTTGATTTATGCAGGTCATCTTAAACCATAGGTAATTAGATCGATCAACTCAACTCAATTCACTTCTTCACATATAGGTTTTTAGACTTAGTCAACATAGTCAACCTTATTAGAAATTTAAAAATATTCATTTAGATGACACATTATAAAAACATAAAATTCAAAATCTTTAAAATCATTAGGTTCATTTATTTTCCTTCATTCCATTCCTATTTTTCACAATTTTTAGTTTAAAAAATTGTAACCCTATAGTAAATTAAGTCGACTAGATCAAATTAGTTTTGTAGTTGCTTCTTACCTAGGAGACTCAGTTGATTCATTTGCTAGTGTTTATTTGGCCCTTAATTCAATAGACAAAATCAACCCACTCAATTTTATTTTGTATTATTTGCAACTTAGTTGACCTAGTCAACCTTACACTCTTCAAGCAAAGGAATTAACTCATATTGCTAATAATTAACTCATATTTCATTTTGTTGTTTATTTTATTAGAGTAGCACACATAGACCAAGTAATAAATTTCAATTTATTGATTTAATTACACTATTTTTTATATTATTCACACATTTCCAAACCACATAATATCAATAAACATTAAACAAATTTTACCCAAGTTCTATCTACTTGGATTTCATCACCAATGGGGATGTTGACTGGGTTTTATAACTGAGTATAAATATATGGTCGATGGTATATATTGGAAAAACACGTGACACCCTTATTGTTAGAAGATTATGAAGTGAGGGGGTAGGTCCCAATACCAAGCTGTCACTATCACCAATATAGATCCCTTTCAACATTAACTCCCTGAAACCATACTTAGATTGCTTTTTTGGTTCCTTTATAAAGCCAACTCCCTATCATATATATTTCTAAAATTATAATTTAAAAATTAGGAATGACCACATAGATTAGTACTTATATTTTTATTTCTTACTCTTTGATAATTATATGTTGTATTGTAAATATTGTATTGGCTAGCATTGGTACAAAGTTTGTGTTATGTGTCATAACTAAATTGACTGGTTCAACCTAGTTGCTTGTGTGTTTATTTCATTTAAAAAAAATAACACTAGAACATCTAGAGTAATACATATCAAGACCTATCTCTACCCTCAGAACATAGTCAACTCACTCGACTGTATCTCATATAGTTTTTACCTTCTATAAAACATAGTCATTCTATTTGACCTAGTCTCTCATAGGCTAGTCTTAGTGCTCCCAAAAGAACAAAATTGACTGATTCAATTATGTCCTTTCCTAGATTTTTTTGGGTCTTAATTTAAAATTTATTTGACCCGATTGACTCTATACCTCTTGGCCAATTCAGTTCTTTACTCTAAGATCCTACTTAGTCGATCATGTTCTGTATCTGGCTGACTTTGTTCCTATTTTTCACATTTTTTCTTTGGTCTTAGATTTTCATTCCAAGCATCATGAAATCCCCTATTATAATATTTTTGGATAACCTTAATCCATTTAGATGATATATGGGGTATTATTTCCTTCCTACCTTTGTTACCTTAGAGGATACTCACTCTTGGTGTACCTTCTCTCACCCTTCATGTTTAGACTACAATATGGTCCAAAATATCTTGACTAATGACATAGATGGATCACATCCATTTCACACTTATCAAGAGAATTCTATCTCAAAATCACATTATTACAATATAGTAGTAATTAACATAAACTTAACCAATAACCCTACAGGGAATATTTTAAACACCAACAAATCACCACCTAACAATCCTCCACCCAAAAACTAATCCCCTAATAGTAATTCAGGAAATGTTCCTCATACCAATCATAATAATCCATATTTAAAAAATAATGACCCTAATTTTCCAATTAAGACCACTCAAATTCTTGCACAAATAGTTCAACATATGAATATTATGCAAAAATATAATACTTATCAATTAATACAAATGTAACATCATTTATTAAACATGGCCAATCAAACTCCAATTATCTTACCTCAAAATAACCCAAAACTTATCCTTCCACCTCTTAGAGATGCCATAGGAAATATCATTCCCCCACCCCCTATGCACAACAAGATGATCTAAAATACTCAAAATGAACCTTTAGCTTCCTTCATCATTTATATTGATATTGGAAATATCTATCCAAGTATTAAATATGATGGAACTAAAGACCCTTCACCTTTCCTTAAAGCATTTGGTAAATTTAAAATAGTGGATTCAAACTAATATCTTTACCACTACCAAATTTCTAGTCAAAACATTCACAGGAGATGTATTAGAATGGTAAAATAAACTCCCTCAACACTTGATATATGGTATAATAAAATCCCTCAACACTCTATATGGAAACTCAAGGATTTAGTCAATCCTCTAGTTAAGGAATTTCAACACAATGATCTTCTTAAAAATTGTCTTAGCAATTTTATCAATGCTAAACAATCCCCTTCTGAATCAGCTCATGATTTCATTAAATGATGAAAATATTTTGCTCATAAATTTAATAATAACATGACTGATGATAACTTATTTAAACTATTCATAACCACATTAACAACTTCCATTCAATATAAGGTTTGAGGTTTTTCTCCCCAAACTCTAAACGATGCCATTGATAAATCTAAAAGATAAGACTTTTATGAAATAGTTTTATCCCAACCTTAAAACCATCAAGGGGTATTTATAAAACTCCACTAATATGATTACTATTAATCCTCCTCAAACTAAAATATGATTATCCAAATTGGATAACCCCCAAACTTCCCATGCATCCTTAAAAATTCAACAAATGCATCAATTATTAGCTCCTTGGTATGATCCACTTACATGGTATGATCCTAACAAATTTTGTTGATTTCATGTTGATGTGGGTCATTCCCATGAAACATGTCATGATCTTACCAATTTTTTTGTTTCTTTCATGTTAGGAGATACATTAAACCATGATGATATGATCAAAATACATCATCATGATTATGTCAAAGCCTCTCAAAAGAAACAAGTTACCAAGCCTTTGTCATCCAAACTTCCAAAAACATTTTCTACTTTCAACCCATAACACTCAAATGAATATATATGTGTATTTAACACTAATTATGACCAATATTATACCAATTATCAATATGTGAACATAGCTAAAGTCAATTATTAATGTAAACTTGCCCACAAATATCCCATCACTAAGCAAAAAAAATCATCACTTGACAAACAAATTCTCAAAGACACCACAACTACCACTATCATACCTTATATAACAAATGAGACAAAACTCCAACAATTATAACCTCAAACTAATTATATTATTATAAAAACCATTGTACCTTCCAAGACTTGTGTTGGTTCTTTATCTTCTAAATCTAATTGGAACTTATTGGAAGAACTCAATTCAATGCCTTGTGAAATACCCCTCATGGAGTTAGTTCATACTTATATATATCATTGCAAATTTTTAATTAAAAAATTAAAAGACATTAAAGGAACACCATCCCTAGAGCTGGAATAACCTCTTCAAGACCCTTCACCAACAAAAGTACATACTATCGAAACTATTTGTAATTATTCCAAACCTTCCATATAATTATTTAAATATGATATGATTAACGATGAAGTTATTTTTCGAGCTGATGATCCACCTATTTTAATTAAAATTGAAATTAATAATGTGAACAAGGAATCCATGGAGGGGAGATTAGTATAGTGTTACTCAATAAAATCTAATCAAACAAACACACTAAACACTAAAACCTCTAGCCTAAAAACTATGGAGAGCATATATAACAAGCATATAATGAAAACACAACTAGAAAACAAAATAAATCATCCTTTTAAATTTCTTGTAGATCAAAATGGCTTGTTGAATTGGCTTGCTTGTCTATATGCATCAAGAAATTTTTGTCAATGAAGCTCCATTTGCTCCACCTTTCCTTGGCACCTTGGTTTGTATGGTTGCCTTAGCTTGGATTATGAATTTTTCATGGTAACAACACTATAAAGGATTATTGCATATATTTGAGCATAATAAATTTACATCAAAAAATCTTATTGATCAATAGGTAAGGCCTTATATTTATAGCCTCCAAAGTTAACTCTTACCCAAGTTGAGTTATGTTAAGAATTAAACATGAAATGAGTTTAAAATAACCCTAGGTGAGTTGTGTCTAACTCCAATTGAGTTAATGAGGGTACATGTAATTTTAATTTTCATTTAATAGGCATGGCTCACAAATTAAATATTTCTTATATATTTTGTGAGAGATTGATAACTCATAAAGGCAATGATGAAAGAGCCTTGATATTTTGAATTTACATTTTTAGATACTCATTAATTATAAATGGATTATTTAACTAAGAATTTAATCTAGTTTAATTAGTTGATTTATTTTGATTAATATTTTAGTTATTTTAAGAATTGTTCAAGTGCCCTGCTTAATGGGTCTATAGGCCAAACTGCCAGTAATTAAGTCACAAAGTGACTGGAGATGAGTCTATGAGAGGTTATTATTTCATATGGGATAATACCCAAAATAGGGATGCCTAAACATGATTATAAGCACTAATGAATGATGTGCAAATGAAATTAGGATGTTCAGTGATTCCTAGGCTTAATTTATAATATTTGGTAGAAGTCAGTGTGAAGTTTGGTCGAAAGCCAATTGTGGCCAAAATGGGGTGTCTAAAGTTAGGTCTTAGACTAAGTCGATTGGTCCAACTTAGTCCCATAACATTCTAATTTATAAGAACATGGTCATCCCATTCAACTATGTTTGGTGGATGATAAAAAGAGGTTTTAGCTCAGATAGGGGTTATTTGATACAGTTAATTGCTTGGATTAATGTGTAAGGGAGGTGTCAAAGCTTGGGGAAATATATAAGATAGGTTTATATTAGTTTTAAGTGGTGTTATAGGGAAAAAAATATTAAGAAGAACCAATGGTTTTACCATCCCTTTCCCAATGCACCCTTTAAGGCATGCACTCAGATAGATTGAGATTCAATGGGTTCCTGTAAGAGAGAAAGCATCAATAATTGATAATGTTTAAAAATATTATGTATACACAATTTATATTTTATCCCTATCCTTCTATATAATTGAATGTTCTCATCATATGCCATTTAATAAGGCTAGCTCCCTTGTCCCTCTAAGGTGAAGTGCTAGATTAATTAGTTACAAATTGAGCATAATCAAATTTCATTGAATTCATCTAAAATGGTTAAAGTAAATGCAATGAATTTTACTTTTGCTTCCTCTTATTTTGATGTTTTAATTATCAATGATTATGTAAAAATGAATAATTATGTTTAAATACCTGATTTATAACATGATAATCAATATAATCATGAGTACAAAGATATAATTACTCATAATGACCTTAATGGGGTTACCTAAATTTGGACCAAACCTCTATTATTTTTTAATGAGGCTAACTCCTCAGATAGGGTAATTAGGATCTCCCTTTATAAAACCTAAGCAAGTTGGGATGAAACGAGTAAAGAAGTTGTATATAATGAGCCATATTCTAACATGTGGGGATGGACCATGAATTTGTCATATCCACTCATAAGCTTGAACCCTTAGCATACTAATGGACCATGCATAAAACTAATAAAATGCTTGTTGTGATTTCTAAGAAAAAATGTTTCACACAGAGGTTAGTTTGATGTACTAATACTAGAGGATAATGAAGATAAGGTTTGGTTGAAGACACTTATAGAGAACATTCTATCCTATTCTTAAGATATCAATGTTATGACACACTATATGACCTACACAAAATATTTTTAGCATTCAGATTGAGCTTGGACCTGCAAAGGGAAGATTAGACCACTTTACACATCAAACAAACACATAATACTAAGTATAGACTGAAAAACACTATAAAACATCTTTCTCATTGCTCCAAGAGGTATAGAATATAATATGGTAGAGTCTACTCATACCAGCTTGAGGGATACTAATCAAGGCTTAAAATCTTGAATATATAGAAGAATGGAATAAGAGAGAGGAATAATTTTTGTGCTAAAAGGGGGTAATAATTGAGCATAAATCCACTCTCTACAATAGTTAAAAGCACATTCTCAATTGGTCATGGCCACCTCAACAAATGGTTGCAACAGTAACTCATTCCTTCTCCCACTTCTTTTTTCAATGATGCTCTTTTTAGTTATAATGGTGGGATCAAGTCATTTTCAAGTTAAGCACTAGTGTTGATGTAGTTACAATAGCTAGATCCATCTGTTATGCTCCCATTTTGGCATTGATTTCTCCTTACTAGTTCATTTTTTTGTGAGAGTGGTGGAAAGGGTCATAATCACATCCTTGGTAATGAAACTTGACATGTCTACCTATGTGGCCTTGTTTTGAAACCTAGAACTGGGTCCACCATAGACAAAACCAACCTTTATTACCTTTTAATATAATCTTGACACTTCTAATTGCCTAAATTTTCTCTATATTAGTTTTGAAAGACCTATTTTGTCCTTATGGAGCTTTAATGGCAATGCCAGATACTATAATGTCCATCTAGTTTAGCTCAGACCAAGCTCAAGCTAGGTTCCTTTATTTTTTTGCCAACTCAAGTCAAAAATTGGCTCATTTACCTTCACTAGAAGCTCCTTGGGCTTGAATTTTCTTGATTAGCTATCCAAAGCTAACACAACTCATTGACCCATTGACCATCTCACAGCATTGATCATGCTTAGTATGAATGTTTATTGATCATTGATCTTTTTCTAGTTAAACACATTATTGACACTTATCATCTATGCATTATCTCTTAAGATTAACTAACCCTTTTGACCTCCACTCACTATTATTTTTTAATGTATGATTGAATGTGTGCTATTAGATCTGCATGGGACCCATTATTTAAAAACCAATGGCTATTTTATGAGCTCAAAATTTGATGGTCTAAAGAACATCATTTAATGGTCACATGACCATATTTGAAATCCCATAGACCATAAATTTAATCTCATATGGTTTTTTCTAGAACTTTATTTTGATGTTAGCATGAATGTCTTATGTTATGGGTCCAAATTTGAAGGTTTATAACTTGAAGTGAAAAAGTCATGGAGGCACCAAATTTTTATGAGATGTTCTTAAGAATGAAAGGGATGAAACCATTTAATATACTAGTCTTAGGATCTTTCTAAGTGTGTCTAAAAAATTCTCAAGTTGATTGGTCCATTAATTCTTGTATGACATCTTAACAATTGTCTAGTTCATTTGGCCAAGTATGGGAAGCTTAGTGAAATCTAATTGAGGAGCCAACTTTGAACATGCATAACTTTTATCATGCTTTGGCAGATGATTTTAAACTTAGCACATAACAACTAGGGACCAAGCTAAACACACCCATATGATCATTTTATCTTGAAACTAAAACATGTGTGAGATATGGCCTTTTTAATATGCTCACTCAACTCTATTGAGCTCCTTGCAAATTGGATACGTATGGAAACTTAGAAAATTTTGATTGAGAGGCCAACTTTGGATATTCATATATTTTTATGCTCTTTTGAGAATTACCTAAAACTTGGCACATATGTTATTGGGACTAATGTGAATAAACCCATATGATTGATTCTCCCTAACTCATCCACATGTGATAATTATGATATCAGTAAAGTGCCTATTTAGAATTTTTGTCACTATTCCCAAGATGTTTAGATGAACACAATGAAGAACCAAATTGATCCCATGAATTTACATATATAATCCAAGAACTTTTGACACCCCATGGGTTCTCTACAACTCTAGTCCTATCTTCAAAAATTGACAAATTACACTTTAAGCAAACTTGAAGTGTTTCAAAAATTTTGCAAGCTATATGATCCCTTAGGTCCACTCATTCCATCTAGAAATTTCTTAGATCTTACTCCATTATTTGATCTTTAGGATATTGAATTGCACCTAGGTAGAATCTTGGTATGTGGGCCAAAATGGCCAACATTTCTGGTGACTCATCTAACTTGACTAACCCATTGGTCATGGAACTTAGACATTAATCAAGCTCATTTATGATGGATGAATGAATAAAGCATGCTTTTGAAAGGACTCTGCTTGATTCTTAAATTTTTTTTAGAATAATGAGACACAACAAAAATGAATAAATAAATGAAAAAAACTAGACAACTAACTAAACAATAAAACATCCATGTGTAAAATCACTTAGAGGAAAGAAAGACCTAACTAACATATACATAGATCAGGTACTACAACTAGTAACAAAACTTGAGATACCTCCCATTGATAGGGATGGGAAGGATTTATCTATTCAATCTAGTAAGCTCAAAGGCATTACTCTCCTTACAGATTATGATGACATAAGGTCCACTCAAAAGATTGTCAAACTTGGAGTGTTTTCCTAGTTTTACATAGTCCTCATCCCATTTGAGGACTATATCACCTTGATGTAAACTCCTTGAGGAATAAATCTTGTCAAAATACTTCTTAACTTGGTGTTGATTGGACCATATGGTATGCATAGTAGTGTCTCTTATTTCTTCCATCTATCTCAATTCATTCAGTCTCACATGCATAGTATCATCTTCAAAGAGTTCAAGGTGATGTGAAAGATCTAATGCATGAAGTTCAAGAGATATAAGGATATTGGATTCTTTCCCATAAATAAGAAGATATGGGGAGTGTCTAATATATTTCTTGGTTGTCACCTCAATTTGGTGTGTCATTCTATTTGGTTATCCTCCATAGTCCTCTTGATGATCTTCAACAAGTTCTTATTTTTGGACTTTACTAGTTTATTTCCCTATGGGTACTAGTTAGAAGATGATTTTAGATAAATCCCATGTGAAATGGACTACTCACACACCTTGTTGATACTGAAAGCTAATGCATTATCATAGATGATTATAGAAGGCACACCAAATCTAGTTACAAGATCATCATAAAAGTCCAAAATAGAAACTTCATTGGCCTCCTTGAAGGTAGCTACTTCAACCCATCTTGTAAAGTAGTTTATAAATATAATGACACTTTCTCCCTTTTCTTGAATGGGGGTGTATCATCACTATGAAAGGCTACTCTACTTATATTACCTGTAAGGGGAGGGAAACTAATCTCTATTTGACAACAAACATTGCACATTTTTTGCATTTCCTTACCCAAGAGTATGCATATCTAAACATAGTAGGCCAAAATTACCCAGATCTAATGATCTTAGAGGCTATGGTCTTAGTAAAAAAATGCCCACTAGCTGGACCATCATGAAATTGCTTGAGAAGTTTATCAAATTGGCTAGTTTTAACACATCTTAAAAGCATACCTCCATTGTCCTTTTTAAATAGTACTCTATCAATCAGAATGTATGGCATTGATTATAGCCTAAAGTGTCTTCTTTTTAATGCATTAAAACCTAGTGGACACTCTCCTATTT
This sequence comes from Torreya grandis, assembly GCA_037957365.1. Classification (NCBI taxonomy): domain Eukaryota; kingdom Viridiplantae; phylum Streptophyta; class Pinopsida; order Cupressales; family Taxaceae; genus Torreya; species Torreya grandis. The sequence continues at coordinate 65,949 of JARHVA010000773.1, read as the reverse complement.
GAATAAATTTAGCAATATCCTATGTCCAGCTTGTAGGAGGAGTATTTTTAGGTCCATGTTGAGTGTCTTGAATTACCAAAACTATCTCCTTTTCTTCTTTCACATCTTCTACAAGATGTTCACATAATCTTTTACCTCAAAATAGATTTGTGACCTTGATTTAAATGTCATAATCCATGCACTTAGTGACCCATCCAACTCTTTTTTGTTTGTCTCTATTGAGGATAAAATCCTTCACACTTGGATGAGTTACCATTAGTATAATTTTATTGTTTAAAACTAGATGTCTGAATTTCTTCAAACTTCTTACAACAAGAAGTACATGTTTTTCAATAAAGATATATCTTTCCTCATAACCTTCCAAATCTTGACTAAATAAAGTAATAGGTTGTTCCACACCATCATTATGTTGCATAAACATAGCTAAAATTACATTTAATGTAGAGAAGGCATACAAATAGAATTCTTTATTGAAATCTAGATTTAAAAGTGTGGGGGCATCATATGTGGCCTCCTTTATGGACTCAAAAATTCTCTTACCATCTCTTGTCCATGTGAACTCTTTGCCTTTTCTCAAAATATTAGAGGATTGACCTTCTCTACAAAGCCTAGAATGAACCTCCTAATGAAGTTGATCTTTCCCAAGAAGCTCTTTGATCCTTTCTTATGTTTGGGCAATGATAGAGAATTGATTGCCTCTATTCTCTTTGGATCAATGGAGAGACTAGCTTTGGACACCACATGCCCAAGAAGCCTTTATTCATGCACTAAAAAATGCATTTCTTTGGATTCAAAGAAACTCCAAATTATCTACATCTGTCAAAAATAGCTCTCAAGTGTGTTAGATGATCATCAAGATTTAAAAAAAAAACCATTATATCATCAAGATAAACTGAAACCATATCATTTAAAAGACCATGACAATCAACATCCATTACTCTTTGGAAGGTGGATCTACCATTAGAGAGTCCAAAGGTCATTTTAACATATGCATAGTTACCCCATTTTGTAGTGAAGGTAGTCTTGTGCATATATTCCTCTTTGAACATGATCTAATTATATCTAGAATAGACATCTATAAATGATAACCTTTGAGAACCTACCACCTTCTAAAAAAATTTATCCATGAAGGGCAGTGGACAATGGTCCTTTAGGGACACCTTATTGAGGTCCCTAAAGTCAACACATAAATGAATCTCTCCATTATTTTTCCTCACTGGCACAAGGTTTACCACCCATGAGGAATGATTAATTGGAAATATTATTTTTTATTCAATTAATTTTTAGAGTTCTCTTCTCATGAGGTCCTCAACTCTTGGATTGACAGGCCTTTATTTCTATCTGACTGGCTTAGCATTGCTTTGTAATTTAATGGTATGTTGTGTAATATTAGGGTTAAACCCTTTTAATAATTTTTACCCCCAAGAAAATATATCAAAAAATTCTTGGCACAAATCAATAAATGTATCTATTTCCTCTACTTATTGACCTTTCCTAGCTTTAGCAATTTGTCCTTAAAGATCTCTATCTTTTCATAGTGTTCTTTCTTAGCTAAGATGTATGCTTTCCCTTTCCTTATTTTGTCATCTTCATTGAAGATTCTTTCTATTGTCACAAGCCCTTTGGGTAGCTTATTATACCTCAATTGTACTATTTGATCATCATATTAATTTTAAAACTTATCTTGATTCTTATGATAGAATTATACCCCCTGTGTTAGGAAACATATGATTTGATCATCATTGTCAAAGACTTACCAACTCACCTAATTATTAGGTATAGATGGTTTACATATAACCTTGATATTATCTTGACTTTGGATGCCTTTGACTCCTTTTGCTATATAATATTGGGCACCAATGGCTGCAAGCCTATCTGCATGCTAGTTTTCTTCTCTTGGTATAAACTAGATATTAAATGCAAAGAAATACTCCATGAGGTCCCATACCCAGTTCAAATGGTGATTCTTGACTGCACTTTGGCCTCTTACTTATTAAACTACAAGTTCACTATCATCCCTGAATTGGAGGATCTTGCACATCTCTTTCTTGCTTCTTGTAGAACATGTAAAAGAGCTTCATATTTAGATGTATTTGAGGTGCAACTAAATTAAAGTCTTGCAGTAGAATGATAATGTTGACCTAAGGGTGAAACCATCATGTCTCCCACTCCACTTCCATTCTTTGATCTTGATTCATCAAAGAACAATGTCCATTTACCATCCTCTTCTTGAGTAGTGTTAGTTAAGTAAGGTATAACAACACCTTCCTCATGCATGTAGTACACTCTTAAGCCTGCCTCTTCAATATTATTATATGGATCAAGCCAATGACTATCAGCTACCCATTTATCCAAGTATAGATTTGAGATGCCTTCAAGATGATCATGGGGTTATTTTTCATTAACCTCTTCAACCTCTTTAAATATAACACAATTGATATTTGCACGCTTAGGTAGATATGGTTTTAGGTGAAACTCTGATATAGGCTCAGATCTTATGGTGAATTTGGTTCCATATCTGGTTATAAAAACCATGTATGACCAATCAGATGAAAAATATCCTCTAATATTTATAGTAAATTCTGTAGACAAGCATAGGTCAAAATATGGAGGTAGATCTACCACCATTACATCTTGATTAATGACACAATTCGGACAAGCTGCTAATGTGATATGAAAATATTTCAATATGCCTACTATCTTAGTGGGGGAGAAATACAATTGGAGAACACCTTTTTCATTAGGTACATATTGAGCCCAAGATTATCTACTATGGCTTTAGGCATCACTGAGGTTGAAGCACCTAAATCTATCATGAAATTATGTACTAAATAGTCCCCTATGATGACTGATAGATAAAATGGGGTGATCAACAACCTTAGAAGGATTAAAAACATTTTGATATTGAAATTTACTTGGAATTTAATTGGGAACTTGGCTAGGGGCTTGGTTAGGCTGACTATTATTGATGAAAATAATGTTCACTTTATCAATTATCTTTTCCACATGAGAAAGTTTATAGAGCTCTTACTAGAGAATCTCCTTTTTCCCTGGGATAGACAAAGCATTATAGATGGACATAGTTACATTATCCTTCTTCACATGATCCATAATATTAAAGAGAATATTAGTACCTTTAGACAACACCTTGGAAGTAGGAGCATCACTTGGCATTTGAGTAACATGAGTAACAAAGGGGAACTTCTATTGCTTTCCATGATGTTGGGGAACTTATTGATTTGTAGGAGCTTTAGTAGTTACATTTGAAGAAGTATGTAGCTAGCTAGTTCATGGAGATGATGAAGAAATCTTATATTTCCCTAAGTTATCATCCAACATCCTCTTTTTAGCCCTTATTTGAGCTGTAATTAGTTTATTTGTGCTTTGTGAAGTTTGTCCCATATTATCTACTACATGCTCAAACACATGTTCCCCTTATTGAAAAGTTATGCATGTGGTATCAGTTGGTGCTTTACCCATACTCCCTTGTTATTGGCTTTGAGCTTCTAATAATGACATGGTAGGCATGTTGTCTTGACTCATTTAGGGGGATTTTGGTAAAGCAGGCATCATATCATGACCTTGGAATGAAGGAGCATGCTGTCAACTAGGGTCTTGATACATGTCTCTAGTATTGGCCATTACCATCTCATTAGAATGCCCTATTGACTACCATTGACCTTCTTATGCTAGATTATTTTATGTGGGGACCAAGGCTCTTGAGCTACTAGAAGTTGTGGGGTTTTAATTATTATGCAATCTCCCTTGAGTAATTTAGCCTTGGGCTGGTTGATTTGGTGGAAAAGGGGGGCTATTTTAGGATTGATTAGGATATTGGGTTTGGAAGGGGCCTAGGTATGGCTTATATGAAGTCTATTTTTGTCTCTCAAGGGCTACTAGCTTGTTGTTTTGATCCTTTGACAAGCTTTCAATCCTTACAAACTTATCCTCTTGATCATTAGTAGGTTGGGCTTGCTTGTTTGGGGTGGGTAATGGAGTAATGGTAGGTGGGGTTGGTTGAATGTTAGGGAAAATTGGAATAGAGGTCTTAACATAAGCTTCCTTGCTTGTATCAAATAGTTTTCTACCCTTATAAATATTTAATAAGCTCTTGGAAGGGTTATCCCATCCATAGATTGGATAATGACTACAATGTCTAAATTCAATGCTCTTTTATATTAAAGAAAGGCATAATTAGGTGTGGGGTTAATGATGATGGGGATCCTATCCCAAATCTTCTATAATCTATAGTTGAAATCAACCATGGATTATTGAGATGCCCTCTTGATTGATGTGAGTTGCTAAAAAAGTGACACATGGTCACTTATATATTCAAAATTCTTACATAAACATTCACTAAACTCATCCCAATTATTGATTAAGGTAGGAGCCAGTCCTTTATACCATTATAGGGATTTTCCTTTCAAGGATGTGGCTAATATCCTCATGGATACATTTTCTTATGTAACATGATGCACTGAATAAAGATTTTTAATGTCAACAATGTGCTCTACAGGGGTGGTGGATTTTTCTCCTATAAAGTATGGTAGACTCTTTAAGGAGGCAAAAGGGATGTCATCATATTACTGAAGGTTAAGAGGGATGCAACCATTGAAGGGTATAAAGGGTTATAATCTAGGTTGTGCCATCTACATGGTGGGTATTATGCTTCTTAAAATAATAGGGTGGCCAAGGGATGAATATTAATTTTGGGGATAAGGGCGTATCCTATTGGATCTTTCTCTTTTATATAAATAAGGACATAACTCAACAAACTAAAACGGAATTCCCTCAATAAATAACCTTCTAGTGACCTTTGGCATAAGAGGTGTTGTCTGGAAGATGTTAAGAGATCTATAGTCTAGATAATCTTCTACCTTTTATGATGATGGGTGTCCTTGTCTGCTGCAAATACTTCTCTTTAGCTCTTGTTTTTGGTTATTCTAAAGAGAAAGGGTCCCACTAGGCATGCTATAACTATTGTAGACTTATATTTAATTTCTAATGATCTTATAAATTAATAAGTGTCCCAACCTCATAGACAACAATAGAAGTCCCCCTTTATTCCTCATGTTACTCAAATTCTAAGTGATGCTCTTACTTCTAAGGTGCAGTCCAAAGGTACTAATATTCCCTTTAATATTTTAGATCATTTGAATAAGGATAATGTAACTATGTCCATGTATGATGCTCTATCTATCTTAGGTCAAAAGGAAATTCTCCAAAAAAAGCTCTTCAAACTTTCTCATGTGGAAAAAATAGCTGATAAAGTGAACACTATTTTCATCAATAATAGTCAGCCTAACCAAGCCCCTATCCAAGTTCCCAATCAAATTCAAATCAAAAGTCAATCTCAAAATCTTGTCCATCCTTCTAAGGTTGTTAAGCCCACCCCATTTTATCTATCTATCATCATAGGGGACTATTTATTACACAATTGCATGATAGATTCATGTGCTTCAACTTTGGTGATGCTTAAAGCCATAACATATAAGCTTGGGCTCAAATATGCACCTAATGAAAAAGGTGTTATACAATTTGATGTATCCCCCACTAAGATAGTAGGCATCTTGAAAGATATTCATATCACAGTAGCAGCCTATCCAAATTATGTCATTAATCAAGATGTAATGGTGGTATATCTACCTCCATATTTTCCCCTATGCTTGTTTAGGGACTTTACTACAAAGATGGGAGGATATTTTTCATTTGATTAGTCATAGATGGTTTTTAGAACTTTATATGGAACCAATGTCACCATAATATCTAACCCTATATCTAGGTTTCACCTAGAACCCTATATGCCTAAGCTTGCAAATACCAACAGTGCCATATTTGAAGAGGTTGAAGACGTTAATGTACAAGAAACCCATGATAATATTGAAGACATCTTAGATCTATACTTGGATGAATGCGAAATTTATAGTCGTGGTTTTGATTTTGTATAATAATATTGAAGAGGCAGGCTTAGGAATGTACTTCATGCATGCGGAAGGTGTTGATATACCTTGCTTAACTAACATTTCTCAAGAAGAGGATGGTATATGGACTTTGTTCTTTGATGTCTCAAGGTCAAAGAATGGAAGTGGAGTGGGAGCCATGTTGATTTCAACCTTAGGTAAAAATTACAATTCTTCTACAAGAGTCTAATTTAGTTGTACCTCAAATACAACTAAATATGAAGCTCTTTTGCATGGTTTTCAAGAAGTAAGAAAGACAGGTGTCAAGATCCTCCAAGTCAGTGGTGACAATGAGCTTGTAGTGTAACAAGTAAGAGGCATAAGTGTAGTCAAGAATCACCACTTGAAAGAATATAAGAATTGAGTATGGGACCCCATAGAGGATTTCTTGGCATTTAATATCTAGTCGATACCAAGAGAAGTAAACCAATATGTAGATAGGCTTTTAGCCATTGGTGCCAAATATGAGATAGCAGAAGGAGTCAAAAACAACCAAAGCCAAGATAATATCAAGGTTATATGAATACCAACTATACCTGACTAAGAGGTGAGTTGGCAAGTCTTTGAGAATGAGGATTAAATCATATGTTTTCTAATGTAAGAGGTAAAATTCTACCATAGGAACCAAGACAACTTATAAAATCAATATGATGATCAAATAGTATAATTGAGGTCTAATAAGCTTCCTAAAGGGATTGTGACATTAGAAAGCATATTCAATGAAGATGACCAAGGAAAGGGAAAGAATACATCTCATATAAGGAAGAACACTATGAAAAGATAGAGATCTTTAAGGACAAATTGCTAAAGCTAGGAAAGGTCAATACAACAAAAGAAAGAGTTGCATTTGTTGCTTTGTGCCAAGAATTTTGTGATATATTTTATTGGGAGTACAAATAATTGAAAGAGTTTGACGCAAATATTACACAACACACCATTTAGTTACAAAGCAATGCCAAGTGAGTTAGATTGAAATAAAGGCTTATAAATCTAAGAGTGGAGGATGTCATGAGAAGATAAATCTATAAATTGATTGAATTAAAGATAATGTTTCCAATTAAGCATTCCTCATAGGTGGAAAACCTTGTGCCAGTGAGGAAAAATAATGGAGAGATTCATTTATGTGTTTACTTTTTGGACTTCAATAAGGTATCCCTAAAGGACCATTACCCACTGCTCTCCATGGATCAAATTCTGAAAAAGGTGGTAGGTTCTCATTGCTTGATGGCTATTTTGGTTATAATTAGATCATGGTTAAAGAGGAAGATAGGCATAAGACTACCTTCACTATAAAATGGCACACCTATGCATATCTTAAAATTCCCTCTGGACTCTCTAATGTTGGAGTCACTTTCTAAAGAGCAATAGATGTTACTTTTCATGGTATTTTTAATGATATGGTTTTAGTTTATCTTGATGATATAACATTTTTTTCAAAAAATATTGATCATATAACACACTTGAGAGCTATTTTTTGATAGATACAAACAATTTAGAGTTTCTTTAAATATAAAGAAATGCATTTTTTAGTGCATGAAGGAAGGCTTCTTGGGCATGTGGTGTCCAAAGATGGTCTCTCCATTGATCTAGAGAGAATAGAGTAAATCAGTTCTCTATCATTTACCAGACATGCCAAGCTTCTACCTGGGAATAATGTAGTTTCTTGAAGATCAAAGAATGTAGCAAGAGATGAGCAATTTCTAGATGGAATGAGTGGACTTAAGGGATCATAAAGCTTACAATTTTTTTTGAAACACTTAAAATTCACTTAAAGTATAATTTATCAATTTTTGAAGATAGGGCTAGAGTGTCAGAGACCCCATGGGGTGTCAAAAGTGCTTGGAATGTGTATGTAAATGCATGGGATATATTTGGTTCATCATTATGTTCATGTAGACATCTTGGGACTAGTGGATTTTTGTTTGATTAGGTGCTTTAATGACATCATAATTACCACATGTGGATGAGCCAGGGAGAATAAATCATATGTGTTTGTTCACATTAGTTCCAAAAACATATGTGCCAAGTTTTAGGTCATCTGCCAGAGTGCATCAAAAGATATAAAGATCCAAAGTTGGACTCTTAGTCAAAATTCAATAAAATTCTATATTTAGTCAATTTACAAGGATCTCAATAGAGCCAAGTGAGCATATTGACAAGGCCATATCTCTCATATGTGGTAGTTTCAATAGAAAAAAATCATAGGGGTTTATTCATCTTGGTCCCTAGTTGATATGTGCTAAGTTTTAAATCATCTACTAAAGTATGGTAGAAGTTATGCATGTTCAAAGGTGGCTCCTCAGTTAGATTTTGCTAAGTTTCCCATACTTAGCCTAATGAACTAGACCATCATCAGGATACCATGCAAGAATGAATGGACCAATTAACTTGAATATTTTATAGACACACTTAAAAATATCTCAGAACCAATAGATCAAATGGGTTCATCCCTTTTAGTCTCAAGAACATATCCTAAAAATTTGGTGCCTCCATGACTTTTGCACTTCAAGTTATAGGCCTTCAAAATTGGCCTTGCAACATAAGATGTTCGCACTAATGTCAAAATAAAGTTCAAGAAAAAATACATATGATCTTAAATTTGATGGTCTATAGGATGTCAAATATGATCACACGACCATAAAATGATGTTCCACAGACCATCAAATTTTGAGCTCATTATTGTAGAAACATTTTCTTTTTTAGATTTTGTGCTTAGTCATGTGCTTAGCAGTCAAGCCAAGTTAGTTCTATACTTGATACAATTAGGTGTGAGAATAATAAAGTGTGGTGCACAAAATTTACACACACTACTATGTTGGCATCAGTTTTACATAAGGCACAAGCCATGTGTGTTCACTCAAAACATAACACTAAAGGGATCATGTTCTTCATTGGGTTGGTTGAAACATGGCACAAACTTATTCTTAATGGGACTTAGTCATTGGTAAAATAGGCTTAGGTGGCCTATCAGAATAAGACTATTTAGGGTGAGATTAATAGGTGTGAGCCCATTAAAGGGCACAACTATTTTGGGTGTAAGTTCATATCTAGCTAGATATATCTCTTAGTGATGCAAGCCATAGGGATAACAAGTTAAGCATCCTTCAGGTGCTTAGTTGAGTCAAGAGAATGGCTCATGTTCTAGTACTCACTCTTCAAGGTAGCACTCTAGGTGTGATTAGTAGGGACTTGGTGTATGTTGATTTCAACACTTAGTTTTACCACTAAGCTAAGTCACTCTCTAGCATAAAGATGCCATCAACAGCTTGGAACAAACCTTTACTTAACAGCAAGTACAAGCATGGAGACTATACTATCAATACTATTAGATTTAACTTGTAAAAATAAAATAATGTTATAACCATATAAAAATAAGTAACACTCAATTGTTTTTAATCACATTATTCATTAATTCATAGTTTTAGTATACAAAGTTCATAACATGAAAATAAATCATGTGCTCATATTTAAAACTACTCATGCATAGTGGCTCACAAGTGAGATTGGGATATACATTTAGAGTTCCTAACCTAGTTTAATGTAGATTATAATATAAAATGGTGTCTCTTAATTTTATTAGGGCTTTGCTACCATTAATTGCCTCCTTTAGCCTTTAGGTTCACACTCATTTTATAGGTGGAGGGGCATCTTCTTACTAGGTTGGATGGGTGCATGCCAAGTGATAAGCTATCATTGGGGGTTGTTATGCCACCGGTTCCACTACTCTAACACTCACATTCTCCAACTACAAAATTTAAGCACTAAATGAGATTCTCCTTCAAACCCAGGTGGTAAATAATTGCCTACCAGTTGGCACAAGATCTTTTAAGGTTATTCCAATTGGTGCTAATGACATCAAAAGAGCAATCATTTGAAATGATTGCCACATATAGAGATCTATTTAGTTGGCATGGATAAACAAGTTAGAATCATAAAGGGCCCAACATTTTACCCCTAAAATTTTTTTAATCCATCTTGGACTAGTCTTTTAGCACCTTTGGTTTGTGAAATTTGAGTGCATCCTGCTCTAGTTCTGCCTTAAAGTTTTTGAAACCCTAGATAGCAAGCTTGATCTCTTTGATGGTGCCTTATAATTCAGTTTATACATCCTCAAGGGTGAGCACATATATGATTTTTAGTTCTTTTATGAAGGCTTCAAGCCTTTCCTTTGCTCACCTTACCCCACCATATAGAATTTCCTCTTACTCACTTACCTTTGTTTATAAGGCACAAAAGAGTGCCTCTAGGTCTTTCTCCTAGGTTGTTAGCTAGGTGCTTAAGGTGTTGACCTATGCCATCACTTGTACATGCTTAATTTTTCTCACTATGAAAGAGTGATTGAATAAGCCATATTTTTCCTCCACATTTTTAAGGCATGCATTGATGACCACTATTTGAGTGGCAAAGTTGAAAAATATTACATCCGCTTCTTCCACACCCTCTTCCAATTTGGGAAACAGGTATTCTACCACGTTGAGTTATTTTTTTAGATCTCTTTTTATGACCTCATAGAGGTGTTCTTGCTCCTCTAGTGCCAACTTCATTTAGGGCAACATTTACTCAATTATCACACATACCTTATCCACTTATTTCATCTCCAAAGTATCAACACCATCCATTAGGGATGGTTCTAATTCTTTATGCACTCAACCAACTATTTGAGCTTGAGCTTTGTTTCTTTTAGTTCTTCTTCTACCTCTTAGGTTATCTTCTTCTAACTATTAACACAAACATCATTGATGATGTTCTTGCATTCTAATAATGAGTCCATCTTAATAAGGACATTAGTTGACCTTATAGGGTTCATATCTTGAAGATTTATATACTAGTAGTCATACCCCTTTTTTGGCTTCTTCACACACTGAAGTGATTTTTTTGGAACCTCAAACTAAGGCTTGTATATGTATAAATATAGCACCTAAGAAACTTAATGGTGCATCAATGTTGTGGTAGTATTCAAGGGCATGTACTCCATCATATAAAATTTGTCATCCTATTTGAACCCCTATGATGCTTTTTCCCAGTTGCTAGGCTCATAGTCTTCTTCCTTGCTCAACTCTTTTTCTTCCTTGCTAGTGTTGGTGATTTTGCCAGTGCCTTATTCTTCTTCTTCTTTTTCTTCGATGCTAGACTCACCATCATGTTCTCTTTCTTGTAGGGGTTCTTCCATAGACTTTTTCCCTTGTCCATTTCCTCCTCTTATTATGGCTCTTCAGCATGCGATTCCTTGGTTCCAACCTTTCTCTCTTCTTTCCCTAATAGGGTCTCTACTTCCTTCTCTATTTGGTTTTCTAAGGTTCTAGCATTTCCTTCTTTGTATTTAGGCACCACTTCAAACCTAGGGCATGCCTAATTTATAGCTTCTTCTATCATTCTAGTGGAGGTGCTAGGAGATTTTTTTGGTACTTTTTACTTTCTAGGTTTTTCACTAATGGTAGCCTTCTTATTCTCTCTTTCCTTCATCATCTTGTCCCTCTCTTCCTGGGCCACCTTTTCTTATATTTCTATCATTTTAGCCTTTTCCTTCTCAAATTTCCTTTTCTTGGTCTGCACCCTACATTACTTTTCTTTTACCTTTATTTCCTTGGCCTCTATTTAATTAATTTTAGTTTGGGACATACCCTTGGCCCTCATGGCCTCTCACTTATGATGTAACTCCAGTGTCGTATTGATGTGTTCTAATTCTAGGCCCATGTCCTATCATTTTACCTTCGAATCTTCTTTCGTTGGTGCACCTGAGGGTATTACTTCTTCATGCACTTCTCCCTTGTTGGGCCTTTCATTTATTTCTCCTTCCTTATTTTTTTCATCTTTTACACCTTATGCTTCTCTACTTATTCCCTTCACTCCTTAGCCTCAACCATATCGATAGCTTCCTTTGAAATTATGGCATTTGTAATATCTTATCTTCACTCCTATAGATCCTATGCCCTCTACATCTCAGCTTCACTAAAGCTATGTTTATTCCATCTATGTATCTTCTTCTCCAATTTAGTCTAAGGGGAAGGAGAGGGGGTCCATTCACTTGATGAGGAGTCATCTTCATCTAGTATGATGTATACACCCCTCCCCATTAATTCTTTTTCTAACTCCTATTCCTCCTCTTTCTCATTTATGTCAGTTAGGATTATCTTGAGTGCCATAGGAGGAACCTTCCCCTTCTTCTTTGCACTAGGGGAAGCCGTTGGTGTGAATCACACATGCTTCTTTGAGGAATCCAAAGGAGATGCCTCTCCTTTTGAGGTGATCTTAAGACTTAGGAACTCCTCTATCTCTTCCAAAGTCTCCCCCCTCTTCTTCTAGGGAGACTTATTTTTTGATGGTGTCAGGGTCCCATCATCACCAATCCAGATAGGAGGATTGGTGCTTTATGCTACACTTTCTTCCTAGGATACCTTCTTCCTTAGCTTCATCTCATAGTAAAACCTATGGATGAAGCTATCTATGGTTTCCTTTATGAGTGTATTGATGTTAGTGTGATCTAACTCATCTTATCATCTTTGGTGGCCTTTCCATTGGCATGAACAAACTGGCACCTTAATCTATACCTCTCCATATCTAGTTCCTTGACTAGAATGTCTAGTTTCTATGCATTGGGGATCCATCATAGCGCCTCTCTAAATTAATTTTCTAAAAGGGCATAGGGGAGATTTAACCACCCCAACTTTTTTCCATCTACTACTGACAAGTGTACTACATAATAATGTTACATCATGACAAAATTTACCATCTGAACATACTATGTGGGAGTCCTTAAGGGATGTGCCATTCTAGCCTGAATGTCTCTATGTATTTCTTACACCATTGCATCATGTACATTTTTTTATTTGGCACTGAAGGAGGTGGGGAAAGTGGAGTCTTTGTATTTTTTACCAAGGAATAATTATATTTTGGGAAAACCCATAGATTATCCTCATTCTCATTTAGGATCCCAATTTCCTCCATGACAATTATTATAAGGATGGACCCCCACCTAAAGGTCCCCTTTGTGCTATGACACTCCAGTTTATTTTTTACCCACTCTTTGGTGATGAAATTTGTAATGTTAAATTAAATGCCTTGTGCTATGTGATAGGGGGTGTCAGGTAAGTCTTTGTCACATTAGTCTACTGACTGTTGGGCATAGTTTGGAAATTACAACATAAATTGCCACCCTTGTACTAGGGTCCTCACACTTGTTAATGGGGAATACAAAAATCCCTTGAAATACATAAGGAGTTGAGTTATGTGCTCCACCTCTTCATCATCATCCATCATTTGATGGATGTATTTATCAGCATTTGGGAGCTTGGTTATCCTCTTGATCAAATACACCAAAATATTCATGCACCTACCTATAAAGTATATGTGGTCCTCATGGACATGTGAGATTAGGAACTATACAAGTTTCTTTGGCTTCCCAAAGTAGGGAAATTCATAGAGTTAAGTTACATCAAAAGCTATTAACTTGTCTCAAATTGAGACATCGAATAGGGCATCACCTTATGCCTTCTTGCACCCTATGTCCACCATCCAATCTTGCACCAAGTCTTGAAAGTGACTTGATGTTTGGTGGTTTTATTTCTTTAGCTAATATTTTTGTGTAAATGAGCACCAATATTTCCCCACTACAACCTCTAGAGGAAATTGCATTAATTGATAAGATATATTCATTATCACCTTGATGTTAACTTTTATGATGTTAATTGATTTGATTAGTTGTGCCTTTGTTTTGGTGGCCATCATCTCTTCTAATCCACTTGGGTTCCTAATGAACCTACATATAACTCATTGCCCTACACTTATTTACCATCCTAAATAAGCTTGTATTGAAGCATAAGAGGTATGGTTTACTGAAGCCTCAAATTGTTATTGGTGCTTCAAAGTTGCTAGATATGTGATTGCTAGATCTTGAGCCTAGCTAGCCTTAATGGTGGCCTAGGCAACAAATTCTTGCTCCTACTATCTATTTTCTACACAAATTTCTCTCCACACTTCTTCAAATTTGCCTCACTATAAATTCAATTCTTCTTAGTATGTCTCTGTTCACTCTTGGTACATGAAGTGCTCAAATTCTCACTTTGATAGGGTTTTTCCACTTAGGCTCTCTAGTTTTTGCTTAAGTTTTATCTATGTCTTGAATTAGCTTAAACTTTGTAACCTAAGAAAATATGTCATTTTCTATTTTATAATCTTCTCTCTCATCTACCATCATTAATATAGGCTTTATGTCATAGGTGCCTCAATTTTTTAGAAAACATGAAAATATGCAAAATCCTTGAGAATACCTTGTCATTAATGCATTAATTGTGTATCTTCATACCACCACCACCACCTCCTCATTGAATTATCCTAATGTAGTTTTTGGTGAAGTGACATGTGTTTAAAATGACCACTTATCACTCATATTTAGGTGGATGAGAATTTTCTCAGATTATTTAATTCTATGTTTATTCACTTGGCATGACCTTCACCTTCCTTATGGCAACCTAGGTTTAGTGCCTCACATGCATGCAATTTAACCTCCTCAATTCCACTTTTTTAATAGTTGTGCTTATATTTTAAGTGAAATTATTTATCTTGGTCAATTTCTTAGACATCATCTTACCTTGGCCTATCTTACCCCATAAAAATCCCTTGTAATGACCCTCTAACACTTTATCATCTATTGCTTAATGTCTTGTACATGATCAGATTGTGTGTCTTCAATTTTTTCCTTAAACACAACCATGTTTGTGCATCTTCACTAATTTCCTTTAGATCTCTAGCATAGGATCAAATGATGCACCAATTTAAAACTATGGTGTAAAGGATACCTTTGTACATATACACCAATATTTTTTTTTATCAATTATTCTAAGTTTAGAAACTCCCTCATGCTTGAAAACTTATGCATCTGGTCTTAGGTGCTTAGAAAGAAAATGGGCTTGACTCACCTAACTAGTATTATGCATGAGAGAACTAGAGTAGTCTGTTTTGGGGCCTTTAAGATCCCTATAATGTCCACCTTACACACATGGATTCGGTGCATCTTCTTTGTGTGTCTATCAAGTTTCATGCACCCACCACTTAGATGTTTATCCTCATGCACTTAGATGATGTAAGTGCTTGACTCACCCAGTTATAATTATGTGTGAGAGGTCAAATGAATTCACTAAAGCTAGATTATATTCACATACCCATAGATTAGGTGTCATAGCCTCATGCACTTATACATCACAAGTACTTGATTCACCTTGATGGAATTATGCATGAGGTATTAGCAGATAAGTCCTTATGGTCTTTGTACATCACTTATTAACTCTTTACACTATACAAGGAATAAAACAAAAGAAAAAGAATGGTTTAACTTGTGCCAAACTATATTTTGGTCAACTCAACTCAAACTGACTAGTGACCAAGAAGTTGGTATCCTTATGGTGCAAGCACCATCTTACTATTGATATGACTTCAATTGGTTACCATTGAAATGATTTGGGATTATTTTTCCAAATAACATGCACAAGTTACATGTGCCTATCTCCAATAAGTGGTGGATGATGTAGGGGCCCATATACCAAATTTTCAACTTGCTTGGGTGCTTAAGGTACTTTGAGTCATAGAGCAATACTAATGATCCTTTAGTAATCTCTTTGCACTTAATATGCTCATCATGCCAGAGCTTCTGATGCATCTTTTTGATTTTATAACTCCATCTAGCTTGGGCACTCTTTTCATCCAATAACTCCAAGTCTTCCAACCTCATGCTCAAAGATTATTAGTCATCTAAGAGACCAATATATGTAATGCATAAGGATGGCACCATGAATTCCATATTCAGAAATGCTTCAACACCAAACACTAGTTAAAAGGGTGTAGCTTTGTTCAAGTGATTATATGTCATATAGTATGCCTATAGTACCACTAAAACATGACCATCCCAATATTTGTGACCAACATTGTATATTTTATTAGGCATATTCTTAGGATCTTATTGAATGCCTTAGCTATGCCATTTGCTTGGGGATGATGTAAGGTGGTCTTATGGTACACCACCATGTATTTAGTTTAGAGGATTCATACCATCTCATTGATGAAATGAGTGCCTCTATCTATAGTTAGACTTAATGGGCCCCATATAAACTTATTATGTTTTCCCAGATGAAGTACATAACTATTGAAGCTATGTAGTCTTTTATCGATACAGTCTTGGCCCACTTAGTGAAGTAGTTAGTGGTCACTAAGATATACCTTACACTTGTGTACTATGCTATATGAGTTAGTCCAATAAAATCAATGGCCCATTTCTTGAATTACATATAAGCAATAATTGGGATGAGAAGCATCTCATCTTAATGGTTGGGCTTCTCAATGTGGCATATGTTACATGCTTTGGTATACTCTTTTACATCTTAGAACAAGATTGGCCACAACAAGCCTAACTACAATTTCTTATAGACTGTTACATATCCAATACAATGGCCTTCTGTAATTCCCTCATGTGCTTCTTTTAATATGGATTCCTTTTAATTTTCTAGAACACACTGGTATAGGACTTCATCTCTACCTAGTTTGTACAACTCCCCCTCAATGAGCTAGAAGGGGGTGGCATAAACTACAAGTTGCTTCTTCTCCTTTTTTGACATGGTCTAGGACATAAACTTAGATGTTAATAAAGTGTAAATATCTACCAAGTCTTTAGGGATGCATTAGAATCTAAATACTTACACATCTCACATGTCATCCTCAATTGATGCCATTGTATCATTAGAATTTATGTGGGATATATGATTTGGCCCCATGTTCTACTTTCTAGGTTTAACAAAAATGAAGAATTAGAACTCTTAAGATAGAAATATCCATCTACATATGTGCTTGTGTAGGATAGGATTATTCATGAGGTACTTAAGCAACTCATGATCAGTGAAAAATATGAATGGGGTTACCAATAGATATTTCATAAATTTTTGTAAGGCATAGACCATTATCAACACTTCACACTTGATAGTGGTGTAATTATATTCTACTTGCATAAATTTCTTGCTTACAAAGGAGATGGGGTGGTCCATCTTACCCTCACCTGGTTACATCAATATGGTACTAATTATAGAGCCTAAAGCATTGACATGGACATGGAAAGGAGTAGTCCAATATAAAAATTAAAGAATTGGTGTGCTAGCCAACATTAGCTTTAGTGTTTCAAAAGCCTCCTCTTGTGTCTCACCCAAATATAATGGGCCATATTTATGAAATAACTCCTCTAGAGGCACTATAATATTTGTATAGCTCCATATAAACCTTTTGTAATAGCCATAATGGCCTAATAAGGTGCAAACATCTTTCTACATTGAAGGAGTCTGGATTATGATGGCTATCTTCATAGGGTCAAAGAAAAACCATCCTTGTAGATGATGTGCCAAATCAATGTTTTAAATGGAGTTACAAAGATGCACTTCTTTAGGTATAATGATATTTTGAGATGCCTGCACCTCTCAAACATGAGGCAAATATTGTTATAGTGGTCTATCATAAGGCTATACATAGTCTAGTCATAAATTTAAACTTGGAGGAACCTATGGATGAAGTCATTTAAAGTAGTGATCACCACTCTAGAGAATACGATAGGCACATTATTGAGTCCAAAGGGAATCACATTATAATTAAAACAACCCCATTTAGTCATAAAATTTATCTTGGTCTTATCCTCCTCCTTGATCTACACTTGATGGTAACCCAAGAAACCATCAATAAAAGTATCGATTTCACACGCTGCAATGCCATCCAAGACCTTGTCGATGAATAGGGTCAAGAATGGGTCGGTGATACAGGTAGCATTTAGAAGTGCATAGTTGATGTACATTCATATACACCCATCCTCCTTGATGTTTATAAACATCAATTTTATCCATTCAAATTATTGTACAGGGTAGTTGATGCTTGTGACCAACATTCTATTAATATTTATTTTCACCTTGGTATGGAGGTTAGGGTTCATTCTATACAAGTGCTTCTTGATAGGTCTTACACCATCCACCAACTTGATGCTAATTTTTCCAAATTAAGGGCAGGTATCCTTCATGTCTTGACAAATGCATGGGAATAAGTCCCAAAACTCCTTTAGGAGGCATTTAATTTGTGTTATATCTACCTCAGACTAGTAAGTGCCTATAGTGGTAATCTTTGGCTCACCTTCTGTACTGATGTCTACTTTAGTGGTCTTGAGTGGCACATGGAAGCGTTTATTCCTCTCTTGATGAGAGTATTCAACTTTCCTTTTACCCTCCATTATTTCAATTTGAAGATGAGTTGGATCTTCTTCATCTGGGGCACTGTCATCCACAAGGTGCATAAGTTTTTATCTTCTTGTTAGGGATTTCTAATTGTGATCCTTCCAAGTTTCATCATCCTCCTCATTGGAGTCACTATTGAGTGATTTTTATTTAAAAATTGTTGGGAGTTCTAGTCCTTTCTCCCCAAACATGTTTCTAAGGCACTTTTATGGATGATAGTGTCCTCAAACACTTGTCTATGAATGACTTATATTTGATCTAGTAGCTCTAAGTTATATGAAGAGAAGGATAAGGTGTGTATGAACCTTTCCTTAAGTACCTCCCAGTCTTTTGTCTCTCAGTGCATCTCATTTACAATGTACCATGCTCATGCCCATGTTTTTAATCTCCTATAAAAGGCATGTACCCATAGGCTTCTAGGTGCATTCTCACCACAAATAGTCCAAGTTTTTTCATACAAATGCACATACATAATTGGGTCATAATTTCTTGAGTAAGAAGGTATGTCTAAGTCCTAATTAATCTTCCCAAACCTAGTGCATATTTTTGCCTTCACATCTTACCATGTTGGCAAGCTAGGCCTCTACACTGCCCACCAATGAGTAATAGTGCTCTTCAAGGTATGTACCAGTGCACCCATCTTGTCTATTTACTTGAGAATGCATGATTTAATGTCATGGAAATAATTATTTATAAGATATATCCCTCCATATTTTGGGAACACTATAATATTCCATTTACTTATCTAAAACACCCTTTTCCCTACCTTTTAGTCATGAAGAACCCATTTCTTCTGAGTGCACTCAATCCTAATTAGTCCCATTTTGGTTGGTCTTGGTGTAATTGTCTACACTAAGTGATGCCTTTGGCTAGTCACTTTATAATCCTATTTGACCCATTAGTCAAATGCTACATCAATTGTATCAGAAGCTGATTGCCCATATTCCCATTTGAGTACTCCTTGGTCACTTGGGTTAAGCTTATCGATGCCCCATGTTGTGATGTTATAAATGTAGTTAATCTCATCTTTGAGATCAACACTTTCCACATATGGAGGCCCTTGATCACTTGATAGGGGGATCACCACCCTCTCTCTTCTATTATCAAAAGTCATATAGTGCTTCTTGAAGTACATGTCCATTTTTTTGGTGTAACACCATGGCCTCCATAAGAATGCTAGGTAGTTATCATGCTCTAATAATTTTATTACCTTAAAATCATCTTAGAACTCAGTGCCCATGATATTTACAATGGCACCCTTCAAGATCTCAATAGGTTGCACTTAGGTTTGTTGGCCATAAATAACATATGAGGGGAGGGCTTCAAGGGTGGCCATCCCATCTTCTCCCATGTGGTTTTGGTTAGAATGTTAACCTCAATGCTTATGTCCACAAGGACCTCAAAAATATACCATCCATTTATGGTGGCATTTATTAGTAGCTCTTGGTTATACTCTATGTTTAGAGTATGCCTCACTTCACATGCCCACTCCATATGCAACACAACAACTTCAATCATCTCAGGCACAACCTCCTCCTCTATTTTCTTCCCTATGTGATCTAAAATTAAGTTTTTAAGTAGGGAAAACATCCCTTTATAAAAAATCCTATACTTCAACCTCCTAGCTAGCTTGCTTCTTACATGTGGTGCTTACCTATGCCTCTAGATATCTATCTAGTTGGAGTTCTCTCTATAAATTTTGTATTAGAATCATGTATTATTATAGAATGTCCTTATATCATGCCATGTTAGGGTAGAGAATTTTTTTTGGCTCAAGCCATATTATTCACTCAATGTGGTTTAGCTTAATCTCTTAACCTAAATATAGGTCTACCAAATGACAAAGTTTGTTAAAGTTCTTATTGTCATTAAAAACATACACCCATGGATGCTCTACAATATAGGGAATCTTGGTGGTGGAGTGCTAAGCATGAAGGCCTTACACAAGGCATAAGAGTCTATGGAAACATGACTCCTTGAACACCATGATGCTCTATTGCTCAAACTCAAGAATATCAAATTCCTTCAAGAAAGCCTCCTTCAGTATATCGTAATCAACCATAGCCTAGTTCATATCAAATTTTAGATACCAGGTATGAGTATGATCCATCAAGGTGGTCATGAACTAAGTCAGCTTATGTTCTAATTGGGTGATACCCCAAGTATGCCATTGAATTTCACACTTGAGATGAAGTTCCACAAAATTATCTATACCACAATACAAGGGCAAGTGCATCGACATCTTGTAATAAATCTACTAAGGGGGTGGTGCTAGAGTCTAAGGCATTTTAACCCTCAATTTTTGTATTAGAGGTAATCCTCTAATGCCTTCAGTTGAAGGGTTGAGCACTAAACTTATTGGTGTAGGTTGCACCATTGAGCTCGATGGTGCATTTATGCTCACTAATGTCACCGAGCCACTTCCTACAGGCTATTACCTAATCAACACAACTGACATATTTTGAATAAGAATGCTTGAACTCATATTATAGATTCTTGGGTTGGAACTCACTATTCTCACGGTATTCTTGTTCAATTATTCATAATGAATCACTTATTTTATTACAAAGTCTTGGTTCAAAGTCTAAAGTTTGTCAAAGTTAATGTTGATAACAGGGTTAGTTATTATTCTTCTATCTTCTAGTGGAGAATCTGACACATAAGCTTATGCTTCAAGTTTAAAGGGGGTAGGTGCTTTTGATGCATCCTCATTCACCACATCTTGTAGGAACCTAAGGAACTATACAACCAATTGTTGAGCTTGATCTCTTTCTTCCTCCTCTCTCTCATTATGCTAATACAATTCAAGGGATCCTTCCACATGCCCTTCTCACTCAATATGGGTCCTCTCACCACAAGTTCTAGATCCTCTATTATCCTATACCTTCACTTGTTATAAATATACCTTCAGAGCTCTCAGGTGTCAAGTTACTAATTTCTTTCCATCATGCCTCATGTACACTTCCCCTTCTCACCTTCTGCACTTGCTCTTATGCATAAGGATTTTAGCTTTCCATTCTTATAATTTCAATACTGTAATCCCCCAATAATATCTTTAGTTTATTGTCAAGCCCTCTTATGAACATGTCACTTAGCTTACAAAAGAACTCATACTCTACTTATTTTAGGCAAAAGAAGGTCTACACTATGAATTCTAAAATGTAGATGTTCAACATACCACTCTACCCCTTGTCTACAGTTTGCATCCAAACATCATCTAGGCTATCAAGCCTCTCTATGTGATACTTTGTCCACTCGAAGTGCTAGTTGTAGCTTCATATTCTAGAGGTGGTATAGGCAACCAACAATTGGTAAACATGCTCAAGTAGTTCACAAAATAATACCTCATATAGAGCATCATATAGGTTGGTTTGTACCCATTCCCTTGTCTTCTATCCTTGGAATGTCAGATGCTTCTACGTAAAACTATCTTCTACTTGCTCTAGTTAGTGCTTGATGTTCTCAAGTGAAATTTGAAGCATCACTCTGTTACACCATTATAACAACAAAATTCAAAATGGGTCCCAACAACAAAACCAAAATGTTGTAGAAAAGTTTACTTGTTTAGATTTTGTTCTTATCCATGCACTTAGAAGTTAATCCAAGTAAATTATATACTTGATATAGTATGTGAAAGAATACTAAAGTGTGGTGTATAATATTGAAACACACTACTACACTAGCATCAATTTCACACAAGGTACAATCCTTGTGCACTCACCTAAAGTGCATTCATGGAAGGACCGAGATATGTATTGGGCTAGTTTAAACATGGCATAACCTTAGTCTCAATGGGACTTAGTCATTGGTAAAATTGGCTTATGTGGCCTATCAATGTAAGGCTATTTAGGGTGATATCAATAGGCATGAGTCTATTCAAGGGCACAAGTATTTTTGGTGCAAGTTTATATGTAGCTAGATATATCTCTTAGTGGTGAAATCCATATGGATAACAAGTTAAGAATCCTTCATGTGCTTAGCCAATTCAATGGAATGGATCATGTTTTGGTACTCACTCTTCAAGGTAGCACTCTAGGCATAGTTACTAGGGACTCAGTGCATGCTAGTTTTAACACTCAGTTAGTTTTACTACTAAACCAAGTCACTATCTAGCATAAGGATGCCATTAACAGCCTAGAGCAAACCTTTACTTAACAATAGATGCAAGCATGGAGACTAGACTATAAATTCTATTATATTTAAGTCATAAACATAAATTAATGTTGTAACCATGTATAAATGAACAATACTCAATTGATTTTAATCACATTCTTCATTAATTCATATTTTTATTATACAAAGTTCATAACATGAAAATAGATCATTTGCTCATATTTAAAACTACTCTTACCTAATGGCTCACATGCAAGTTTGGGCTATCTATTCAGAGTTCCTAACCTAGTTCAGTACATATTATAATATATAATGGTGTCTCTTGATTTTAGTGAGGCTTTACTACCATTAATCACCTCCTCTAACCTTTAGGTTCACACTAATTTTATATGTGGAGAGGCATCTTCTTACCAGGTTAGATGGGCACACACCAGGTATTGAGATATCATTAGGGGTTATTATGCCATCATCTCCTTTATTCTAAAACTCGTACTCTCTAATCACCATGTGAAAGCACTCAATGAGATTCTCCTTTAAACCTAGGCACTAAGAAAGTACTTGCCAACTGGTACAAGATATTTAAAGGTTATTCCAAATGGTGCTAACATAATCAAAAGAGAAATCATTTACAATAATTGACATGCACCAAAATTTATTGAGTTGGCATGGATCAACAAGTTGGTATCAAAAGGGGCCCAACACTCATAAAATAACCATTGGTTTTTAAATAATGGGTCCCAAGTAGATCTGGCGACATGCATTTGATCATAAATTCAAATTTAATAATGAGTGGAGGTCAAAGGGGTCAACAAATCTCAAGAGAAAATGTATACATGATAAGTGTCATTAGTGTGTTCAAATAGAAAAAGATCAATGATCAATGGACATTCATACTAAGTATTATCAATGGTGCAAGATAGTTAATGCTTCAATGAGTCGAGTCAACTTTCAATGGCCAATTAAGTAAAGGAAAGCCTAAGGAGCTTCCAACAAAGGTTGACGAGCCAATTTTTGACTTGAGCTAATGGGAAAATAAAGGAACCTAACTCGAGCTCTATCTAAGCTAAGACAAATGGACACTATAGGATCTAACATCGCTATTAAAGCTCCACAGGGATAAAATAGGTATTTCAGACCTAATGTAGAGAAAAGATCAAAAATCAAAAGTGTCAAGATTATATTAAAAGGTAATATATGTTGGTTTCATCTATGGTGGACCTAGTTCCAAATTTTGAAATAAGGCCATGCAGGTAGACACATCAAGTTTCATTATCAAGGATGTGATTATTACCCTTTCCTCCACTCTCTCACAAAAACAAAGAACATGTAAGGATTAATCAATGCTGAAATAGGAGCATAAGAGATAGATCTAGCTGGTGTAACTACATCAACATTAATGCTCAATTTGAAAATGAATTGATCCCACCATTATAACTAAAAATAACTTCATTGTAGAAGGAAGTGAGAGAAGGAATGAGTGACTATTACAACCATTTATCAAGGTGGTCATGACCAATTGAGAAGGTGGTTGTAACTTCTATAGAGAGTGGATGTATGGTCAATTATGACCCCCATTTAGTGCCAAAAGGCTTCCTCTCTCTCAGTCCATTCTTCTATATATTCAAGCTTCTAATACTTGATTAACATCCCTTAGGCTGGCATGACTAGACTCTACCAAAATTTATTTTTCACCTCGTGGAGTAATGAAAAATATGTTTTATAGTGTTTATCAATCTATGATTAGTATATTATGTTTACTTGATGTGTAAAGTGGTCTAATCTTCCCTTTGCAGGTTTGAGTTTAACCTGAATGCTAATAATCTTCTTTGTAGGTGATACAATGTGTCATAACATTGATATCTCAAGAATAAGATGGAATGTTGTCTATAAGTGTCTTCACCTAGACCTTATATTCATTATCCTCCAGTCTTAGTACATCAAACTAACCTTTATGTGAAACACTATTGCTTAAAAATCACAACAAGAATTGTATTATTTTTATTCATTATCTATTAATATGCTAATAGTTCAAGCTTATGAGTGGATATGAAAAATTCATGGTGCATCACCACATTTTAGAATAGGTCTCATTTTATACAACTTATTTACTCTTTTCATCCCAACTTGCTTAGGTTTTAGAAAGTGAGATTTGAATTAACCTATTTGAGGAGCTAGCCTCATTTAAAAATCTTAGAGGTTTGGTCTAAATTTAAGTAACCCACAACCTAGGACCATTCCCATGTTGGACCGGATTTGAGAGTAGGACTTGAACACTTATACTTTTAGTTAGGGTGCATCTGAGTCTACAACACTAATCATAAAAGATAAACCTGTAAACAAAGATAAGGTTGCTACATCAAAGGAATAATAATACATCCCTTTAGTATTATTAATAAATATTTTAGAGGTACCAATTCCACCATGGGTATTCAAACAAATATAATTACTACTATGCTTACCTCTACACCCTTGATTACACATCTCACCCACCCAAGTTATGGGGGAACATAAGGTTTCACTAAACTTACATTCATATCTCTACCCAACCAACCTATACATATCATAAAATAACTTTGCATATTAAACCATCAACCTCAACTATTACAAGATCCCTTGAGTAGACTCTTGAAATACTGTAAGCTAAGTTATTGTAATTAGAACAAGGTGCCTGTAGAGCTAGTCCTTTAATGTATTTACATGTTATACTTCACAATCATTTAGCCTTAGATATTTCAACTTAACCTTTACCCATGGGTTTTCATTTCCTAAGCTTCCATTCTATGATGGTAAATGTGATCTTGAGCAACACCTTAGATCCTTCCATGAAACATGTTTTGATTATGCATCCAATGACAATTCCTGACCAAGTTATTCCCATGAAGTCTTAAGGATTATACACTACAATGGGTTTATGATCTACCATCCTATTAAAAAAATAAGTTAAATCCTTAGGCAAATCAATTTATAACACACTTTTCCATCAAAATCAATTAAAAACTATCATATGATTAAATTTCCAAACTCAAGCAAGGTTCCAGTGAGCTATTTAGTGACTATGTATTATGGTATAAGACCATGTTATCCAAGATTACTAATCCTATGGCTTATAAAGAGATCTAAAATATATTTAAGAATTTTTTTCTTACAACTGTTTAACCCTAAATTAGATTAGGATCCCTAATTTAGAGAATATAGGGTTAAGAAATATAGAAATGATAATGCATAAGGGTGATAATAAAATCTACAACAAGCTAATTGGGTACTAAAATCAAATATAAACACACACTGAATTTATTATTCTAATAATAGGCTAAATATAGAAAGTATAATTAATCAATGCATGAAAATGACAAAGAAGTAATATACTTGGTTGGTTCTAATGCTAACATAGTGTTGGATCTAGAATAGGCAACAAGCAAGATGGAAGGAGATTTTGGAATAGTCATAATATTATATATCTAATGATTCTAGAGTTGTGGAAACTAACATTAGCCTAATATGGTTCCATAAATTCTACTATTTGAGATTGACATAAGTGTATTATATGAAATACCTTCTAGAAAAGGATGCAACCACCTGGATGCTTCTAGGTTTATCTTTGCCTTCGCTCTAGTGCATTTAGATCTAGGTCATAGACTATCATTCCTCATGAATTTTAAAAATCTTAGTTATTCATATTCATGGTGACCTTGGAAAAAATGGGTTAGTGGTCACATGGTGTTGAGCTAACCCCAAAAACTCATATGTTAGTGAGTTTTGCCTACATAGACAATACACCAAAAAGGACATTTTATTGATGTAGTTATCCCCTATATTTTGGCTTATGTGTGAATCATACAATATGTGAAAAGCAAGTACTATAGTGACCTAGAATATAACTTGAAAATTAGGCTCTTGGGTTACTCCTTTAGTACTTCAGACCTATAGATGTGTTGTACCTATGACTGGTATGAAAATAGGGAATCTTTGTTTAATTGAATTCTTGATAGAGTGATTTTGATTAGTTGACTTGGTATCTTTTGGCCTTTTTCTAGGTGAGGAATGAATGAGAGTTGATCTTGTATTTATATCAATCCCTTTGGATAAGCAACTCATAATAAATTACTTAGGTCAACCATTAGGATATATTTCATTTGTAAACTAGATGGATTTAGGGTAATAAACACTTACATCAGGTCAAGACACTAACATTAATGCTAGCGTCTATCCCAGACATTAGTGTTCAAGGAGTAGGAAAGTATTACAAGTTAAAAACTCATAGACATGGAAAATAAGCACATTTTAAGGATTTTGGGAAAGATAAAAGGATCTGGTCATTAATATAAGATTGGTTAGACTAAAGGATAAAGGCTAAGAGGCATAAGATAGAGTAGATACAAGACTTATAGAAGCATTAAAGGTCTAGAACTGAGAGGAACAACCAAGGTTTGATTTTACCAAGTATACAAGATTGAGGTGCTATTTAATCCATGAACACTATCTACATTTCCCCCCTTTAATATAATAATGAAATTATTATTTTAAAGGAAAGGAATGTGTTCTTGGGTGTGTATAACACACATTATATTTACATGTGACCAACATGAGTGCTTTGCTAGTGACTGAACTATAAACAAATACATGTTACATTATATAACTAGTGCCTTTAGTCTAGAATCAAAAGTACTTGAAATATACTGAAATTGAAAGAGTAAGGTTTAAGAGTTCATCTATGTGTCAACAAAACTCCCTTGCGTATTGGCAAGTTAATTTTAAAAAGATGTATCATTGTATGAATTTGAACTAATATTAGAAAAATATAGATAAATATTTAAAGTGCATATATCCAAGGAGAGAGAGAGAGAGAGAGAGAGAGAGAGAGAGAGAGAGAGGAGAGAGAGAGAGAGAGAGAGAGAGAGAGAGAGAGAGAGAGAGAGAGAGAGAGAGAGAGAGAGAGAGAGAGAGAGAGAGAGAGAGAGAGAGAGAGAGAGAGAGAGAGAGAGAGAGAGAGAGAGAGAGAGAGAGAGAGAGAGATGCATATGCCCCTAACCTTAGAGAAAAAGTGAGTTACCATCTAGTAGCTGAGATTATATTAATCATGCAACCCACTAATACTTATAACTTGGTGAGGATGGGTGATAAAATTAAATCCAACCTTAAAAATTGGAAATATTAAGTGATTTTATTACCTCAAACATACTAAAAAGTGAACCAACTACTACCATACATTAGCTCAATAAAGTCTATAAAAGTTTGATTAGGGAAATAGTATGTAAAAATGTATGATGTGGTTATATTATATAAAATTTGAGTAATTGGATTAAACATACACAAATATTTATAATCTATTCAAATTTCAGCATAACCTAAATTTTTTGAAGCAAAATGAAAAAATGCAATTAAAATAAAAGATGTATACTTGATTTATATATGCATTATAACCCTTTAGACAATATTATACTTCAAATTAACAAATTAATTACTTGATGTAGACTCAGACCTTAAAGTTGTAGCAATGGAGGATAACTTTATAATGGACTAAGATGATTAAGAGATTATGAACATATTTTTCATGGAGTTTTCTCATTGTTTGGAATGGAGGGAAGCATAGATTTAAATTGGCAATGGATATTTTTTAATGAATCCTCTAGAGAAGAAAACTCTAAAGAGAAAGGAGGAAATTCTAAGGAATTTAAAATTATTTAGAATTCTCTAGAGAAGGATAAGGGTGGTGGAGAGTTCTATATTCCATTAGAGAATCTAATGATGATTAGGGGAAGATTAGACTAGATCAGAAGAAAAGTTAGGTAAATAATAGGGGGTAGGCTTGTAGGAAATCCTAGGAGTAGGTAGGCAGGTGGGTTATGGGAATTTTAGATGCCCATATAATAGACAAGTGGGATTAGTTGAAAAATAAGACATGATTAGAATAATTAATTGATTTATTGGATGATATAAGGTTATGTAAGATTATAAATATATCTAAATGGGACCAAGTTATTGACTAAAGGTAATAGGCAATTAAAAAGATTAATTAGTGAATCATTAGGTAGAATTAGTGACAAAATTAACAAGCAAAAATAGGTGAGCAAATTATGATGCATACATTTTCCCCTCTTTGAAAGGGCATTGTGATTGGATGAAATAGAAAGATCAATGGTATTTAAAATATTAAAGACACTCATGGATGAATTTTAGTAAATGATGTTAGTGGACACATGATGCCCCTTCAAAGGGACATGCGAGTAAGAAAGAGTCAGATGGCCACTCAAAAAAGGAAATGAGTGGTGGGATGTGATGGGTAGATAAGGGGATGGGATTGCTAGATGTGAGATTGATGATGAAGAAAATGAACTCGACATAATTAGTGAGATACAAAGTGATGATGACCCTAGAAATGACTTATGAATAGAGACTAGAAATGAAATTATCATGGTTTTTGACACATCCTTAGGGGTAATTAGCTATAAGAAGATGATAAAAGGTTAAAACCTTTAACATATCCAAGGCAAGGACACATGCCAAGGAGATTTGTAGACCAAGATGATAGGGGTCATATTTTTTTGATTTATCTTAGGCAAGGACACATGCTTGAGAGAGATGTAGACCAAAAGGATAAAGGCTATGAGATTTTGACATATACCAAATAAGGATGTATGGAAGGGAGAGTTTTAGGTCAGGATAAGATAATGATTTGATAAGATTAATCGATATATGTAGCTCAAATATAAATGTGAATGATAAGACGATGAAGATGAGAGAGAGTAAATGATATGATAGAGTGACCAAAAGATGAAGGGAAGATTTAGTCTATAATACATCAAATTAATGAGCCATAATGTGATTAATAGTGATGATTCCCATAATAAGGACACATGCAAGAGAACAAGAGATGATAATAAAGTTATGATTTTGGTTATGCCCCAATTTAAGGAGGAAAACATAAAATTTAAATGATGAATTGACTGATTAGTGATAAGGGATGACTGATGGAAGAAAATATGGATGTTTTGATTTGTTGAGCCCAATCGATAGGTGTAGGTGATTGAATGGGAAGATTGGGGAGATGATTATGGGGATGGTGATTGATCAATAGACTGATTGAGTAATTATTATTATTATAGCTCAAGCATTTAATTAATGCAAGACTTGAGGATGATGAGGGATAAGAGAGATACAATGATGAATGGTGGGGAAAGAGGAGAGAGTCACCAAGCTGACCTTAGACTCGTTATGTGACTAAGAGTTGCCTACATAGTCTAAAAAGACCTCAGGCTAATATAGTTTAGAGTACATGATATATGAAAATATAAACTATAGGAGGATGATAATGACTATTAGACATGTTAGTTATTAGATAGAGGATGTGAATCAGATATTAGACATGAAGATAGAGGACTAGGAGAAATGATGGGAGATGAGATGTTAGATGTTGATGACATGTGATTGGGTTAGATGATTGGACCTAGATGATCAAATTGATGATGGAATAAATGTGATTAGATGATTACGTAGGTGATATAGGATAGGAAAAATGATGAGTGTAGTCCACTATCAAGCCATTATTATTGTAATAAGGTTCATCATTATTGGGCACATATTGGTGCTGGTTAGTCGATAAAACTATACAACTACAAATCACAAGGCATTATCTATGGTTTATGCCCTTCAAAATTTATGATAGTATCTATTGGAAACCCTATTTATCTTCATTGCAAACCATGAGGCATTAATTTATTTTATCAACAAAATGATATTTCATGGTCAAATTTGTTAGTGTATTATGCTATTTCAAGAAATATAGTTCTCAATTATGGTCAAGCCTAATAAAGCCAATTATGGTCATGGTTTAGACCATCTTTCACACATTGAATTTGGTGAATTGACACATGCCATATAATATGATTTACCTAGCATGAAGTTATTATAGATCTCATGCATCCTTGAGGAACTAGAATATACACCCACATTTTTAAATATAGGCTCAACCCTAGCTCATTTTAGCACTCCAAAAAAAATTAGCTCATTGTTCATGCCACTCCATTCTAACTCATAGGGGGTAATTGGTTGGAATGAGGTGTTTTGATGCTAAATTATGCAACATGAGTGCACTGAGGTACTCTATGAGGTCCATGAAGGTGTTGTTGTAGGATATTATACTAGTAAAGCTACTATGTGAAATGTTATTTTGGTTGGATTATGGTGGCCTACCTTATTTAAGGATGCTAAGATTTACGCATGTTAGTGTGACATTTTACAGCATGTGGGAAAGTTGAATAGGAGGGATACGATGCCCCTTCATAATATTCTATCTTAGAAACCTTTTAAAAAGTGGGTAATTAACTTCATTGGCCCCATCAACCCAGTAGGAAGGCATATTTTCTCCCACTATGTTATTATTTCTATTGACTATCTATATCACAAGGATGAAACTATGCCAACACATGATTATACAACAACTACTACTACTACTAATACTAATACTTGATTCATTTGGGAGAATATCATTACCAAGTTTAGTTTTATATTGATTTTCACTAGTGACCTAGGTACCCACTTCCTTAATGAGCCTATCCATGTCCTATTGGTAGAGTTCATGATCACCCATCATAAGACAACATCATATCATCCCTAGGCTAATGGTAAATCTAAGGTGTTTAAAAAGATCATGGGCACTACGTTGACCAATATATGTAATATTGGATACACTTACTAGGATGATCATGTGTTTTCAGTATTATGGGATCATTAAGCCACTTACAAGTGGTTAAACAAGAGTACACCATTTAACCTTATATTTGGTACTAAAGTAGTCCTTCCCATAGAATTCCTTGTTCCTTCTTTTTTCATTATGCATGTAGGATGGATAGATGATGAAGAATATTTTAAATCATGCATTGATGCTTTATTTTAGATGGATGAAACTCAATTTCTCACACACTAGAGTTAGGTAATGGAGAAACATAAATAAAAGGCATGGCATGATTGCCATCTAAAGCATAAGACTTTTGATCCTAGCATACAAGTATTAATATATGAATTTAAATTCACATGTCAGTTTGGAAATATTTGTGTATATTGGGATGGTCATTTCATTATTCATAGTATCCATCCCGTTGGTGCATGTAGGTTAAAACATTTAGATAGCTAATTTATCCTTGGTCATTTTAATGGTAGTCAATTATGACTGTACTTTTTTTATTAAGTCTTTCCTTTTATTACTAATAAGGTTATGCCATTATCTTAATTTAGGATTTTATTTATTTTCAATAAATCACCACACTAGTTGTCTACCCATTAGTGGTTTTATAGTCAACACTTGCATGTTTCTACTTGTTTATATTCTTATGGAGGACTGAAAATCACTATTAGTGTGGGGTAGGGCTGTTATATTTATGGATTAATAGAATATGGTATATAATAATATGCAAATAAGTAAAGGTCATAAGTGAAAATGTATAAGGATAAAAGGGTACACAAGATGTGGTGTGTAACCACAATCTAGTTAAGGTAAAGAATGATTCCTACCTTTAGAATGGAAATAAATTCAATTTTTTTTATAGTTATCATGCACTTCAGGAAAAGTATGGGAAGGGACATATAATCAAGGAGAATAGTGGTAATGGAAAGTGTGTCAATATTGCATCATGGTAACACCCTTGGTTATATTTATTATGTGAAGTGATGGTCGAAGAGGTGGGTAGTAAATGCAAGTTACCCCCTTGAGATTATAAAAAGATAAACATGGGTCATTTAACTTTTTACTATTACTATGATCGTAAACTTACCAAGCCAAAGGAGTGATTTTGATCTATTGTATAATGATTTAAAAGCTTCTATATGAGTGTAGAGTGATGAATTTAGGTTGTTTTTAGGACTTGTAGTGTGTTTTAGTTGAGAATAAAAAATAAGAAAGTAAATTATAAGGATGGGTGGAATTTATAGGGTTGTAAGTTGTAGAGGTTGACATCTGCCATTGTAGGGTGTTAAATCAGGAGAGTTGAAGTAATTACACAAGCAAACATGTATTATTTTAAGAACATTGGATGGATGTACCTTAACCTTTAAGCTCTATGAAGGGTGATGCATCCAAATAAAAAGGATCAATGAAGTGAACCATTGCCTATAATTCCAAAGAAAGAAGAGTTAATTATTGGTGGGGAGATAATACTGATCAGAGAAGAACTTGAAGAACTAGGAGTACACACAAGATACATAGAGATATGAATGATGCACCAAGCAAAGAAGAAAGCTAATATTCCTCCATAACCACTTTTGATGATTGAAAAGATGCAGTACCCAGAGGTGGTACTACATGTTGAGAAATGGGTGTCTAATGTATTGATTTATAATGTATTTGATTACAACCATTTCCAATTTGGGAATGAAGTAGAGATACAACATGACTATAAGGTAAAGAATTATAACACCAAAAGTGAATTGGTCTATGACTTGAATATTTAAAATGATTTGGATATTGCTATCCTTTTCTAAATTTTTAACCTTCCTTACTTTAGAAAGTTAGTAGATGGAGTGAAGTTATTAATCTCATGGGTGTATGAGGATTACATATATTTTGATGGGAAATGGATCAGGATTATGACTAAAAGAATTAGAAAAGTATCAAGGTTGCATTGCTCAAGAATGGACCTTGCATATGACTTAGAGGACTAGGATGAGATAGAGAATATGGCCATGGTACTTAAGTACCAAAAACAAGGCCATACCATACACATCATGAGTCTTCAAGATCTTGCCCTCTAGGTGGCTATGTGAATCATAATGAAAAAGGTTGAAGGTAGAGATAGATGTAAATAAGTAGATATGGCCCACTTATATGTTATATAATAGGTCACTAAAGGCTTTAAGTATAACTAGGCATTGTCAACAAGATTATAGAGGATGTAGAGAAATCCCAATGAGTACCCAACCAAAGGTTTGCATGGGGCATGTTTCTATTATTGATGATGTTTGATGAAATTAGTGTACTTAACTACACCTATGGAGAACTAAAATGGGCATACCCACCTAAGAATAAATACCCTACAAATTAGTATAAGACATTCACTTGCCCTAGCCCAATCACTCCATCCCACAAAATTAAGATGAATGGATGGTATGATAGGATTAAGGAAGCCTTTGGGAATGGGTAGCACATTCTAAAGGAATTACATACATAGTATGAATACCAAGCATAGTTTTCCATTATGCAACACTTATTCCTTGTGCACATTCAGATGGAATTCTTCAGTGAGTTATTTGCATGGATTAAGCTACAATATGCTTTCATGCCATAATACTTCATGAACACTATTAACCATATATACTATGCATAGCCTATGAATATTACTATAGAACATATTGATTTAGAGACTTACACCCTCTAATAGCTATACGTATATCCCAAGAAGAAATATCATAGAGAAATGATTGAGTCAGATAAAATCAACATAAAAGTGTAGTAAATTTTGGTAGGAAATTCTATTCATTCTTTATTCTATATGTTAAAGCCCAAGAAGAAATATTCAAGGAGAATTAATCATGAGAGAGAGAGATTCCCTCCAAAATCAACTCAGGAGAAGAAGTAGAAGTGCCTTAGTCATGATTCCAGTACAATCACTTAGCCAAAACCTTTAAAAAGGAAAAGGACTACCCAGGTACCATCAAAGAAAGATCCACCATCCAATTAACTTGAAGGCCTAGAGTCAACAACATAGATTATTCCTTTATAAAATGAGATGATGGTGCCTAAATATGGTGATTTGGGAGAGTAAGGAGAGATTCTATAAGGGACACCAAAATGAGTCACTATTAAAGAAAAGTAAGTCATTCCCAACTCTGATAAGACACCTTCACTGCATGACATGAAGAGACCACCCTCAAGGAGGCATAGATGGAGATTGAATATCTACTTGGTGAAGAGAGGGATGGTTCTAAAAGAGATATATGATTGATTGGCTTGACATCAGGTCTACTTTCCAAAGAAAGACATGGATGTTGAGATACTTGAGAAATATCCCCTGAAGGGGAAAGTGCCAATTGATGACTCCATTCTGAGAATAAACAAGCTTGATGTAACCATAAACCTTTGCACCTAGTACCCAAAAATCTATTATATGTGTGTTCTCATTTTGCTTAAGAGGATGAATATGGCCAGACCCAATGCAAAATATTGTTCTTTCTTGATATGTATAACTAAGAATGCTAATTTGAGATGCCTTATGATAGTTTTGTACTAGATCTGAAAGTAGAGATGTTACCTAATACTCTTTGGCTAGATCCTCATCAACTTATCTTTGTAAAGGATAACAAAACAATATTGAAAATGAAATTTGAGGTCACAAGAAATAATGCCTTCATAGAGTCTGATGCACGGTGTGCTGAGAGGAAATATGTCAATATAGTGGTGTTATATAATAAAGAGGTTGGCACTAAGACAAAGGTAGAGGAAAAGTTGGCTGAGTTGAAGTGCTAATTGTAGGTAGAAACAATTTCCAAGGTGAAAACATTAAAAATATATAAGGAAATATAAGGCCAATACCAGTGCTAGAAAGTGAAGTCCCCATATATGGTGAGGCAATAGACAAATTAGAGACTCTGGTAGAGTTACGTTTAAAATGATGCCCTTGGATGAGAAAATATGGGCAATATAATAAATTGTAGAAGATATGGAGGTGTGAAAGAGAACCTTACACATAATTGGAGATGTCATTCCCATTTTAGATGGGGTTTTTGAGAAGTTGGCATGACCCAGTAATATTTTGGAAGTTTGAATTCAAGTGAAAGAGATTTAATGATAAGAATTGGTTGATAAAGCCTTATCAATAAAAGACCACTTGAAGTGCATCGAAGTATTTAAGGATGTGGAAACAATGGAGGAAATAATAAGCACACATAGACAAGAAATAAATTCAAACTTTACAATACTTTGAGGATAGGTTGTTGCTAAGGTCACCACACTTGAGGGAATTCATAAGGATTCTTCCACATCCCTTGAGCATTTAGTAAATAAATTATGTGAGTGTCTCTATAGACACTATAAAATCATACACTATGGTTCTAGATGTCATATTGACCCTTAGACCACTCCTAGACCCCCCTTGGGACCATTTCCTAACCATTTACCCCACTAGTCATTAGTGGAAATGGATAACTTTAGCCATTTGTGACTATGACCATAACCACTAATGGTCAACCCTTAACCACCGATGGTTAACCTCAACCATCGATAGTTTTCCTTTAACTGCCTCAAGGGTCAACTTCAACAAAAACTCTATCTTATTATTTTTATTAATATAT
Organism: Torreya grandis; assembly: GCA_037957365.1. Lineage (NCBI taxonomy): Eukaryota > Viridiplantae > Streptophyta > Pinopsida > Cupressales > Taxaceae > Torreya > Torreya grandis. The sequence goes on along the minus strand of JARHVA010000773.1, from coordinate 30,350 downwards.
ATTTTATCTACCATTTTACATAATCAATGCATGCTAAGATTAAATTTATAAAACTTGATAGACACCTTATTGAACTTATTGTTTCACCACTACCTCCCATTTATTTTAAGAGAGAAAGAAGAAGTGAAAAGGGAGGATAAATTATAGTGTAATAGATTAGAGCTTCTTGTGTAGGTATCCTACTTACTTTCGATGACTAGGATAGAGATCAAAAGTGTTGTTACAACTTATTAGTCAATAGCCAAGATACTATCACTTTGCCAAAATTGGTTTAGAATCTACAATAATATTTCAACCAACCTCAACATTCTTCAGACTAGAAACAACAAAGCTAAGTATCTATTCCTTATTAAGATTCAACAATTAGTCTTAATGTGTCATTCCTTATGTCACTTTTCCTCTACCCAAACCAAATACCTCTAAACACTTCCCTCTATCTCACAACCAACATGCAACCTAGACTTACCTTCCATAACCTCTCTATAACCCTCCCAATCAAACTTATTTTCCTGATTCAAATCCCATAGTAATTGCTAATTATTTCTTAACTGATGATAGTTTGACCCTAACCATCGATGGTCCCTAACCATTGATGGTTACCTAACCACTGATGTTTTAACCCTAACCATTGATAGTCTCTATCTATCATTTAAAAAAAAACAAGATTATTTGACGTATCAGACCCTAACCAAATTCTATTTTTCTAAGATTCTACTTTATCACAGAGGATCACTCCATATTCTGAACCATGTTTGATTTATTTAGCATTGATATCTAATATTTTATTGCTATAATTAGTCAAAAACAATTATTTAGTCAAGAATCTTCATATATTTCATTTTAATGTCCTCTATTATTCATGCAAGTAATTTATATTTTATTTTCAAAACTTAATTGTTTTAAAAATGTGGATTGACAACCTCCAAAAAATCTTGTGCTTCTTAGATCTAGATCGTAATAGGAAATCCACCCTACTATCTAACTAATCAACCATTTGTCTAGTGCTTTCTTATTTATAGATCATTCCTTCCCAAACAAAGAGGAGTCTCCATAATAATTTGGATCAACACACATAAAACATATTAGGTTCTACAAACCTCACCCTTATTTCAATTTTTATAAATTTTTTATAGAAAATAATCAAAATTTTAGTTAAACATTCTAGCATACCTGATGGGACCCTTGAGCTTTTCTTGGGTTCATAGCTATAGGAAATATAGTTGTATTATAGAAGAGTCATCCATTTCATTTTTTTTTTTAAATTTAATGTTCCATATCTCCTTTCTTTCTTTCCAAAACACAAGTTCTAAGCTTTCTTTTGTTTTCTTAGAAAAGGGTAAATATTGTCTTGTTTTACTTTCACTTCTGAAAATCAAAAGTATTCATCCTAGGCTTAGAATTTATATTATCATCACCATATCTAGGTACATCTTAGTTATTTTATGTTCATTTGAAAAATCACAAAAATTTTAAAATTTTAGAGCAAGGAAGACCCTCAACAACATTTGAGAGAATTTAGACACTCTTTCTATTTGATTGCCTATGATGATGCTCTCCTTCATCTCACCTTTCCCATGTCTCTATTAGGTCTGGTGCTAGATTGGTATAGTGCTATTACCAAGCACTCTCTCTTTTATTTTTCCCAACTATCTCAAACCTTCTTAAATCACTTTTTAATAAACATCTCTAAGAAAGTTTCCATTATCGATCTTTACTCCATTCAATAATTTGATAATGAATCCATTGTTGACTTTGTATCCCATTGGAGAATCTTGATAAACCAAATCTCTTTATTTTTTCCCCAACTTGAGCTGATTGAGAGTTTTACTCAAGATAGTGCCAAATACATTTCCTCTACTTTACGAGTTCATGCTTTGAGGACCTTTGATGAAGCTTTCACCATGAAACAAAAGTTAGAAAATAGATCCATTGATGAGGGGAAGTTAAAATTAAGAAATAATAATTTTCACCTTCAAATCAAATAAGGTTTCCTCCTCTAAACCTAACAATCAAACCAACTCTAAAACCAAAAACAAGGGAACCATGAATGCGGTTATTCTTAAAACCACTCCTCCACTGGTTGTTAACCAACCCAACTCTTTCAATTCCTCCAATCAAAACACTAGGAACCAAAACTGTAACAATAAAAAAAAATTACTCCACTAGGGGAGTCATATGATTTGGTTTTGGAAAAGCTATTAAAATCAAATGTCATAAAACTCAAACTGATCAAACCTCCATATCAATTCAACTTCTTTCATCCTATACCTAGTTGGTATAAGGATAATGAATTGTGTGCCTTTCACTATGTCATTGGGCATGATGTTAGTAGGTGTAATAATTTCAAAAACATTGTCCAAAGTTTGATTTATAAGGGGGAACTTGTGTTGGGTAACCCCAATGCACCCCCAAATCAATCACTTGACATGTTTAGATATCCATTCCCCAACCATGCCCCTTCCATGAATAATGAAAAAAATATAATGAAATCCTCTCACAACCATGAGGTCCATACCGTTAATTTGGTTCTTAGTGAACTCATTGTTGAGGAAACCATTTCCCAAATCACCTTTCCTTCCCTTCCACTTATTAATGTAGTGGAGTCACCTTATATTCCTTTGGAAACCAAAACATAGGAAATAATTATTCCCCTTTCTCCACTTGTTTAGGTAGTGGAGCTACCAACCTCTCCTTTGGAAGACATACCAAAAGAGGTAGCCATTACCACCATATCTTTCTCTTCTATTATACAACAATCCACTCTTCCTTTAGAAATAATTCCGAAGGAATAGGTCACCTTACCTATCTCCCTTATAGAAGACTCACCTTCCCAAACCTTGGATCCTTTGATTGAGGAAAAGGATGAGTTAACCACTCCCATCTCTCTACCCATGGGTTTGCACTTTGATACCAATACCAAAGGGACCAAAACCATATATAATCCTTTCTCTAAATTGGCTCAAAATTTAGAATACCTATCCCAACCCAATGTGAATCATGCCACATTTTGGCACCATTTCAAGCTTCCTTACCCAACCAAGCAAGATCCCTTAACCACACTATTGTCAACTCAATCTTCCAATTCAAATATTGAACCCACCATCATCCCAACCAAACCATTATAAATCTATACTCCTCAAGCCCTATTTGAACCAACCATACTAACTCCACCTGAAGTAACCCAAGTACCTTCTACCATCCCAAACAAGCTTGTTAAAAACTTAGGCATGCTCCCTAATCAGAGCCTTACTCACCCTCCATTAAATTTTGATTTAATACCACATATCCCACAAAACAAACCCTAAGTCAAGTCAACAAAGAAGGAGGATCCATCTAATATCCTAAAATCCATAACCTTCCCACTTATTTCTACCCTACCTTCCATTTTGGGACCAAATCCTTATTCCATCTTAGGACCTCATCCTTCTGTTAAGAAAGAACATCTCCCAAAATCAACCCAAACCCAACCTCCTCTTCTCACTATGTACCTACCTATTATTTTCATTCCCTATGCCTCCAAAAACTCCACTACTAAACATCCTAATTCTATCCCTTTTAGATTTAAATCACCCACTACCAAACCTGTTACTTCTAAAAATTATACCTCCAAACTACTAGCTACCAAGAATACCCCACCACCCAAAACTCTTGCTACTAAGCCTACTCATAAGAAGGCTTCCACCCCAAAAGTTAAAACCAAAAGTCTAATATCCTTGCCACCTTTTCTTGCATCTCACTCAACCATCCCATAGAGATTATTGCAAGCTTCTTTCTTGACTTTGCCTCCCATCAAACCATTTTACCCCCTTAGTCATAAGCCATCTTGGTTTGATGATAATCTAATTTTATCATACCATAAAATTTTAGGACATGATATGGAGAAATATAAATCTTTCCAAGTCCTATCCCATCAACTATATGTTGATGATGACCTATTTTTAAAAGAGCTACCCATAACCCCATTGCCACTCCAAAAATCAAGACCACCACCCCAAACCTACTACTCCTACACTCTCATCCAAGAGTGAGGAGGAACTAAAGTAGTCCTCTAGCCAAACTCTTCCCCAAATCCATACCATCCATGTGGTCACATGATCATAATCCCAACAAAATTCTAAGGGAAAGGAAAAGGTGTCCATTCCATAGAAATACCTTTCATTTACCACCCAACCACTCAACCAAACCCAAACATCCACACCTTCTCCCAAACCTAAGATATGCATCTTGGGTACCTCTTAATCCAACCCTTTTGAGTCAATATAAAGAGTAGTTCTAAATAAACTTCACTAACCACTGATAAAGATGGGTTTATAAGAGTTAATCAATACCCCATCCCATCACTGCTAGATAATGATAGAAGCTCTGGAGTCCATACATGTCCAACTAGAAGATCCATAACCTCTAGCAACCTTTGTAAAGCCCTCCATATTTCCACCCTTGTTACCTTTAAATATTTATAAATAACCTTTGTTCATCCTTAGGATCCAAATATTCCTCTCTTAATTACCACATACATCAAATAAACCTACATCAAAAGGGTTATGATTGATGGAGGGGCTAGCATAAAAATTATCTCCTTCCATGCATATGACCAACTAAAACTACTGGAGATCATTATGTTGGAAACCATAATGGTTCTCCATTTCTTCAATGACACTATGGCAAAAAATCTTGGAACAATTATCATTCACATTCATTTAGGACCTCACACACTTCACAAAATCTTCTAAGTAGTATAAGGTGAGTTTTAGTACAATGTTATACTTAGTCTCCCTTGGATTTGTTCCATAAATTATGTACCATCCACCCTACATCAATGCATCAAATTCAATCATGAGGGTCAAGTAGTTACCATAAAAGTTGACCCAAGTCCTTTTACATCATGCAACATGACATACCATTCAAATTAAGTTATCCTCCTTATCACCACCAAGTCTTCATCAACCAATGACAATTCCACTTCTACCAACCAAGCCTCAACTAGCTCATCCATTACTTCTACCCAAATCCTGGTAAAGGACCCATTTGAATCTAAATTATAATGTCTCTCACTTGGGGAATATATCCTCTTATCCTTAGATGCCTTCCCTACTTCCTAAGAGTATGGGAACCTTAACCAAAACCCTAGTTATGACCCCAATACTGAAACCACTATTTCTTTTGGGCTTCCTGATCTCTAAACAAATCTTATCTATGGGGGACTTGATCAACCACTCACCACTTCCTTGACCTCCTCTTCTCCTCAACCATTCACCTATAATTTATCCTATCTGGATAAACTAGAGTTCACCAAGAGATACCTCTATAAATGTACTTAGAAGGGATTCAATCTAGGATGTTATGAGAATAGACCACACAAGTTACCTCCATGTAAGACTCAAAATTCTAGTGAAATATTTGGTCTTAATTTCACCCCACCTAAAGAGCCAATAGAATCACCTCCCATTAACATCATTGATGAGGAAGTCCCATCCTCACTGTCCACTCCACCATTGACATCTAAATATTTTGACATCATTCCCCTTAACATTTTTTTGTCAACATGATCAGCTTTGGACTCCTAACTTATCAAAAGGATATGGAGACTGTAACCATTCCTCTAACTCATCCTAAGATGGTAGAAGATGAATCTCCTACCATTAATACCAATTGATATCAAGATGATGACTTTATTCTCACCTACCTTGGTGTATAATATTCTTCTATCCATAAATCTCTCTCTTAAGACTTCAACTATGTTGAATGAATCCACTGTAGATGTCAACTTAGGTGCTCAAGATAGCCTATGTATTGTCAAAATTGGCTAATTGCTAAATTTTAATGAACTTCAAGATTTGCCTCCTTAAATACAAGAATTTAGCATATCATTTGCTTGGTCTTATAGTGACATGCCAAGAATTAACCCCTCCATCGCCACCTATAATATAGTCACCAAATATGATGCCAAGCTAGTTAGGCTAAAATTCTTCAGATGCACCCTTACATATCTCTTATCATCAAAGAATAACTTCAAATCCTAGTTATAAATTTCATTCAACCCATTGATTATCCCTAATGGGTCTTTAATGTCATCCCTATCACCAAAACAATAGGGGGACTTTGCATTTGTGTAGACTTTCATGACCTTAACCTTACTTGCCCAAAAGATGAATTTCCTTTTCTAAGTATTGACCCAATTTTTGATCTTATAGATAACCATGAGATGCTATCTATTATGGATGGGTTAATTGGTTATAATTAGATCTTAATTACCATTGAAGATCACCACAAAACCACCTCTATCACCCCCTAAGGAACTTTCTGCTATAGGGTCATGCCTTTTGGTTTGAAGAACATTGGTTTAACCTATGAGCGTGTTATGAATTACATCTTCCATGAAATTATTCACAAAATCATATAATAATATGTTAATGGCCTTCTTGTGAAATCCAAATGTTATAAAGATCACTTGGCTATTATTAAGATTATCTTCAAATTCCTCATCCATTACCATGTTTGCCTTAACCCCAAAAAGTGTATTTTTGGGGTCTTATTAGGAAAGATCATTGGATTTATCATCTCTCTTCAAGTAATTGAAGTCAATCCTACCAAAATCAATTCAATCCTTGACATTCCTCATCTCACCCACTTTAATAAACTCAATAGCTTGTAGGGGAAGCTCCAATCCATTCATTGCTTTATCTCTCAACTCTCCAATCAATGTTAACCATTCCACCACCTTTTGAAAATGGATGAATATTTTAAGTATAATAACAACTATCAAAGGCCTTTGATTCAAGTAAAGATAACATTTTATCTCTACCTATATTCATTCTTCCCAAAGAAGATAAACCTTTTTACCTTTATAATTTTACCATCGATCACTCCTTAGGGGCAATGCTGATCCATTGGGATGAGCATTATAAAGAGAAAACCATCTAATACATAAGTTGTATGCTTACAAAATATGAAATTAAGTACACCCATACTAAAAAAAATTTCCTCGTGCTAGTATTTATCACCTCCAAACTTTACCACTACTTTCTCAACCATAAGACCTATTTTATAACTAATATCGACCCACTCAAGTATATGTACTCTAAGCCATACTAAAACCAATGTATGGCTAAGTGGCTCATGCTATTAGCTAAGTTTGACCTTGAGTTCCTCTAGTATAACTTAATAAAAAGGCAAGTCATTACTAACCATTTGGATAAATCACCCTTAGTAGATAACCAACCATCCTCCCTTGAGTTTCTTGATGAGTCTATTGCCACACTTTCTTAAGAAAACATCACCTATCAAATAACCATTTTCTTTGATGGATAAAAATGTCAATGTGGTGGGGGAGTTAGTATCATACTTATTCCCTTTTACATTGAACCTATTCCTTTATTCTTCAAACTTGACTTTGATTGCACCAATAATGTGGCCAAGTATGAAGCCTTAGTGATAGGTCTCCAGACTGATTTAGCCTTGGGAGTCAAGATGATCAATATTTTTGGTGATTCCAAACTTTAGGTCAACAAAATAATGGGGTCTTATCAATGCAATAATTATGTTTTTAAAGATTATAAGCAACTATTTGATATGATCTTAGCATCATTTGAACACTATCATATCCAAACCATTATGTGATATAAGAACAAGTTTGTTGATACAATGGATTCTCTCACTTCTCAAATCCCATCTAAACCCTCTAACTCTAAGCTATTTATCATTATCTGTCAACTTACCCAACCTTCTTTTTTCAAATTAGACTCTCCAACCATCTTTAATGTAGAGGAGACCCAACTTGACCTTTGGTATAAGCAAATCTTTAACTATCTCAACCTTGTCATCATCCCTTCTAATCTTTCTAGGAATGGTTGAAGAGAATTCATTCAAGGTACCTATTGTTACACCATATTAAGGGGAATCCTTTACAAGCATGTCTTTAATGACCTTATTTTCCACTGCCTATGTAGTCATAAGGCCTCTCATACTATCAAGGAAATGCATGATGGGATTTGTAGAGGGACACTTTAGTGGCCTATAGGTTGCTAAACATATCCTTTGCCTTGGATATTATTGACCCACACTTAACCATGATTGCTATGATTAATTGAAGAAGTGTGTCAAATGTCAACAACATGCTAATTTACATCATGAACTTAGCCATAGTCTCCAAGTATCCAAAGATTTCTGTCCCTTTTCACAATGGGGTTATTGTCACCAAATATCACACCCTAGAAGAGGGTGTTCAATCCTCTTCCATATTTGGTTAACATGGGAACACTTAAAAGTATGTGGGTGTACCTATAGTGGAAGTGAGCCTCTATATTTTAAGGGCTATTTCCTTGAATGTATCTTGAAGTGATTTCACCTATGCTAATGCTTGTTTATGGGAAAAGAGTTAGAAGTTACATGAAATAAACCTACTCTAAAGGAGGTGATGGATTGAGAATGTCTCCCACATGACCATCATATTTATACCACACTAAAACATAAAATACAGATGAGTATCTAAGTTTTAATAGATTCTAACATGAGTATTTCAATATAGAATCAAAATGTGAGCAGTAACACAAGGTAAATGAACTAGAAGGTAAATTACAAACTTAAAGTATAATTGTATACTTGAAAAGCTTTACACACTAGGCTACACTCTATATAACCTATTAGATTAAGAACTCTTACTTAGACATGAAAGTATAAGGAAAGGAAGGATAGAGAGTTATCACTTCTCATCACCATACATCACTTTTAGACTTAGATAATTATTGAAAACTTAGAAAACAAACTTGTATTAATGTTCAAAAGTAGAATATAACATCAATATAGTATGGCTTTACCATACATAGTGTGGTTATTATTATAATGGATCAAGGGATATATTTATAGGAGAATGACCATAAGAGAAAAGGGCCTTGACACTCAAAAGGGGAATCCATTAGTTTAAATGCTTCAATCACAGTCATAATTACTTTTATAAATTATTCTCCTTCAGGCCATTTGATTGATCCCCATCAATTTTAGTCTCTACATAGTTATAATATTCCATCTTTGATCCTCCCTAGAAGTTATAATGGAAAAATCAAGAATTCCCACTAGGTTTAAGCATCTATCTAGTTAGAACAATCAGATCAATATATTAGGGCTTTATCTTGATGCTAAACTATTCTGAGTTGGTTTGTCATGATGCATGCTCAAGAGGAGAGAAAGTTCACTCTCATGTATTTGGCTTTGGTAATGTTCATTGAAGTTTATGTGTATATCCTACAGGTCTTCAATAACACCATTTGATCCTAAAAAATCCACTCCTAGCTCAAACTAAAATGTGCTTGAGCTCAGATCCATCATGATTGCTTACCTTTATAAAAAATTAAATATTTAACCTCTACCTAAGTCACTTGGATCCCCTTTATTTTGATTGGTTATTGAGAATAAAATTAAATCATTAATCCCATGACTCATCTCACTCTATCAATTTTCCTATGCATGGATACCCATGAGCTATTGATCTTCTACCAATTGTATGAACTTATGCCACTTGTCATGTACCCATTCATCCTTGAGATTTGCTAAATTTTTTGACCCAACTTACTCTTTTGGATTGAGATGTATGATTGAGTGATGACTATTGATCTTTTTGGGACCCATTGTTTAAAACCCAATAACTACTTCATGATCTTAAAATTCATAGTCTTCAAGATGTCATTTGATGTTTATGTGACTATCATTGATGGTCATGTGACCATAAAATTTAAACTTAAAAGTACTTATTTTGTTCTAGTTTAAACTTGATGTTAGTGCAAATGTCTAGTTTTTCAAATCCAAATGACTAGTTAGAGGGGCTTGAATTTAATGTATGTGGGGCTGCCCAGGACCTTTTGAAATCAAATGGCTATCTCCTTTAGACCCTTTCATTGGAAATTATTTTTATCTTTGTGTTTTGGCCACTTCCTCTAAAGTAAAAAGCTTGCCACATATTTACCTTGAGCAATTTTTTTGGACAAAATGTCTAAAAGAATTTGAGTCTTTAGGATATTTGTCTTAGACAAAAGGTCCGAAAGAATTCTGCTTTAGTATTTTGCCTCAGGTCAAAAGTTTTGAAATAAATCTACCTTTAAGAAAATGATCTCAAATAGTTTTCTTGAAGGAATTGTGCCCTTATAAATGTCCTTCATCCTCTTGGAAATACTCTTCAAAAATTCTATGTTGGACCCCTTTTTTTGATAAATTACCCTTTGGCAAAAGTGTTTAGGGCACTTTGTTTGAGAAAAGACCCTTCAGGGAAAGTGAACTGACCCATTTTCCCAAAAAATTACCCTTCAAAAAAATTTCATTGGACCCTTTTCTTGAGAAAGTGCCCTTCAAGAGAAGTGTTTGGACCACTTTCTTGATAATATACCCTTAGGAACCTTTGAAAAATGCCCTTGAAATAAATGATCCTTCAATGAAATTATTTCAGATAAAATGTCTAAAATAATTCCTAACATAGCCCAAAACCTTGAAACAAAAGTCCTAAAAGAATTAACGCTTGGCCAAAAGACCAAAACAAATATTCTAAAGGAAATAACACTTGCACATTTGTTTTTAGGCTTTGTGTGCAACACTTCCACTGAAGGAAATATAAATTATCCAATCACTTGGCCAAAAGTTGAATAAAACTCCCAAGTGCAACCCTAGGCTTTTCTAGACCTACTCTTGTAACTACTCAACACCATGAAAATTTTCTACTTGCATATATGATCAAAATGATTCTTAAGACACCAAAAAACATAAGGACTAGGCTATGCCATGACCCAGTTAAAATGGCATATGAAATGACATCAAAAAAAGGTACAACATATCATATGAAATTATAAAAATCCCCTATACAAGATTTTGACTATAGGGGGTTGACCCATTTTAGCCTATGGGGAAAAAATGGTCAACATATTTGGTGATTTCCTAGGGGTAGTATTATTGTTAATCCATGACCAATTTCTTAATCCTATCCATTGGGCTATGGAGTCACAAGTATATAGGTTAGACATATAAATTACTTTGAACAAGACACAAAACACAAAAAATAATAGGGACAAAACATAAAGCAAGAACTAAATAAAACACATTATGCTTCAAAGCACTTATTAGGACACACAAAAATAAGAAAATAAACACACACCTAACCTAGTATTGACAAGATAAACCTTCAAATCTCAATGGTAAGGTTTTAAATGTATCCCATTCATAGGGATAGGTAGTTCTTCATTCATCCTTTCTAACTAAAAAGAGTTGCTTTTCTTACACTTGGTGATGACATACGGTCCATTTTATAGGGAATCAAAATTAGTATGCCTACTTAGATTTGATCTATCCTCATCACATTTCAAAATTATGTCACCTTAAAATGATCTTAGAGTTGCCTTCTTATCAGAAGATCTCTTCATCAGTACTTGGTAATGTTCCATAGCTTGATGAGCCTTACCTCTAGTCTCTTACAAATCCATTAGTTGTATCAATCTCACTTCCATGTGAGTGTTCTCAAGAAAATTTAGTTGATGTGCTAATTCCAAATCCAATAGCTCTTGAGATATAGACAACCTAGCTTCCCTTTTATAGACAAACACAAAAAGAGAATTCCCTATTTACCTCTTGGGAGTTATCCCATCAGCCCATAAGGCTATCTTGAGTTTATTTTGCGAAGCTCTTTGGTTATGCTCCAAGGTTATCTTAATTTTTTATTAGGTTTTTATTGGTAGATTAAGCTAACCCATTACCTTGAGGGTTATATTTAGATGAAGTGCTCAAGAATATGCCATTGTTATTTTCCCAGTTAGTTATTTTAGCACCCTTAAAGAAGAGAGAATTATCCAAAATTATAGTATAATGGGTGCCAAACCTTGTTATGATGCTCTCATATAACTCTAAGATGGCACTCTCATTAGCCTCCATCAATGCTACTACCTTAACCCATTTGGTAAAATAGCTAGTTGCTATGAGAATGCATTTTTAACTAGTAATTGATGGGGGGTTTATCATGTCAATGAAGTCAAGACCCCATTGCATGAAGTTGTAATTGATGGAGGTTTTATCATGTCAATGAAGTTAAGACGCCATTGCATGAAGGTTGGTCCATTTGGACAGGCTTCATAGGAAGAGATAGAAGCTTTTTCTTTCCTATAAAGAAGGCACAATTTCCATACCTTCTCACCCAAGCATGGCTATCTTTGAAGAGGCTATACCAATAATATCTATCCCTCATGATATTCATGGCTATGGTTATTTGAGAGAAATGGCCTTCTGCTATCCCTTCATGGAACTTCTCAAATAATGCTCCAAATTGGTCATTATCAATACATGTCAAGATTGCACCATTAACATCTCTCCTAAATGACACACTATCTACAAGACAAAAGGGTATAGATTGCAATCTAAAATAACTCCTTTGTGATATATTCATATTATTGGGGTACTCACTATTTTAGAAAAATCTGATCATGTCCCATGTCTAAATTTTTGGAGGTAATAAACTAGCTGGTTGGGGACACTCATAGTTGACTAGAGCTTCCTCTTTTTATTCATGAAGATATAAAGATAGATGCTCATAGAGGCCTTTACCCCTTACCACTTTTGTCACTTTTATATTAACATCATACTCCATCACTTTATTGATCCACCCTGCCCTCTTTTCATTGAGGTCTCTACTCAAAAGAAATTCCTTGGTGTTAAGATGAGAGACCATGACATGAATCTTGTTATTTAACACCATATGTTTGAATTTATTTATTCCTCTTATAATAAAAAGGACCTAATTCTCCACAAAGGTATACTTGGCTTCATATTCTTCTAAACCTTAACTAAATAATGTAATTCACTACTCCACACCCTCATTATTCTTCTGCATCAACATGGCCGAGATAGTATCAAGGTTAGAAAATGAATACAACATGAAGTCTTTAGTAAAATATATATTCACAAGGGTAGGAGCTTCTGCAATTACTTTCTTTATGGCTTCAAAACTACTCTTACCCTCTTTGCTCCAAGAGAAGACTTGGTTCTTTTTGAGCATATATGTGATATGTTTTACTAAATATGCAAAACTAGGTATGAATCTTCTTAAAAAAAATATTATGCCCAAAAAACTTTGACAACCTTTATTATGCAATGTAAATGATAAACCTAGGATAACCTCTATTCTCTCAGGATTGATATTCAGACCATTCTTGGAAAAAATATGTCCCAAGAGATTACCTTCATGAATAGTAAAGATTTTCTTCTTTGGGTTAAGGGATACCCCATATTGTTTAAATATTTTAAACACTTTCCTTAAATATTACATGTGTTCATATGCATCCTTATAAAATATTTTTATATCATCTAGATAAACCAGTACCAACTCATTGATTAAACCTTTAAAGGCCATGTCCATTGCTCTCCAAAAAGTAGCACCAACATTAGACATACTAAAAGGCATCTTGTTATAAGCAAAGGTTACCCACTTGGTAGTGAAGGATGTCTTGAACTAATCATCTTCATTGAATAAAATATGATTATAGCCTGATAGCCATCTAGCAGAGAGAAACACTAAGAACTTGAAACCATCTACAAAAACTACTCCATCAAGGGTAGAGGATAGTGATATTGGAGTGACACTCAATTAAGATCTCTAAAGTTTACAAAAATAATTATCTCCCCATTATTATTTATAAAAGGCATAATGTTATCCACCCATGTTTAATGCTTGATGGTAAATATTATCTTAGATTCAAGGAGCTTGGTGAGCTCCATCCTCATGAGTTGCTCAACTTTGGGGTTACTACGTCTTTGATTTTATCTAACTAGTTTAAGTATTGGTTCCAACTCAATGGTATGGTGTGTTAGGATAGGATCAAATCCATTGAGGTCATTATATTCCCAAGCAAAGATATCATGAAACTATCTACATAGTTAAATGAATGTTCACTTTTCTAATGTAAAACATACCTTGCCTAGTTTGAGGAGTTTATCTTGAAGATCAAGACCCTTTTGTAAGTATCCTCCTTTGTAGATACACTCACTTTATCTTTCCTATTCTAATAATTCTCATTCAAGATACTTTCTAATTTCACCAAACCCTTAGGTATCTTATTGGTCTTTAGTTGCACAATTTGGTCACCCAACTATTCTTGGAGTCTCCCTTGATTTCTTGAAGAAAACTCAACCTCATTTTGTAAGAAGCATGTAATGTGTTTATCACTATCAAAAACTTGCCAAGAGACTTCATTATCAAGTACAAAAGGTTTGATAATGATCTCAATATTATACAACTTTACTTCCTCTTTTATGGTAGTTGGAGTGTCAATTTGGTCTCTTATGGTAGCTATTCTGTCAACATGACTATTTTGCTCCCTTGGGATTGAGTGAATGTTGAATGCATTGAAGTATTAAAGAAGATACCATACTAGATGCCTGTATGATTTAAGTAAATTGTTCTTGGAAGAAACCACCTTCCTCACCTAGTGCACAACCAACTCACTTTCCCCATATATGTGTAGGTTCTTGACCCCTTTCTCCTTGCCCATTGAAGGTCATGAATCAAACCCTCATATTTAGCCACATTGAAAGTGCAATTGAAATTAAATTTATATGAAGAATAATATTATTTTTTGGATAGAGAGACCAAAAAAACACTAGACCCTATACTAAATTTGTTTCTTGAACCATCAAAAAACATCTTCCATAGTTCATCATCTTTGCCCTCTTCCTTGGTGAGTAGAGGTGTCTGTATTCCTTCTTCATGTATATAATATGTCCCTATAAAAATTTCTTCCATGAGAGAATAAGGATATTTTTCATAAGTATTTGTACCATATTCATAAATAAACAAATATAAAATGCCCTCAATCTTGGAAGAAGTGCCATCATCTAGAATAGAATCCTTTTCGTCATGAATAACATAGTTCAAATTAGAACCTGTCTCAATGTAAGGTTAGATATGAAACCTTACAAGAGGATGTGTTATAATTATCACCTTGGTCCCATACCTCATCTTGAAGGCCAAGAAGGACCAATTAGATGAAATATATCCACCAATATTGATAGTAAAGTCCCTTGACAAGCATATTACAAAGTGGGCTGGGAGATCAATAACAACTATGTCTTGCAAGATAGGAAAGCTAAGATAGTCATGTAGGAAAACCTTCAAGTTTTTGATCATTCCTATGGTTTTGATAGGGGTACCATCTAACTAGAAAACTTATTTACTATGAGGCTCATACTTCAAACCCAGTTTTCATCTACTACCTTGGGCATGACTGAAGTTGAAGCTCCACACTCCACTATGCAATTATGGAATAACTTGTCACCTACTATGAGAGTGAGATAGAATGGTGGAGGTTTCTCAGTCCTAGTGGATGGTTCAATAATGGTAATTAGGATAATTAAAAGGATAACATGAATTTGACTTTGATTTAGAGATGAAGGACTAGTAGGAATAGTGGACAATTGCTTTTGTAATAATTCTTTTTGGCCTAGCATATGAAGTATATCCCACAAAGAGATAGATGCTTTGTCACTCTTCAAGGAATCTAATATGTTTAGAGCATTAGTACTCACATTTTATTATGTTCTTGGAGGTAAATAATTTCTTAGAACTTTATAAATAGAGGAACTTTGAATAGACCCTACCATATTCTAACTTGTTGGAGGTGCGAAAGCCTTTAGAGCCATCAAAAAAGCCTTTGGGATTGTCACACTCACAACCACATCTTGTTGTGCCTCATAGGGTGGTTAGATGAGATTTAAGGCATGCTTATTCCTTTTATTATATCCCTCTTATTGGCCCTTGTATTTTCTATAATGGAGGATCCTTGGTTTAGCACAAAAGTGCCCTCAACCAAAAAATTGGTGAAGATTTCTCCTTGAGGTCACCAACCTTCATTAGCTTACATCATCAACTCATATTCATTTGATAGGAAGGGGGTATCTACCCATTGAGACACTATAGCTTGCTATATATTTTTATTGGCATCTATTAATTGGTTTTACTTCCAATCTTCTCCTTGCACCAAATTGCTATGAACTGGTACCATCTCATTTGTATTGGTGGTAGAGCTAGGATTGTATGTATTAGCAGGCATGTTGGTATTAGGCTACCATTGGTCTCTCCCTCTTCCATATTATTGACCATACTATTACTAATAGGGGTAATGGTTATGATAAGTACCTTCTTTCAAATTAGCTTATCTAAGTATAGATCTTAGCTTTTAAATGTATTCATCTTTATTCATGACATTATCCTCCTTAGGAGCAACTCTAGGCTTGGTATTGATATTAGGATTTTGAGCCACATTTAAAGAATCAACATAAGCATGACACAATGGAGGCATAGACACTTTGGGTGACAATCTTCTAGCTTAGATGAGACTATTCTTAGCTTTGATAATAAGCTCATATGCTTTAGGAAGGGTGGAACCACCCATAGATTGAAGCATGACAAAAATTTTAGTCCCAATGGATTTCAAGTAAGCAGGGAATACAAAGCTAATAGGTGGTCTCATGGGAGGAGGCAACCTATTACAATTATTATAAAACCTATAATTAAATTCATGCATTGTTTCTTCTCCAAACTCATCCCATGTTGACATGCATACACCTTATAGAGTCATATACCAATCAAGATCCTTCCCTTTAAGGGGAATGGCAAGGAGCCTAATGGCAATGTTCTCTCAGAAAATATTATGAAAACTAAAAAATTAGAGACATCTCTAATGTGCTCATCAGGTTTGATATGATTCTCACCATTGAATGTGGGCATACCTTTTATGGCATTGGGAGGGATGACATCATATGCATGAATTTGAATGGGTTATCAATATTGAAGAATTGGAAACCATATGGTCTAACCATGTCTTCTTCTTCAAGATATTCCACTTCTTTAGCCTCTTCCTTTTCTTCCTCTCTATAAAAATCTACTCATTTTTCAATGGGTAGATTAGGTTGTGGATAATAAATTGCAAGAAGGATCTCAAGCTGAATGGGTGGATTAATAGAATTAGATGGTCTAGCAGAGGATAACCTAGTGAAGACCATGAATTATAGGGGAAATTTTATAACCAAACAATGGTAATAAACTATATTTACTTTGAGGAGTCACCAAATTCTAAGTAGCACATCAATTTACAGTTGGTATTTGTCAAGACCAACATTCACCTTAATAAGTTATCTTGAAGACAAGGGTCCTAATGGGCATGCTAGAACTATGACCAAATGTCACACCCTAGAAAAGGGTGTTCAATCCTCTTCTAGATTTGGGAAACATGAGAACACTTCTAGGTATGTGGGTGTACCTATAGTGGAAGTGGAATTCTAGATTTTAAGGGCTATTTCTATGAATGTATCTTGAAGTGATTTCACCTATGCTAATGCTTGTTTATGGGAAAAGAGTTAGAATCTTCATGAAATAAACCTAATCTAAATGAGGTGATGTACCAAGAATGTCTCCCACATGACAATCATATTTATGCCACACTGAAATAGAAAATATAGACTACTCTCTAAGTTTTAATATATTCTAACATGAGTATTTAGATATAGAGGAAAAATGTTAGCAATAACACAAGGTAAATGAACTAGAGGTCAAATTACACACTTGAAGGATAATTGTACACTTGAAAATATTTACACACCATACTACACTCTATATGACCTATTAAATTAAGAACTCTTGATCAAACATGAAAGGATAAGGGGAGGAAGGATAGAGAGTTATCACTTATCATCACCATACATCACTTGTAGCCTTAGACAATTATTCAAAACTTAGAAAACAAACTTGTATTAATGTTAAATATTAGAATATAACATCAATATAGTAGGGCTTCACCATAAATGGTGTGGTTATTCTTAAAATAGCTCAAGGGATATATTTATAGGAGAATGACCACATGAGAGAAGGGCCTTGGCACTCAAAAGGGGAATCAATCAGTTTAAATGATTCAACCATAGTCATAATTGCTTCCATAAATTATGCTCTTTCAATCTATTTGATTGATCCCCATCATTCTCAATCACTACACAATTATAATATTCCCTCTTTGATCCTCCTTAGTGGTTACAATGGTGGAATCAAGTATTCCCATTGGGTTCAGGAATCCATCTGGTTAAAATAAATGGATCAATCTATTAGGGATTTGACCTAATGCTAAACTATTCTAAGCTGGTATGTCATTATGTGTGCCTAAGAGGGGAGAAATTTCACTCTTGTGTAACTAAATTTGGCAATGGCCATCAAATTTTATGTGTCTTATCCTATAGGTCTTCAATGGTTCCATCTAATCCCAAAAAATCCACTCCTAGCTTAAACTGAAACATTCTTAAGCTTGGCTCCATCATGCTTACTTGCCTTAGTAAAAAAATTAACTCTTCAACCTCTGTCTAAGTCACTTAGCTCCCTTTTTTTTAATTAGTCATCGAGAACTGACTCATATCATTAATCTAATGAATCATCTCACTTCATCAATTTGACTATGCATGGATACTCATGAGCCATTGATCTTCTACCAATTGAATGTGCTTGTGCCACTTGTCATGTACCCATTCATCCTTGATATTTTCTAACCCTTTTGACTTGGCTTGATCTATTAGATTGAGATGTATGATCAAGCAAGGACCATTGATCTTACTAGGACCCACTATTTAAAACCCAATGACTACTTCATGATCTTAAAACTGATGGTCTACGGGACATCATTTGATGTTTGCATGATCATAAAATTTAAGCTCATAAGGACTTAATTTTTTCAAGCTTAAAATTGACATTATCACAAACATATATGGATTTTCAAATCCAAATGAATATTTGGAGGGGCTTGAATTTGATGTCTACAAGGCTGCCCAGGACCTTTTGAAATCAAATGGCTATTTCCTTTAGACCCTTTCATTGGATAATTCTTTTGGGTTTGTGTTTTGGCCACTTCCTTTGAAGGAAAAAGATTACCACATATTTTCCTTGAGAAATTATTTTGGACAAAATATCTGAAAGAATTTGAGTCTTAGGGATCTCTTTCTTAGATAAAAGGTTTGAAGGAATTCTACCTTAGTATTTTGCCTCAGGACAAAAGTTCTAAAAGAAATTTGCCTTTGGTAAAATTATCCCAGATAGTTTTCCCAAAGGAATTGTGCCCTTATAAATGTCTTTCAGCCTCTTGGAAATTCCCTATAGAAATTATATGTTGGACCCCTTTTTTTGGTAAATTGCCCTTCAAAAAAAGTCTGTAGGGCACTTTGTTTGAGAAAAGACCCTTCAAGGAAAGTGAACTGACCCATTTTCTTAAAAAAGGTACCCTTATAGAAAATTGTATTGGACCCTTTTCCAAATAAATTTACCTTTGGGAGAAGTGTTTGGACCAATTTATTGAGAATATACCCTTTAAAAACTTTGAAAAGTGCCCTTCAAAGAAATGAGCCTTTGGGGAAATTGTTTCAAACAAAATGTTCAAAACAATTCATGGCACTTAGCCCAAAACCTTGAAATAAAAGTCTTGAAATAATTAAGACTTGGATAAAATATTGAAACAAATCTTCCAAAGGAAATAACACTTTTACATTTGTTACAAGATTTATGTGGAACACTTCTTCTGAAGGAAATCTGAATGCTCTAATTACTTGGCCAAAGGTTGAACAAAACTCCCAAGTACAACCCTAGGATTTTTTGGACCTACTCTTGCAACTACTCAGCACCATGAATATCTGATACTTTCATATATGATCAAAATGATTCTCAAGACACCAAAAAACATAAGGAGTAGGCTAGGCTATGACCCACTTAAAATGGCATATGAAATGACATCAAACAAAGGCACAACATATCCTATGACATTATAAAAAACCCCTATACAAGATTTTGACTATAGGGGGGTTGACCCATTTTGGCCTATGCAAAAAAAAGGGTCAACATGGATATGGATCTTATTGGTGAAATTAACCCCCATTATTCACAATGACATCATTCTATCATCATTTCAACCAAATATTTCACCAAATGGGTATAATCTATTCTTCTCATCTCAACCAAAGTCAAAAAGATTATAAATTTTATCAACCATCACATTATCTATCATTTTGGTGTTTTACATAAAATAATCACTAATAATGGTAAGTCTTTTGAAAAAAAACAAGTCGAAGGCCTTTATGACACACTTAGTATCAAGTTAAGTTTCTCATCACCTTATCATCCATAAGAAAATGGATAGGCTAAAGCTTCTAATAAAACCCTCAACAACATGCTAACTAAAATGGTTAAAACATTTGGTCAAGATTGGCATTTACACATCCCCTTCACCTTATGGGCATATCATACTATCATTCAAAACCCTATGGGTGCTACTCCTTTATATCTTGTGTTTGGAGCAGAGGCTATCTTGCCTCTTAAAATACAAATTCCCTCTCTTTTCATATCCCTGAAAGATCTCATCTTTGAGGGTGATTATCATCAAGAATGTTTAGCCTAATTCAAGCTATTTGATGAAAGTCATTTAGCTATACTTACCCATCTTCATGTATATCAATAATTACTTACGTGTGATTATAACAAGCACCTCAAATTATAATAATTCAATATCAAAGATCTCATCTTAAAGTAAAATTAACATGTAACCAAATGAATAAAATCAAGTGGGGCAAGTTTGCTTTCAATTGGCTTGGACCTTATATCATAATGCACATGTATGGATTAAGAGCTTATCAGTTTTCCTCTCTTGAAGGGAAACTAGAACCTGAGCCCCTCAATGCTTCACATCTGCATCCTTTTTTTTGTTAAACATGGTCAAACTCACCTTTTGTCTAACTTAATTTCATCCCTTATTTTCACCAAAATTAATCTCCTTATTTTAAGGACAACTGATTAAAGCTAGATCATGTGATTATCCATCACAAACTTATCCTAATATTGAACATGGGCACCACAGCTCTACCCATGGCATGATTCTCATGGTACTCTCCACCCCTTTACATGATGGGTTCCCATGGTCATTGTCACTTAGAATTCCTTTACCCATTATCAACCTTCTTGTACTTTAGTCCTACCTTCATGGACGTTAACATTTTAAGATTATATAAACAAATCCATGTCAATAGCCTAAAATAAATCAAAAAAATCATAAAAAATCAAAAAATTATATATTTCATGGGTCATTCCAAGTATTCATAGATGCTCCCTTGAAGGAAAACTACAAAAACCAATCAAAATTTCTCAATGTATGGTAGACTACTCCCTTAAAGAATAACTATCAAAAATGCTTAAATAAACCTCATAAACTTAGACCACTCCCCTAAAGGATGGTTGAGTGAAGCATTTATCAAATCATAATAAATTATTGGAGTATTCTTGCATTGATTAGCTTCCCAATAAATATAAAAATATGACATGACCCATTATCACAATAAAAAAGGCAAAAATAATTTTGAAAGCCATAATCAGCTTTTACAAGTAGACTTCCCACATTGATTAGTCTACACCTTATATAACATGGACTTGTTTATACTAGATCTTCGGTAACCTACTAAAGAGGAATGCTAGTCTCACAAGAATATTCTCTTATCCCTTTAGGACCTCTATAAACAAGGGATTTATGAGCTTACTTGACATTATGTGATCAATTTTTTTTTAACCAAATAACAAGCACTAATGCGAAACATTCTAAGGGCTTATGTTCATAAGTTCATCTGAATTCAATTTATTTTAGTCCTTGCTAAAGAAGAAGCATCATGCCTTCTTATTCTCTCATACTCACTTGTTGATGCATTCATTATGATGTTTGTCTCTTGATTATCTTCTCTCTCTTATCTTTTCTCACATTTCATTTTGTTATGTAACTTACTCTGTGTTTTAAGATTGATTCACCTTAATCTAAACAAATTCAATTCAAAAAAAAATTATACTTCCAATTATGTGTTTTATTTAGTGGTTACCTTCTTACCTTATTTGTTTAAGTATTTTTCATTATAAGAAAATTTAAATGAATTAACCATCTCATACATCAAACATCATCTAATAACCAATCACATCAATTAATCATAAGCCATCTATCATCATCATCATTTATCACATCATAGATCAATAAGTCATCCACATATGTCATCCATCATATGCCTAGATAAGTGAGTAAACATAAATAATAACATACTAATCACAAGAAGCATCATGATCATAATAATAACAACATCCATAACCATAGACAAAATACATAAACCATAGTCACATCTATATATCATGAACTCAAATCAAAATAATCATAATATACATAATAATGCATGTGTCTCTCAATAGGGTATATACATATCACTACATCAAATCATAGGCTAGTATCAAAATCATATAGTACATCAAAATACAATGTCTCATAGGACTCTATGATCTTGGCATACTACTACCTCCTAGAGCTTGCCCAACCCTTGAACCTGGATATCCACCTATAGAAACTACCCTTTGACTTGGTGTAGAGCTGATAGCTCCCCTGATAATGCTTGATCTATACTCATCCCATCTAGGCTAATCTAAAATACATGTGAAAACTAGTGCCTCATAATACCTTAGCTCTTAAAATGTAGTCACATGCCTCACCATAGAAATAGTGCCTAGTGGCCCTGTAGACACTCATAGTCCTTCCTATCATAGGGTATCTCTCCATATCTAATCAAGGCTAGCTCTACTCATGCCTAGTCTCTCTACTATGTAAGGGTGCCCACTTAGCCACGTATCACATCCCTCTCTTAGGTCACTGCTACTAAGGCTACCTACATTATGGCTAACACTTCCCATTCCTGATCTCTCTCTATAAGTAGTGCATGTCTATTAGGGGCATCTACCTCTATTTGATCCCCATTCCCCACCTCTATGTCCACATCCATATATTTTT
Organism: Torreya grandis; assembly: GCA_037957365.1. NCBI lineage: Eukaryota > Viridiplantae > Streptophyta > Pinopsida > Cupressales > Taxaceae > Torreya > Torreya grandis. The sequence continues at coordinate 7,506 of JARHVA010000773.1, read as the reverse complement.
AACCATCATATACTAAAAAAACTATTACATCATAATGTGCCTAAAATCATGTAGGGTACTAATTAATGACACCTACATCATCAATCTCTACCCTCACTAGTAGAAGTTAATGGTCAATGAACTCCTCAACTAGCTCTAGAATGGGCAATGGGAACTTTGTATCCTCCCTTAGGTACCTTAAAGACTCCCTTAGCATAATATATATGAGCCCAAACTATCTCCTCACCCTATCAAAAGGGATGATCTCTACAATGATATGGTCTACCTAACATAGCTCACCCATGCAAGGCATTTGATGTATGGGTGCTAAATGACCTCACCCTCCACAAGTGCCTCTAATCAATATCTATACCAATCCAGGTCTTAGGATCCTCCCTCTAGTATTATGAGTGCGTAATCACCTCTCCATCACATATAATTGACCCTAAAGTCCATTTGAGCAAAATTGTACCATGATAGTTCAACTGGTCTCAGTACCTTGATATGCTCATATGCCTAATAGTGTAGCAAGAAAATAATGCTAATACCATATCTCCTATGAGCATGTTACCCCTATATCTCTTGATAGATCTTTAATAAAAGGATAGGTAACCATAAAAATACTATCTGATCCAACCACATATCAACAAGTACACCTAGTAACACATATGAAAATTGGCAACTACTAGAATTTCGCATAGCATAATATGTGATGGCTATCATCATTATCATAAATAGTCATCTCACTCCCCTATCCTAGTGATATAAAGGTGTATAAGAAAATACTCCTAAGTGCCATATCATAAGAATGAGGTTCATTCTATATAGATGATCCATATGCTCATCTCACTCATCACTAATGATATGATGTATTGGCTCACCTTGCAATGGTAGCTACTCTATCCTATGGATATCCTTTGGTAGAATGGTGATCTCTCCAGTTGGTAGTAATAAAGTGTTAGTGGCTGGGTCCCATCTCTTGATAATGGCCACTAACATAGCTATATTATGTGGTGCATGTTGGTAGTACCTCATCCCTCTTAGTCTAACCTTAATCATGTGATCCCAATCCTCATTAATCATACCTCATGATACCTCATCATGTATCTAGGACACTTGATCCTACATCTATAATTTCTCCATTACTTGTAAGGTTATACTAATACCTTAGTTTCCCTAATCTATCAAACATTGCCTATGTATGTTATCTACCTCCTACCTTAACTGATTCATCTCATTTACATAACCCTTACCTACTCTAACTTAAACCCAAGACTCATATTAAACCACTTCCTACCTATAACACATCATTCCTATCCTACCTTCATAGCCTTAAAACCTATACCTACCTTTCTCCTAACACAAACCTATCCTTTACCTTAATGTAACCACTGAAAGTCGAGTGTTGACCGATGATGGTTCCTTTAAGAACTATCATTGATCAACCATTGACCATTGATGGTCCATACATTGTCCATTTAATAGTCAATAATGATTGTTGATGGTCACTATGTGGTGACCAAACCCTATAAATAAACCCCTAATCTATCCAAACACTCACCACAACCTATAATTTCTACATAACACACTAAACTACCCAACAAATTTCCAACCCACCTTATTATTTTCACATCAAACATTCAAATTTCCCATTTTCAAATACCTACTTGTATAATAAAAATGGTAACAATCACAACACAAAAAAATTTAAGTACACCCCTACCTCATTTCATAATCACCATCATGGAGGTGCCCTAAGAACTACCATCATTTGGCCTCACCCTTTGCCTCATCCTCTCTACATGTTGGTTGGCTCTCCTCTACTTTGGCCACAAAATTAATCTTGATCCTCATATGAACTCAACCAATCAACAAACAATTTCAATCACCAACCACTCATATCACCAAATTTATCACCCACTTATACACTTTTCAAACCTACAACTACTCTATTTCACCTCATTGATTCTTGATTTGAGTGGGAACACCTTATCCCATACTTGGGGCATTTGACCTTCTACCGACCTTTTCATTTTTTATGTTGTAGTTTTTTGATACAAATTACATAATAAAAAGGGAGAAAATATAGACATTATAAAACCCTACACTATAGTTCCAAATGTCATACTAACCCTTATACCACACCTAGACCCCTTAGGACCATTTCCTAACCATTTACCCCAATAGTCATTAGTAGAAATGGCTATCTTTAGCCATTTGTGACTATGACCCTAATCATCGATGGTTGACCCTTAATTGCCAGTAGTTAACCTCAACTGCTAACAGTTTACCCTTAACCACATCAAGGGTTAACTTCAACTAAAACTCTAGATTAGTTTTCTATTAATAACTATTTGATCCACCATTTAAAATAATCAATACATGCTAAGATTAAATTTAGATACCTTGTTAGACAACTTGTTAAACTTATTATTTCACCACTCCCTCCCATCTATATTAAGAGAGGAAGAGGAGGTGAAAGGGGAGGATAAATTTTGGTGCAAGAGATCAAAGCTTCTTGTACAGGTATCCTTCTTACTTATAACAACTAGGACAAAGATTAAAAGTGCTATTGTAACTTATCAGTCAACAACCAAGATACTATCACTCTACTAAAATTGATTCAGAATCTATAACAAGCTTTCATCCAACTTCAACATTCTTTAGAGCAATAAAAACAAAGCTAAGTATCTATTCCTTATCAAGATTTAGAAATTAGTTTATGTGTGTCATTCCTTGTGTCACTTTCCCTCTAATCAAACCAGACACCTCTAAACACTACCCTCTCTCTTAAAACTAACATCTAACCTAGAATCAACTTCTAGAACCTATCTACAACATTCCCAACCAATTTTTTCCCTAATTTATGTCCTAAAGTAACTGTCGATAGTTTCCTAACCACTAACGGTTTGACCCTAATTTCTGATCATCCATAACCACTAATGATTACACAACCACTAGTGGTTTGAACTTAACTACTGATGGTCTATATCTATCATTTTCAATAACAAGCTTATTTGACCTATCAGACCTTATATAAATTCCATTTTTCTAAGTTTATGCTTTATTACAGAGGATCACTCCATCTTCTGAACCATGTTTGATTTATTTATTATTGACATCTAATCACTTATTTCTATAATTAGTCAAAAACACTTATTTATTCTTAATAACTTCTTGTATTTCATTTTATTATCCTTTGTTATTCATGTAAGCAATTTATCTTTCATTTTCAAAACTTAATTATTTTTAAAGTGTGGATTGATAGCCTCCAAGGAAGATTGTACTTCTTGGATCTAGCTCATGCTAGGTAATTCACCCTACTATCTAATTAATCAACCATTTATATAGTTCTTTATTATCTATATTCATCTCCCCAAATAAAGAGGAGTCTCCATAATCATCTATATTAATGTATGCATAACATATGAAGTTCTACTAACCTCACCCTTCTTTTAAGTTTTAAAACTTTCTTACTACAAAAAATAAGAATTTTTTTAGTAAAATAATATTGACCAACCCAAGGAGAACAAGAATTTAAAATCATCAATTAATGAAATAATGATAAAATTACTAAATGGCTTATCACATTGGGAAGGTGTCAACAAGCAGATCAAGCAAGTTGGCCCTAAGTTTTTGGTGGAGCTTGATATTGGTGTGTAGTTTGGGATAGATTGATGGCATAGTGTGGGGTGATGTTGGAACTAAATTTTTGGATAAATCCTTTAATAAATAAGCATGGTGTAGAATAAGCATGATGTAAAAGATTCAAATCATAATAGATCATGGCATGGGAGCCCATGACATGGGAAGGACATAGTTAGAGTAAATATGTATAATAAATGGAGAACCTGAGGATGAAGGACTTAGAACACTAGAGAAAGACTTAATGAGCACATCGGAAGTGGGATATAGTTAGGGAGTGATTAAAAGGGATACAAGAGACTAATTCAAGTTTGAATCTAGCATCAACCTGTGGGAAGATGAGTGATCGATGATAAATATCTAGCACCAAAGAGAGAATATAGGGGCACAAAGGCTGAGATCCTTAGGAAAATAATGTAATTGGCCACCATGACTCAAGACCATTGATGATCATTAGTGAGTCACTATGAGTGTGATTATTATTGTAACTACTTGGTTGGGGAAAACCAAGTATAAATACCCATGGATATAAATTTGTGATGTTGTTGAATATTATTCCATTAATGTGATAAAGGATAATATTTTGATATTGTTATTATTGTACTCAACTAGATAACAGAGTTATATGATTGAGTTACACCATGCACTTATAAATTTAACCTATGAATATCTTTTCAATATGATGATGAGACCTGCATTACTTGAATTTTATTGTTTTAATTATGGAAACAATGTTTTTGGCTATCTTATATGTATTTTTCAATTAACTGAGTTTAGGTCCATAGTTACTATATATATTTCTTTTTCTAGTTAATTATTGAGTAAAGTGGATATGTTTGAGTGCCATTATATGTTATTACAACTTCATGTGAAAAAACCAATGGGAACTAGTCCCTCACTGTGTGCTTCAGGTGAGCACATGAGAACTCATTCTTGCATGAAATAATAATGTGCCAACATGTTGGGTTTTAATCACTTAAACTCATGCCTAAGGAAATTTATTCATAGATAGAGAAAACAACCCCAATAATCATAGTCCTAGCAATATGATATAAATATAATACTAGGTAGTATGACCCATGATATAGGTATGACCAAGAGGACATTGTGCTAAAGTGCATGATTATAAATGGAAAATAGCGAACTCTACATAGGGCACCCAAAAGCATTATTATATATTTTTTGGCTCTATTATAGCATCCTCATTAATTTCACCCTTGATGAAAGAGACATGATGTTAGAATAATTAAAATACCAATAAAATAAGATAAACATAGATTAGAAAACACACATATATGGATATATACATAATAAAGACATGAAAACAAGTAAAACAACATAGAAATAGAATTGATATACACAAGTATCTACATATAAATATATTGCAATTAGTGTCTTATCTATTATCTTGATGAGAGTTGAGGGGATGATTGATTAGGTGATGAGATGGACTAAGTTGGTCATGATGATGCAAATTTGGATTAAGGTTATAGACTTGGACAAGGGAATGGAGTTAGAGTAGACTAGTGACTTGGATTGGGATAAGGTTATGGATAAGGGCTTAGATGCTAAATTTATGACATAGGACAAGACAAGATGAAAAAATGTTTAAGACCACTAGGATTTAATACAAGGCAAGATGACAATATGATAAGATAACTAATACATAAGATAAGATGACTGGGATAGTTAGTATATATGACAAGATGATTGAGATGTTTTGAGATTTTATGGATTTTATAAATTTTAGTGTTTTTTAGAATATTTCAATTTTTAGGTCTTTTAATAATGTGTTTACACTATAAAAATGGGGTTATTATCAAAGGGAATACTGAGACTAGAAACTAATATAAGGATACATGGAATAAGGGGTGGGATGATAAAAGGATGAGGGTGATGTTGAAAAGAGGATGAGGACCAAGGAAGAATGGACTAGGGATTGCCAATGACCACATCATGAAAGAACTAGATATATGGTCACCCAAGTACTATTAAGAGGATATTCCAAGATGATTCCAAAACATTTCTCAAGACATCTTCCACTCCCTTATGAAGGTTAAGACTAAAAAAAAGAGTGGACATAATAGGATGCCAAATATGATGGCTAAATGATGGGTAGGAGCAATGGACTAAGGGATAAGATAGACAAAGATGACATAGATGGGATTAACAAGGGATGGATTTTAACCCCAGTATTGAGGTATAATACAAATAATATATTATTCTATCATGACACCATAAATCTATTTTCATCATGGTAATTGTCCAAGGCACCAAAAGATTAGTTTTTACCATTGGACAAATGATTTTTTTGACTTTTTTGGGCATCTCAATTTAATAGAGGTGAGAGAGACATAAGATGAATACATTTTCATTATCTTTAACCAATGCCTATTTTGTATATATGTGATACTAGGATCATGTTATTAAAATTGGATGTATTGATGTTCTTATGACCTTTGTTGGTTCTTGATCGAGACCCCTCCAGACATCTAAACCATGTGTCTTAATCACCCTTATAAGAGATAATGTTGCCCAAGTTTTTAAAGTGTGGAATGGATGGATTTGATGGTGATGTATAGGATTTAAATGGATGATAGGATTATAAAAGGGAGGTGTTTTAGGTGATTGGGAGTTAGGACTAGTAGTCACACACATCATTAGAGATGTTAAACATTTTATATTTGATTGGTGCCATTTAAAAAAATATTTTAATATATCCAAGACACTTTGAATTAATAGCTTATATTTGTTCTTGTTATTTTAATAATTACCAACCATCTTGATACTACTTTTGACAATGATTTGATTTTTAGACTTAATATATATAGACTATCTCCTAGTGCCTGACATTGGGATTCACCATAAGAGTTTGATAGATGATGATTATTTTGACTTTGATGGTATACTAGTACCTTAAAAATGGTTTCACTAGGGGAAGATAATTTCTAATTAGGTTAATCATTTGAATTTTATTGATTTTAACTTATTATATTAAAGATGATTTGATCACCATGTATGAATTTTTAAAAAAGGGCTTGGACATTTATATTTGTGGCACATATTATGTCACTCAAGGAAGGGTCCAATGATGTATGTTCCTATTCATCCCTATATAGGGAGGTGATTAAATTATCATTGATGGGAATAAAATGATATATGATGGATTAAGGTAGGGAATATGCTAGGATGAGGTTAATGAGTGGTGATGGGGTAGCATGGTCCCCATAGAGGTTCCTATGAGACCCAATTTTGACATCGAACATAATCTCATCTATATCAACAAAAAGATCACTAAGACTATTTATGAGACATGCATCTAAGGTATAATGAGATTCATCAATTGATAAAGATTGAAATAACTTTGTTATGACTCCATTATCCTAGATAGGATCAAAAGATATGCCTTGTGATTGGTTGAAATTTAAATTATAGGTATCCTAAAAAATGTAGGCATATTCACCATGTGAAACATTAATTAAGGATGATGCTTCTAATAAAGAATCTAATTCAAATACTAGTCTTGAACATGATCTTGATACATACAAGAATAATGATAAATCTAATGTACATTATGTGATGCTACTAGTAGAGGATTCATTGTCCACAAAAAACCTCTCTAAATGGGGTCTTTGATGTGATGATGGGGAGACAATGTATTTGACAAAGATAAGCCCATGGAAGAAGGGCTCATGAAATGAGGGAGGACTAGATTCATGACAAATAGACTCATCATCAATTGAGGATTTGTTAAAGATGGGGGGACCATAGAATATGCACTTGGTGTCTTAACCTTGGCTCAAAAAGGGAAGGGATGGATCATGATCAGGAATGGAATCTTAGCATACCTCTTCTTGTTCACCCTTAGATGTAGACCCGTCT